>NW_021011543.1:436932-1098330 GCF_003987935.1 Bombyx mandarina
CTGCTTGTGCTTGCGTTCAAAATGGATGTGTTTTGATTTTTCTTCGATTTATTTTGCTTTTATCAATAACGTTTCATACTACGGCTGAAAACCATTGTGTGAATTGTGGTTTTAACCTGACCGAGATTTAAAACCGTGTATATGCTCTCCTGTGCTATTTTTAGATGATTTACTAATTGTGTATGAAGATGAAGAAAATATAAAATAATATAGATATTTAAAGAAGTATGTGTGTTTTTTATACCCTAATAACTACAATTGGATAAAAATACATTAGGAACATCTTAAACATTAAAAAAAGAAAAGTTCTTGAGGTATTTATATAGAAAATTAACCTCAAAACGAGTTTTTTATTTTTATTATATTTTTTATAATAGTGGCGTCAATTTCAATATATTTTTTAGATATCTAATACATTTAAGAATTTTAATCAGTCCATTTTTATAGTAATATTTAATGTCCACCTTGGGCCTAGCACACTATGGAGAGTGGGCAATCCCCTTTAACAAGAGTGTGTACAAAATTAACCATAAAAAAAGCTTTTCAAATGTTAGACCCAGTGCAATAAAAAAAGACTTATAAAACAAAACATGTGCCAGGAAGCTTTTTATTTTTTAACACCCTGCCACCCTTTTACCGCCTTGAATGTATACATTTAGCGGTGGCGTATTCGAGATATTATAATTATTGTTGCTGTCAGACATATTTTATTGCACCGTCTAGGACTGCATTCATTGAACTCCTATCCACTTTATTTGCCTGAGTGCTATCACGACGTCCAACGAGCATTGGAAACGTTATCGGGAAAAGATTGGCTACGTCCCTGATCTATACTAATATTATTAAATTATAAAGAGGAAAGATTTGTTTGTTTGTTTGTTTCGAATAGGCTCCGAAAGTACTGGACCGATTTGAAAAATTATTTTTCCATTAGAAGCCGACATTGTCCCTGATGAACATAGGCTACTTTTTTTTATTTTTTTTTATTAATTTTTTTTGGTTTCATGTGTGTTTTAATGTTTCCGAAGCGAAGCGAGGGCGGGTCGCTAGTATTATCTATGTCTACAGGCCACCGTAATTACGATCAACTTGTGAGTTCAGCTTTAATACAAAAAAAGTTACCATATTTTTTGTAGGTAGGACATTCCCTGTTGAACAATTCTTCTTAGAAGAAATTATGGATATGACGAATTATGTATTAGAGGAGAATGGACAGTATTCTCGTAAAGTTAAAAAGGGTAAGTCTACAAAAGAACATAACTTATTATAATTAATGTTTTGGAAAATAATAATATATACTCGGAACATTCTCTTTAGGAATTTACTAATACTCGTATAAACATTTTGTATTAACATGTTAATCAAGAATTTAAGTGTATTAATCATATTAATGACATTATCTTCAATGTTTAATGAATAAATGTAATTTCAATTAGGTATTACCCGTAATATAATTAAACGATCCACGTACAAAAACATACTATGTTATCCGTTGAATACATTAACATTTTATATTTAGAAGTGGTACTCAATAATTGGTTATTTTAAATTGACAATATGAACTTGAAGGTGATAAAGAGAGGCGAATAGATCTGGAAACTGAATTGGAAACTTGCGACGTAAGAGCCGATTCGACTGAAGCCCCTAAACTGTCGATACGAGATGAAAATCTGACTATAGGACAAATGATAGCGAGATATCCGAAATGCTCCAAAATAACGTGCAAGAATATGTACCTCATGGACACTGAAAAGGTAGGCTTCGAGTGAAAATTGTGAAAATGCGAATACATTGACTGTTCTATTTACTTTATGTTTGAGGTTCAGCTACAGGGTGTTCTATTATCCGATCTATTTCAGATCCTCATAAATTATTTGCCTGTTTTTATGACTAAAGAAGGCTCGGCCGCTTGTTAAGTTTTCACTAGAGCCCTTAGACATCACCATATGAATGCCTCCATTCAACTTGATATTTGATATACAAGTCCGAATTATATCGCATTCTTTAATACAGAAATAAATAGAACGGTGGACAATTAATTTTAACTGTTTTGTACAATATTATTATAAAAGTAATTATAGTCTCTAAAATGTTATTCATGTTGCAGATAAATTCAGAATTAGTCGAACATGTACTTAATTACATAGTAAATGGTGACCACAAATGGCCAAGAGAGGGCGCTATACTAATATTTCTACCTGGGATTCAAGAAATTATGTCTCTATACGATCAGCTCGTTGATAGCCACACATTCAGTCCGAAGTAAGTACTTGATAATTAAAGTTTACACAACTAGAAAGTAGCACAATTAGCATAAGTAGTATGTAAATGTACTTGAGATATTTTCAATATTGTACAGGATCTATTATGTAGCGCTGACTGAATGGTAGAAAGTAATAGAAAAATAATAAATGTTCAGACATGATATTGATGGAGATTCCACTCTCCAAATTGGATCTTATGAGTTTCTAACTCCTAGACATACTATTTCCTCTATCACCACTGTTTCCTTCAGTCATTCCTTCATTACTAAGAAGGCCTATACTGTATTGGCCTGATGCAGAGCGTTGCTTGGGACCTCGTTCTCTTGGTCAGTTGCCCTAAAGTTTTTCAGTCGCAATGAGACGCTCAAAATTATCGGACTTTCTACGTAAGTTTTAGTTTAAACGTGGTACAGTAGAACTTAGTGTATACTGGGTGTTGGGAGACCGCTTCCGAAAAAGCAAATTTTGTACCTACAAAGTTGTAAATTTCGGGGAGCGCGGTATCAGCGCCGCGCACCCCGCCCTGCGGCGCCGGTGTGCGTGTAAGAGAAACGACGCGTCCGGGCGTTTGTTGATCTGAGCATTAGTGGTTTTTGATTTCGTGTTACATTGCTGGTTTTTTTTAGTAAAGTAATATATTTTTAATGAAACTACCGTTTCATTTAGCTGTACTATCATGATAAAGCGTAAATAATGCTAATAAAACGTTTTAAAAATATTAAATTTTTTAATCAGGATCGATTTTTTTCCTTCCCGTCATCAAAGGTGTGATTAGTCCTTTCGCCTGTCTTCGTTTTCGGAAGTGGTCTCCTAACACCCAGTATATCGTACCCTTCTTCAGAAATTTTTGTTTTTTCGTAAACGCCAAAAACGTAATTGAATAAGTTTAAAAAAATATTTTTATAAATTGATAGAATAAATAAATGTTTATAAGTCGTTCAAAAAGTCTTTCAAACTCATTTTCTTAATTTTTTTTAATTAAGCCACTTCAATTCTAAAGTTGTGATACCTATAACGTCTCAGAGAACATTATGTAATTCATAAATCATCAAAACATTTTTCTAAATAAAGTATTTGTTTTCAGAACAGGTAAATACATGTTAGTTCCGCTACATTCGACTTTGTCAAGCGAGGAACAAGCTCAAGTGTTCAAGAAGCCGCGGGAGGGCGTCAGGAAAATTGTACTGTCCACGAACATCGCTGAGACGTCGGTGACCATCGACGATTGCGTGTTCGTCGTGGACTGCGGACGGATGAAGGAAAAGAGGTAACTTTAAACAACAAATTACATTTTCACCTCAGCAGCTCAAACATGCCGCTTTGGCTGCGAGAAAACAGTGAGCAAAACGCGATTTTGATTCGGGCGTGGGTCAAAGTAGCTTTTTAATTTTTCAATCTTCAGTGCCACGAATTGACATTGTTCAGCCATAAATTTGAAACATTCGAATTTTACTGTCTCTGTCTCTTTCACATGCATATAAAAAAGGAAGTGAAAAAAAAAACCCTTCGAAATTCGATTTTGGAATTCTACCTCAAAGAAAGCACACATTTAAAGATATTTGTAATAAAGAAATTACGTTTTTTTTAAATAGTTTTTCAATGTATTCCTGTTCATTTCTATGTCTCCTAAGTAGTTTGTGTTCTCACTGCTGAGGATTTTAACTTTAGAATCCTTCACTTGCTCGGGACTCAAAATCAACACTCGAACAAAAAACAACTTTGCTCTCTCGTTGAAATCGGAGTATGAAGGTGGGAGCATTAGGAACAAATACATGTACCTTGGATTTTAGTGTAGTTTTTGTTGTTCTTGAAACATCGACGTATAGACTGTAATTACAAGATCATAATAATATATATAAGGAAATTTTAATTTTAAAATAGTTGCAATTTATTAATCTGGTAAATATATTTTATCCAATTGCAATTTGAAGAGCTCAAACATTGTTAATCGACCTTCACGTTCTATCTGTACAGTTTCGGTTAATGATGGTGTCCGAAAGTACTTATTAAAAAAAATTATTCATTGAAAAAATTGCTTTTTAAAAAATTGTTCAGTTTTGTTTACTCTCATTTCATGATCATCGTTTGCCAACATAGGTATTAACATATAATTTTTGCAGGTTCGATTCGAATCGCAACATGGAATCGTTAGACCTGGTGTGGGTGTCGAGAGCGAATGCGAAACAGCGGAAAGGTCGCGCCGGACGCGTCATGCCCGGAGTCTGCGTGCATCTGTACACGTCTCACAGATACCACCACCACCTGTTGGAGCAGCCCGTACCGGAGATACACAGGGTGCCGCTAGAGCAGCTGGTGTTGAAAATAAAGATACTGCCGCTGTTCAAAGACATGAGCACCCATGAAGTCTTAGGTTAGATTCAGTTTTATTTATTATAACGCCATCTAGTTTACCTTTTAAGTACTAAAAGTTTACATTTATTGAACTTTATTTAACTAAGTTGTTTTTCAAAACTAATTAAACTTTGCTGGTGGTAGGACCTCTTGTGAATCCGCACGGGTAGGTACCATCACCCCGCCTATTTCTGTCGTGAAGCAGTAATGGGTTTTGGTTTGAAGGGTGGGGCAGCCGTTGTAACTATATGGAGACCTTAGAACTTATATCTCAGGATGAGTGACGCATTTGCGTTGTAGATGTGGATGGGCTCCAGTAACCATTTTACATCAGGTGGGCTCTGAGCTTGTCCACACATATAAGCAATAAAAAAATATTATCAAGTTACATTTTGAGTAATAACCCTAAATGATATTTTTATGAAGAAGGCAGTTACCCTTTTTATTGTTTTACTTTAACGATGCTCTAAGTCGTGGAGATATGAGATAAAAGGACAGAAGATAAGTGTTTTAAACTCAATAGTTACAGTAAATACGTGCTTAAATACAATAGTTACAGTAAATATTTGCTTACACTGAAAATATCGTATCAACGTGGGCATTTCTGAACGCACTACGCTTATAACAATCTAATTATAAGACAGAAAACCTATTTGTTCAGACCACCCATTCATATGTTCCAGTTTTAGATCCTAATTTCAATTTATTTCTTTTTCAAAGGCAAAACTATAGAACCGCCCATGAAGCAGAATGTAGATGGCGCTCTCTGTCGCTTACAAGATGTCGGAGCTTTAGACAAAGCTTTCGTTCTGACCGCGCTCGGGAAACACTTGGCAGCCCTACCGGTGGATGTGCGGATCGGAAAGCTTATGTTGTTCGGTGCTATATTCTGTTGTGTCGACTCAGCGTTAACTATGGCTGCGTTTTTGAGCCATAAAAGTCCTTTCGTTGCGCCCTTTGGTAAGAAGGTTGGTGGATTTTTGTTTTTTTAATACTTTACATTTTGTACCTACATATTATAAGACTAAGTAGGGTTGGCACAACCTTAGCCGATGTCGAATTAGTACACTGGCTTACGGCTGGCGGTTTCGAATGAGGTAATCCGTAGAATGACTTTGGATAAATTAGATTTTAATTTATAGTCAGTACTCACTCGGTGTTAAACAGTTGTAATGAGGTGGAAATTTTAGTTGTGTTTTATAATAACAATTTTATTATATTTTCTATAAATCGGAACGCATAACAGTGTCGAGGCAGAACGACAGTGCCTAGTTGTAAATGCACTCAATTTCGATCCTAATATATAGTTATTACCGATAAGTGTACATTAGAGGGTTTAGTTCAAAATAAGATGATACTTATTACGTACTATATAATCTAATCTATATTCAGGCAGTATGTGGGTAGGATGATTTTTTCTTGTAATATGTAGTATAACAAATAACGCAAATGTCGAATGGTTAAAATTAATTAACAAATTTACAAGGTACGATGTATTTACGAGTTTTTGTGCTTTCTTTCCCAGGGAGAAGCGGATGCTAAAAGGAGAGAATTCGCGTGCTCAAACAGCGATCAATTAACTACATTAAAAGCATACAGGGTGCGTTTTTTTGGACTAATGCAAAAAAAGAATAATAATGTCATAAAAAATAATAATAATGTCATCATAATTTCTAGATTATTTCTGGATATTGGAGGATAGTAATTGCACAATATGAACAGTTGGAAAACAATATGCATAAGTAGCTGATAAAGGAAATATAATAGGGGGGACAATACAATAATTTAAAATAATTTAAAATAGGGTAGTTCGAAGATTTTTTGAAACGTCGGTATCACCAAACAAGATATAATGATTGTAAATAAAAAAATGCGTAGACTGCTTAATCTCACGGCCCGTCTGGTGTTAAGTGGTAACTGTGAGTTCATAGAAGTCACAATGTGGTACTGTAATCCACCTTGTGTCGTGAGGTCGATTTGTCAATTGTGTTATAAAAAGAGCGTCCTATTTTTTAAATCGATACTTATTACTGCTTGGCGATAGCGATAGGTAATTAGGTAGTGATTTTAGCGGCTACCCGGGCGAGCTTGCACGGGAATCTTTCTTCGCGTCAAGCTGACCAACACTCATTACATATAGTGTTCACGCATCTGCCATGCTGAGGATATCGATCCTTGAAATTATTGTATCTGTAGAATATTGTTCCCTGACCTCACGATCCTATAAAACTGTACGATAACTGATTCGGAATACACACGCCAACTTGTTTTTCAAAAGTTTTTCAAAACTTTTTAATTTCACTGAAATCTCAAGTTCAGAAATATCAATAACAATTTCAAGTGCGGCATATTTATTACCGCTACATAATATATTCTAATATATAAATCTACAGTGGTTTTTATGGATGTTCCGTTATAACTATTGAACCATACATCCGATTGACTTCAAACTTGGTATCCATGTAGAAAATACACGTACTTGATGGATAGGCTAATATTTATATGAGTGTTGGACTCTCTAATAATAATGACAATAAATAATAATGTTAAATAATGTTTAAATGACCAGCAAAGCGGGCGAGTACGGCTAGTATTCTATATTTAACCACAACTAATAACTAAACTCGTAAAGTTTGCTTGTCGAATGTGTTGTTTGGTTCCTATAACAATAACATGCAGGTTAATTGAATTACAGTGAATTTTTATTACATTAAGAATAATGTTGTTTTTTTTTTTTTTAGAAATGGCAACAGGCCATGAAATCGAGTACCTACGCAGCTTTGGTGTTCGCAAACGAGAACTTCTTGTCGCACAAAACTCTTTTAATGTTGGCCGACATCAAACACCAACTCCTGGGCTTGTTGGCGTCTATAGGATTCGTGCCGGACATGCCGGCTCTCAGGAAGAAAATGCGAAAGGATTCCGTCGCCAGTTTGACCGGAGACGAGGTCGGTGCTGCCTATACTCCTCCTCCTCCTCCTTGCCTCGATAATCCTCAACGCTGAGGATCGTGACCTCCTCTAAAAACTTTCTCCGAGATTATCCTGCACGACTAGTGCATACAGAAAGCATAGAAAATACGCTCCTTTTTTATTTTTTATTAGATGGTTGGACGAGCTCACAGCCCACCTGGTGTTAAGTGCTTACTGCAGCCCATAGACATCTACAACGTAAATGCGCCACCCACCTTGAGATATAAGTTCTAAGGTCTCAAGTATAGTTACTACGGCTGCCCCACCCTTCAAACCGAAACGCATTACTGCTTCACGGCAGAAATAGGCAGGGTGGTGGTACCTACCCGCGCGGACTCACAAGAGGTCCTACCACCAGTAATTAAGCAAATAATAATCTTACGGGTTTGATTTTTATTACACGATGTTATTCCTTCACCGTGGAAATCAATCGTGAACATTTGTTGAGTACGTATTTCATTATAGAAGCTCGTAGCTCTATAATGAAATAGCTCATATATCTCCTCCTATAACGAGGACTTAATGATGTAGAATTGTCAGAATTGTGCGTAAAACTTATACTGTCTTAGTTTTGAGCTTACAGTAGAGACCTATGTTTTCCTGTGGGCGCCATAAAAGACAATTAAGGTAGTCACTGGAGAATGCACACTAACTACATTTTGATCGTCGTATTGGCAGTAGGATATATTCAGAGTTCACACAGATGGCCGTACTAATGTCCTGTGTATTTCTACCTTGTAGTTGTTAAGTTGGGTCATGGAACCCATCTTCACCCAAACCTAATAACAATAAAATAAAAGAGGTTATAAAATCATCAAACGGCACTCCAGATAGCGAACAAGTCATGTAACCTCACCCGGGGCCAAAATAATTGACGATTTAACTTTAAACTAACACTAGAACGGCGATTAACCACATATGACGTCATACATTGTGATTCATATCAATTGAAATAAAATAAAACCCGCTGGAATTATTAAGTGATATTTCATTTTGTCAATTTTCTTATTGATGTCTGATTGCCTGATAGTAACAACCATACGCATTCTTGTTTCAGCTCAATACAAACGGGAACAATGAAAAGTTATTAGCGGCCATTTTGTGCGCAGCCTTATATCCGAACGTGGTGAAAGTAAGTAGCTATAAATATACTATAAAGTTTGCGATAACTGTCATCAGAAATGGTAAGGGAGTGAGAGTAGATTTTTTAGGGGTATGACGAATATCCTGCTGCTTCATAGACGCACCCGTAGACGAACACGGACCAGAGGTCACCTCCACTACATGAAAGTCCATAGCTCACTCTCTAAGCGCCATGAAGTGCCGTAAGAAGCCATAAACATGTTTCAAAAGGAGTACTCAGTTGGCTCTTGAAATTACAACTATGGAAATGACTATTGGTCAAAACTCCAAACAATCTCCACCAAAGAATCAGCCACGAATGGGAACATGTGAGTGTAAAAGTATCATACAGCCATCGTGTGTTAAAAATGTTCATAGTAAAAGAAATTACTTGCGAATCCTCTTACCTCTCTTTCGAACGCTTGGCGACAAGCGCTAGAGTGAAGGTGAGATCGTAATGACGACCCGGAAGAAAGACATGAGTGACATGAGAAAATTGGCTACAAACTTTTGTTACTTGTACTTTTTTCTTCGGACATAACTCCTTCATCACATGCGATTTCTAAAAAAAGCCTTTAAACCAGCAATTTTAAGGTCTAATATGGTTTGTAGGCACATAACACCTTTACTCAATGTAAAAACTGAAAAATCTTAAAAATGCTATTTAACTCCTTCATCCACTCGTGTCCTCAGTTGTTTAAAGGCTGTAAAATCATTTACATAGAGATAATCATATCTTTACAGGTCCTGACGCCGGAGAAGTCGTTTCACATGCAAGCCGGCGGCGCCATACCTCGCCAGCCGAACCCTGAGGAGTTGAAGTTCAAAACGAAATCCGACGGTTTCGTGGCCCTACACCCTTCGTCGGTCAATTCTACAGTCGGGTACTTCGCGAGCCCTTACTTAGTCTACCAGGAGAAGGTCAAGACATCCAGGGTCTTCATACGGGAGTGCTCTATGGTGCCTCTACTACCGTTGGTGCTGTTTTCTGGTGAGTCCGTTATTGATTCAGATGGGCAGACGAGCTTGAGACACTCTTCGTGATAAGCTTTCCACCAGCGGAGTAGAGATTGAAGTCTCATTGTAATTATTATTGCGGTAGTAATAGTCAGGCTTCAGTTTTCTTGTTTGTTATGCTACTGTTACTTCTTCATTAATATTCATTAAATATAAAAAAATCTAAATGTACGGGGTGGCTCATGCGTTATACAATTGAGACTTCGACCTCAAGCCTCAAGGTGGGTGGTGGCATTCATGTCGTGATTGCTATGGGTTCCGATAATCACTTAAAACGCATACTTGCAAAGTAATAAGAAAAGCTTATAGCCAATGTTTTGTTTTCAGGATGTAGTCTTGGGATCGAACTTCACAACGGTACCTTCATAGTGTCCCTCGAAGATGGTTGGATCATGTTTCAAGTTGAAAAACACGAGGTTTGTATAACATATCTCTCTCGATATCCTTCTGACCTTTTGTCACGAAATTTGACAGTTGTGTGATAGAGTAACATTGAATTATTATTATTATTATTTCGTTTATTCGTCTGTTGGAAAACCAAAGGGAACGTAGCGCATACAGCCAAGTATTTTGTACCGACAAATGGAACGGAATGAAATGAAATCGTCGTGTCATGTGGATTTTATTGTTTGATTAATATTTCTTCTATAATTTATTCTAATAATAATTATATATATTCTAATAATTATTTCTTCAGGTAAAACCAAGCAATAGTGGTGTTAACTGTTTAGCATCTGTAAAAATATAGCATCTTATGTGGCATCTTAAATTGTTTCTAAAAAATTCTAAAGAAATATTATTTTATTCCATCCAACACACTCACTGTGTTGACTAATCTCACTTCATTTTCTACAAACTCATTATATTCCAAAATCAATTATAGTTTTTATTGGTTACTAAAATCTACTGCATTGAATGACGTTTACAATATCACTAATATTATAATTAATGAGTAAACATATCGGGATTATCGTAACTCAAATCCAACAACTGTCTCCAAGTGTACGACACTTATTACTTAGCCTATATCTTTTTAAATTTGACGCGCCTGAGTCGAGGTTCGTGGGTTCGATTCTCACCTTGGGCAAACATTTTTGACGAACAGATTTATTGTTTACTAGGGACCCGCCCTAGCTTCGCTTCGGAAACTGTAATTTATTATTGATTTCTCCACTATTTAATGGATGTTATTATACATACAAACCTTCCTCTTCAACCACTCTATCTATTAAAAAAAACCGCATCAAAATCCGTTGCGTAGTTTTAAAGATTTAAGCATACATAGGGATATAGGGACAGAGAAAGCGACTTTGTTTTATACTATGTAGTGACACAGTACAAGAAGTCTTTGACCGTACGTGATTTATCTTCGATGATTTATTTATTTTCAGGTCGCGGAAATGCTGAAAACGATTCGAGTCGAACTAATAAATCTTCTAGAAGAGAAAATAAACGATCCCTCATTGAATTTGTTGCACTACGAAAAGGGAAATCGTATAATAAAGACTATAGTTCAAGTCGTTACCAAAGACTAGACTCGGGTGCGTTTTGTTTTAGTTACAACACTAGCGGGATCATAAAGTTGTTTTAAATTAAAGGAAAATCGACTTTAAGTAAAGGAAATAAAATTTAAATTGTATCAATAACTAACGATGGGTATTATATAGTACATGTTTTTAAATAGTACGAATTTAGAAATTTAAATATAAATACATTGAATGACGGCACATTTGTTGAGACTCCTAATGGCCCATCTGGGACAACAGTGAATGTCCGAAATTTGAACTCAATCGTATGTTCGAATAAAGTCTTAAATTGATTATCAACTCGAATTGACAACGAATTAGTTTTAAAGTGCTCGAGGCTTAGCGATTGAATCTGTTGTACGGTCTGCAAAAATATGCCTATTATTATGCCCTAACCATGGAGTGTAGAAGTAAGGAGCAGCATCTCAGTGTATTGTAACTATACTGAGACCTTAGAACTTATATCTCAAGGTGGGTGGCGCATCTACGTTGTAGATGTCTATGGGCTCCAGTAACCACTTAACACCAGGTGGGCTGTGAGCTCCTCCACCCATCTAAGCAATAAAAAAATTAAAAGGTGTCTGTTAAAAGGCGGCCAATTAAATTAAATTGGCGCTATTGTATCGAGTGGAAAGATAAAAAATACAGCGCCATCAACGATCACACTTCACTCTGCTTATTGCGAGTTTTTTAACGTTCTCGATAGCGTAAAAGTTAACTCAAATTTGTATGAAGTTGGAACGTTCGCCTACGTTTGACACTAGGGGCGCTGTCCCAACTGCATACAAATTTGAGTTAACTTTTACGCTATCGAGAACGTTAAAAACTCACAATAAGCACACTGTTTAAAACTGATATATTCACATCATTTCCACTTCCTACATTAGCGCTATATCTATATCGGTGAGTCTTCCGACAATAACTTTCTCTTTACATGTGGTCACTTTTTCAACTTGTGCCCTATACGAGACGGTGCTCTTTACTTGTATCCTCCATAGCCCTAACTTAGAATATAATGTTATTAGCATAATAAATGCAAATAAGGGCATATTAAATGCAGTGTGCTTATAATTTGTGTAGACATCTGAACGAATGGTTTGACCCATAGATGATGAACGATGAAAGCGAATGATGATACTCGATATTAAAATAGATTTTACATTTTTAAATGGATACACTTGTGTGTTATGTACGAGAACTATAATTGTCATGTGATGAACGAATGAATGAATGATTGAATGAAATGTAAATTATTTATTTGAACTATTTGTGACGTATAGAATATTTTTCGGTTTTCGCGATTCGTATACTTTTTTTTTATTGCCCTTGTAGGCAGACGAACATACGGCCCACCTGATGGGAGTGGTTACCGTCGCCCATGGACTTCAGCAATGCCAGGGGCAGAGCGAAGCCGCTGCCTACCGTAATTAAAGCTACTTTAAAGGTTTTATCTCGCGTTTGTTTTTTTCAGATATCTCATAATCATACCTAAAGGTTTTCGTTTTTATGGACGGCTAATAAAATAAAACGAAAATAATAAACGTGCGATTAAAACCATAAAAGTAATTTTAGTTGTGTTTCTATGGAGGCATTGTGTAGTAATAATAACTAATAACTGGGAACAAATGACGCACGTAAATACGGCCACAAATTGGGATTCCCCTGTGTTATGGACATCAGAGTCTGACATGCGTACTTATATACGTTTAAATATATGCATGTCGGAGAAACCGCATTATTAACACCGTCGTCAAACATCATAGGGGCGAATAGGGTGATCGAGTTAAGAGAAATATTGAGTACACAAAACACGTTTGTTATCTTAGAGCAATTTAGAAATCATCTCTTGACGTTTTTTTTTTTGGTCAGGAGGAAATCGCTAGACTTCCGCCCTCCACTGGGGATGGAGGGCGGGGCATGTCGGAGTTGAACTGACTAAACCCTCCTGTCGCTCAACAACCAGCATCCAAACCTCGCATGAGACAGAACTCGTGAAAAGGCAAAGGGGGGAAAGTGAAGCGTTTAGTGCGGAGCACATCTCTCCCATCACCCTTCCTCTCGGGACGCCGGACCGGCGGTCGTCGGCGTTACGACCACCAGCCCTCTCGGTCGGCAGGCTATCCGAAGCCTGCCCAGATGGCACCGGTTAGATTGGTCTATCCTACGGAATACCCCGCTGAGTCAGAACCAGCGTGGGTCGAGGATAGCCGGCCTTCCATCACCCGGATGCTCTTGCATAAAACGCGTGTAGAGCAGCTTGCACGTCGTCTTCTTAGGCCCCCTTCGCTGGTCCCCAGGCCGACATGTGAGGGAAACCCGAAACACTTAGAGGGCCAGGGCTTGAGCGAAATCCGCCTCCCTGGCCCCCGCTCGACGGCGGCGGGCCTGTGCGTCTCTCACGCGCCCCGCCGCCTCCTTCTGCGAGATGGTGCACTCGCAGAAGTCGAGCATCGCCTTCCACGACTCGTCGTCACCGAGCATCGATGCCACAACACTCGGCAACATCTCTTGACGTTAGCAAACGAAAACGAATGACAGTTGTTAGGACGGAGGCACCGCTCTTCAAGAAGGCTGGTTGGTAAGTGTGATGGCGTCTACGCGCCTCCATCGGCTAGGCTCTGTTGTAGCACGAAGTTAGCAGAGTTCCGACGATACCAAAATCGTGCTGCCATCTCTCGGAAATCGTGTCGCGTTTCGTTTTGCTACCAAACTAATGACCGTCTCCGATATGCATATACAGGGTGTCCCAGAACTAAGCGTCAAGCCGAAACGGAATGACAGGATTGATTGTAACCATCATGAGAAAAATCAGATAAAATGAGCTGTCAACGGGCTTTGAATAAACTTTTTCTTTGAGAACGCCCCAATAAAAAAAAACCAGGGTATTTAAATCTGGGGAACGGGCTGGCCACGAAACAGTGCCTGAACGTCCGATCCACCTTTCCGGATATTCCTGGTCAAGGAAATCTCTTACTTGCACTGCGTAATGCGCTAGGCAGCCATCTTGTTGATACCACATGTGGCGACGATCTGCTAGTGGTACGTCCTCTAACAAAGTTAGTCTTATAAATACCCAGACAAAACAAAGTTAGTCTAATAAACACCCAGACAAAGAGCAAACAAAATTGTTCATCACACGAATGTTTGTCCGATGTGGGAATCGAACCCAGGACCCTCGGCGCAAGTCAGGAGCGTTACTACTGCACCGCCGAGTCAGTTGTACCAGTATTGGTTTTGGCTTCTCTTTGAATGGTTCGAGTGACGACAGTATTAACGATTTCGGAGTGTTTTAACTAAAACAATTTGCGGATATCGGCTTAGTCAATTTTTAGGCGAATTTATAAAAGTTACCTAAACTGTATACTGACAATAATGTAATTATTTCATCGCAGTGATAAAACTAATGTAAATACAAAGATTTATAAATTATTAATAAATTTCTATTATTTTTTTGTTAAAATTTGTTATTATTTCAACCTTAATGAGCTAATGGGCAGCTTTCTGAGACAGAAGAAAACAGACCAAGTCTAAATCGCGCTGACGATGTTTTCATATAGGTATATAATATTGAATCTGGAAGCAATTGCACACGTCATTTCGGATCTTCCCGATCCACTAACGGTGCTTTTAGGTACCCCAAGCACCGGTCCATCGTTCTCGTCGAACCCGTCCCTTGCGATGAAGAACTCGGCGAGTAAATTAACTCACAGACACAGTCCACTGAGTTTCTCGCCGGATCTTCTCAGTGGGTCGCGTTTCCGATGCGGTGGTAGATTCTGCGAAGCACTGCCCTTGCCAGGGTTCGTGTTAGCAACGTTGTCAGGTTTGAGCCCCGTGAGCTCACCTACTAGTTAAGGTTACGCTGAAATAGCCTATCAAGGCTATCAGCTTAGGTAGGGGAAAAAAATTTGCAAAATTTCTGCTGTTATCACAGTTCCCTAATAATCTGTTAATAAGTGGCTGTAAACACATTTCAAGTGACTGAAATGTCCAGCTTTGTGCGACTCGATGAAAGAACCACTCTTTTATTTCTGATGAAGGCAAGTAAGGCTATGACAATTTTTTTTGTTTATCGGCCTTGCAGGCTGACGGCCCACCTGATGGTGAGTGGTTACCGTTGCTCATCATAGACGTCAGCAATGGCAGGGGCAGAGTCAAGCCACTGCCTACCTATATGTTTGCTAAACCTTATAACGCGTTAGTTCATACTTTAAGAGTTATTCTAAGCGCGCACGGCTATGTACCACTGTCCTGTTCGGTTTTTAGAACATAGAGGAGCAAGGCTTGGAAACGGAAATTTCAATCTTAATATTAAAGGTAAGTAAGTCCATATTGTGTTCTCTCAAATTGTCATTAAACACTCAAAATAAATTTTGCAATTTTGATTTTTATGACACGTGTGCTATTCGTTTATGGTTGAAGTTGTTCTCGTTTACGTAAGCTTTTACGTTCGATGCATTTATTAGGTCTGTGTGCTTAGTGCGAGCTTTTTAACGTTCACGATAGCGTTAAAGTTAGCTCATATTTGTATAAAATAAAGTTGTGAGTGATTGATATAATATACAATTTAGGAACCAGAAGTACCGTAGAATTAAATAAAATTTCGCAACCTCAAAAAACCGTTCTGCTTACAGTAAACACAGTCGGTAGTCTGGCGCTCCGTTTACAACAGGATTTTTGAACGGAACTTGGCGCCAGATTCTACCGAATCTGTGGATGGAATGGGATCGTTTGCCTACGTTTGCCGCTAGGGGCGCTGTTCCAACTGCATACAAAATTAGCTTAACTTTTACGCTATCGAGAAGGTTAAAAAACTCGCAATAAACACACTGCTTCTGATATCCGGCTCGTTGATGTCCCCTGGAGGTAAGGTAAATCGAGAGATGGGCTACACGTCAAACGTATCACCTTGCCTCTGTCTGTTTCGCCTCAGCTGATGGCGACGCGCCTTTTTCAGCGAAAGCCGATTTTAAAACACTCCTCAACGCGTTGGCTGTGGTCCGGCGATTTTTATCCGACCAAAAAAAAGAGGTAAGTTTATTTACCCATTTTGGCTGGGAAAAGTTGTTATCCTCGTCCCTAATTAGTAATGCCAGGCAAACTTCGTCGACTGATTTGGCTTTATTGCCTAAAAATGCTGCACTGAAAATAGAACAGTAATATATTATCGATAATAATTATAAAGGGCATTAACGAAAAAAAAAATTCTAATTCGTTTAGTAATAAAGAAGCTATGATGTTTTTCTTTTTTACTGGTGGTAGTACTTTGAAGAGTGGGGCAGCAGTTGTTACTACACGTCTGAGACCTTAGAACTTATATCTCAAGGTGGGTGGCGCATTTACGTTGTAGATGTCTATGGACACCAGTAACCACTTAACACCAGGTGGGCTGTGAGCTCTTCCACCCATATAAGCAATAAAAAAAATCCAAAATCTAAAAGCTCTACAGATTTGCTAACGTACCATATGGCATAAAACGAATTGAATTACATGAAATAGTTCATCAAGAACATCCAAAATAAGTCGTTGCTCATGACAAAATAGAGTCGAAAGTGTTAACGATCTAAGTTTCTCGATTAATAATATCAGAGCTAACTTTACACATCGCGGAACACAAAAGGTTACGCCTCTAACAGAACCCGCCAAAATAAATAACCGAAATACTGAAATATTGTTTGCATCAATCACTGTTTGGACAAAACGCCCTAACGACCGACGGCCGGGGGCTCGCTGGCTATATATTGTGTGGGATGAACATAAGAGAGTCAGACAACGTTAGGAACAAAAGTCTATCGAAGTTTTTTTTTTATTTTATTGCCCCTGTATGCAGACGAGCATACGGCCTACCTGATGGTGAGTGGCTGAGCCAAGCCGCTGCCTACTGTTTAAATTTAGCATTTTGTGTGTTTAGTTTTGAGTCCACACGGGTAGGTACCACCACCCTGCCTATTTCTGCCGTGAAGCAATAATGCGTTTCGGTTTGAAGGGTGGGGCAGCCGTTGTAACTATATTTGAGACCTTAGAACTTGTATCTCAAGGTGGGTGGCGCATTTACGTTGTGGATGTCTATGGGCTCCAGTAACCACTTAACACCAGGTGGGCTGTGAGCTCGTCCACCCATCTAAAAAATAAAAAAATAAAAAGTTGATACAAACCCAAGTTTTTTTTTTTACCTAGCTACGCCCTGACAGGTAGGTGAGTTCACGGGCTCATCCTGAAATAATTTTTGAACACTAGCCCTAGCAAGAGCAGTGCCTCGCAGAATATACTACCGGATCGAAATCGCGACTCACTGAGAAGTCTCGGCGAGAAACTTAGTGGGCAAAAAATCCAAGTTTGACCCCCCTTGTAGTATTGACACAGAAACTGCCATTTTTATGAATTTATAAACACACTTATACCTACACTTATTGATAATGTTAATACAGTGTAGTATTAGCCTCATTTCTGTCCGCGAGAAGATGGAATAGCACCTTAGGCTAACAGTGAATAGGTAGGGAAACAAATAATTATCTTCGGTTATCACGAGTTGTAGACTACACAACTAAATAATCTGTCGATTATGATTTTAAATATTCTGTTACCGTCTTTACAGCTTGATATGTGGCTATTTATGTTTGCCGTTACACTATTTCTTTAAGTAATTATGAATACAACCTATTTCCTAACGGTAATACATATTGTGAGCCCTCGCTAGGTAGAGGTAGCCCTACCATGCTGCAAAGGAATTGTTTGCTTAAATATTATTTAAATTGAGACCTAAATTTCATATTTTGACTTTTGGTATTATTTCGCGACATGTATGCGCTTCGGTAACCAATGGTGGTTTATTAACCTATCTAGTGTAATGAAATAAAAAATGTCGATAAAAAGTAGTTCATTTACTTACATACTAGAAGATCTTCCGAATTGTATGATATCTAATACTGCAGCCGTCTAAATATTCAAGTCTGGTTGAGGATAAAAAATTGAGAGCTCCATTCGCGGTCGATTCCAATAGTGCGGACCCTAGTCGTAAAACACACGTGTTTTGGCCGCTACATGTGTAGTTTAAAGGGCGAACTTTTGGGTTAGGACCGTCCGAATTGCGTACGTGTAGAATAACATAGATCGCCTTTGTTTAAATTATTTATATTTACAGACTGAAATAAATTTCAAGTCTGGTGAGTTTGTTCTTTGTCGAGTATTGTTATTTTCGAAATTGGGCATGACCCTCTGACCTCGCCAGATAAAATAAAATGTCAACAATATGATAACATAGTGTGTTATCGATCGATAAGTTCTTGTTCGATATAATTGCTTAATTAAAAGTTTTGAATTGTATTAATTGATGTTTTAATGCCATCTATTGACGATAAGTATATTTCATACAATCCTACTAGCTTTACTCTTTCCGACTTTCGTCCAGCAGATGGCGTTATAAGATTCTAATTGGAATTTTAAATGGCATGATAGAAAATGAGAAATTTAAAGCCAATGAGATTAAATTTTTCCATTTTAGTAAATTGATGTGATAAATCAATAAATATATTGAACCATATATCTTAATATAAATTTCATTTGAATATTAAAATCGTAGAATGGCGAGAAATAATTTTATTTCAAACATTCGTTTGAGATTCGTAGAGTGAAAGTTTTGTTCTCTAAGTACCTACTTTAATTTTATCGCAAACTAAAAAGCTTTAATTATTTTTATATAAACATTTCTATGAATATCCATATTATTCCAACGTTCTTCTGTCCTTCGCATTGGAAAGCATGGCACGTAGCGGCCGGCGCGTAATTGGCGCCATCTACAGTCCGCCTCACATGTACAAGGTACATTGCTACCCACTTTTATTTCGGATAGTTTTATATTAAGCTTTAAAAAAATCGGTCCGAAAATTTTTGGAACAATAGCCGATTAAATTCAGAACAATAATTATGCGATTGGAAGAAATGTACCTAAAAAGAGATCAAGCACGCAAATATTAGACATAATTTAATTATAATATACAAGATTGTTGTTTAGGAACAGCCACAACGGGAAGATCTTCCACCGAGCGGGTGTAAATGCTCGGTAGTCCGAAGGTCCAAATATTGTTGTTCGGAACTCGCGTATATCTGAAAGCTTATCTTGAAAATGTCATTAGCGAGAGAGATTCAGCCATCTATTACATATGTTGTGTTTCAATACGGCTACATCCACATATTACATAACAACAAAAATCGTTTTAATTAATTACAGTCTTTATGAATACTAAACGGATTTTTTTAATTTTTTTTATTGCTTAGATGAGTGGACGAGCTCAGAGCCCACCTGTTGTTAAGTGGTTACTCGAGCCCATAGACATCTACAACGTAAATGCGCCATCCACCTTGAGATATAAGTTCTAAGGTCTCAAGTATAGTTACAACGGCTGCCCCACCCCTCAAACCGAAACGCATTACTGCTTCACGGCAGTAATAGGCAGGGCGGTGGTACCTACCCGTGCGGACTCACAATAGGTCCTACCACCAGTGATTACGCAAATTATAATTTTGCGGGTTTGATTTTTATTACACGATGATATTCCTTCACCGTGGAAGTCAATCGTGAACATTTGTTCCTACCTACCTACCTGTGCTTACCTAACCTACCTGTGCGGACTCACAAGAGGTCCTACCAATAAAAATTGTAAAATTGTATTATTGATATCTTAAGTTTGTATATGTAATATAATTTAATGTATATTATGTAGGTAATATGAGCTCGGTGACCATGGAAATCACGATACAAATGGGTGGTTTGAATGTGCCAGCAATAAGCTGTATGGTAATATCTAACCGCGAGGATACCGCACGACTCCTATATGCTTAGTGCGAGTTTTTTAACGTTTTCGATAGCGTAAAAGTTAACTCAAATTTGTATGGAGTTGGAACGTTTGCCTACGTTTGCCGCTAGGGGCGCTATTAAGCACACTCCTTTGTAATGCATTCCAAGAATACCGTCACGTCAAGAATTACCGTCACTAACATCGCCGGTTTCGAAAATGTATGCTTTTTTTGGATTCCATATGTTTACCATAGTTAGTAATAATTTTCGTATTCGGAATTTTTACTAAATATGCTACGATAAGATAAAGTCCAGAGCTGCGAAAGATTTAAAAACAACGTGATATAAATAGTATCTAATTCTTTTATTCGGTGCGAAGCAGTTCAGTGCACGCCTATAAGCACGTCCTTACGGATCCATCAGATCCAATAACCTTTGCATTAGACGCCTTCAGCTCTAATACTAGAAGCAGGCTTAGGGACCCCGGTAACCGTAATCGTCGAACTCGACAAAGAGGTCGACGTGCAACCTAACCCATGCATTAGTCCGCTGAGTTTCTCGCCGTATCTTCTCAGCGGGTCGCGATTCCGATCCGGTAGTAGATTCATTCGCGAAACAATTGCTCTTGAGTTGTTAGGTCTCCTTCGGAGGCGCTCGGGCAGTTGTTAGCAAATCCCACCCCTCCTGGCTGAGCCTTTGCTCGCCCACCTGTCCTGGTGAAACTGGAAAGTAGGCATGGTCGTTGCGCAACGTAAATGGTTATCTAAACTATTTATAAAAAAAATAGCGGTTAGCTAGTTTCGCCGTACTGCAATAACCTGCTAACATCTACTACTCAATCACGTCACCGATCACGAACACAAATCACACAACGTTCGGCAATATTCGTTTAACCGCTCGGTCGGCAGCTATCGCGACACGCAGCGTAAACATCGGTTCGATCGAAATAGACAATCATCATTTTGTCTCTTTCACGCACACGACTGAGATGCATTTGACCTTTGACTTTAGCCCTTAAAGCCCTTAAAATAAGATTTATAAAATTAAATTATGAGTGCAAGTTGAAGTCGAATTTTGTGGCCTTGAACCAGCTATTCACGAATCGCGTGTTTAGCGACAAAATGTATTAAAGTAAAATGTAAATGTAAAATGTATTTAAGTTTAATTGCCAAATTGAATAGTTAAAAATATAAAGTGTATAGTTGTTTAATATAGATTATCCTTAAAGATAAATTACAAATAAAGTCGTAATTACTGAAATATTAATCGCGACATTCGTGTGCACATTAGTTTACTGCTAAACAAAACCCGCTATTGCTCGCTAATGAAATAGCGCGTTTCAAAAGCCGCTATTGACATTCGATAGCTAGTTTCGTTTCGCTAACCGAAAATGCCGCTACAACCCACCGCTACTGGAAAGGCCTTCGGGCCACAAGTAAACTTTCAATCATAAAAAAAAAACGCCTAAGAGACGATAACGTATTTGCGATTATAATATACTTTTCTGTGAATATTTTATACTCACAAACGCTAAGAGTTTAATATGAAAATTTCCATAAAATCCATAACCGTTTTCTTACGATGTTTACCCCAACCGAATCTTTATCAATGTTTCCATTCAGCAAGCTCTAATAAATCAACGAAGTACCGAAAGCCGACAATAAATTTCGTCCCAATCCTGGTCATCGTCGACCCAAAGGCGTTTTAGCGTTAACCCTGGGACGGACCTTTCCGCTAAATAAATCCCTTATCTGCATACGGCAAACCTTTCTAGGGTCCAGCTTAATAAATTCAGGTTGGGCCTTGCGAAGTTTTGTTATGGAATCACATGGAGCTGATAATATAATTGTGTTATTATTTCATTGTTAATTTGAACAGAATTAGTGTTCGAAATTTGACCATAGCATTTATATTTATTTTGTATTTTGGTTATTGACATTTTCAAACAAAAAAAAAAATACTATTTTTTTTTCTATTGATAACTAAAGACATTAAATACACTTTACTGGTGGTAGGACCTCTTGTGAGTCTGCACCGGTAGATACCATTACCCCGCCTATTTCAGCCGTGAAGCAGTAATGCGTTTCGGATTGGAAGGTGGGACAGCCGTTGTATCTATACTGATATCTTAGAACTCATATCTCAAGTTTGGTGACGGCATTTACGTTGTAGATGTCTATGGGCTCCAATAACCACTTAACATCAGTTGGGCTGTGACCTTGTTCACCCATCTAAGCAATAAAAAAATTAAATAAAAACACTGGAGCTATTAAACAAAAAGAAGACTAGAAAATGTTACCTTATCGTTTTGTCCTTACCTGTTTAGAGATACCTACATGCTTTACCAGCCAATAAAAATGCCTAGATAAATGTTAACATAACTATCGTGAGCATCTAAATTAATGAACACACATATCAATTGATTGCACTTATACATTTCCATATTAGTTTTAAATATGTAAAAAAAAAAAAGTAATTTGTATAAATCAAAATATAGTAATTATAATTTTCATCAGCTCTATATAATTCTGCAAGGGTCTGCTCCAATGAAAGGCGGCAGAGCGGGTCCGCTCTCGAATCAATAGTAATTCTGTGGGTAATCCCTTGGCCCACTGAAAAATACATGGTCTAACTCTGTTTACACTTTAGAATCGTCTTCGTTAGAAACGTTCATTTGATATTTGCACCGGCTTCATGTTTTTCCTCATACGAAACTACGCTGATGCCGTAACAATATCCAAATGATTTCTGTAGCATAGCAGTCTATTGTCATAAAGATTAACCTTTCGGTTTGTCGTCTATGGGTCAAGTGATTGGTTTGAGGAGAAGTGAAGTCGATTGCCAATCTCTACTACTACTACTATATATATTCTACAGCAGGCAACAAAATGACTAAGCTCAAACGTAAAGCTAATTACTAAATAATTTTATTAGTTCCGTGATAACTAACAACAGTTTCACTTTTACAATATTATTAAATTCAGAAAAGATTTTTACCTGCATCTACCTATACTTGTCCTTATCTAAAGCAGGGACTTCTTGATTTTTTGTTTCGTTCGAAGATTGACCGCTTGACCATTGGTTGATTGGAACATACACATTTGACGTGAAGTAGTGTGAATATGTACGCTTCGAAGCTGTAATGGGAGGAGCTTTTGAGTTGTCTCAACCCATTCAGTTTCTCGTCGGATCTTCTCAGTGGGTGGCAATTCCGATCCGATAGTAGATTCTGCGAAGCACTGCTCTTGCTAGGGCTACCTAACCCTCTCAGGTTGAACCCTGTAAGCTTATCTCAACCGTAGTCCCTTAGGTTACTAGAGAACAGGTAGGGGAAAAAAGTGCGGTCATTTAATGGAGTTTGCTTTCAGTCCATTTTTGACATTTAATCTTTGATTCTTAGATTAGTGGACGAGCCCGCATGCTGTTAAGTGGCTACTGGAGCCCATAGACATTAAAAACATAAATGTCGCTTCCGTTCAAAATGTAATCTCTAATTAAGTCTCTTTGTGAAACAGCAAACAAAAAAAAAATGTTTTTTTGTTCATATTCTTCCAGCAACGAACAAACATTTGACATTTTAATGTTGATATTAAATTACATTTAATTTTCATTTCATTCTTAAATGTCGTGAGCTTCGAAAAGACCAAAACGCTATGTACGTACGTATTATGTATTGTCTTTTGTATCTACTAACGTTGACGCTATTAGTATCCCGTCTAAATGCCAAAGAGAACAACAAGAAAATTTGATCAAATATCACAAAAAACTTGGATCAAACATTTGGCGATGCCAAGTTGACGAAGACATATTCCTTGTAATTTGAACAGTTGTATGTTTTCTGTTATCAGAGACGGTTATAGATAGTAGTTTGCCGAAGGTCGGGTTGGGCCTACCTAAAACTTTAGGGTGCCACGGGGTTGGGTGTTTAAAGTGATATAACAGATTTTGTCCCCTGTACCTACTAAATATCGTTGGATATTACGTTGTTGTTCCAATGTTTTATGATGAAACTTGTAATTTATAGTTGGGCCGTGTTTTCTAATTTCACGTGATTGCTTCAAGGTATTTATCTATGGATACAAATCAATTTAGACAGGATTAAAATCGAATGTAATTATTAAAACGACTTGACGACTTCAATTTCGCGTTTGTTATTTTAATTTTATTATTTTTGACGTTACGTATACTTTACGACTTACGTGAAGACGGACGGCTGACGTATGTATAACTCTATGAATTGCGAACACTGAATAAAAGTGCTAAACGTAATAGTCTTAAGGTCAATGAACGAGAATAATATCAGAAGTAAACAATTCCAGTGATTATTTTTAATGGGGAATGCCGTTTAAATGTTATGTCATGAGTTTGTCTTGTAAACGAGTCATTTACATGCAAAAGTTTGTACTAGTACAAATAAATAAAGATAAATTAAGTATTCGTGAAATTCTGTTACAACAATGGGTTGATTGTATAATAGTTGATTGAGGTTTTTAATTATTATATTTATATCGAAACAAATACGTTTACTTGAATAAGCTGTTATGTTTTTTTTTTCTTATTGCTTAGATGCGTGGACGAGCTCACAGCCCACCTGGTGTTAAGTGGTTACTGAAGCCCATAGACATCTACAACGTAAATGCGCCACCCACCTCGAGATATAAGTTCTAAGGTCTCAGTATAGTTACAACGGCTACCCCACCCTTCGAACAGAAACGCATTACTGCTTCACGGCGGAAATAGGCGGGGTGGTGGTACCTACCCGTGCGGACTCCCAAGAGGTCCTACCATCAGTGAAATGTCACACAGAAATGGAAATCTGGATACCTTAAAAACCTTACCCAAGCTCTATATCCCTTTCTCTTGTACTAAACAGATACTTGATTCTACCCTTAATATTGTTGGAATCCGTGTGCGAGGGTGCCCATTTACCATCAGATCCGTCGATTTTCAAAGACCATAATAAAAAACTTAACTAAACTAAACGTTACTCGTGACTTCAGCTGCAACCGATTCTTGCCTTAATTTCGAACACACAACGATTAGCCACTTATGACGTGATACGTTCTCAATCTACATCTGAATATAATAAAACAAAGAGTTTTTACAATTTTTAATTTGTATTCTATAACAAAATAATACTTTTTCTATATGGAGCACTTAGTTACATTACAGTTCTTACAAATTAAAGACGCACAAGAGCAACATCACTAAGGAAAAAGTGACAAGTAAATGTGTAACACCATAAATATTCTGTTAAGTGAAGCTTGTGCATCAGTTAAGTAAGGGTTACTTATTTATCAGGGGCGGCCGCCGGAGATCCTTCGTGCTTAGGATCAGCTTGTTAAATGTGCGGACGACAATGTCTGTTGGAACAAAGGAAAATGTCGTGTTCCAATTTAATTTTTTTAGGATTAGTATTTAGGTTAGTAACAATTATATGTTTAGCGTTTAGCAAAAAATTAGTGTTAGTAAATCTATTATAACTAGAGGTCCAACAGTAGTCGAAATTCGACTATAATTAATTGGAATTGTAAGTTTGTACACTATTATGATTGTATTTTATACTTCTATAATCACAAATTTCGCCAAGGCTACACTATAAGAAATATTAACCAAGACAAACAATATTTAATCTATTCTCAATTTGACAACAGACGTCAAGAACAAAAGTTTGACAATAAATAAATAGTATGCATGCGTGTGTGCGTCAAATACATGGTATGTAGTGTGTGTAATGTTTTCTTTATTGATTTAAAGTATCTTTTATGCATTCTTTTCAAAAAATATTAGCATTGTGCACTTCTTCTCTATATTCTCTATAAGTGTGGAAAATTTCATACTCCTCCGTCCGCGCAATTTTCGTAAAAAGGGATACAAAGTTTTTGCTTCACGTATTAATATATAGATATTCGAATTCTTATGTGGCTCCCGAATTAACCCTTTATCGGTTATTATTAATCCTCTACGCAGTAACACGTGTATGTTGGTTCGGAGGGGGGACGTAAAATATCAGTTGTCAATTTGACGATAATTGTCTTTTAAGTTGGGATACTTTGTGATATCGTCGTGTGAGAGAGTGATGAGAAGTCGTCGTGACCTAACGGATAAGACGTCCGATGCATTCGTGTTGAGCGATGCACCGGTGTTCGAATCCCGCAGGCGGGTACCAATTTTTCTAATGAAATACGTACTTAACAAATGTTCATGATTGACTTCCAGGGTGAAGGAATAACATCGTGTAATAAAAATGAAACCCGCAAAATACTGGTGGTAGGATCTCTTGTGAGTCCGCGCGGGTGGGCACCACCACCCTGCCTATTTCTGCCGTGAAGCAGTAATGCGTTTCGGTTTGAAGGGTGGGGCAGCCGTTGTAATTATACTTGAGACCTTAAAACTTATATCTCAAAGTGGGTGGCGCATTTACGTCGTAAATGTCTATGGGCTCCAGTAACCACTTAACACCAGGTGGGCTGTGAGCTCGTCCACCTATCTAGCAATAAAAAAAAAAAGTCACTGACTGTGGGCAGCAACATTATGCTTCCGAAACTACTTACTCTGTGTTACCAAATTTTTATTGTAAATGTTTTTTTTTTTAATTACAGACGTAGTCGTTGCAATTTTAGTTCGGTTAAATTATAATCTTCAACCCGTGTCCACCCAATGCTGAGTGTAGGTCTTTTCGAATACACCCCATTCCCTTCGGTCTTTTGCCTTTCGCCTACTACCTACCAATTTGACCAGTTCATCGGTCCACCTCGTTGGTTGTCGGCCCACGTTACGACGTCCAGTAGGAGATCTCCACTCCAGAACTTTTGTGTCCCACCGATTGTCAGTGTGACAGCACATGTGGCCGGCCCACTACGACTTTATCCGAGCAATCACTTTGGCTATGTCAGTCAAACCAGTAAACTATAATAGTTTGGCGTAATTCATTAATTTGTAAAAAAAAAAAACTAATAGATAAATAGCAACTCAATGCGTCTTTCTGTTCTTTCCATTTCCGTAGCGTCCGCTGGCGGGTGGGTGTTTGGTCACTGCCTGAAACATACATATGGCATGTTTAACTGAAACCTGTAGGGATGGCACGCGTTCATTAAAAAATAAACCGGCATCTATAAAAATACACGGATAACTTTAATATAAAAGAATAGTAATGAATAAATTAAGTATGTCCCATTTAGTAATTAGTAGTAGTTAGTAATATTATCCATAAGATATCTACGGCAATCTCTCTACATTGTAAATCATTAATATGGTATTTCAGTGAATATTGGAGCAGGAATGTTCTAGATCGAAAATCGTACGATCGGTATTGTTGTTTGACTCACTGCAGCGGTAGGCAGCGGCTTGGCTCTGCCGCTGGCATTGCTGAAGTCCATGGGCGACGGTAACCACTCACCATCAGGTGGGCCGTATGCTCGTCTGCCTACAAGGGCAATAAAAATAAAATAATAATATGAAAGCAAATTACGAAAATAAAATAAGTGTTTCATGTTCAATGTAACCTGATATTTATGTATAAACTATTTATTTATTTTTAATTGTAATATCGTAATATTTTACTGGTGGTAGGACCTCTTATGAGTCCGCACGGGTAGGTACTACCACCCCGCCTATTTCCGCCGTGAACCAGTAATGCGTTTCGGTTTGAAGGGTGGGGTAGCCGTTGTAACTATATTGAGACCTTAGAACTTATATCTCAAGGTGGGTGGCGCATTTACGTTGTAGATGTCTATGAGCTCCAGTAATCACTTAACATCAGATAGTCTGTGAGCTCGTGCACCCATCTAAGCAATAGATCCAAGATCCAATATGTGTCTCAATATGGCCGTGAGCTCGTTTAACTAAAAATCTATCCACATATCGCTAAATATATTTTTTATTTAGAATAATTAGTTAGCATTCATACAAACGTGGCAAGTATTCAATAGCGGTTAATAATATAAATAAAATGGACGGTGTAGCGATACAGGTTAAGCCCGCACGAATTAAGGTCACATCCGAATCTGACATCTCATTCAAACAAGATCATAACTGTAACGGGGGGATGTTGACGCCGAGGACCTGTTCGTAATTGAATCCACGTGCCGCGAGATGAAAAGTGTAACGGAACGATCTCTGAGGTCATTCGGTCAAGTGAATCTATTTAAAAAAAAAAAAAATTAGGGTAAACGTAAATAAATACCTCGAGGGGTTTTTTGTGTACGAATGTTTGAAAGGAAATTTTATTTTGAATATTTTGTTTGATAGTAGCGTAGTGTTGTCATCGGTTTTTGTGAATCGTAAGCCCACTGAGTTTCTCGCCGGATCTTCTCAGTGGGTCGCGTTTCCGATCCGGTGGTAGATTCTGCGAAGCACGGCTCTTGCTAGGGTTCGTGTTAGCAACGTCATCAGGTTTGAGCCCCGTGAGCTCACCTACTAGTTAAGGCGACGCTGATATAGCCTCTCAAGGCTATCAGCTTAGGTAGGAAAAAAAAAAGAAGCGAATCGTACCTATGTCTTCGTCGTAATTAATTAAAACTAATTTTGTGATTGTTCCGAAGACCGTGACCACGAATTGTGTAAAGAATTTAAAGTGTCGTCAATAATATGGTGACCATAAAAAAACGTGAGATTAAACCGTAAAAGTAATTTTAAATTTATTCTAAACTATTAAATGATTCCATTAAGACTGTACATGCATTGATTGGTACTAGTGGTCACCAAGTAGTCGAAATTCGATTATAATTAATTGAAATTATAAGTTTGAACATTATCATGGTTCTCTTGTCAAAAAAAAAAATGTTTCTTTAATATAACCACAGATATCACCAAGACTACACTATAGACAAATAATATTAAAGACAAACAATATTAATCTATTCTCGATTTGACCACAGACTTTAATAATAAAAAAGAGAGTGTATATGCGTGTGTGTGTAAATACATGGTTTAGTATGTAATGTTCAATTGTGAATAATTTTAAAAAGATATTAGCATTCTGCACTCCTTCTCTATATTCGCTATAAATGTAGAAAATTTCATACTCCTCCGTCCGCGCAATTTTCGTTAAAAGATATACAAAGTTTTTGTTTCACGTATTAATATAATATAGATTACAATACATTGACAGTTATCGCCCTTTCCGACGCGGAGCAACCACAGATTGTTGTTTTAAAAATGATATTAATCTTTGATTGCCCTAAAGGCGGGTCACGGAGTCTTCGCCTTATAGATCTATAGACTTTTTGAAGTTATACTTTAGGTGCGTTATGAAAAATTTATGAGAGTGAAATTTTACGATGTGCGCGCACCATGACACAAAATTAACAGAATGAAGTTGCCCACTAAATCGCTCATTACAATACGACCGACGTAACTTGGCGAGTCTGAATATAGCCGCAGGTGAACTTTCCGAACCGTACCGAGAATTACCGAATTTATACGATGTTAAGAAAAGGGATGTCCAATATGCGTGTTTGAGGATGTTGTTTAATCGATTTTTTTTTCAAATTGATTAAAATTTAAATAAAAAAAAAAGAAATAAATTTAATAAAAATAAAGTATAACTTCTTACGCGCGTACATAAGTACACGAACCCTTTTTTTTTAATTTACTGGATTCTCTCAGCCCTGAAGCGTCAGCGCGCACTACGTAACGGGACTACTTCACCACTGTCTGATGTATCGCATTTGTAACTCGAAGATGTAAACACAGATATTCGGGCCGCTATTCAACACCGTGCCTTGCAATTTCCTTTTCCATCTACGAGCACCTGACTGACGAGTGTTCGTTTGTGATTTATTTCGTTGTTACATTGTAGTGTAGTGATGACGTATTTTTGTATTTATAGAGCGCAATAGTTTAGTTTTCAATGATTAATTAAATTACATTACAGAAAACACGTTAAAGGTAAAACTGACGTTCTCTCTCTCTTTCTCTCTCTCTCTCTCTCTCTCTCTCTCTCGCTCTCTTTCTTTCTTTCCCTGAAATCGTGATTATAAATTTATGGGGTCCCAATTTAATGAGCAATGCATGAATACCGTTGCTAAATAAAGATCGTTACAATGAAGAAGTGGATCATAGATGTAGATAAATTCTGTAATGTTATTAATTATCTAATTTTATGGTACATCAACAATGTCTGGGGCACGTTCATGAGCGACAGTATCCACTTACCATCAGTTGAGGCGTATGCTCGTCTGTCTATAAAGGCAATAAAAAAAACATTTCAACAATAAATTAAATGAAATGGTTAAGTTTGGTATTGGTAGGCGGCGACTTGGCTCCTATCATTACTGATGTCCAAGAGCGACAAGCCAGGCTTAAATAAACCTCAAACCCACATGGCTACAGACATGTGAGATCGCTAATAGCGACAAGCTCGGCTTAGTTAAGCCTCTAACCGACCGACAGAGACGTGAGGTCGCTATGAATTTTTAATTGAGAACTGCACGTGGTCAGTTTTTGCGATGTCGGGGCCTTGCATATATATGCACTAGCTTTAGCCCGCGACTTCGTCCACGTGGAAAATAGTTCACTAATAATGCTTTATTTTAGAACAAATTTAGTTAGCATAAAAAAACGTTATAGTGAGCCAACCTCAACATGCAGACATATGCTGTCGCGCACTTTTTTTTAGATCTTTTAAAGGGGAACAATTCTGTCATACATTATTTTAGCGAAACTAACCGTTTCCGCAGCGCACGCAGTGGAAGCTCTCAAAAGGGGAAAAAACCCAGATTTCGAAACATTCTTAATTGGTGCTCCGCTAGTATTGGTCTTAGCGTGATGTTATATAGCCTTCCTCGATAAATGGGCTATCTAACACTGAAAGAATTTTTCAAATCGGACAAGTAGTTCCTGAAATTAGCGCGTTCAAACAAACAAACAAACAAACTCTTCAGCTTTATAATATTAACAAGCGACCCGCTCCGGCTTCGCTCGGGTTTTTAACAAAAATTTCAACAATATTTGACGTTGTTTTATTTTTTTAAATAAAATAACACTTATTGCGGCATAAGTATAATAGTTAGACATATGTTGTCACGACACTTTTTTAAATAATACGAGGGCTGCACTAAAAGTATCGGGAATGGAATATTTCCACTGTTCCTGTCATATTAAAATCTTTTTATTTGAAAACTCCTTGGTTTTAAAAATCGAATACCATTTATTTATTTAAAAAAAGATTCTCGGTCTTGTCACGAGGTTTTGTCAAACTTGTTTAATCGTTGAGAAAATGGAATTGACTCGAGAAAATTCAAGAGCGATGATTTATTATGACTTTCGAAGTGGTTTAACACAAAAACAGTGTGTTGACCGGATGATTTCTGCATTTGGTGATGAAGCCCCATCCAAAACCACAATTTATCGCTGGTTTGCTGAGTTTCAACGTGGATGTGTCAAGCTCAGTGATGATCCCCGTCAAGGTCGTCCAAAAACTGCAGTCACCCAAGAAAACGTTGATGCTGTGCGTAAGCTGATTGAGGAAGATCGACATGTGACATACCGCGAAATTCAGGCAACTTTAGACATTGGCATGAGTCAAATACAAATAATCTTGCATGAACAATTAGGTGTAAAAAAGTTGTTTTCCCGATGGATACCGCATTCGCTCTGTGAAGAGCAAAAAGCGGCTCGCGTTACTTGGTGCGTCAGAACTCTCGAAAGATTCCACGCAGGATCCTCAAATGCTGTATACAACATTGTATCAGGTGACGAATCCTGGATATACGCGTACGAACCCGAAACAAAAAACCAGTCACGAGTTTGGGTGTTCGAAAATGAGTTAAAGCCAACAAAAATTGTTCGTTCACGGAGTGTTGCAAAAAAAATGGTGGCCACGTTTGTCTCCAAAACCGGCCATGTTACGACTATTCCTCTTGAGGGACAAATAACGGTTAATGCAGAATGGTATGCTAGCATTTGTTTGCCACAGGTCGTTTCTGAACTCCGTAAAGAGAACTGCAACCGCCGCATCATCCTCCATCACGACAATGCGAGTTCTCACACCGCGCACAGAACAAAAGAGTTTTTAGAGCAAGAAAACATAGAAAATTATTAGACCATCCGCCGTACAGCCCCGACCTAAGCCCTAATGATTTCTATACTTTCCCTAAAATAAAGAATAAATTGCGTGGACAGAGATTTTCATCACCTGAAGAAGCTGTGGACGCCTACAAAACGGTGATTTTGGAGACCCCAACTTCCGAATGGAATGGTTGCTTCAATGATTGGTTCCATCGTATGGAAAAATGTGTCAAATTTCGCGGAGAATACTTTGAAAAGCAATAAATACATTTTTAAATAGTAATGTTGTGTCACTTCGTTAATTCCCGAAATTTTCAGTGCCGCCTATGTAATGTGTTCTACAAAGTCGTAGTACATTATTTTATTCTATCATCAATAGTTTTCGCAGGGCACGCGATGTAAAGAATATTTTAAGTAATTTTTTTTACACCTTGGGTTACATTATTGGAGTTTTAGCAAGGATTCCTAATTTTTTGCAAAGAAGATTATAGCCTATGTCGCTCGGGAATAGTGTAGCTTCAAAACAGTGAACGAATTTTTCAAATCGTTTCAGTAGTTTCGGAGCCTATTCAATACAAAAAAACAAACAAATCGTTCCTCTTTATAATATTAGTATAGATAAGTATAGATAACGAAAAATGTAAACAAACATATTAAGTGTAACGCAGAACGCCAACAATTACGTGAAAACGATCTAGGGATACGGCAGGTGAATTAATGGGTAAATCTGAGTAAGCCGAACGGACGGTATTATCCACCCTCACTAACCTTACAACCTTCCACATGTATTATTTACATCCGCACTTGAAGAGCTTGGATCATACGAATATTTCATTTCACATTTATAATTTTCATATAAATCTATCTATATAAGTATATATAAAAATGAATTGCTGTTCGATAGTCTCGCTAAAACTCGAGAACGGCCGGACCGATTTGGCTAATTTTGGTCTTGAATTATTTGTGGAAGTCTAGAGAAGGTTTAAAAGGTAGATAAGTATGAAAATGCTCAGAATTAAATAAAAATAACAATTTTGTTTTTCCTTTGATGTGTCCCCCGTCGGACGTATTCCTTTTGTTTGTTTTAAGTTTATTTTATACAAAACTTTAGGTATTTTATTTATCGATTGAGGCACTACTACTACTAGTATTATAATAAAAGAAGCGATAGATTGAAATTTGTTCGATCAATATACCTAGTTGAGAATTAAACATCAATGGAAAATTTGATAAACAAGACGCATTTTTTAAATGTATCTTTGCAACCAGTATCTTTTTCTCTGACGTCATGACGTTCAACATCAGCCAATTCGAATTGGACTAATAATGGAATTTAGAAAATTGTTGTGTGTACCTTAAGATTTACGGTAAAAGGCGGGTAGTTGGAAAAAGTTATTTGTTGAAACTTGTAGGAGCGAGTTTTGCAATAAACGCAGTTGGGGGCTAGTGCGCAATTAATACTCACTCGAGCCACCGGTTCGATAGGATCTGTGAGAACAACGTTGTACACCAAGGAATAAATTGGATACTCGTAAATTAGAAATTCGAATTCAGCTACACCTTGAATGACTATATTGTATAATATACCTAATCTTTAGTCGGCGGGCGGCTTAGTTAATTATGCCTTATTGGTAATAATTGTTCCCTGAACATCTAAGGCTACACCTTGAACGACTATCCGACTATATACCTGATGTTTAGTCAGCGGTTTGGTAAATATGCCTTGTTGGTTCCTTATATATATGCCTTATTCCCTGAATATCTAAGTTATTTTTAGAGTTAGTCTACTCAAGGCCGTCCTTGAGTTCTTGTTTATTAATACCCATACATATTTCCTTATGAATTTCACCGCTCACATTGAGACAGACGGTTAAAGATTGAAGACGACGGCATCTTTCAAGTTGGTGGAACAGTAGACTAGACGATCAGTATTCATAATTATATTTTTTATCTGGTTTTATTAACTCGCTTTCTTGTTTGTTACAACATGTTTGTATGAAATTTCCTAGTTCCTAAGAAGTTTGATAGTGTAGTTTATTGCACAGGCACATAGACAAAAATAATGTATTACATAAAATATGAATGTAGACAATGACATAGTTCATGTTAACTACTCTAGCGTTTTAGCTCCGATGCTTAATGTATCTACCAATAAATAAAAAGTACACAAATAAAACGTTTACCCCTAAAATAAAACATAAAAAGCGATACATGTACGTTTTTATACGAGCGTTGTAACGTTGCCAAGATAGTTAAAGTCTGATGGCCGAGTCGATATGAAGCGTCCAAATGAATTATGAAAACGGCTGTAAGTAAATGTCTTATGCGAAGCTCGGATGTCGTTTTATTTATTGACAACTCACGCACTGTTGTTTGAACGACACGCTTTCTAAGACGCAACTGCGTCACCGCCTTGCTGATAGTTATTTAACCCATAGACACAGCTCAAGCTGAAAAACGTTTTTTTTTTCAAAAAATCATATTTAATCAACTTGCAGACAGGTAACGGTGCTTTTAGGTACCTCAAGCACCGGTCACCACCCTTGTCGAACCCGTCGTTTGCGACAAAGGGCTCGGCGAGTAAATTGACCGCTAGACACAGCTCACTGAGTTTCTCGCCGGATCTTCTCAGTGGGCCGCGTTTCCGATCCGGTGGTAGATTCTGCGAAGCACTGCTCTTGCTAGGGCCAGTGTTAGCAACACCTCCGGATTGAGCCCCGAGAAATCACCTACACGCTAGGGTAACGCTGAAATAGACTCTTAAGGCTATCAGCATAGGTAGGAAAAGATAGTTCCGATATGAAACCGAGATTAAGTAAGAGTACGTATTAGATAGAAGCGGCCTCTTGGGAGTCCGCACGGGTAGGTACCACCGCCCTGCCTATTTCCGCCGTGAAGCAGTAATGCGTTTTGGTTCGAAGGGTGGGGTAGCCGTCATAACTATACTGATACCTTAGAACTCATATCTCAAGGTTGGTGGCGGCATTTACGTTGTAGATGTCTATGGGCTCCAGTAACCACTTAACACCAGGTGGGCTGTGAAATCGTCCACCCATCTATGTATTAAAAAAATATGTTGGGGATAAGCCCCTTAATGAATAGTTGGACATATTTTCAGACCAGTGATATTAAGTTTACTAAGGACAACCAGTGTGCTGTTGGCGCAATACAAAAACCATTGCTTCTTTTGCATGAAATCATATTTTAATATCAATTTCACTTTAAACGAATCCAAAAGCTCAAGTCCACAAAGTGCGTCTGCGGAACCCTTTGCCTAGGCGAAGGGGGTGAATCAAGAAATATCATAATAGGGCGGGCGCGAGCGGTGGATTTACCGGGACTGCTTGCTTCTATTTTTATTTGTACCGTGCCACGAGGTGGGCTGGATGTTCAATGACAAACGGCGTAAGTTGTAAATTATCGTATTTCGTGATTACTAGATGTTCTCGAATCATGACTTTTTTTGTCGTCACACTTGAATATTCTTGCATTTGTATTTGATTATCACAAGTCGACTGAGAAAGGTCATTTATTAATTTTTGATTTATTTGAAATCTATAGTAACTTTCATCAATAAAAAAACTATACTTGATAGACTTTTTTAGCAAATCCCACCCCTCCTGGGTGAGCCTTTGCTTGCCCCCACCTGTCATAGTGAAACTGGGAAGGCCTCCGGGACACCAGTAATTCTTCAACCATAAAAAAAAAACTTATTGCGCCTTTTTTTGGACGATCGCTTCTCAGAAGTTCGGTAGTGTCATCAGTCATCTGTTCTGCAAACAATGTACCCTATCCAATGATCTGGTGAACATAACCAGTATCCGCTGGATAAAGACTGTAGACACACCGGTGTTTGTGCTAAGCTTTGAGAGAGATCTCTGCTAATAGTGGACGTATTTCTGATGATGATGAAGTATATCAAGAAACGGTTTATGTTCTCAATATATTCCGAAAGGACAATTAAAGCAATACAAATGAATATCATCTCCAGATCTCACCCAGGTGGCAGATTTGCCCTGAAGTGGCACGTTCATTGGCATATGAGGAATATTTTTTTTATTTGATTTTTTCACTTTTATTGCCTTAGGCAGATGGCCTAACCTGATGATGTGTAGTTATCATCACTGATAGACGTCAGCAATGCCAGGGGCACAACCGAGTTGCTGCCTACCATACACTTTTGATTTAAAATTTCACAATCAATAGTTAGCCCTTAGTCAGTAAATGATAATAAGATTCTGAAAATGTATGTCATGCATTAGATAAAAGTATGAAAACGCATTGGAATCTAATACCCATAAAACATTAATAAAGATACTGAGTCCACCTGAAAGTCGAATCCAGACCCCATGGTGGTTAAGTTTCTTAGCAACTAATAAGACTCACAGTATATGATCGGTATTATGTCGGAGAACTTTTTTAGGTAATTGGAAAACCAAAGAGGACTGTGATATGATTATTGGCGTCATAGGATTGAAGTACATATTTATTCACGAAAAAACTCACACAAATTTCGCTAATTCAAAATTCGTGGTAAATTCATGGACAATCTATAATTTTAATGTTAATATTGACTTAGAAAAGATGAAAACTAACAATTATTCCATAATTTTTTTGAGTTACGGTCTTTTCCTTCCAGCAGCATTGCAGACCAAGCATTATTACCGATAAGTATATGGGGCGTCGCGTTCTCCACACTGGATTTTGAATAATATATTATTTTCTTATGTAAAATGCCCGATTACTCCCATCTCAGAGATTTCTCCGACGCCACAAAGGAAAGCTCCTTTATGGCACTTTATACGTTTTTGTTCTTAAATTTTTGTTATTTCACGTATGTATTCACATTTGGCGGTCGGATGTGGGCGGGTGACTGTCGAGAAATGAAAAAACTTTTTGCCACTCAATAAAACCGAGAAACGATTTTCTTGCATATTTCATAGATTGGCAACATTAAATGGAGACCGAATATAATCCTCGAACGTTAAACAAAGGAGGTTAGCTTGAATACTTTCGGCAGATAGGTCACGGCGAAGCGAAACAAAACCGAAACGGAGGTGACGTAAAAAGAGGTATATTATTTTATTATCTGAAGCCAGCCAGGACCGGGAGCCGGCAATATCACCGTATATAGATTCGATTTTCTACGTGAATTCGTTTGACGGCCTTCATAATGCGACATATAAAACTGGGGACTTACGGACCCCGAAACCAATTTCGGGTTATGACCCGACGACTCTCTGATAATATTCTCGGGTTATTAGGTAAGGATAGGAGTTTTTACTATGGCTATTTTTTCCGCCGACGTCGGATTATTGGGAACCGGTTTACGAGGAGCTGTTCTCTATGCTTCTTGCGGGCTTACATTTGTTTTATGACGTCATCCGTCCCAGTGCTCAGAGCGGTTTGTTCGGTACACGTGCTCACGTCTTAAGAGTGGTCTTTGTTTGAATCCTCGTGTCTTACTGCACGTATTGAAATAGCTTGGCTAGGGAATTATTCAGGTATAGTTGTGACTAATTGCTATAAAGTTTTTTAAAGTGAAATTGCTATAACTTGCATTTCTATGAGGTATCATAAAATAAAGCACGAATTATTTATTTGTTATTGTAAAGATGTGAAATTATTAAGTAATAGCGGTCCCCTGGTAGTCGAAATTCGACTATAATTAATTGAAATTGTAAGTATGAACATTATTATGGTTCTATTGTCAAAGACTATTTATACTTCTATAATCATATATTTCGCTAAAACTACACTATAGACAAATAATATTAAAGGCAAACAACATTAATCTTTTCTAAATTTAACCACAGACTATAAGCAATAAGAAAAGTTTGACAGTAAACAAATAGTATGCATGTGTGTGTGAGTCAAATACATGGTAGTGTGTGTAATGTTTTTTTTAAATTGATTTAATGTATTTTTTAAGCATTATTTTAAAAAAAATTATCATTCTGCACTCCTTCTCTATATTCTCTATGAGTGTGGGAAATTTCATACTACTCCGTCCGCGCGATTTTCGTTAAAAGGGGCTATTAATATATAAACTTATTATATCTTATTATATCTTCTATGTATTTTATTCGAATGTATTTTTTTATTGCCTTTTTAGGCAGTCGAGCATACGGCCCACCTGATGATGAGTGGTTGCCGTCGCCCATAGATGTCGCCAATGTTTAAAGAAGGACATGTCATAGCGCTCGGGAAATACCGTAGAAAGGAGCTTATTCCAAAGCCGGATAGTACGTGGTAAAAAAGATCTCCGCAAGCCCACTGTGGATGAACGGAGTGGTTCTAGGCAGTATGGATGAACTTTACTCTGGTGGCAGGCGGCGCGAAAATACGAAACCCTTAATGATAAATGATTAGTTTTGATTTTCAAAATTGTACTTAATTTCAAAGATACGTAAATAAATTTTTTTGTGGGTACTTCAGATTTCAGCTCAATGAGATAATAGGACATATTCGTCTTCTCGCATTAAAACTGTATAATCTCAAAATTTACTAATATTACAGGACAGTGTTTTAAAGGTTAATATGTGATATTTTTAATATTAATCATCTTTGCAACATTTTTTATTTTTTACTTGTGAAATTATCTGTCTTTTAAAGTAAGATAAAATTATGTGTTAACTTTGTTAATAGTAGTCAAAACATAGGTAAACAAAAAAATAAACAAAAACTAAAACTAAATTACGCTCTTTTGACTGTATTTATGAGAAAAATACAGGTGATACCAAATGATTCCGCATATTAACTAAATTTCGAATATTTTGGGAAATTGTACACTTTTAATGCGAATAGACCACATAAGTTTGAGCTTGCAATTTAGAAGCCTGTAAATCTATACTAATATTATAAAGCTAAAGAGTTTGTCTGTTTGAACGCGTTAATCTCAGGAACTACTGGTCCAATTTAAAAAATGCTTTCAGTGTTAGATAGCCCATTTATTGAGGAAGGCTACAGGCTATATAACATCATGAGACCGATACAAGTGGAGGACCAATAAAGAATGTTTCAAAATATTTTCATTTTCTACGTAAATGAAGTGGGGGGTAAAATTTAGCGTTATGCCAAAGTATTCCACGCGGACGGAGTCGCGGTCAAAAGCTAGTATATTAAATATTTCGCAAATCCGATACAGTATTTCTCGGAATCAACAGCGTCACGTACACCGTCGACGGCCCTCAACACGCGGTTTGCAAACGATTTCTGATTCATAAAGTACATAAGCTTTTAGTAGTATACGTCGAACGTGACTCGTTCCAGAATGTTCGTTCGATCACTTTGTTATCATGTATTTGTATAGTTTCGAGGTGGTTTCGTACGTACGTGACGCGATTGGTAATGGACGACGAGCCAAATACAAATCAAACATTTTTGCGATATTAATTTTATGTGGCGTTTGCTTTTTACGATAAGAATAGGAGATACGAGTCGTCTATTATCAAAGGCGGCAATCTGTGCATTTGGACAAAAAAATATTATTGATATGTCAATACAGATTGATTTGAATATAATCGTCTCCTTCAAAGAATACGGTTCAAAACCTGCATTAAATAAAGGTTAATAGTTAACCTGTTATTTATCTAAGATGTCGTTCCGAAGAGTTTTGTGACTGCCAATGGAATACAATGTCAATAATTCGTTTTTCTGATTTACCAATAATTGTCCAAAAGTCAGGTTGCCGGCTTTGATAATAGTCGACTCATACGAGCTAGTGTTGTTTATGAAATGTTTCAGACTGGCTCGTGCCGGCGACTTCACTCGCGTTTTGCTGCTCAGTTGATGATCATGAAATTTTGTATGTCGAGGCTACAAAAGATATGGAGTACGTTTCGTCTAAAAAAAATTAGCTTCGGAGGGATTTCAATTTAACTCTATACTATCGCGAGCGAAAGTGCTTGTAAAATATAATATTAAGTACACACCTAGAAATTACAGATATATTCTCTTATTGTAATTAATTAATTATTTAATTTTTATATGAGAGAATGAGAGAGAGAGTATTCTTTATTGTACACCAAAAAAATAAATAAATCATGGGATACATTAAATACAAAAAAGTACAATTGGCGGTCTTATCGCTAAGAGCGATCTCTTCCAGACAACCATCAGGTGGACAAGAATCATTTGGAAACGAATTACGCGTGGTGTATCAATCTAGTGAAATATCACACATACGTACATACATAATTACATATTATGCACCATTACAAAAATGATCGTAAAATTTTTCGGCAGAGTATTTTTGTTTTGTTTTTCTTTTTATCTATCTTTATTTTCGAGAATTATTCTGTAAAACTGCACGTTGGTTATTCCAATAAACAAGTGAATTTTTTATTGCTACCCAACGCTAAGCTAAGGTAAGCTTTGAGAATTTTATCTCTCTCTCTTATCTAAGTTTCTCTTATTCAAAATTTGTTATTTTCTCATTTTGTAATTTTTCTTCTTAATACAGAAATTAATTTTTTTTACATGTTGAAACCTGCAATACACTATCACTAAACAAAAATCAAACCAAGCTATAGAAGCCTTTAACAATTCAAGGATATTACGACAAACCCTCTAGATAGGGCATACATCAAATGTAGTACAAGAAAAAAGAGTATACTTTATTAAAACACAATCTATATTCATAACGCATCAACGACACTATCACTATCATATCACCCCAAAGATGCATTCCAAAAGAAATGTATCAGAAAACGTAAAAAAGTAGCGTCATGAATGTATATTTGTGTACGGAGTTAAAGTTCCTAGATGCGATCCAATCGTGGTGAGAACGAGATAGAGATAGTGGTTCAAATTTTTTTAACACTCATTATTATAGTATTAAAGTTATGTAATGCTTAGAATAAATGCTCAAATATTATCATTATTACCACTAACGGAGAGTATACGGCTGAAGGTGAAAGGTTAGTGCCTAGTAGCTAATATAAGGAAATTGAAAGGTTAGTTTATGTAATAAGTATTGACCTGAGTCGCCCAATAACGTCTTTAGTGGTATGGCTGCGTGGGTACCTTTCTACTACCTTAGACTTCCAATTTGTCTATAATTAGATATTAAGATATTAAAATAATTCTCTATTCATATTATTTGTGTATATATGTGTATATAATATGTTTGTGAATGTGTATGTGTATATACATGTATGTATGATTGTGTGTATCTGTGTGTATATAGTTATATATTTCAATCGATAGGTACACCGCGTGTAATTTGTTTCGAAATTATTCTTTTCGACCTCATGGTTGTCAGGAAGAGATCACCGATTCATACGTAAACTGCATTAAAACAATACAGTTGATATTGAGAACCACGTCTGTGTGTTTTGTTATGATTAGATTCACTTCCATTGATATATATGTTGTTTGTATTAGGTACGTAGGCGTGTGCGGGCGACCGTGTGATTCTCGTAGGGAGATATGGGATTTTTCAAAGATGTACGCCGGCTCCACTAGAGCTGTCCGAGGGGGGGCTTTGTAGTCGTCCTCTGAGAAACTAATATGTCTGTATTTAGAGTAGAAAGGACTGGTTTTATTGGTTACAGCCATAGCAGACGAACTTTGAAGATCAGTCTCAGTAGAAATCGGTATTGGTATTGGAAGATCGTAGGCAGCGGCTTGGCTCTGCTCCTGGTATTGCTGACGTCCATTAGCGACGGTGATCACTTACCACCAAGTGGGACTTATGCTCGTCTGCTCAAAATGGTTAAAAAAAATACGGACATTTAATTTTTTTTATTAGTCTACGGTAAGGATGGTATGAACATGTGATGAGACGAAATGAAAATGAGGTTGGTAAGAGAGTGTTAACTATGAATGTGGAAGGATAAAGAGGAAGAGGTAGACGTAATAAGAAATGGATGGATTGCGTGAAGGACGATATGGGTAAGAGGGGAGTGAGCGAAGAAATGATATATGATAGAGGAGTATGGAAGGAGAAAACATGTTGCGATGACCACAGGTGACTGGGAGAAGGGCAGGATAATGATGATGAGTATATGGTACGCCACTGGTGGTAGGACCTCTTGTGAGTCCGCACGGGTAAGCACCACCACCCTGCCTATTTCTGCCGTGAAGCAGTAATGCGTTTCGGTTTGAAGGGTGGGGCAGCCGTTGTAACTATACTAAGACCTCAGAACTTATATCTCAAGGTGGGTGGCGCATTTACGTTGTAGATGTCTATGGGCTCCAGTAACCACTCAACACCAGGTGGGCTGTGAGCTCGTCCATCCACCTAATATATATAAAACAGTCTAACTGAGTATCTGCTCCTTTTTGAAGTAGATTCAAAACTAACAGAAATATGACAATTGTTTAATTCGATATAACCTTACAATAGATTGTACTTGCAAGTATTTTATTGCTTCTAAGTGGTAAAAAAACAAGTTAACGTCTGTCTATCTATTTCTTCGTATACTTCTTCTAAGAAACACAACTATTTTTGATACGGCTTTCACTCATAGAAAGAACTATTAATGAGGAAAGCTTGCGTATAAAATTTGTAAATAACTTTTTGTTATTGCCCTTGTAGGCAGATGAGCATACGGCTCACCTGAGGGTGAGTGGTTACCATCGCCCCTGGGCGTCAGCAACGCTAGGGGCAGAGCTAAGCCGCTTCCTACTGTTAAATACTCTCCACAAGCATCGTTTGAAGAAGGACATGTCATAGCGCTCGGGAAACACCGTAGAGGGGAGCTCATTCCAAAGCCGGATGGTACTTCAACAAAACGATTGGACTATGAGGGTGTTATTTAAAAAATGAGCTGTTTTCGTATGCTTGCAAAATCTTAAGAGAAGATGTAGGCGATGCTGTTACCCGAAAAGTAGTTCTTATCTAAAAATAACATATTTCCTGGTAAATTTGTATTGAGAAGCTTTCCAGCATTTTCCTCGGGAGTTACTCAACAGATTCTCGGGATCGTGTTGTTGTACAATATTTTTGTTAACTTGTTGTTTCAATCAAGTTTATTTGTAGAGTATTTATGGTTTACGTAATTTATTTCCTTGAAAGATGCTTTAATGTTTTGTAAAATTGTACTGTAACACGATTCAAAATCGCAATCGCAAAGTATATAGATAATGACAAATTCATTCTCAGGGTGGGAATGAATTGTCAATGTAACGCAAAAAAAACAACCGACTTAAGTGAAAGACAACAAAAAATTAAATATAATTCAAATTAGTCGGCTATTATGTCTTAATCTATATAACTATATGTTGATATCTGTTTTCACATATGTATGTATTATGTTTCCGGTGTCGAAAAACAGGGGCAAATTATAAATATTCTAAATTTTCGATGTGAAATCTGATAAACAGTACATCGATGATAGCATTTATATTTATGATTTTCGTAGCCTTATGTTACGCATTTATTATTAAAATTACATAACCGTATCGATTCCGCCCTTAATACAAAACGTACCGCGCCGAATCGTCGATTTTTTACATTCAATTACAAGTGACCCCTCTTTTTATATAAATTGGTGTGTCTCGACCCTTATAAATGAGGTATTGGTAGCTCGCGGGATGCGCTGGTAGCAGACGATACGATGCTTCGACTAGGAGAATAGGCATATGTTAAATTAAATTACAAATTTAATACTTCGAAATTTCAATGGAAACGTGATATTAATTTTTTTATTGTCTCATTGGGTGGACGAGCTCACAGCCCACATGGTGCTAAGTGGTTACTGGAGCCTATAGACAACTACAATGTAAATGCGCCACCCGCTTTGAGATATAAGTTCTAAGGTCTCAAGTATAGTTGCAACGGCTGCCCCACCCTTCAAACCTAAACGCATTACTGCTTCACGGCAGAAATCGGCAGGGTGGTGGTACCTACCCGCGCGGACTCACAAGATGTTCTACCACCAATTAATAATAATTTAATATAGATTGAATCAATGATTAATAAGGCTAATCAGTTGAATAGTTTGTATGAAAAATATTACTTTTTCATTGTTCCATTGTGTTACGGGAGGAGATATTGTGACGACATAATCGTTGTCACAATTATTTTATTTAAATTATATTCACGTTGTTTAGAGGAAATACGGAAGTCATAGTTTATGGTTATATAAAACTTCTTTTTTATATAAAAAAGAAGTTTTTTTTATTGAAACTAATAATTCTAGGATTGAAAATAATAATGTCGTTTAAACTTTTTAACTGTCATATGTTTTATTATAGTTATGGAACGTCGCTTTAATGTGATATTTTGATCGTTATTGTGATGTTACGAAGAGTGATTTTTGGTTACAAAAAACTTATTGGTTACAAAAATCACTGATGTCCTTCGCGTTCAGAAAAACTATTAAATACAAGTTCTTTTTAAGACGTTTTGTCTTAAATTTAATATGTCATAACAAACAAAATACTGAGTCGTAAATCATTTAAGAACTTAACACAAATCGTTTATTAGTTCCACGACGGTAGTCTTTCTTTTCTTTGCGTAATTTCTATATTCAATTAAAATAAACTTAACCATTCACGAATAACTAATAAGTCATATATTTACCTACGTAGTCTATTTTCTAAATCCGCTCCAGTGGGGTCGGTTAACTTGAACCCCGGCTGCTGCGGGATTATTGGGAGAAAGCCCGGCTTTCCTATATGGGATCGACTCGCCATTGTCGATAGAGATCGCATATGGCGCGAAAAATATTAAATATTCAGTGGAAACCGAATGGATTCGCAGCATAACGACTTTCCGATGCTTCTTACATTGTTTTTGTTTGGCTGTATACGGCAATGCTGACACCTGATGTCTTGTGAGATTAAATAAGGTATTTTCTATTTAAAAAAAGAACATCTGTTCGGAAACCCCGCAAAAAGTTTAATTGCAAAGAAACAATTGTCATATGTAATTTTATAAGTTTTTCTTTGTTTTATCTCTGGTCATAATAAACTGTCAGCTACGAGATGTGCATCTTGTTTTTTTTGTTGTAAAATCTTCCTCATCGAAAACCCAAAATATAAACAAAAAACCGTCCGCTACAACATCAACAACAATAAACGATACTTCTGAAATTTAAATTTAGATTTTAAAAGTTTCCAAAAGAATATTGCCAGTACTTTTTAACAGTTTGTTCAGTTATTGACATGTTGACTGCAACACGAAGTCATATTGACCTATGCATACATTTTATGGAGTACCTTGAGATAAATATTACAGTTTTATTTCAGTATGCGCGAGCTAATTGGTTTTTCATTGTTCGTTTTCAGAGAACATATTATATAAATAGTGGCAGTACTGATCGTCAATGAGTCGACTACTTTTCTACGACTTCAAGGCGGTAAATTGACATTATTTAGTAGTTAGTTAACTAGAGGCAGCGAAATAAAATTATTTTTAGCTGCAGATGATCGCTTAATATTTTTATTTATTTATTGCTAGATGGGTGGACGAGCTCACAGCCCACCTGGTGTTAAGTGGTTACTGAAGCCCATAGACATCTACGACGTAAATGCGCCACCCACCTTGAGATATAAGTTCTAAGGTCTCAAGTATAGTTACAGCGGCTGCCCCACCCTTCAAATCGAAACGCATTACTGCTTCACGGCAGAAATAGGTCGGGTGGTGGTACTTACCCGCGCGGACTCAGAAGAGGTCCTACTACCAGTAAAAATACGTATATGCTGCGCGATGTTGGTCTTGAGCTATTTTATTGATTGATTAGCACTGTCTTCTACCAGCGCCAGTGGCTGTTGTCTTTCGAACCTGGGCCGTAATCTTAGACACGACAATCAATCAATCTTAGACAGATCTTTAGCACGTTCGATAATTAACCTTGTTCTATAACGGTAGGCAGCGGCTTGGCTCTGCCCCTGGCATTGCTGAAGTCCATGGGTGACGGTAACCACTCACCATCAGGTGGGTCGTATGCTCGTCTGCCTACAAGGGTACTAAAAAAACAAGAGTTACGCCTCCTCTTAATCTTTCTCTAATTGTAGTAATTTTGATCTCTGTGGTACAATAAAGGGCGTCGCTCATTCTCATCTGCAGGCGCTCTGATACTAACTACTCCATGTTTTCGGACTCCGAATCCTATCTAGATCAGTTTCCATTCAATTTATCATATTTACACATTTATGATCATAATACCGGTCAACTTTTAGCTCGTCAAGGATGAAAATGTTCGTCCGGAAGGTCGACCAAGTGACCCGCAACATTACTAGGAAACTTGGCAATTATTTTTCAGCTTAGTCGCGTTGACGATTCAGTTAATCTATTAGTACCACAACGTGACGTATTGCGTGTCCTATTTAAGGTATAAGGTGGAATGAAATGTTAGCTGTATATTTTATTTTATTTTTGATGTTAATGCACTGTCGATTGCACCTATAATTGAGGTGATATCTGCCATGAACTTTTGTCAATTGCTCAATGTTTTGTATTGATGATCACTTTGTTGGTGCAACTTAATAAATAAATAAATATTAATTGCATTGCTATCCTTTAAATCAGTAATGCACAGATGTAACATAAAACTGCTTTGAATAAAAATCATTTGAGGAGCTAAATCTCCCTAAATATTTGAGGAAACTTATACCGATATTGAAAACCATCTTTACGTTTCACACAAAGCCGTTTATTAAAGACCACACACTCATCCCGCATATCATCCGCGGAGTTCAATAGCGCTTTTTTTTTATTTAAAATAAGTCCTTAAAAAACTCCGCCACCCTAGAAGCCAAATGGCCCAGAATTTGTTTAAATTGTCACGTACAGACACCGCGTGGTTACACAATCCCCGACCGGCGGTACTCAAAGTTTCAAAGAGATAAAATTTTAGTATGACATTTTTTGTTGGTTGCTAAACAAAAAAAAAAAAATGAGCAATTAGTTGTACTTGGTTTTAATTAATCTTTGGTATGCAAAGAAGTATAGTTCAAGATTAATATCTAAATTATAATCTAAGGGGATGGATGAGCCATCTCACGGCTCCGCTGATGTTAAGCGTTAATAGTAATATATAAGCATCACGACCCGAATGCCGTCACCCACCTTGAAATGTGACTTTAAGCCTCATTTATGTATTAGTTATAATATTTTTTTCTCCTATATAATAGCTGGTAGCCAGGGCTATTCCACAATCACGTGGACTGGTAGGTAAGCTTACGGGCTCAACCTGAGAGAATTTGCTAACACTAGCCCTAGCAAGAGCAGTGCTTCGTAAAATCTACCACCGCATCGGAATCGCGACCCACTGAGAAGATCGTTTTAATGTCTGTCCCATCCTACGAACCGAATCGATAGCATGACGATTTCGAGGCCAAACCTACATTTAAGAACCGCTGACCTAGACACATGCTGTAAGGGTTAAAAATGCATCGTAGTCACACAAAAAAAACTTCACCATACAGATATCGGATTTTAAATTTTAAAATGTGCTTTGTATTGAACGGGGTTCGGAAATCGATTGGTAGCGTAGCGACAAAGGGTTAACCATTAATAATAATAAAATGAATGCGCTGGGCTGTTGCACAGTAAAATGTTTTAGCTAAGAATAATGCTGTCGCTATGTGAATTAGCAATTTTTATTTGCTGTTTTTCAAACGTGAATTATTTGACTTACCTCTTTTATTGAATTCAATTAACGTTCTAAATTATTTATATAAATTTTAAAACTTGAGCAGTTTTACGATTCGCATAGCTATTATTCAAATTGAGAATAAAACCAATATTTGTTTGATTTTAATTGATTGTGCTACACGTATTTGTTTACGAATTCCCAAAAATTCGAATTGGTAATCCAAATAGTTCGACAACCACCAATTCAAAAAAAAAAAAAGCAATTAATTTTCATTTTATATTTTCCACGGTCGTAGCACTGCGATTTTTGTGGACAGTAATTTTTCAGTTTAAGTGTTTATGTTCATTATGCATATAGAGTGCAGAACGAAAAAATGTTATAAATAGTTAAAAAAAAATTTTAAACACTTATCAGGGAACCTCTAACACAGAAACAGCTAGGAGCGGACCTCCGAGACAGAAATAGTTACCAGTTACCAGTGAATCAGCTACCAGTGAACTAGTTACCAGTTACCAGTTACCGGNAGTAATTTTTCAGTTTAAGTGTTTATGTTCATTATGCATATAGAGTGCAGAACGAAAAAATGTTATAAATAGTTAAAAAAAAATTTTAAACACTTATCAGGGAACCTCTAACACAGAAACAGCTAGGAGCGGACCTCCGAGACAGAAATAGTTACCAGTTACCAGTGAATCAGCTACCAGTGAACTAGTTACCAGTTACTAGTAAAACAGTTACCGGTGAACCCTCCCTACAGTAGCCGAAATCCATCGAAACAGCCGTCTTCTACCGGCGCAAAAATAGACTACAGAATTTTTACCCGACTCAGAAACAGCCATACAGACCGGGTCGTATTAAACATTTAGTGTAAATTTTGTGCAAATAATAGTTTAAGTACAACATGCCCAACCGCGTACCTAAATGCACTCCATACCGCCCACTGTGAGATAATTTTAGCACTGCGGGTAGTTGATGAACTCCAGCGGTGTTAAAAGAAAATGAAAGCCCGAACAAATCGTTAATTTGTGGTCAAAATAACTAGTGCTTCTTAATAAGAAAATGATAATTGAAATTCCCATTTTATCTAGTACATTCATAAAGAAAGATTCCAAACTATAAACCCATATATTTTTATCTTATACATTTTTCGTGATCCTTACACATCACGCAAGAAATCCGAGTCACCGCTCTGGCGACAACCCTGCATTCGATCCTTTCAATACTTTCCTTTCTATTCCACGTTACTATTTTACGTCGCAAATACATTGCGGCGTTGCAGAAAACAATCTCTCAACACAGAATACTAAAGCATCAATGTATGCAGTACCATACGATAGAGTAATCGTGGTTTCTATTCGTGAGGATTAGGGTCGCAAGTTCCTATTGTATCGAGGATTCTGAGACCATTAATCAGTCTGTGCCAGAATCATCAATATAACATTATAGAGGATACGTCCGAGTATTGGATTCGATATCCTATATATCGATTATTATGTATCGATAATTCGGTTAGACGATCGCGTATTGTAAGTAAGGCTGTTTATCATACGAAAAAAGTGTTATGTCACTGTATTGATGATACGCGTACTAGTTCATTGAAGGCTAACAATGAGTATATTAGAAATATTGAAATGAACTTGGTATTATTTCACTTGGCACTTTTGCTTACTGCCTATCTCACATCGAAAATATTTAGTGAAAATAACTTTTATCATTAAACTATAATATTTGGAATTGCATGGGCAAACGTAGTGTGGGACGCCCTCCTGCTAGATGGAGCGACGACCTGCGCAAGGCAGCTGGCAGTAACTGGATGCGTAAAACCGAAGATCGGGTTCAGTGGCGAGCTTTGGGGGAGGCCTATGTCCAGCAGTGGACTGCCGCAGGCTGATGATGATGATGATGATATGGAATTAACATAATAGGCAATGCTGCAAAATTAATACACCGTGTTTTATTTATTTCAGATAAATCACATCTTGGAAACAGAAGGTGTTAAAGATTGACATAGATTTGAACGAGCAGTTCATTTTCCACCTGATATCATCAGATTATCTGAGTTGTCATGACCCGTCCAGTGCGCACAACCTTTGCGGTATAACGTCCTATGGGAAATCACGTGGGAGGTTGATACTAGCGGCAGTCAACGGGTTAGAAATATTTAGACTTTACGCTTTTTTTTCTGTAGTTGGTTGTACAATCTCAATTGGTACTAATGCTTACACACAATTGGTGGCGAATGGCGACAAATAGCACACAACTTGAATGCATAGAGGATGGAAATCGAACCAGGAGTTGGAGTCCGAAAAGATAGAATAGAAACATAGAATAAAGTATCAAAACGCTTAGGTGCGATACTGCGCGACCCCCTTTACTATACTACTGACCGAAATTGCTACAATTAGAGAAGGAATAAGATGAGGAGTATACCAGTTATGTTGTCTGTCTAACGCACACTCTTCAAGCTATAGCTTGTCTACATATAGAACTTGTGGGTGTTCATGTAGCAGGAGGCTTACTTATTATTATTATTGATTTATTATTATTTATATTTATTTAAAATCTCATTAATTACACAATATTTTTTAAGAAGATATTAAAAATCAATTCTTTAAAAACACAACATAAAATAGATTGCCGCTGATGGCGGTGTCTAAGAAACAAGCAGTGGTTAGGACTCCAGAGTGAGAAACATTCTCACAATGCGCGCAGTATCGAAGATTTATTGTTAATATTATTAATATATTATATACATATATTATTAATAATTATTATTAAGCGAGCGGTCACCCTGACCCGGCAGACTTCGTAGTGCCTCAATCGATAAATATAAGACCTAATGTTTTGTATAAAATAAACTTAAAACAAATAAAAGGAATCCGTCCAACGGGTGGGGGTTCTCATCAAAGGAAAAATAAAATCGTTATGTTTATTTAATTCCGAGCATTTTCATACATTTTTATATATACAGATTTAAAGTTAGAAATGTGATTAGATTAAAATAACTGAGAGAAATCTGCCTTATTAGTTAGTATCTGTATTATTATTACTGGTGACAGCACCTCTTGTGAGTCCGCACGGGTACGTACCACCGCCCTGCCTATTTTTTTCTTCAATAAACCAATAATTAGTAGGCACATTCATGTAAAAGGCGTCTTACAGCCTCATCACCATCATCAGTCCACGGGCGTCCACCCAGAGCACTCAAAGGTCCACCTCGTGGGAAAGTTACCCATCTTGCGTCTTATATTATATATTTCATAATAATGTCATTTTGAAATTAATAAAGCTGTTCTAAAATAGAAACTTCGACTTTTCATCATATTGATTGAGTTTTACATAATTTTAATTATTAATTTACCAATGTGCTAATTAGATAATCGGTAAATTTTCGACGGCCAATTCAAAGGCCTTTAAACTTGGCCTATTGACTCCTAAAATTTATTGTTTGTATTATAAATAAACGTTAGGATATTTTTAAGAATTATATGATGTTGCAATCAAATTTTAGCACACATAATACATTCTGTTAAATTTGTGTTCCGTTAAAAAACAGTTATGGTATATTGCGCAAGCAGATGTCGCATCAGGTGCTAAGCCACCTTGTTAACCTAATCCGATCCCGTAGTTTTTCCCACACGTATCGCAAAAGGGTTAAAAGGCCCATTGTAAGAAGATATCTAATTTCCTTGAAAGCAAAATTGGCGTAACATTGCCTTGCGTACTTTTTTATTTTATTTTTTTCCATACCGCTAACCCTATACCGTTCGTTTTTTTTTTTTTTTTTTTTTTCTTTCATTTCGAAGCGCAAAGAAAAGGCGGTTAGTTTATATCCGGTCTCTTTTGACATTTGAAGGGTCGATATGTTCTCAATGAGAATTAATTATTTGAAGTGGGATTTTGTACTTGAGTTCTGACGTGAATAGTGGGCGGTGGATAGTTTTAATCGAATGGAACTATGCAATATTTTTTTTAAGTTTATTGTATTTGTTTGGGGTTTTATTCTTAATTAATACAATGAGCAGTATGATCGTTTGTACCTGTTAGAAATTTGCAAAAAACTTTACTCATTATGTCTATTACCCGTTTCCCAATTTTGTATGCACCGACTCCGAAAAATGTTAGCAAGCCTTTATTCATCTCGACGCGACTTTGTTTGATATTAAACTATCGTAACATAAAAACTGATCATAAAACATTTTCGCTATTAAAATTAATAATTTCAATTTCTAAGGATAATAATCATTAATTTTTACACTTCATCGGTCGACGTGGGATCGGATGACGTTACAAAAGCCGTATTAAAAAAAAATTATGAAAAGAAATAATTTCACGCGAATCAAGAAGCATCTGCCGTCTTCTGTCATTTGTCTTACATTGATTACCCTTTTGATTTTCGGGGCTCTATCGACCCGCGGCGGATGTGAAAGGGTTCGTCTTTGTCTGGATACAGTTATTACGGCGTCCCACCAGGTGGATAGGGTTAAGTTAAGACGTTCTCACGAGATAGCGGAATGCAACTTTTGCGCGAGGGTTAATGCGACTCTTTTGTAATGAAGTACTGTTAGGTGAATCGTTATTGAAGTATTACGATGTCATGATTTAGGGAGGATGTTTTAGGATCGATATACTTTAATGTACAAAACGGCTTCTGTAATTATTACAAGTTGGTGATTTAGTACCTATACGTCAACTTATAGTACCTATACGTCAACTTATAGTACTTATACGTCAACTTAAAGTAACTATACGTCAACTTGTCGACTGGTGTAAGCTTTATTTATTATTATTTTTCATTACAACTGTTGGCAGACAGTAAGTGGTCGCTATTAGTCAAGTCGCTGTCTACCATATTCCACAGAAATTCAATCCTCATCTAGTGTTATAAATTTTCCGACTTCCATTATCAACAAATGCATGGTTAGATGGCGTAAAACACGACCTCAAAGTTATCAGTGTCAGGAAATGGAAGAAGAAAGCCCTGAACAGAGCAGTCTGAAGAGACATACTGGACCAGGCTAAGGCCCACCCTGAGCAGTAAGGCCTAAGATGATGATGATTATCAACAATTCATCATCAGCCTATATCTCTTCACTGCTGGATGTAGGCCTCTCCCATAGTCCGCCACAATGAACGATCCTCCGCCTGCCGCATCCAATCTTCGCCAGCATATCGCCGCAAGTCATCGGTCCAACGGGCAGGGGGACGCCCAACGCTGCGCTTACCGGTACAACAATTACCGGTATCAACGGTTTTAGCGGTAACAGTATCAACAATTAGCTTCGTTCATGTAATAAAACTTAAGCGTACATGATTGTACTTATTGAATATTACTAAATTGATGGGACGTATTTTAACGAGTATGTTGGCTGTGATATAGTCATGTTTTTCGGTTTAAATAACGGGACAGCCGCACTGTTATTAATGTTTTAATGTGTAATATAATAATAAACTTATTTATTTCTCTCTTAAAGGATTAAAGCACAAAACAATTCATCGGTAGGCAGCGGCTTGGCTCTGTCCCTGGCATTGCTGAAGTCCATGGGCGACGGTAACCACTCACCCTCATGTGGGCGACACGCTGAGCTGCCTACTAGCGCAATAGAAAAAAACAATTCTTCGATAAAATTTACAAAAAAAATAATATGTGTTCGTTTTAGAATAAAGCTCTGAAGAGTATTTATTGTATAGTGACAGTACGATGTAATGTCTAAAAGTGAGTGGACATATTAAATTAAACGTAAGTACATAATTGTTTTCAATTTCACATATAAAAATACAAATATTGAAGAACTTATAATTTGCGTAATCACTAGTGGTAGGACCTTTTGGGAGTCCGCACGGGTAGGTACCACCACCCCGCCTATTACCGCCGTGAAGCAGTAATGCGTTTCGGTTCGAAGTGTAGGGTAGCCGTTGTAACTATAGTGATACCTTAGAACTTATATCTCGAGGTGGGTGGCGCATTTACGTTGTAGATGTCTATGGGCTCCAGTAACCACTTAACATAAGGTGGGCTGCGAGCTCGTCCATCCACCTAAGCAATAAAAAAAAAAAATTTTTTTTGACACGAATCCCGAGCAATTTGAACATGGAATTGGAGTTCGCTTTTTTTTTCTGTATCGTTCGATATTACTGGCCAATAATAACAAACAAACGAGTATCATAAATCGAACTGTACATTCGATATTCAAAAGATATCCATAAAACTGTGTCTGTGTTCAGGTCATGCGGGGCTTTTATTCCGGTAGACGGAGCGAGGAAAAGTCGCGTCGGGCGTGCGTGAACAAATAAATGTAGAACGGACTAGTACGGTTTTAATGTTCGTGCCATAACTTAATAGTCTCTGAGAGACATTTGTTATGAGAATGGATGTTTGAAATAACATGAAAACGTTCAAATCTTTAACTAATTTGGAGCTCAATCAGCATTATCTGATTCGTAGTATAATTATTTTAGATAATATGATATAAATAAATTATATTAAGATTATAAAACATGTTAATAATTTAAAAAGTATTTGTTTTTTTAATATCGAAAAAAAAAACATATTAAACTTAAATTTTTTACAAATATAACATAACATTGTCAATTACATTACTATTTTGAGAGCAAAGTGTCTGGTCTGGTTAGTACGTGATCTGTGACGTAGTTCGGTATATTCGAGGACGAACAAACATGAGCATATTTTTTCTTTCACTACGTTATAACAATTTATGATAACTTATTTGTGAAGGTTCAGCAAACTGGATTGTACAAATAATATTGATACACCGATCGTTTCGTAAATTGTTTACTAAACAGTTATTGTAGGCATGTTCACGTATAACTAAACTTACACGTGTACGTATACACATTGTAGTCAACGTTCTAATTTACACATGTATTTTTGTCAACTGTTTTTTTCCCTTCCCTTTCCATAGGCAGGTAGCCTACGAGGATATTCCAACTACGCCCGGACCGGTATGTGAGCTCACGGGCTCAGCTTCAGAGAATTTGCTAACAGTAGTCCTAGCAAGAGCAGTGGTTCGAAGAATCTACCACCGGATCGGAATCGCGACCCACTGAGAAGATCCGGCCAGAAACTCAGTGGGCTATTTTAACTGTATTACTTATTTTCTATTATGGAAATGAAGAGACACTATGAAATGACACGTATATACGTGTGTAATTTGATTATTATTTTTGAAAGTCGAAATTTAGATTTCTATCACAATCGCGTAATTTTATGAAAACAGTTTGAATTTAGTAGAATATTTCAGTAAGGTTACGATTAATAGCTCGATGAAATAATCTTAGCTCTTTTTTTTATGATTGAAGGATTACCTACTAGTGGCCCTGAGGCCTTTCGAGTTTCACCAGGACAGGTGGGCGAGCAAAGGCTCAGCCAGGAGTGGCGGGACTTGCTAACAGCTGCCCGAGCGCCTCCGAAGAAGTCCTAACAACCCAAGAGCAACTGCTTCGCGAATGAATCTACTACCGGATCGGCATCGCGACCCGCTGAGAATATCCGGCGAGAAACTCAGCGAGCTGATGCATGGGTTAGGTTGCACGTCGACCTCTTTGTCGAGTTCGACGAGTACGGTTACCGGGGTCCCTAAGCCTGCTCCTATTGTTAGAGCTGAAGGCGTCTATCTTGGATCTGTAAGCTGATCATCTCTTTGAATTAGAATGCACGCTTTGCGGCAACAACGGACAGGATGGTGGTAGCTACCGACGCAAGCTACTTTCCACCTGTAAGTAATGTCCAGATTAGTCACGCGATCTTTAGTGAAAACACTTCATGTGCGTAGTATGTGGATTGCTGTTTTTTTTCGTTAAGTCAGACGAAAGTAATGCGATAGTTATGGCAAGTTGTTTGCAAACCGACAAATGCTATTTACTGTGCCGAATTCGTCGGCCACTGGCGGTGTCACGTTGCGATCGTTAACCAAATATACCTAAATGCTTGTTTGCAGAGCGAGATTTCTGGCGATGACGTCACGACAGTAGAATTCGCTCGAAGTATACGCTCGATAGAAATAGGTCGTAAATTTATATATCATTTCGCTTATTGATTGTTAATGCTCTGATTACTGGTGAGGGGCTGTCCTAATTTTAAGTGAGTCGGTTGTAATTTGAACTCACCTTTGACCCAAAGAAAAGTAAGTAATGAGTCTTGCCCTATTTTTTTGCTTAATTTTTTGTATAAAGAATACAAAAAATAAATTAATTAATTTTACAATCCGCTTGGAGAAAAATAATATTACGTCGCAGCGTTAGAATTGAAGTGACTTAATACAGAATTCTTGTTTTTTTTTTGGAATACGCTAATAATGTAATTGAAGAACGTGTAGTTTTAAGGCATATTTTTTTTTAAATATAGAATAAAACAATAGATGTTATGATAAATCAAAATTATAATTTGCGTAATTACTGGTGGTAGGACCTCTTGTGAGTCCGCGCGGGTAGGTACCACCACCCTGCCTATTTCTGCCGTGAAGCAGTAATACGTTTCGGTTTGAAGGGTGGGGCAGCCGTTGTAACTATACTTGAGACTTTATAACTTATATCTCAAGGTGGGTGGCGCATTTACGTTGTAGATGTCTATGGGCTCCAGTAACCAGTAATTTTTTAGTTAAGCCACTTTAATTCTAAAAGTCCGACGTATGAACTATACTTTTGTAGGTATGCCATTTAAATTAGTCAAGTCTAAGAACGATTTCAGAGAGTATTTCCTTTACTTTTAATATTTGCAGGATTTACATGTGAAACGTCCAGATAGTTTGAGTTTCCCTTAGCTTCGCAATGTATACGAATAGGAAGCCATATTTCTCGCCGATATCCACCCTAGTTTCCGAAAAGAAGAGTAGATAATCTAACTTTTTCATACGCCCCTGGTCTAGTCGTAGTCCAATTTAAGTTGACCTTTCGTAGTTGCCAACTAAAACAAATTTCGGAAACATGTGTATATGATTTGGGGTCGACATTGAATTGGCTGGTTGGACGGGGGCGTAGAGCTGGGAAACGACTGCAAATCATTACTGACAGTTGACCAAAACGGGGTGTGCGCCCCCTAAAATATGTATGAGGCTAGGAAAGGCCTGTTATGGTGTCCGAATGTTGATAAGCCAAGTATTGGGGCGAGAGATTGGATGCCAATAATAGGGGAGCCCGATTGGAATAAGGATTTGTCGCACGATTTTATGCCAGACGTAGGTAATCTTCTCGTAAATTTTCATTATCATAAATTTACGAACGTCAGAAATGTATTTGTGATTTTATAACATTATGCATAAGGACTAATTAAAACTGCATAAGTTGTATACTAGAGGCCATGTATATATGCCAAGCCCAATATAATTGAGATTTTTTTTTACCTAACCTTACGTATTGCAGTAGGTACTTATACAGAAATCTTAATACGCTTGTAGTGTTGTGACACGCCGACAATTTAAAGTTCTATGTACTACAATCCAAAGTTAGGATTTTTTCTTATGTTGTGATTCTGTCTGAAACAGAGATATGAACAACACAGTAAAATTTAGTTATAGTCAGTCAGAAGCAGAAGACAGATGTGCTGACTAGTGATTTGACTATTCTTAATTGTTTATTGCACACACAGTTAATACAATACAATAATTGCGAAAAGTTATAAAATGGCGAGCTTAACTCAACAATTCAGTTATCTACCAGCTAACCGTTCTTTTGGAGGGAGAGCTTTACATAAGTGGGTAGAAGAATACAATCTAATCAATTTACTTATTGATACAATACACAATAACAATAATAATAATAATAAAAAAAACACTAATATACCTAGTCAGGTCATAAATTCTGTCACATGTTTAATGTAAAATAATTGAAACAAGTTTATTCATTATGTAACCATTCATATACCAAAATGAACTTAACAAAACATAGATTCTTATGACACTAAAGTTTATTCAAAATGACCTCCGTGATTTTGAATACAGGCCTTCAATCTGCGCGGCCAGTCGTCTATCGCAGCACGAACGAGGTCCATGTCAATATCGGCGGCTGCCTTAATCAAGGATGTCTTGAGTGACTCCAAATTGGGATGAGGCTTTGAGCACGCCTTTTCCTCCAAGTGTTGCCATATCTTGTAATCTAACGGATTCAAATCTGGACTGGAGGAGGGCCAGTCTTCGTGCCGGATGAAGTCGATTTCACGCGCCGCCAGCCAGTCTTGTGTGCTCTTCGCTCTATGAGCTGGCGCCGAATCTTGTTGGAATACCCAGTGCCTGTTATTGAACATGGTATGAGAAACAGGTTCCACAAGGTTCGTCAGGACTGTATTTTGATACACAACTGCATTCGTTTTTACACCTTTCTCACAAAAATGTACCTCTGTTAAGCCCCAATAAGAAACTCCCAACCATACCATGAGCGAGGATGGAAAATGACCTCGTTGGACACGCGGAATACGGTTGCTCGCTTCTTCACTACTGTGTGCGTACACCTTATCATTTTGTTTGTTGTAGCTCTCTTCTACGGTAAAAATTTTTTCATCCGAAAAAAGAATTTCCCGATATTTTTTTCCCGCGTACCGCTTCAACAAAGCGCGGCATCTCTTCAGTCTCAGGTCCATTAGACGAGCATTCAAACGATGTCCTGTTTTTCTTCGATATGCCCGAAGCCCTAAGTCTTCATTTAACACCCTTTTCACCGTGGTTCTGCTTAACCCCATCTGAAGGGCCAACAGTTTCTGCTTACGTTTGGGATTTCTTTGAATTCGCGCCTTCACAGCTTTTATCACTGCTGGAGTCCTAACAGACCGAGGGCGACCACTTCTTGACCTGTCATCTACACTAGAGTCTTAATTGTATCGTTTGATGGTACGATAAACGAATCTTTTGGTTATATTAAAATTTTTCAGTATGTTAAAAATTTGAATTGGCGCGTAACCGCAACAATGCAACGCAATAACTGCAACACGGTCTTCTTTAAGCGTCCACTCCATATTTAAAAATGAGTAAAATTCTAAAAGTATACATTTTTATTTTCATGAACAATTCGAAATTCGATTTCAAAAACTTTTTTGTGGCCAGCATTCTAAAAGAAAAGTTTTTACTGTGTGACAATACTTATGACCTGACTAGGTATAATAATCAGACCATATACATACACAATTACACACATAAATAACACTATCGCCGGAGTGAAATCAATTCGATCAGTCATAGACACTTGTGTTCGTCCAGCGGTCAAAATTCGACGATTAACTCACAAGAAGCTCATCGCAAGATTTCTACTCTTTTATGTATTCGTATTAAATTTACTCAAATGTTTTGTGATTGATAGATTCCCTTGTAAAGCGCAGAAAAAGAACTGCTTCTAAATTTTATCTATTTATAAAATTTAATATCGTTAACCAGCAGCCAAATTTAAAATCGTCGTGGCCTAAAGGTTAAGAGGCCCGGTGCACTCAAATGGAGCGAAGCCACTATGCCTGTGTTCAAATCCCGCAGATAGCACCATTTTTTCTAATGAAATCCGTACTCGACGCATCTTCACAAATTACTTTTACGAATAATTAATTATGGTTTTAATTACATTAACATCGCTGTCGTTATGTTTGGTTTATGATAATAATGTAATAGTATTTTTTACTACACAATTAACTGATTGTTTTTTAACGAAATACAATAAGTCAATATACTAAATGGCTGCTGGTAATCAAAACAATGTTATTGTCGTAATGCCCACCATCAGAATACCAGACGTGCTAAGGGCTCAGATTATACTAATGTCGTGGTATAAAAATGAAACCCGCAATAAAAAATAATTTGCGTAATTACTGTCGATAGGGTATCTTGTGAGTAAGTGTCACTACCCTGCCTCTTTCGGGCGCGAAAGTCGTATTCAAGTTCTGTTCCTGTGAGGTCCTTTAATCACTTATCATCAGGTAGCTTGCTCGCCGGTCCGAGCAATATTTTTTTATTGAGACTTCGATTTCTGTGCCTTAATGTGGGTGGTGGCCTTAAATTTTTCTATGGGCTATAGTAATCCATTTATCAGTTATACTTATGTATATATACACATTATATACTCACTTATCGACTAGAATTTATCTCATTTTATACAGTTGATGTTAGTAGTACACGCAACGTGGGAAATCCTGGAGAATCCGGACACTAAATCAAAACAAACATCTATCTCCAGAGTCGTCATTGTTGCCACAATAAAGTGTCGTAATCCCCTTAAACCCGAGAAATGGGATTTAAAAAAAAAAAAAATGGGTCCCAAAAAAAATACGCTCATTGACTCCTGCAGAAATGTACAATAGGGTAACAAAAAATGGATTCGAACGACAGTAGCTGTGTAAACTGCCAAAAACACTAAATACACTTCAGAATTTAGAAGCATAATGTCGTATCTACTATTTACAAATTACGCATATTTTGTAACGTTCATTCTTTTTTGTTTCTTGAAGTTTCGATCTGTATAATAATATATTTAATAGATAGTTTGTAATAGTGTTTCCTCATGTAGACATTGTTGTTAGTTGAAATGTACAACTTCATGGATAACCGAACTTAGGCCTCTAATATCTAGACTATAAATTTGAGTAATATTTTCAATTTCATTTTAGAAACACTCATGATGAAGTTTTCGCGTTAAAGCAGTCACGCTATGACTACATTCATTTTGATACACAAATCTAATATGTAGGTAAATATAATATCAAAAAGGCTCAATTTTGGAAACAACTGAGTCGACTATTATCAAAGCCGGCAATCTGACTTTTGGATAATTATTGGTAAATCAGAAAAACAAATTATTGACTTTGTATTCCATTGGCAGTCACTCTTCGGGACGACATCTTACATAAATAACAGTAGTTAACCTTTATTTAATGCAGGTTTTGAACCGTATTCTTTGAAGGAGACGATTATATTCAAATCAATCTGTATTGACATATCAATAATATTTTTTTGTCCAAATGCACAGATTGCCACCTTTGATAATAGACGACTCAACTTACTGCGAGATAATATAGATCGAATATATAGTCCCTATACGCGTTCTGTAAACAAACAACATAATTACGAGGATTAAACAAACAAAGCACATTCGAAGTCAACAGCACAAATAACAACCGAACAAATGACCTCAAATTCCGTATCCATACAAACATAATTAGTGTTGTTCAAAATGAAATATCGCGTTGACTCTTTTACCCCAAAAACATGTCGAATTAACCCCATTTCCGCCGATGGGGCATTTTTTGCCGTCAATTGCCGGAATCGAAATTGTTTTCCCAATCACAAAGGAGCAATGCGGAATTTCGAGAGTTCTCATGACCCTAAAATTTCGCTATTTGGCTAATATTTATTGCCAAATCAATTAAACGGATAAACAAACTTTCCAAAAAAAAACCTTAGATTTTTTTTAAACTTTTTAGATGGGTGGACGAACTCACAGCCCACCTGGTGTTAAGTGGTTACTGGAGCCCATAGACAACCACAACGTAAATGCGCCACACACCTTGAGATATAAGTTCTAAGGTCTCACGTATAGTTACAACGGCCGCCCCACCCTTCAAACCGAAACGCATTACTGCTTCACGGCGGAAATAGGCGGGGTGGTGTACCTACCCGTGCGGACTCACAAGAGGTCCTACAACCAGTACGCAAATTATAATTTTGCGGGTTTGGTTTTTATTACACGATGTTATTCCTTCAGCGTGAAAATCAATCGTGAACATTTATTGAGTACGTATTTCATTAGAAAAATTGGTACCCGCCTGATATTCGAACACCGGTGCATCGCTCAACACGAATGCACCGGACGTCTTATCCGTTAGGCCACGACGACTTCAATACAATTATTTTTTTAAATTATTTTTTATTTACGCTACATCTCTATGACGTGTGCTTTATTTATAACATGTGACTCAACGAACTTTTCATATCTTAATAGATATCTATACAATCGTATATATGTAAATAGAATTTTACAATTTGCGAGATACGCAACTTAAGGATAACTTTATTCCACTATTATATGTACGGATATCAGAATTTTGTTGGAAATGAATAGCATGCTTAAAATACCCGTTATATGCAAAGACCCCATTATAAAACCGACAATAGAGTCCAACCCTTGCATAGATCATTGTATTATTAATTTGAATGTTGCGATTTTTGCGTACCTGAGTATATTACAATAGATCGTGAAGCATTCGCGCGGTTTTGCATAGAGTTCTAATACCCTATTTTATTAGAACGAAGCAGATGCGCCAGATTAAATCAAACGTTAAATTTTGTTTCATAGATATACGCGGTTGAAAAGGTAAAAAGGCTGACATATCATATCATAGTAGAAGCTTAATCAAATTTATCGAAGAGATTATTTTTGTTCTAAAAAAAAACCATTCTGCTTACAATAATATTTATAAGTAGCTTTTGCCCGCGACTCCGTCCGCGTGGAATAGTTACTTTGGCATAACGCTAAATTTTACCCCCCACTTCATTTACGTAGAAAGTGAAAATATTTTTGAATTATAGAATGTTAAGGAGCTATTTAAGCCCCTATTATGAAACATTCTTTATTCTCTCGCTCCATTTGTATTGGTCTCACCGTGTTATATAAGCCTTCTTCAATAAATGGGCTATCTAAAACTGAAAGAATTTTTAAAATCGGACTAGTAGTTCCTGAGATTAGCGCGTTCAAACAAACAAACTCTTCAGCGTTATATATTAAAGTATAGATATAGATTTATTATCACTTCAGTTCATACTGTTTGTAAATAGATTTTTGTTTGTGCTTTCGAAAAATCGATCATTTGACGAATATTTTGCGATGGTAAGTTAATTTTTACAGCTACTATTGTTAAGCTAACCTTTACCATTTAATGTCGTAATTTAATATTCATTTCGTGACTCCTTGATACTGATATAAGCGTAGATAGCTCAAGGGCCACTCCGTTTATCTTTGATCGATCCAAATAATAAATTAAATTAGGTGAATAATTTGAGTACACTCGCGAGGGGCACACGTCAAGTAAATAATCATTAGCCGAATCTAATCTAAGATCGTTGCACGCGGGCCGAGAGCTCTTCACATACGATCGAAATCTTACCGAATAAAATTAGTTCCAATTGTGAATTCTAATTGCAGTATTACTTTGAACAGTTTAGCAAAAACAAAAAAACTACTTAAGCGTAAGATAGTAAGGCTATGTTTATATTAAATTCCCTGATTCTCAAAGTTTGTTATAAAAATAAATTGCATTTTTTTTTTAATTTCAACGTACAACGTATCACTACTACTGTTTGTGATTTCAAAACTGATTTATGACAAGAGACAAAGTTCAATAGATATACATTCATTTTTTTTTTTTTTCTTAATATTTGTGTTTAGAACGGGTGTTGTTATTTGCGCCGAAATATTCGCAAGGGTCGTACAGACAACGGTACCGCCGTAAAAGGGTTGGTTATTACTATTACTAGAAAAATAAGTTAGTGTTATTGTTCGGTAATGAATTATTGGGTCGGAACGTTTCAGGTACATTAAATAACATGTGAAGGGTTAGGTCGATATTGTGCAAAATGTCAGTCGAGAATTTCACACGTGAAAGTGCAGTCAGGTAGACGCGATACAGTGACATTTTATATTTTAAAACAATTTTGCAGTTCTTCGAGATACTATTTGTATTGAAGTGTATGTATAGTATGCATAATAAAATGTGGAATAACACTTTAGTGGTAGTCCCAAAGAACAATTATTCAATGTGAGTAATATTCGTTAATTCGAATTTAGACGTAGCATGGTTATTGTTGCGTTTTAAATATATTTTTTATATATTTTTTTTATTGCATATATGGATGGACGTGCCAAGTGTTAAGTGGTTAACGGAGCCCATAGACATCTAAAACGTAAATGCCGCCACCCACATTGAGATATGAGTTCTAAGGCTTCAATATAGTTACAACGGCTGCTCCACCCTTCAAACCGAAACGCATTACTGCTTTACGCCAGAAATTGCCAGGGTGGTGGTACCTACCAGTGCGGACTCACAAGAGGTCCTACCACCAGTAAAAGGCGTACAAAGCAATGGCAAAATAATTATTTAGCGAATTATAGATTAGTTTAGTTTGGATAGAATAGTCTCGTTACTAAATATAAGGAAAATAACTCTGAGGTAACATTAAATTTAGGTAGTTATTTGAATTCGCGTAACAGAACGGACCACGCGTGCAACCTCAATGTAACCCAAGACCCGTGTCTCAGGGCATCTTTTATGCGCCCCTAACCCTCTAATAATAATTACACCTTTTGTCAGTTAACCCCTTAACGCGCCGGTAATTCTTAAGCCAGCTAGCTACCTGACCTCGCTGGGCTCACTTAACTTCCTGTTTCATTTAATTCCGAGACTCCAGACTGCGTGTGCGCAGTGTTCGAACGCTTTTAGATTCTCAATTTCGTGCTCAAGTTCTGTGTATGTGTTCTGTGATATTTACTAAAGGTATGTTTGATTTGTTTCAAAACGTGTTCAGAAGTGTCAGTGCGGGACTTATACTTACATTGCGTGCGTGTTAATAAGCCAAATTAATTTTCTTCTTTAACTCAACTGTGGTGTTATACAAGAGAAACGCCAAATAACAAACAAGAGTATATTTCGCACGTCAGCAGTTACGACGAAACAATAAAAAAGAACCGGACCAGTCTACGAATGTCCTCTGTATCCCGGTATCCATGCAAAGGATGATACGCTATTTCCAACATATTCCAATATATTATTTTTTATTGCCCTCCCCCTGTCCAGGGGGGGAGTGGGGCGTCGCGTCATGCGTGATATTTGATATAAAGTCGGAACTCAAGTTCGTTATGCGATATTCTTTTTTCAAAGGACAATGGCTCGGAGACGTTACATATTTTTCACGAGATATTTTTGTCGAGTTGCTCGAACGGGTCCAATTATTCTCGACATGAGAATGTTTGCGATGTTGGTTTGTTAGTGGAGTTATTCGAGTTGCCAGCATAAGTTCTTTTATTTATTTCACAAAAATAAAATGTGCGCTTTCGGTAATAATGACAATTAAATCTTTCACATTTTCGGATTCTTTTGTAAGCAAGCAGTTTTTGTAGACGAAAATAAATTTCTCCATAGAATTTAGTTTTAACAGTATAAGCCGACTACAGCAATTTAGATTTATTTCGGTTTTATTGAATCTAATAAAAGTATTCGGTTTTAACTTTACAATATAGAGTGTTAAATTAAATTGGTAATTTACTAATCACTAGTTTCTTCTTCTTCTCAGTCATGTCGTGATCGTCATGTAGTGTTGGAAGGGAATATGTGTGCAAATAAGCGGTGTTTTGAATTTGTTTATTAAAACTAATGCAATTAAAAACGTTTTGAAAATAATTTGAAATTTGGAACGTAACTGAAGCTAGTCAGGAATCGGCCATTTTTGTGCAAATAAAACATGCCCAATTCTATTCGTAGGGTGAGAGGGTGGCGGTCAGTTCTATTCGCCGGGTCCGCCCTTAACTACAAATACCTATTTAATACTATAGTATTATTATATAGTAAGCTAAACTGTGCCGATTTCTATTTGAACTAAGAAAACTTTCGATTTTAATTACTTTACGTTTTACAAAGATTGTGTCCTGGCGTATTTTTATGACGTGCTGTAACTCTTTTTAGAAATAAACACACTACCAAATTAAATATGTTTATAACCCAGTGCCGGTGACGGTGCTATGTAAATATTGCGTATATAAGACGTACCGATTTGCCGAAAAGACTATAATATCAAATGTTAATAGTAACGTATACGAAAAAATTGCTTTCTTGTTTAATCAAAAAGGTCGTTCCATTTAGAGTATATATATATATATATATATATATATATATTAAATGGCGCAAACAAAATTGGCACACCAATAATACAAACAAACAAACGAATATTAGGAGCTTGTAATTTAAAAAGTGATATGATTCACGACGAGTAATTGACTTTCATGATACTTCTTGTGAGTCCGCGCGGGTGGGTACCACCGCCCTGCCTATTTCGGCCGTGAAGCAGTAATGCGTTTCGGTTTGAAGGGTGGGGCAGCCGTCGTAACTATACTGAGACCCTTAGAACTTATATCTCAAGGTGGGTGGCGCATTTACGTTGTAGATGTCTATGGGTAACCACTTAACACCAGGTGGGCTGTGAACTCGTCCACGCAACTAAGCAATAAAAAAAAATCATTAATTAAATTATTTCGTATAATTGTATTTTCATATCGTGATCAATGTAGAGAAATTATTTAATTTTTTGTTCGTCAAAGTATGTTGTACGGGGTTACCAATTTACAAATAAGTTTCTTATTCTTCTATAATATAAATAAATTACGGACTGAAGAATCGAATACACATTATCAAAAAATGTCTAATTGTTAACAAGCTTTTATGGCAGTTTTTAAAGATTCTAGTTTCAAAATTAAATTTAATGGATCTAAAACTGTTTATAGGCATATAACAGTTTTGTTGTTCTGAATAATCATAAATTTAATTGAATCTATTTTTTTAAGGTTTATCGCGTATTCGTTATCTTTTTTTATAAAATGAATACTTTTCGTTTTTCGGGGTTCACGGAACTGAGGTGATGTTCGAGAGCACTTTAATATTGCGATAACTGAAATTAATATAATTGATCTTTTGCTCGGCTTTTAAATGTCACATAATTTTCAATGAAAATAACATTAAATATAATGTGTATATGTACGATAAATCTAAAATAAAATAATAACTAACATAAAGCAGCAGTTTCATGGAAATTTTCGAATGATGTCAAATTATTATAACTAGAGGTCCCGCAGTAGTCGAAATTCAACTATAATTAATTGGAATTGTAATTTTGTACACTATTATGATTGTATTTTATACTTCTATAGTCACAAATTTCGCTAAGATTATACTATAAAATATATTAACAAAGACAAACAATATTTAATCTATTCTCAATTTGACCACAGACAGAAAAAAAGTTTGACAATAAATAGATGCATGCGTGTGTGCGTCAAATACATGGTATGTAGTGTGTGTAATATTTTCTTTATTGATTTAATGTATCTCTTATGCATTATTTAAAAAAAAATTAGCATTGTGCACTTCTTCTCTATATTCTCTATAAGTGTGGAAAATTTCATACTCCTCCGTCCGCGCAATTTTCGTAAAAAGGGATACAAAGTTTTTGCTTCACGTATTAATATATAGATGTAAACACTATTTCTACGACTCGCGAATACAGAAGAAGATTCTATATAAATATTTATCAATGTTTTTATTCAAAGTGTTTGGTCACCAAAAACATATTTCTTTACGAAGCTAAAAGCTTAATTAAACATTGTCCATTATCATGAAATCTAGTCCAGTGTAGTAACACTTCAGTAGGAACATATTTAGTTCGAGAATCTGTTTAAATGTGGAAATAACGTAGGGCCGAATTGTGCCGGTCACTTTTTCTGGTCCCGCCCCAACGAGGGTCATTGTACTGATTGCAACGTTGGACAAAAGCACCCCAGCGGCATTCGCAGGGTTGGGGTCGGATAAGTAATTTTCTTTTGTGCGTTTCAGCAAATGGCGATGTGTTTTATTAACTTGATTATAAGTAAACGAATGATTGGTTGTCAGTAACGATGGTCTGGTATCATTGAGGAATTATTTCGATTATATTAATTTAAGGTTGATAACCTTTTTCGGGGATTGGAATTTGACAATCTTAAAATTGTTTCTAACATAATTGATTGGTTTTAAAATATTCTGTAACGAACACATATAAAACGACCTATGATAAAATGTTTCGCTCCTCGATCCATTAATGTACAAATTTATCATAAAGTAGAGGTCCCACAGTAGTCGAAATTCGACAATAATTAATTGGAATTGTAAGTTTGTACACTATTATGATTGTATTTTATACTTCTATAATCACAAATTTCGCCAAGACTACACAAAATAATAACAAAGGCAAACAATATTAAATCTATTCTCAATTTGACAACAGACGCCAAGAACAAAAGTTTGACAATAAATAGTATGCATGCGTGTGTGCGTCAAATACATGGTATGTAGTGTGTGTAATGTTTTCTTTATTGATTTAATGTATCTTTTATCCATTATTTTAAATAAATATTACCATTGTGCACTTCTTCTCTACATTCTCTATAAGTGTGGAAAATTTCATACTCCTCCGTCCGCGCAATTTTCGTAAAAAAGGATACAAAGTTTTTACTTCACGTATTAATATCATAAATATTACATCTGATCTGAATTTATGAATTATTACTCTGATAAAGAAACATATTTTGTTTTAATTTATTTTAATATATTTGTTAATTTTTCATTGCGATCACCTAATAAATCGTTTTGTTTTTAGTTTCTTTTATAACGCATATTAAGTATTCATGATTACTGCTATTTCATTTCAAAGTTCACATTTCCTGTGTTTTAAATCGCAATACGCAAATTTCCTAATTAAACCAAAAAATAATAATTAATACCTATACAAACACGCAAAATCGCACACACGTGCATAAAATAAGTAATGTTATTCGTGAGTTCGGGGGGACAGCTACAAATGTCGCGGTCAGTACCCCCTTCCTGTGGCGACCCACCCCCTACGACGTAGCCGCTTCTTCTCTCCCGTCTACGAGACTGCTACGGCTTGTAACTTTATTGGCTCTAAAAGCTGTGGTTGGCTCTTTTTGTAATTAATCCTCTAGGACATTACAGACAATCCCAAGGCCTCATAGAGTTTTGAAAGTATTTGAAGTGGAACACTTTAATGCAAAGAAATTGCATGAAGATATGCTTTACCCAATTTTTGTAGACTAGCTGACCTGGCAGACTTCGTAGTGCCTCAATCGATAAATAAAAGACACATCAAGGGGACACATCAAAGGAAAAACAAAATTGTTTGTTTTTATATAATTCCGAGCTTTTTTATATTTTCTCACCTTTTAAACCTTCTCTGGACTTCCACGAATAATTCAAGACCAAAATTAGCCAAATCGGTCCAGCCGTTCTCGAGTTTTAGCGAGACTAACGAACAGCAATTTATTTTTATATATAGAGATCTTAACTTACAATCATTTCGTAACAATATCTATTAACAATATAGTATGTATGATTATCTACATAAATTAGAATCAAAAGATTAATAAGACTACTCACATAAAATACAGTTGAAATATTCCTATTCCGAACAATGGATTCCTAAGTTCGAACAGTGAATAAATGAAAAGCACACATTTTCAGTATCTATCAATACTTTTATTGCATAAGTAGCTGGGTACTTAAAGGTATAATTACCATTTCTATTTGACCTGTCCTAGATAATAGAATTAAAGAGAGAACGGTTCAAGAAAAATTGGAACTAGATTTATGATACCGTAAGCTTGTTTGTTCGGATAGCATTAGTTTCATGCAAGACTTTTGGCTAAGACTTTTATTGGAAATTCGCTAATGCGTTTTGTTATTATATAATTTGTTTTACATTTACATGTCAAACAAATGTGCTGTACGATTGTTGACTAAAGAACACCGTATTCGTCAGCTAGTATTGTGGATGTCTATGGACTCCAGTAAACACTCAACACCAGGTCGTCGTGGCCTAAAGGATAAGACGTCCGATGCATTCGTGTTGAGCGATGCACCGGTGTTCGAATCCCGCAGGCGGGTACCAATTTTTCTAATTAAAGTACGTGTACTCAACAAATGTTCACGATTGACTTCCACGTTGAAGGAATAACAGTGTTATAAAAATCAAACCCGCAAATATATAATTTGTGTAATTATATTATATAATTACTGGTGGTAGGACCTCTTGTGACTCCGCGCAGGTAGGTACCACCGTCCTGCCTGTTTCTGCCGTGAAGCAGTAATGAGTTTCGGTTTGAAGGGTAGGGCAGCCGTTGTAACTATATTGAGATCTTAGAACTTATATCTCAAGGTGGGTGGCGCATTTACGTTGTAGATGTCTATGGGCTCCAGTAACCACTTAACACCAGGTAGGCCGTGAGATCGTCTACCCGTCTAAGCATAAAAAATAAAAATCTCATACACACACTATATCTCATAACAAAGATCTTGCTTACACGAAGTACATATTATCTGTACGATTCACTATTGACTGCTAAGCATTCATTTGGCTGTGGGCTCTTCTTCTATCTATTATTAAAAAGCCCAATTTCATTTTATACGGGATCTTCAATACTACCTAGAGTTTACATATTACGGTAGGTACTTAAAAACCTTTCGACGATACCTTTAAATTCCGACCAAAATATACTAGATACTTCTGAAATTAATTGCAATACAACGTCAAGTCTGCAACCGATTCAATAAGCGACCGAACTTATCCTGTCGTAAGCTTCGCTGGCGGTCACCATCGCAACGATAGCCTAGCAACGCGGCATTAGAACTATATCCTTATAAGTATAAAGCATGATTTCCCTTGACAAAAGTACGGTTACAAATAGCTGGCCGGACATAGATGTAGCGTTCGTTGGAGTGGACATAAAAAAGAAAGGGTCTGTTAAATTAAAACCAGATAAGTACTATCTAATAAAAAAGTAATTGAGAACTAAGATAGATGTAAGATAGTAGGCAGCGGCTTGGCTCTGCTCCTGGCATTGCTGAAGTCCATGGGCGACGGTAACCACTCACCATCAGGTGGGCCGTACGCTCGTCTGCCTACAAAGGCAATAAATTAAAAAAAAAGATGACACTTATTAAGAATTTTAACATGCAGACGCTCATTCCTAAAATAAACACGTCTATTAGTAGAAAAAACACGAGCATTGTGTACTAATTGGTCATTTAGACCGTTTAGGTAATTTATTTGGGATAAAAAGCTTAAATTAAATAGCTGTGTCATGTGAAAAGTATTAATAAAAAAGAAAACTAAATTCAATGACTTTATTTAGGAGTTTGGTTATCTGTTGTATGAAACTAGATCATAACGTCTTGATAAAACAGTAGGTTCATATTGTTGCAATTTCTTTTTCAATTAAAATAAGAGATTCCATTACATCCGTAAATAATACGTACGCGCATGTGAAATTTTAAGCACTTCCATAAAACAGTTAAATAACCCTACTATAAATCTATGAAAGTATCCAGTTTAGTGGGGCTTAGAGATGATTAGATTTATCATTGATAATTTATAATTGATATTCTTATTTCCAGACACACGCTTGATTGTTGCGCAAGATAATTTTGCTAATTGAGTACAAAAATTGAGCCTGAAAAACCACAGTAATATAAATTGACATGACATGACATGACCGCTATGACATGTCCTTCTTCAAACGAGGCTTGTGGAGAGTATTAAGCGGTAGGCAGCGGCTTGGCTCTGCCCCTGGCATTGTTGAAGTCCATGGGCGACGGTAACCACTCACCATTAGGTGGGCCGTATGCTCGTCTGCCTACAAGGGCAATAATTTTTTTATCGAGTTACGACTCCTCTTAATCTTTCTCTAACTGTAGCAATTTTGGTCTCAATCTCAAAAATAATTATAATAATTAAGCATCGGTAAACTGTATTATAGAAAGCACCCCAATAAATTGTAATGAAATTTGTAATCAATTGAAAATTGTAATCAATTCGTTTTCCCCGTGCCCTATCTAGTTATTTAACATCCGAGCAACCAAAGGTAGTGGGACAGTTAATATATTTGAAGTAAGGTAGAAAAAGTTTCTTGTGCTACCTTTGTGCGGGGATGCCCTTTAGTGGGATCTAATAAAACCTTGTTACGGGCAAAGGGATACCAATCCCAATATTGAAAGTGTTCTTTACATGATATGGAATTTAAGGGACTTCTCTCTGATATTAAATCCGGAAAAATCTTTTTACTTTCATAAAGTGATATGATGTTATATTGTAAGGATTGTGTTTTATTTAGAAGCTTGTAATATGAATTACATATTATTGATAAAACATACGTTTGGTTCTAATTAGATTTAAGTATCTCGTAATGCATGCCAAAACAATCAGAAAATAGTAGACGGACTAACCTTATTCAGATCTCTTCAAAAACTGGAATTCCACTTTTAGTAGTTTACTATGTTTCAAGTTGAGACTATGTGTTAAAACATACACGAGCAAGATCATTAAATCTCTTTTGGTTAATGAAGAGCTAATTTAAATTAAATTATTGTCGATAGTATAGATATTTAGTTGAATATTCAGAAAATGATTAATAAATCAAGACACCCGTATAAATTAACAATATCCATAATATTGCATAAAGAAATAAATGTGTATACCATGGCAGCACTCTTGTTTATTGCTACGTAACATTATTTTAACCTTTTTTTGTTTCTGGTTTCTAATAAATCTGCTATTCTATTCTAGACAGTATAGAACAAGTTAATGCTAACTAGGTCATACAACGACTAATGTTCTGGAAACGAAAAACAAATAATACATATTACGAAACATATAACTCGCCCATACAAGAAGTTCCGAAATTTTTTACACACACAAGCGCAAACACATAAGAATACAAAAGTATAAACACATGTCGCATTAAGGGACAGTATGACGCATGCGCCGCCCCGTGGCCGAGACTACCTGACCGCGGCTGGACACTGATCAATATTAAAGTCCGAGGGAGGATGCCGGGGGACGTCTGTTTGTCTGTGCTATTTGTATGGAGCTGATAAAAGTAAATCTTTCAAAAAATCATATTTAATCGACTAGCAGGCAGGTAACGGTAGGTAACGGTGCTTTAAGGTACCTCAAGCACAGGTCAGTGTCCTCGCCGAACTAGTCGCTAATGACGAAAGGCTCGACGAGTAAATTAGCCCATAGACACAGCCCACTGAGTTACTCGCCGGATCTTCTAAGTGGGTCGCGTCTAGTAGTCTAGTTTATATTCTACACACAAATTATCAGAATATTTTGAGTGTGCTGGAATATGTCTGCTTTAAGCGATTAATGTATTTCTTTCGTATTGTCCACTTTTATTTGAAATGTCCCGTAATTATAAAGTACAAAATTATCAAATGCGGTTTGAAAATTCACCATTAACGAGTCTTGAAATTAAGAATGGTTCAATAAGCACAGACTATTAAAAAGCTTTAACAAAATGAAAATTTATTGTTTTACACACTTCTTTGCTCAATAAGCTTCCTATTTACTGTCGATTATTTTTAATTAACTTAAGCGCTTCATTACGTAATCCTACTATATTGTTTAACTATAATTGCTTACAAAGCACTTTAAATATTATTTAGCTATTCTAATGTTATAATTTTAATGTTTTGTACAAACCTCACAAAAATATATTTCATTAAATTTGCTTGTATCAACTCACAGTCCGTCCATCTTAATTCACCTTTCTGCGGACAGTACGGGGGAGGGTCCAAGAGAAATGACGACCCTTAACTAAAACACACACATACGCACACGATGAACTCACTCACACACATACACGACTCCTTTAACTCTACACAAAATTCATGTAAGAGTATCGTGTAATACAGGGCTGTCTGTGTCTGTGTGGCCAGTTTCCGCGCGCCTGGGTTTTGTTAATTTAATTAGAGGTACAAAAAGATTAAAGCTTCTGAGGACGCAGGCATTAGGAAACTGCTTTTGTTGAGGTTACACTTTGTAATGTGAAGCGTAATGGAGTCGCAGAGTTGGGCACCTTTGCCTCGTCAGATGAATACTTCTAGTGTTATTTCTTTATCAAGAACATCGAATGTTTATTTGAAATAGATTACATATGGGATTGTTGAAACTTTATTGAAACATTTTTTTTTATTGCAATGATGTGTGGACTAGCTCACAGCTGACCTGGTGTTAAGTGGTTACCGGAGCCCATAGACATCTACAACGTAAATGCCGTCACCCACCTTGAGATATGAGTTCTAAGGTCTCAGTATAGTTACAACGGCTGCCCCACCCGAAACGCATTACTGCTTCAAGGCACAAATAGGTAGGGTGGTGGTACCTACCCGTGCGGACTCACAAGAGGTCCTACCACCAGTTACTTAGCATAGGTGCTAAGCGTCGTTGAATTTTGTGATGGACGTCAAATGAGTTGTTACTGTTAGTTAATGTTCATTACAAATAATATTAGGTATACATGCGCACGGTGGCCGGCAAGAAGTGGATGAGGAGAGCCGCAGACCGGTCTCAGTGGTGTGGATTGGGAGAGGCCTATGTCCAGCAGTGGACGACTGTGGGCCGTTGATGATGATGATGATGATGATGATGATGATGATGATGATACATGCGTGTCCAATAATAATTTTGTGTAACAAAACAGAACTCAATGTCTGTGCTCTTTATGAATGTTAAAAAAAAAAATCTTCAACGTTCCATTATAGGTTTATCGTCTTATCGTAAAAGCCCAAACATCAGTATCGCAGATTTCTCGTACGTATTACTTTAAAAACTCGACGCGCATAACCAATGTTTGCGCTGAAAACAGCGGGCCATTCGTTGTATCGCGATTCCTTCGAATATAAAAAGTAAGTCGATAGCTTACCAGAGAAATTTATACTTTTGGATATTCGAAATATGTTCTCTCGTCCACTACAATCAGAACCGTCGCCGCGCTCGCGATCCTCGCAGAAACGTTGGACGACGATCTTTCGTATGTCATGTAAGGGATCTGAGTAGCTTGGTGCTGGGGATACGGGATATTTCGTATAAATTCAGCCCACGGGTGAATATAACCGTGGTAGTCTCTGGGTTGTTTTCACATAATAGAGCTATTTTCTTTTGTTTTTGTTGCGTTGCTCGCGTCTCGTTATAGGTACGTAGACAATGAAAACAAAAGGCGGTGTCTTATTTCAGTGTTTTTACCCGCGGGTTTGGATAGTATACGTTATGTTATTATGGGGCGCTGTTTGCAAAATTCCGAAGAAAAAACCCGCGGCACGAGGATCAAGTAACTTTGGATTTTGAACGTAGGAGTCCGTTGAAATATCAGCTGCGACTTCGAGTGTATGGCACACCGTAGAATCTATATCTGTATGTCTATACTAATATTATAAAGAGGAAAGATTTGTTTGTTTGTTTGTTTCGAATAGGCTCCGAAACTACTGGACCGATTTGAAAAATTATTTTTCCATTAGAAGCCGACATTGTCCCTGATGAACATAGGCTACTTTTTTTTAATTTTTTTTTATTTATTTATTTTGGTTTCATGTATGTTTTAATGTTTCCGAAGCGAAGCGAGGGCGGGTCGCTAGTATATTATAAAGAGGAAAGATTTGTTTGTTTGTTTGTATTGAATAGGCTCCGAAACTACTGAACCAATTTGAAAAATTCTTTCACTGTTTGGAAGCTACACTACTCTCGAGTGACATAGGCTATAATCTCTTTTGAAAAACATTAGGGATCCTAAAACTTCAATAATGTAACCCAAAGTGTAAAAATTTTACCTAAAATATTATTTACATCGCGGGCCCTGCGAAAACTATTGATGATAGAAAAAAATAATTTACTACGACTTTGTAGAACACATTATTATTGAAATTTTTGTTAAAGACCCGAGTGGAGCCGGAGCGGGCAGATAGTCTTTAAATAAACTGATACAAATATATACCATATACAGATTAAATATTAAAGTCGGTAATATATTTTTTTTTTATTGTATAGATGATGGACGAGCTCACAGTTCACCTGGTGTTTAGTGGTTACCGGAGCCCATAGACATCTACAACGTAAATACCACCACTCACCTTGAGATATGAGTTCTAAGGTCTCAGTATAGTTACAACGGTTGCCCCGTCCCTCAAACTGAAACGCATTACTGCTTCAGGAAGAAATAGGCAGGGTGGTGGTATCTACCCGTGCCGACTCACAAGAGGTCCTACCACCAGTAATAATAATACAGATGCTATTAAGGCAGATTTCTCTCAGTTATTTTAATCTGATCACATTTCTAAGTTTAAATGGTCAATATGACTTTTCTTTTAAGGTCCATGACGAAAAACTAAAATGCTTACAAATTGTATTAGAAAAAGGTTTTTTTTTTAGTTTACCGTTTCGTAATTAGTTTGTACCATCAGTGATTAATTACAGCCATGGCGCGTGACATGAAACTTGTAATGTATCTTATATGGGGCTTCGTGATCATTTAAAATCAGCTAGGACATTGATCCCTTTGCTCAATTTATCAATTTGATAATTACCATTGCTTTCGATTGTATTCGAAAACAAATGTTTGTCAAAGTCCAGATTCAATTTCGTTTGTTAATCTATACTAATATTGTAAAGCTGAAGAGTTTGTTTGTTTGTTTGAACGCGCTAATCTCAGGAACTACTGGTCCGATTTGAAAAATTCTGTGTTAGATAGCCCATTTATTGAGGAAGGTTATATAACATCACGGTGAGACCAATACAAGTGGAGCACCAATACAGAATATTTCAAAATAGGGGCTTAAATAGCTCCTTAACATTCTATAATTCAAAAATATTTTCACTTTCTACGTAAATGAAGTGGGAGGTAAAATTTAGCGTTATGCCAAAGTAACCATTCCACGCGGACGGAGTTGCGGGCAAAAGCTAGTAAAGTATAAAAGCAGATATGAAATTAAACAATTTCTTTGCACACACACACACACACACACACACACACACACACGCATTGAAAATTAAAACCATTAGTCACAGTCACACACAGTATTAAGTTGGTAAGAACATTCTTGCGAGTCCAGCCAGCCAGTGCAATGATCTGAACTGTACGCTGGAGTCGACTGGAATTTAGTTCCATTCAGTTACCGTTTCCTCTCCTAGCCTTTGGCAGCTGTTTTCTTTGTACTGTGTCCACGATTTCTAATATATATATATTTTTTATTTTTTTATTGCTTAGATGGGTGGGCGAGCTCACAGCTCATTCTTTCAGCCGAATTCTTTGGATTTCCAATGTTTTCGAGACTTAATTTTTTTTTTTCCTACAGTCCACGGTCAGATTAGCTCTCGGTCTGTGTAATGTTACAAAATTATTGAAATACAAAAGTATATGTAATTTGAATTGTCTTTTATATTGTTCATTAACTAGAATGTATTGTAACATAAAATCATTATAGGAAATAAACAAAAGCGTTGATATATAATTAAATTCAAATAAACTATATTCCAATACTCATTTAATAAGTCAATAATTATCATTTTCTTATCAATCACATACTTAATGCCTCATTATAACAAAAAAAAAAAAAATTGTCCAAAAAATAAATGTTAGAGGTGGACAACCCTTATCACTTAAGGGTATGAAAAATAGACAGTAGTCGATTCTCAGACCTACTGAACATGCATATAAAACATAAAAATCGGTCAAACCGTTTCAGAGGAGTATGGTAACTAACATTGTGACACGAGAATTTTGTATATAAGATGTATTGATAATTGTCGATAAGCAACTCAAGTAGACTGAATATCCAAATATTTCATATTTCATGGTCACAATTAGAATCGGTAACTTGCTAAAATACAGTGCAACTTGTTACCGGTCGGTTTCGGTACGAATTCGTAACGTTGTGTGCTCTTCGTTCTTACTAACTGTTAAATGGTATATTAGCATATAAAAGCGTCTACTTCAATGAATTGCGCGTTTTAAAATATGCGTTAGAAATTTTACACGAACGATTGTTTCAAGCTACGATATACAATTCACGACATTATCGTATGCGACCGTACGATTCGATTTTCGTGTACCTATACGATTTTTAACGTGAGAGAACGTGAGACGTTTTTGCAAAAGTACAAAGTACATACCTGCTACAAAGCAACGTTTTTTTGTTGTTGCTTAGTTACGTGGACGAGCTCATAGCCCACCTGGTGTTAAGTGGTTACTGGAGCCCATAGACATCTACAACGTAAATGCGCTACCCATCTTGAGATATAAGTTCTAAGGTCTCAAGTACAGTTACAACGGCTACCCTACCCTTCAAACCGAAACGCATTACTGCTTCACGGTAGAAATGGGCAGGGCGGTGGTACCTACCCGCGCGGACTCACAAGAGGTCCTACCACCAGTGAACGTCTATGTTGAATAGTTAAGGTTATTTTTCTCATGCGATATCCTGGATGAAAATTATTTTGCCTTATACTATAGAAAACAGAGACTAATATATGCTACTAAATACATGTTATTTCCACAGCATTTGCAGTGTAGTGTTGTACGTTATGCTTTTTAGTAAAGTGGGTAAGCGGTACATCCAATATCAATTCAATTCTAATTATAATAATGACGTTATTTAAAAAACAAAAAATAATCTGTTATTCGTTTTTAACCTCATAATCTCTAATTTATACATAAGTTTGTTTTGTTTCCGCTTAAAAAATAAATAAATAATTTGATATGCAATCGTTACTAGGAGGAAATATTTTTATGGCTTACGGTTATTATATGCTAAATTTCGAATAAATACATGTACGATTCCCGAAATTCTTAGGTGATAATAAAACTAACACTCTTCGATGTATGTAAAAGTGAATCCATAGTGTTTTTTGCTCTGTAGATAGGTGAACGACCTTTCGGACTATCTAGTGCTAAATAGTAGCATGAGCCCATAGACAACAGCACGTGAGACGCCACCTTCGCCACTTCAGTTGTATCGTATAGTGGTTTTGTGACGTCATTTCGACTACGATTAATCACAATATGTAGTCCAGGTCAGAGTCCCTTGAATACATTTTAATTCGTCACGATAAAAGCCTAACGTGGCAGAAATATCTCATTGAAAACTATCCTGTATCGCTATTATTATATGTACCTAAATGTACATCACATTTATAGATATACGGTCGAAGGTAACCCAAAAGAGTGGAAATCATGAATGGCTAATATTTTCGGCAAAAAGTCGAAAATACCCTTCGGTTGTTCACTGACCCTTTTCACGTTCGCTAGTATCAGACACGTCCAAGCGTGTAACAGCGGTCCGAACGAGGTACAAATGTATCGTTTTGTATTAAAAAAGGGCATTTTCCATGGAAAATTTTCGTGAAAAAATTATTTCGTAAAAATGTTTTGTACTCATTTCGGTTTAGTTATGAATATTTCAGTTCCGATTCGAGGATATGGCTATTGCTATTCTCGAATGCTCACTTTACGAATTATTACCGATGATATTACCCAATGATGCCTTTCTTTCGGTAATATCAACGTTAATGATGATATTACCAACAGATAACTAATCATCAGTATAATGTATAAATAATATCATCGGAAATATCTTTGGTATTGCTTTATAGAGATTTCCAAGCAGCCAAATTTTAGAATAGTTTTGAATTTCAATTTTCAAAAGCTCACTTTTCGATCGAAAGCTTAGAATTCTGTCATCATTAGCATTATCGATCTTATTATCGAACGAAAAATATCATTTGGTAATAATTCGTAAAGAGAACTTCCGAGAATTGAATTTCAAAAGTGTTCTAAAATTGGCGCGATCAAAAATCTCTATCAAGCTGTGATACAAATTAAACAAACACATAATTAATGCATAGAACATTTTATTTAAAAATCGAATACATGCGTCTAGATTATTCAGAGATATTATCAGACGGGTTTCGATTCATCTTTTCACTAATAAAAAAAAACACTTACCTATGCAATCCAAAATCTTGCACGCGTTCACGCAAAAAATGCAACAACGAAAAATAGCAAAGGGGTGTTGGGTGGGCCCTTGCCTCCACCCACCCACTATTCTTTCCCCCACGTATCTCCGCACTCGCCAACGCTAATCTCCACATTTAACAAACGTAATTTGTACGAAGCACTCACATCGCGATTTACGCATTAAAACTAGACCGCTAAAGCTCAAAATCGAACAGTAAAACCTTGGGATGTGTACGAAAGGACTTTTCCAAAATATCAGACGGGCTAGGGAGTGAGGTGGGCACCTAAAAACGTGGAAACACTGATGAATGTCCCCCATTAAATGTTATTTATTTAGAATGTGGCCGAAAATGGGACTCAGCCGTTTAAGTTTACCTAAAGTTTACTTAGGACCGAGTGTATTGGGTTAAACTGGAGACGTTGACTCCGAAGATAAATCGCAGACAGTTACAGGGGTCCAGTTTTTTGGGTTTCGCCTTATGACGGTATTTGTCATGCCGATGTGGAGATGACTTTTGGTTTTGTTAGAGAACGGTTGAAGCTTACTTTATTGTGATAAGAGGAATATCTATAAGGATATAATGAAATAGACCTATTAAATTTAAATTCATCTGGTTTCTCTTAAGACTTAAACTTTTTATATTACCGTAGCATATCGGCTAATGGAACGTATGGATATCATAACGTGAATTCCCCCATTCAATTTGAGACGTGAGGTCGAAACCTCATCTGTATTATATAACTACTATTCTGTCCTTAAAAATCGCTTCGTAGCAGAAATGGATAGGATGGTGGTACCAACACGTGCAAATAGCCCCTACCACTGGTTTTCGATTTTGAAAATATGTAATAATTAAAAGGGCATAGATTACAAATTCTATTAATTAAAAACTTCGATTGGCACGATAAAAGATGGTGAAATCATTCAATTTAGTGTAAAAATGAATAAAGGAAAAAAGGGAAACCTCTGCAGACCGTAACAGATTATTTTTTTGACATAGAAACTTGTTGTTTAATCAGTGCCTACAAAGATAAATTTGTAACTTCTTGTATCTATTACTACTATTCGTTGAACGATCGAAATTCGACCATAATCACTGATACCTTAAGACTTAGACTAAATTTATCTGATGCATTTTCTCTTTTGTTTTGTTTAATTACTGATAGGAAACACCACTGAGCGCTATGACATGTCTTTCTTTAAACGAGGTTTTCGGAGTACTCAGTGTCTGTTCCTTTGGTATTGCCCAGGTCCATAAGCGACGGTAGCCACTGACCACCAGAGTCTATCAAATGCCTGCAAAAACAAAAATGGCAAAAAATTATTACCAATTTTTCTTATATAAAAAAATACGATTGAATAGCAGATCAGACAGTGGTAACTCAACAATTTTCTTTGGTTGTCAAGAAATAACATTGAATACAAAAAAAAACAAAAAACCATATTCATAGCACATGTCAACGAGAATTAAAAAAAGCAAAGTGAATAAATTAAACAAAAAAGTAAATCGGTTGCCAAAAAGAGAAAATATAAACTACTTTTTTTTTATTGCTTAGTTGGGTGGACGAGCTCACAGCCCACCTGGTGTTAAGTGGTTACTGGAGCCCATAGACATCTACAGCGTAAATGCGCCACCCACCTTGAGATTTATAAGTTCTAAGTTCTCAGTATAGTTACAACGGCTACCCCACCCTTCAAACCGAAACGCATTACTGCTTCACGATAAAAATAGGCAGGGCGGTGGTACCCGTGCGGACTCACAAGATGTCCTACCACCAGTAAAAAAAGTAGTCTATGCACAGATGCATTTATATTTTTGTTGCCGCATTAAAATGAACATTAATTTAAATAAAGCAATTCGTGGATTCAAACTATCACTTAAATGAATAAAGTAAAGTGTGTTTGAGACAGAAGAAATGGTTCCGTCACTATCTCAGTCACAGTTCCACTGAAACTCTAAACCACATTAATCTTTCCGACTGTTCTGTTTTAGAGTACCTACTATAAATACTCGATTGTAATTCTGATTTTGAATAAAATATTTCGTGTTCGAAACAATTCGAAATTAATATAAAGCATATGTTTCATTTATAGGCAATATTGTTAGAGCATTGCAATCTTTACAATATAAGTTTGTCGATTTGTTTGTATTTCTTTCATGTAACAACGAAGCAGTCATCTTTTTTGAAGTGATTATTTAGGGATCTTTTTATAAAAGAAATAAATACACGCGTTTTTAATATTAGAATTACATATTGAACATTAATCAATTTGATATTGTGATAATACAGTGCATATTATTTTGGAAACTGATGGAATTATTTATGGTTTTGTTAAAAGTAGCCGGGGAGTTAATCTATATGAAATTTAACCTGTTAGATATTATAACGCAATACAGTTTTACCTATAGACTAATAAACCGTGGTTAACACATTAATCGTTAATTACCACGAAAAGTATTCGAAATGTCGGAAATTCTTGTCCACCTGATGGTTGTCTGGAAGAGATCGCTCTTAGCGATAAGACCGCCAATTTTACTTTTTTTTTGTTTTTAATGTATTTTACTTTTTTTTGTTTTTAATGTAATTGCTTATTTAATTTTTTTGGTGTACAATAAAGAATACTCCCCTCTCTCTCTCTCTCTTTCTCGCTCTCTCTCTCTCTCTCTCTCTCTCTCTCTCTCTCTCTCTCTTTAATTAACACAGTATACGATCAAACAATATGTACCCATTAGAGATAATACATATTATATTCTAGTGCAATTTTATTCTGCATTCATGTTTCGGTGCGTTCGAGAATAGCGAGTAGGGGCTGGATGCGAGAAGCGAGTGGCACGTAGTGATCTGTCTCTCGATGCGTCAATAGCTGACTAATGGACGCAAGCCGCCGAATTTACGAATTTTACGTTATTTTTAAATTTACCGAATTTCAGATTGAATGTTATAAATCTAAACTTAAAAACTAAAAATTTGATTTAAAAACCCTTTTTAGTATTTACTCATCAAAACTGCAACGGGTTAGAAAGATTTTGAAAGCTTAAAGTGAATTAAAATTAACAAAGCACTTAAATGGAATGGCCTTTTGGTGTAATCTTAATTTAAATAGTTTGTATCCACGTAGTGGCAAACGTGTTGATCTGCATTATCGATTTTTTTGGTTACATAGGTGGACGAGTTCACGGCCCATTGGTGTTAAGTGGTTACCGAAAATCTACAAATGTAAATGCCGCCAGCTGCCACGAGACACGAGTTCAAAGGTTTGCTTTTACAGTACAACGGCTGCCTCTCCCTACAAACCGAAATGCATTACTATTTCACGGCAGAAATAGGCAGGGGGTGGTACCTACCCGGGCGGACTCACAAGACGTCCTACCACCAAACCGCTTAGTACCAGATAGATCGTAAGCTAGGCGATTACTTAACAAATGACATTAACAATTAAGAAATTCGCGTCCCTCTGATGTATCTACATTGTTATTGCCAGCCAACAAATAATAACAATGTCAATAAAATTACCTCTGTAACTCTACACAAGTTCATATTTATTTTCACCCTGTGTCAAATAAATTCAAGAAGACTTTTAGCACTTTGTGTAATTCCACTTTTATTTCGCGTATACACAATGATTTTTCGAAACACACGCTATTTTTCTGTTACGTTCATTCTTTTGTGACGGTAATTTTGTTGACGTTTTGAGACTATGGTATAATCGACTAGAGTGTACGTTTCTGAGGTTTATAAAGACTATGTAGGGACACAGCTTAGTAGCGTATGTGGTTTGTACATCGCTTGATATAGTCAGTCGTACATAGCCCATCCGACACGTCAGACACTTGTGACAATATACAATATATCATATACAATATACAAAGACTATTGCGCCATTTTGAGAAGGCGGCACGACATGAGAACCCTCTCATCGTAGCCGCTGGAAACTACATACCCGACCCAGTAGACCGAATGGTAAACCGTCGACGTCGCCCAAAGCACGTCATTACGGATCCTCCTGATTCATTAACGGTGCTTTTAGGCACCACAAGCACCGGCGAGCCCGTCGCTTGCGACGAAGGGCTCGACGAGCGAACTAACCCATAGATACAGCCCACTGAGTTTCTCGCCGGATCTTCTCAGTGGGTCGCGTTTCCGATCCGGTGGTAGATTCTGCGAAGCACTGCTCTTACTAGGGTCAGTGTTAGCAACTCTCCGGTTTGAGCCCCGTGAGCTCACCTACAAACGTTAGGGTGAAGCTGTAAGAGCCTCTCAAGGCTATCAGCATAGGTAGGAAAAAAAATTTATAAAGACTAGTGTGAAAATTATACCGATATTAATAGCGGATATTAATTTATGAACTTTCAAGGGAGACAAGAGCATTTATACATATTTTGATATCTATAGATTACAGTCAGTTAAAAATGTTTGTATTGAGGAACAAGAGTTGCATGTTGACCTTCGCATATGGATATAAGTAATGCTAGACCACAGCCAAGCTTTTGACCACTTTTGACTACCCCGTGTGGCTGGTCACATATGTCGCAGAACCGATAACCGTTGAGGTAGACGTGTTCTGGAGTGGAGACCGCGAACCGGCAAACGTATTGTAGGACGCCCTCCTGCTAGATGGAGCGACGACCTGCGCAGGGCAGCTGGCAGTAACTGGTTGCGTAGAACCGAAGATCGGGTTCAGTGGCGAGCTTTGGGGGAGGCCTATGTCCAGCAGTGGACTGCCGCAGAGGCTGATGATGATGATGACTACCCCGAAGGCTTTTTATTATGCCCGCTTTAAGAATAATATGTCACAGAGCTTAGAAAACACCTTCGAGTGAAGTTAAAACAAAAAGCAGTTAGCACTAGTCTAGGGTTATTTCTGCGAATGTTTTAAGGAATCATATTGCAGTTTCAGTCTCTGAAGTCTAAAATTAACTATCTATTTGTAATATTGAGATGTACTATAAGGCCCGTGGGCATCAACAGAAACTAAAAAAAGCAAAAATAATAAATGTTATGTCGTGTTCACGTCTAACATATAGTATTTTTAATACATCTACCTATCAACTCGCATTATGGACGAGCGAACAAGTACTGATTGCAAGAAGAGTATGGTATTAAATTAAATATTAACAAAGAAAATTGTTTAATAATTTTTATTATTAACTAGCTGACCCGGCAGACTTCGTAGTGCCTCGTATAAAATAAACAAAAGGAATCCGTCCGACGGGGGACACATCAAAGGGAAAACAAAATTGTTATTTTTATTTAATTCCGAGAATTTTCATATTTAAGATACCTTTTAAACCTTCTCTGAACTTCCACAAATAATTCAAGACCAAAATTAGCCAAATCGGTCCAGCCGTTCTCGAGTTTTAGCGAGACTAATGAATAGCAATTCTTTTATATATATTTAGATTTCATATATTTATCGTTTGTCTACTTTTCGTACCACTGCTTTGCCAACGCCGTAAAGTGTAGTTCGCACGGGCGAAGCTGTGAGCAAAAAGCTTAGTATCCTAATATCAATGATTCGACTCGAGTTATGGCGTCTATAGGCTCTCCTGATATAAAATTGAAATAATCAGTGGATATATTACTAAGCACATGGTATGTATTAGAGTTAAAGTAGTCGCACTAATATTCTTGTTTATGCTTAAACTTTAATGTTATTAAATATAGATTATATAATTTTACATTATAACATGAGTATCATCCTGAATTATTCAAATAGAAAGTGTGAATGTGGCAAAGTAATTATTGTACCAATAAAACTTTCCTGTCAAGTGTTTGTTGTACAAATTAACTGTACTCAAATTACAAAAATTCGATTATAGTTTGTTTGTAATTTTTTTGATAAGTGAGTTCGTTAATAGCAAGCTCCGATAAGACAATTTACGAGGACTGGAAATTAAACTAAACGATCTGACAAATTACGTCACTAAATATTTTTCCGTTGCGTTCGTTCAAACCGTACACAGTTCAGCCGTCCCCAGCAAATGTTGTGGTGAATTTCATATTTTTGTAAGTATCTACTTCGTCTGTTTATTCTCCATGTGTTTCGGTTCACATGAAAATTTTCTTGATTTTTTATGCTTTCATAGGCTTTATGTGCGCGCCTCGTCTGAGAGCTCTACGCTTACACATAAAATATAATATTATGCCACTTTGAGCTGAGTCATTTAGTTGCTTTTATTGGTACTTAGTTCCGAGCACATTGGGCTTGTTACGTTTCGTTTTTGTAGGATTCTCCGTTTTATTCGAAATTCGGTACAAAGATACCGCTTACTGTATTTCTACGTAATACTTTGAATATCAAAAAATTTTTTTTTTAATGCTTTAATGGGTGGGCGATCTCACAGTCCACCTGGTGTTAAGTGGCTACTGGGGCCCATAGACATCTAAAACGTAAATACGCCACCCACCTGGAGATATAAGTTCTAATATCTAAGTATAGTTACAACGGCTGCCCCACCCTTCAAACCGAAACGCATTACTACTTCACGGCAGAAATAAGCAGGGCGGTGGTACCTACCCGTGCGGACTCACAAGATGTCCTACCACCAGTATACTACAAAACTATATACTACAAAATCGGAAGCTAGAATTAAATAACAAACAGTTTTACAGTCGCTTGCAATGGAATTACTAGTGGTAGGAACTAGTAATTATAATTTGCGTAATTACTAAATAGCTAGTTTAATTTTGATTTTAATCAATGATGCTGTAACATATATCTTGTGCTTTATGATATGATTATGTCTTGTGATAATGGTTTTTACGGTTGACAGCCGAATGACGAAGACTAAGTATGCCGATGTTGTGTTTTCAATTAAGACTATATTATGCTTACTTTTCTTTAGTCAAATTGATTTAACATTTTCAAAATTTGTCTTTTTCATTAAACTAGCGATGGTAGTGCTAAACTAAGGCTTAGAATAAATAAATAAATTACCGGGTATCAAGATGTCCAATAATTTATTTTGAAAAATGACCTCACACTGTCGGGGATTCGCTATTACTCTGAATGTCATTTCAACCCCATTTTATACAAAAACCTTGAACTGAAGACAGCGGATTGCTGCGTTCGTTTTCTAAACAACCTTAAAATGATCAACTAAATCGACAGTATAATTTAAACTTTAAACACCAAGTTTTATGTCTCATTTTTGTTTTGTATTGCTCTAGAGAATACTTTCATGGAAACTTTGAAATGTTCTAAATGGTTCATACCTAATTTAGGAATTGAACTCTGACGACACTGCAGTAGGGTTCAATATTACATTGCTGCGTTGATCTGTAAAATGTCAGATGAAGCGATTTTTTGTTCCTCTTCAAACAATAGTAATAGCAAATTAAGCACGAACAACTTTGAGCCTAACAGCTTCAGCACTAAGTTTGTTTTCGTGTGTTTTTAAATTTGTCTTTCGTTTGGTACTCTTCGGGGTAAAGTCACCAGTTGTCGTCCATAACAAAACACATAAATTAAGTGCTCAATAATAAATGGAAATGTCCCATGCAGAGGACAGGGCATTAGGGTGGGCGGTGGGATTACGAGGTATTTGGCCTGCTTGCAGTCTCTATGGGCACAGAGATCTAGAGCTTAACTCAACGCGTTTGGTACTTTAAAATCTGTACTCAATTCTATTTAATAGATAAAAAAAGATTTTAAAGTAATTAATTATTTATATTTCATTACAAATAAAAACTATGAAATTTGAAATATAGCAAAAGCCGATAATAACAACAGTTTCGTATCCATTACCGATGTAAATATCTATCTTTCAATATCTCTTTCATCCCATTATTTATAAACCACTAACCTATTGTACGTTAACAGGCCAAAACAGGTCTTATAATGCGCGACCACACGTCACAAAATAAACTCGAATTTAGGGAGAGGAATCTCAAAAAAACCGCACTGTGTCCCCTGTCAAGCCACGACCACCAAGTGGTCAAATATACGGCCCGTGTCAAACTTCCTTTGTCACTTAAGTACCTGTTCGGGATGTACAAAAGGCAAATATTTATCTGATTTGAAAAGCCAACATCCGAGGTCCATCAATTTATACGCTATAAGTTTGATTTTATCGACCGGTGTTGCGCGTGGATGGGGCTGCTCCCCTACTTAGTTACCGGACCGGACCGGACAGGGCACGCGCCGATTTGGGGAGAAACCGGTCGGCCATTGGTCAGTCGGGGAGAATTTCCGTTGAATGCTCATTGGTCGTTCGAAATTCGCCAGGTGCGAATTTCAAAGTTGATGTCGTATGCAGCGCTACGGGTTCTTGAATTTATGCAATTTTAACAAGACACCAATAATTAAAAATCGAGTTATTTATCCAATATGAAAACAACCTTCACATTATTTGTAAGTGTGGAAAATTTCATTCTCCTCAGTCCACGCGATTTTCGTAAAAAGGGGTACAAAGTTTTTTCTACACGAATTAATATAATAATATAGATTACATTTAAATATTTAATTAGGTTTCCCATTTACCTTTTTATCATCATCGTCTCCATTTCCTGCCTATGTTGGAAAAGCCTATGTCCAGCAGTGGACATAGACCTTTCCAATTGCTTGCCACTGAGCACGATCCTCGGCGTCTCTCATCCGGCTCTTCCCAGTCACCCTGCATCGTTCGTCACTCCACCTTTTTATATATTATTTAAAATTAATTGTGTTACAACTACTGGTCTAGAATATGATTCGTTTGAATTATTATTTTTGGTGGTATACATATACTTTGGGGGTATACTTAAGGATGTGATGGATGACTTACTACATTCAAAAGAGGGCTCTGTCTTTAAATCAACCTCTTTAAAAAAATCATTGGTATTCATTAGTAGAAACTGGTACATTTTCTCTAGATTGGCGCATTGTATAATTAAAATGCATTTGCCACTGTACTTGTAAACTCAACGCAACTGTATTTCTATAGTTCGAACCCATAAAAATATCAAATAATTTAGCAAGGGTCGAAAGCAAGCCACCGTGCGTCAAATGTGAATAAATCCGTTTGAAATTTAATATGTTGCGAGCTGCGTTCACTAAAATATGCATGCGTGCAACTGAATCGAGTCGAGTTGGAACGATTCGAATCGTTACTGAGAATCATTCGATTCGATATTGAATATTTGGGATTCTTCATACGCAGTTTTTTATTATTATTCGCCAACATTAAAAGGTTAGCAATGTTAATCGATCGATTTAGTTACATTAAAATTACGAATATCTCGTTCATCAGAAAGAACGCCTCTTTGTTTCGAGTCAGAATCTATTCAATATAATTTTTGTGTAGAATAATAAAATTCGTCAAAACTTTTTTCGCTTAGAACGTGATTACGGTACACCTAGTATGAGGTTAAGTACGTATTTTGTTTGATAAAAATTGTTACCTATCTGTGGGGTTTGAATTCAGTCGCATCACTTGACACTAGTACATTAGGCGTATTAATTAACCTACCACGACGACTATTACAAGTCCCTATTAAAATTTAACGAGTGGCTAAACTTACACATGAAAGGTAAAGTGGGTTATTGGTTTCTGTCACTACAGACTAATTATGTGGTAAGATATATAGAAGTGACTGTAAAAATCTGCATTGGTACACTTGTGCCGTCTGCATAATATCCCTTGTCATGTAAGATCAGTTCATCACAATTTTATTGGGAAGGTTTTCTATGAGCTAAATTAGTTGATGAGGTAAGTCCGTATGTATAGTCCTTATCTCGAAATTCCGGTTCACTAAGGACATTTATATAATCGAATTAGAAATTCCCAAAATGTTATTGCAAATGCAGCTATTTAGATTAATTCAAAACTGAAATATTATAAAATATCATAAACGCATTTTATTAGTAAACCGAAATAAATATTTTATTTACTCTTGCCATCCTAGTCAGGACATTAGGCTAAGGTAAGGCCCTGCCTATTTTTGCCATGAAGCAGTAATGCGTTTCGGTTTGAAGGGTGGGGCAGCCGTTGTAACTATACTTGAGACCTTAGAACTTATATCTCAAGATGGGTGAAGCAGTTTACGTCGTAGATGTCTATGGGCTCCAGTAACCACTTAACACTAGGTGGGCTGTGAGCTCGTCCACCCATCTAAGCAATAAAAAAAAGGTAATAAAATTGTTGTATAGTCATCGGTTCTTGATAGGTGCACAAATTTTCAAGGTAATCGGACGTCTTGACTTATTATTATTATTTTTTTCCCTACCTATGCTGATAGCCTTGAGAGGCTATTTCAGCTTCGCCCTAACGTTTGTAGGTGTGCTCGCGGGGCTCAACCGGAGAGTTGCTAACACTGACCCTAGCAAGAGCAGTGCTTCGCAGAATCTACCACCGGATCGGAAACGCGACCCACTGAGAAGATCCGGCGAGAAACTCGTCTTGACTTAGTGAAACTTATGTTGAAACGTTCCGTTATATAAATACATAAGCTAATAAAAACGTGTCAAAATAATAAGCTTACAGGGCGCTGTTAATTAAATTTTAAGTCGAACGATTACTAAATAAACACGCAAGGGTTTTGTTGCCTGTTCACCTATTGTCGCTCCGAGAATATCGTTAGATAGAAATGTGCCTTTTGAATATATATTAAAGTAGGTCCAGGAGACAAATGCGGGGTAGTACGTGCGAATTACCCGGAGTTTTATCCCGCGTTCGAACCCCGGCCGTCCCCAGGGTAACCGCCGTCCGAAAACTTTGCCTTTGACCCTTGCCAAGGAGAGCTTCTGAGAGGTGATGATACTAACTCTGGAAATTTACATTTTCCACGGAAAAGCGTTCATAACATCAGTGAAGCATTAATGCGTTTCGGTTTGAAGGGTAGGGCAGCCGTTGTAACTATACTTAAGACCTTAGAACTTATATCTCGAGATGGGTGGCGCATTTACGTTGTAGATGTCTATGGGCTCCAGTAACCACTTAACACCAGGTGGGCTGTGAGCTCGTCCACCCATCTAAGCCATAAATAAAAAAAAGTTTATGCTCTTGCAATCGAAACGTATGATTGTTCATTTGAAAAAATACAAAAATGCATGATAAATGCAATCAGTAATCTTCTATATATATAAAAATGAATTGCTGTTCGTTAGTCTCGCTAAAACTGGAGAACGGCTGGACCGATTTGGCTAATTTTGGTCTTGAATTATTTGTGGAAGTCCAGAGAAGGTTTAAAAGGTAGATAAATATGAAAATGCTCGGAATTAAATAAAAATAACAATTTTGTTTTCCCTTTGATGTGTCCCCCGTCGGACGGATTCCTTTTGTTTTTGTTTTAACCTTATTTTATACAAAAGTTTAGGTCTTTTATTTATCCATTGAGGCACTACGAAGTCTGCCGGGTCAGCTAGTATTAAAATAAATGATTAAACGTAGCTACCAATGTTGCTATTTGATGATAACGACAATAGTAAAATAACAATTATTTTAAACTGGAAGGCTTACTTGAAGACTTCGACTGCTCTTCGACGAAGACTGCATATAAGCTTCGATTGCTTCCCACCAATTAGGCAATCTCTATCCACACAGATAGAAACTACATTACACTTCACTAGACTTACACCAAGCCTCTGCAAATCAAATCAAATAAAAAAAAAAACAGCATAAATAAAAGTACATACTTGTTGAACGTCAAAAAGAACTATCGCCAATTCACAAGAACTAGCCTCCGTCCTGAGAAGAACTGGCAAGAAACTCAGCGGGCATGTCTTTTTTTTTAAATATTCATTTTTACAAGGAGTATTATAACGTAACAATTATTGCAATATTGAGTTCCCAATATTGCGTCGCCAGAATGATAATTAAATAGAAACGAAGTATGTAGCCTCTCTATAAAATCTTCAATACTCACAGTCACTAGTGAGGCCAGTTCTTCTGTTTTCTTATCTACTTACTGCGAAACATTCCTTCGCTGAACGAGACCCCGGAGACAGAGGCCCGCCTTTACGTCCTGTCAATGACTAGTAAAATTTAGAACCAGCCAGCCATTGATATAAATGTTTTTTGTTTTCCCAAAACGACCCTTCGAATTGTAATTTAGTGTATCTGCACGGTATGTTATTCGGAGTGTTATGTGTGTGTTCGGTGTTTTACTAAAATTAAGTGTTTTCGGGGGTCCGGGAGTACATTAGATATTTTACAATCTACAAGACGATGTAGGTACATGCGAAAATCGATCTTAGATAACGAAAGTATTAAAGTTGTGAATAAATGAACTACGACTATTATTGCTTTCGATGGCAGCAGATACGACCCGCTTGATGGAGTGGTCAGCGTCGTTTATTTATTTATTATGTCAACAGTACTGGAAGCACAACGAAGCTGCTCTCTCTCGACATGAACAATAATACGGCATTAACTGAAATTTAAATATGAAAAAAAAACATACACACTAGTCTCAATAATGAACTCAAAAATGAACCTTAATTGTTATCTATACTAATATATAAATCTATAGTGGTTTTTACGGAAGTTCCGTTATAACTACTGAACCATGCATCCCATTGACTTGAAACCTGGTACCCATGTAGAAAATACATGTACTTAATGGATAGGCTAATATTTTTATGACTGTTGGACTCCCTACTAATAATGACAATAAATAATCTATATATTAATACGTGAAGCAAAAACTTTGTATCCCTTTTTACGAAAATCGCGCTGACGGAGGAGTATGAAATTTTCCACACTTATAGAGAATACAGAGAAGAAGTGCACAATGCTAATATTTTTTTAAATAATGCATAAAACATACATTAAATCAATAAAGAAAACATTACAAACACTACATACCATGTATTTGACGCACACACGCATGCATACTATTTATTGTCAAACTTTTGTTCTTGACGTCTGTTGTCAAATTGAGAATAGATTAAATATTGTTTGTCTTTGTTAATATTTTTTATAGTGTAGTCTTGGCGAAATTTGTGATTATAGAAGTATATAAAATACAACCATAATAGTGTACAAACTTACAATTCCAATTAATTATAGTCGAATTTCGACTACTGCAGGACCTCTAGTAATGTTATTTTACATGCCCAGCGAAGCGGGCGAGTACGGCTAGTACAATATAAAGAATGAGTAGTTATAGCAAATTAATACCAAAGTTTTGATTCGTATAAAGCCTAATGCAAGTTTTAAGTGTAGCGAAGTTAAACGTACAACGTGTTCAAATATTTATATTGGTTTAGGTTAACCCTTGCGCGGCTCGGGCGGTCCATCAGACCCGGTGGCCTCGCGGGACCGGACAGGTACGCTCAGACTTAAGAAAACTTAGAGTCGTACTTCTATTGTGACGTATATGATGAAGAAATGCTTAGAAGAGAAATGAATATCCTGTCAGTGGAATTAAAGGTTCTAAGAATAAAGCCGTCATTATGCAAATGTAATTATGTGCACATTTTGCTTAATCATTAGTGGCAAGGCTGTATACTATTATTTTATTTAAAGATAAAACTATACTAATACTGAAACATAAACTAATACTATTGAGATTTTATAGTGCCAAAATTTAAATTGTGATCTCTGTGAGCTTTAGTAACCATTATACAACAAGTGGACCATAATCTCATTAGAACATCTAGATCAGAAAAGTCAATTCATTGTTATATTATTACTATTGTGGGTACAATATTTAAAAAAAAAATTCATTGCTTGTTTCAGATATTTTGGAAAAAAGAAGAACCAATTTTCGAATGAAAAATGGTTGGATTTCCTTAAGTTGTTGATTAGCTGGAGCAAGTTATAATAATGGTGATTAGCTAAAATTCCCTAATCCACTATTTGGATTACCAAATCTTGCTTGTCTCTGAGGCCAAGACTCAGCTGACTTCCTGAGTTAAGGTATTTACCAATATAAAAATATGTTGCTACTTATTAAGTAAAATAAAGTTCTAAATACAATGTCTAGTGGTAGGACCTCTTGAGTCTGCACGGGTAAGTACCACCACCCTGCCTATTTTTGCCGTGAAGCAGTAATGCGTTTCGGTTTGATGGGTGAGGCAGCCGTTGTAACTATACTGAGACATTAGAACTTATATCTCAAAGTGGGTGGCGCTTACGTTGTACATGTCTATGGGTTCCAGTAACCACTTAACACCAGGTGGGCTGTGAGCTCGTCCACCTATCTAAGCAATAAAAATAAAATGCAAGCTTATTTGATTGCGTACTCTAGTTTTAGAAACAAGGCGTTCAATTTTTAATGACATAGTTCTAGGTAATGACAAGTGTCCCCGGTCATTGTTGATGGAATCGATAGAATAATTGATAATATTATTTTACAATTTGACACGATAATTCAATGCGGCTTAACAGAAACTCATGTAGTAAATTTTGTTAACGATTCGATCACTATTACAAAACTTCTGTGTAGAATTCTTAGCTCTACAGGACTCTGTATAGTCCAAGGCGAGGGTCATCCAGGAGCCCGCAATAAAATATTCGTGGCGGGACGTTACGAAGGCAAAAATGTTGTTTTTTAGACCCTCTTCAATAATGTATCCACTTGGATACGTTAAGTGCTTCTTACTTGGATGCGCAAGTAGCTAGCTTCAAATAGTTTTACGTAAATAGTAACTACTATATTTTTTATGTTAGAAATAAAAAATACCTATAAATTTGACAGTGTTAATATATTTTATGTTGTAATTTAAGTAAATTTCTATTGTATTTATATCTGTTTTTAGCCTTATTAATAAATTTCTTTATAAATGCTATGGTTAGAACCATGGAAATTATAAGAACATATTCTCTCACAGTAAAGTCGAAGCTAATATTTGGGATGTACTGGTTTTTGGATTGGATTTACTGATGGTAGGACCTCTTGTGAGTTCGCACCCGCCTATTTCTGTCGTGAAGCAGTAATGCGTTTCGGTTCGAAGGGCGGGGCAGTCGTTGTAACTACACTGAGGCCTTAGAACTTATATCTCAATGTAGTTGGTGCATTTACGTTGTAGATGTCTATGGGCCCCAGTAACCACTTAACATCAAGTGGGCTGTGAGATCGTCCACCCATCTAAGCAATAAAAAAAATGTTGCCATGTTTCAAAGAATTTTTTAAATATTACTTTACGATTATTTACTCGAGATTGTCCTGGGAATGTCCGGCAATTGGCAATGTTTTAACCTTAGTAAACTTTCATCAAACATTCACTATCAATAAAGTACGAGCCGATGGGCAAAGGGCGTCAGTGATCGATGGAACTTCTAATTTATACTCAAAGCCCTAAGGCCGTATCGATTACACTCGCTAACTTCGACAGGCTCCAAGTACCAGAGCGCGCTGCTTTTTGCAAAATTTATCCAGTTGTCTCTAGAGGGTTAAAACGTATTGACGCCTAAATGATTAGTTTTATGCGTATTAAAAAAGTGTTTTTGATAGGTCTTATTACGTTGGACACTTATATGTATTAAATAATGGGTCTTGTGATTTTGAACTTTATAGTTTGGATCGATCGGACCAAAACCTAAGATTGCGTCACGGCAGTTAAAAGCAATCTTGAATTACCCTTACCCTTACCCCGTTACCATACACAACGCTTGCGACGTTGTGTATAAGGTTTTACCCCCACCGTCATTGGACTAGACTAAACTAATCACCATAATGTTATGATACGCGGTTGTACACTGCTGGTCGTTAATAATTATGAAATTATAATTATCGTTCTGTTTTTGTGCATAGGCGAAGTTATAGGATGCAAAAATAATATCGCATCTATTCCATCAGTTATCTATATCTATACTACTATATAAATCTACAGTGGTTTTTACGGATGTTCCGTTATAACTACTGAACCATGCATCCGATTGACTTGAAATTTGGTATCCATGTAGAAAATACATGTACTTAATGGATAGGCTAATTAATATTTATATGAGTGTTGGGCTCTCTACACCAGTTGCGGGGGCGTTCATGATGAGAATATTTGTGGGGGTGAGAAATAATAATGTTAATTTTAAATGCCCAGCGAAGCAGACGGGTACAGCTAGTAGATGTATATAAACTGGAGCTTTTGTACAATTGTAACCTCAACCTTATATCTTACCGTTCAAGATATTATGTATACGGACTTAGATAACACCACTTGAGGTATGAGATAATAGAGAAGCGACGTATTGTATATTCCGCTGCACCTAAAGAATTGGACATCACCATTGAAACCTGTAATTTGGCGTATTAAATGGATAGGTAGTAATTGTATTAAAACATGCTTAAAAAATGCTTAATAAATGTACCACCATAATTGGACTTTATTTCGACCGAATTGAACTCAAGTTCCCGTAAACTATGACGCGTAACCAATCTTGCAAAGTTAAATCAATAAAAGTGCGGTTCTTGTTAGGACTCTAACTCGGCAGGCAAATACAGGCTCGAACTAATAGAATCTCTGGAGACTCTCAAAGGCTCTATCAAAATGATAGGTAATTCGGTTATCGAACCACATCTGAATGAATACCGTCCTTTCCTGTACTATTGGTAACAGAAGCAGTCGCTTGTTAACCGACTTCAAAAAAGGAGGAGGTTCTCAATTCGACTGTATGTTTTTTTTATGTTTGTTACCTCATAACTTTTGACTGGGTGAATCGATTTTTATGATTCTAGATTTCGATTTTTTATTATAAAGCTGACGCTTCCCGTGTGGTTTTATTTCAATTCAGTCCAGTTCTGATAATGGTATCCACGAGAAAACCATATAAGTCTTAAATTTGCATTACTAAGTACGTGCGCGACAAATAGATGAATAACTCAATAAATCAATATCACGCCAACCGATTTCGATGATTATTGTTTTAGTGTATATTACCTAAATTGTTTTGGAATATCTTTTTTTTCTATTTGAAGTTGGTTTTTGTTAAAGCATGTCTATTTACAATTATTTTATTTAGGATGATTCATTCGTAATTCAGCTACTGGAAAATAAAGTGATCATTAATATCATTAAAAAATAGGTAGAGCATATTGTAAGCCGTTACGGGTAATTACCAATATCCTGCCTATTTCTGGTACCTCTTTGCAGGGACATAGGCCATGCGGCATTCAAAATCATGATTGATATCCAGTAATCACTGAATATGCTATTTAAAATTTACAATCTTATCACTAAAGGCGTTTTCATTCAGATAGCCGTGGCATGTATAAGAAATAAACTCATCAATAATTCTATCGAACGTAAGCAATAAAATCATCATTATCATCATTATCCTGCCCTTCTCCCAGTCACCTGGGGTCGGCGCAACATGTTTTCTCCTTCCATACTCTTCTATCATATACCATTTCTTCGCTCACTCCCCTCCTACCCATATCGTCTTTCACACAATCCATCCATTTCTTCTTAGGTCTACCTCTTCCTCTAAATCCTTCCACATTCATAGTAACACTCTATTAACAACCTCATTTTCATTTCGTCTCATCACATGTCCATACCATCCCAAACGTGCACTCCTCAGCTTCTCTGTCACAGGTGCCACTTTCAGACTTCCTCTAACATATTCATTCCGTATTCTATCCATTCTCGTTACTCCACACATCCATCGCAACATTCGCATCTCTGCTGCATGCAATCGCCTTTCAGCGATAGCGATAGCTTAGAGCAACACGTAAGCAATAAAATATTATTATTTAAAAAAAAAACAGTAGTAATTAATGTCTGTGATGGTTATTTAAATCAGTACAACACAGCTTTGCATCAAAAATGCCCTCTCCAATGCTACGCAAGGACTCGATCACTCTGTCAAGAGTAAGAAATGGCGAAGAAAAAAGCGAATGGAACAAAAATAAACTATCTTCTTGTGACTGTACTTGTCTTACGAAAGACCACGTAACCCCTAGGTCTCTAATTAATCGCGAATCACTCGTATCTCTAGAGTTCCGCCTCCCGAGGATGACCCACCGGTAATCTTGTTTTACTTGACTCGATGCGAAAACGGTTCATAGAAAAGATATGCGTGCCTTTAGTAAATATATAACAAATATTAAACTATGTAATATGTATGTATTTAATAGGAAATATTAATTTGTAGGTCTTATCCTTTGGATGTCGTATGTTACGGACGTGTCACAATTTTATTTAAATGTTAATTTAAATTCTTACTCCGTAAAATAAAGTGCATAAAATCATAAAGTACCAGGCGACCAAAACTACAAGGAAGTGGTGTCAACAAATAATATGAGTGAGTGAGAACACAAATTCAGACAAATATACGTTTCCTTGCATCGACCCGGGTGCACTGCTCACAGCCCCGCCCACCTGCTTCTGCGACACACGGGCTTACCGGACGTACAGTGTCCAATTACATTGTACCACCTAACATGGCAGCGCAAAAAAATCTGTCACCGACTTCTATAAGCTTACACACTACCACGTCTGAACCCTTTCTCCATATACAGTCAAAAGAACAAGACCTAGGGACAGAAAAATTTGTTAACTTCAGTCGGCGCACACGACGTGGACTCGATGATGATCATTTCGAGGATCACGTGACCGAATATCCTAAATTTCTAACCGAACTGACAAAATTATTCTCCGCTTTTGAATGTAAACAAGACCGGAAATTCGATTCCTTAAAAATTAAAATGGATGATATATTAGAACAAAACAACCAGATTCAACAGTCTATTGCATTTTTCTCCAACAAGTACGACGAACTATTAGTCCGTATGTCAGCGGCGGAAAGCGAAAACAACGAACTCAAAAAACAGATTGGCACACTGCATACAAAGATTGATTTGCTAGAAAGGAATTCCCGATCTGCTATGATTGAGATAAACAATCTACCAATCTCGAAACCTGAAGATAAGAACACCTTAAGCGAAAAATTATCTAAAATTGGCACAACTATTAATTATGATATTCCAACTACCCACATTAAAAATATATACAGAGTTAAACCAAAACATCAATCTTCATCTACTGGTACCGTCATCGTTGAGTTTGATACAGCTACTACTAAAGATAATATCCTGAAAGCTTCAAGATTATATAATAAGCAGAATGGAAAGTCTAAGCTCTCGACCGCTTCTATCCAGCTGCCTGGCCCACCAACACCTATCTATATAACTGAATTTCTGACCTCTCAAGCCAAGCACCTATATTTCCTGGGGCGCAAACTTCAGAAAGAGGGAAAATGTGACAGCTGCTGGCCAAGCCACGGGAAGATTTTAATCAAGAAAACTGCTAGTTCTGTTCCGTATTGTGTAAACTCCGAAAAAGATATTCAAAATCTAATGTCTACTGCTAAATGACTAAACAGTTATGTTCAACCACTGGTTCGTCTACTTTTCCATTATTTATGTTCAAACAATTTTGTAACTTTCTTTTTTATACATAAGATATATCAGATACCCACAGACTATTACACACACATACACACACCTACACTTAATTTCACACACAAAATGATTACACATACGTCTGCATCTACAATAACATGCTATTACTTAAAACATTTATACAGCACATGCTCCCCATTCATAATATTAACATTAACATTTAAAATTAACTATCTGTACACCTATTTTTATCTGTCATATAGTTTAAGCTACTCATATATTATTACTTTATATATACCCTGGGAAAAACAAACATTATCACAATTTAACAAGGCAACAAATTATATTTTCCTCCTAATTAAACTTATAAACTTAATCTTATACTCATACAATATACAAAATTCGATACCCTTAACCATTTACACACTGATTTAGATCGAGTATCGGTGGCCGACGTAGTGACTTGTTCGATAGAAGACTGTCACCATGTTGCCAGTCTACACCAGGGTGCTCTAAAGCTCCTTAACCAAAACATTAGAAGTATAAATAGAAATTTTGATGGATTAACTACCCTTCTTGAACGTAGTGGAACGACATGGGACTTGATTATACTCACTGAATGTTGGCTACTTCACTCTCCCCCTATACCAGTTATGCAAGGTTATAATTTGGCTGCTACTAGCCGTCACCGCACTCAAAATGAGGGAGTTATAGTCTATAGCCGCACCCAGCTTCAAATATATTTTAAAGAGCCGGAAATTCATGACGCTAACTGCCTCGCACTAACGATAAACAAGGATACCGTAGTTATTGCTATATACCGCCCACCGGCTCAACAAAATTTTACATTGTTTCTAGAATCCCTTAATGAACTTTTAAAGTCTTATTCTTCTTATAAAAATATTGTCTTGGCTGGCGATATAAACATTGATATTTCCGAGAAAAATATCGATTCGCGTTCTCACGACTATCTCACGTTGCTAACTTATCACGGAATGTTACCTGCACACGAACTCCCGACCAGATTAAATCGATCATGCCTTGACCATATTATTTTAAAATCAAAAAATCATGCTTGTTGTTTGGTTGCTGATACGTCGCTGACCGACCACGACACGACACTTCTATTTCTTCATACCTCAAGCCAGTATAATAATTTAACTCAAAATAATAAAACAAGAAAATTTATTGACTATGACAAAATTAATGAAAAATTACTTCAAATTGATTTTTCCCTTTTATACAACTCCACTGACGCTAACGTAGCTACTAATTATTTTATTAACACTCTTAATACCATAATTCTTGAAAACACGAGTCTAAAAGTTGTACCACATCGCAAAAGGCTCAGAAAATTGTGGATGACTCCGGGGCTTCTGAGATGCCTCCGAAACCGGGACAACTTACACAAAAAAGTGAAAAAATATCCTAACAATGAAGTTCTTCAATTAACTTTTAAAAGATATAGGAACTACTGTACATCTCTTTTAAAAAGCGCTAAGAGCAATTATGATAGGGCCCAAATAAAAAATGCTCAAAACAATAATAAGAAGCTTTGGGAAACGATTAAAACTATAACACATACCAAAAAACAAAATACCCATGCGAACGACCTTCTCACACACGCAGGACCCGCAAACTCTATTAATACGGTCAACCATTACTTTGCCAATGTCGGTAGTTCACTAGCTCTAAATATTCATGCAAAAAAAACACACTCAAAAGTACCTATATTGTTTTCTCATTTAAGAACTTTTGCTATGCTGGAAACTGACCAATCCGAGATAGAAACCCTAATAAATAGCCTCAGAACAGACTGTGCCACTGGATCGGATAATATCTCTGGGATAATTCTAAAAAAATTTAAACACATCCTTCTAGCTCCAGTTACGTTTTTATGTAATCTGGCTATTTCTACTGGAGTCTTTCCCGACGTCTTTAAGCTTGCAGTAGTTCATCCGATCTATAAGGGTACGGGGGACCGACGTCTGCCGAACAATTACAGACCTATTTCTATTCTGCCAACCCTCTCAAAAATTCTGGAAAAAATTATGAACCATAGACTCATAAAATTCTTAGACAAATACAACCTTCTCTCCCCCTCTCAATATGGTTTCCGCTCTGGTATATCGACTAGCGATGCAGTTTTAAACTTAACTAATGAAATTGTCACAAAACTAGATAAAAAGAACAAAGTAATTGGTATATTCTTGGACTTAGCTAAAGCCTTCGACACGATTTCTATCCCAACTCTCATAACTAAGCTTGAAGCCGTTGGGTTGAGAGGCAATCAGCTTTCTCTTTTCAGGAGCTACCTTACGGGCAGACGTCAATGTGTCAAAATCAGTGACCTTATCAGTGACGAACTCCCTATAGCATATGGAGTGCCACAGGGCAGTATTCTCGGCCCTACCCTATTTTTAATATATATAAATGACCTATGTCAACTAAATATCACAAACGGGTCTATTTACACCTATGCTGACGATACTGCTCTCGTATTTCATGGCAGTTCTTGGGAGGCAGCTTTTAGTTTTGCTCAATGTGGCCTGAACACCGTAACTGACTGGCTGTCTAAAAATCTACTGACACTGAACGTGGATAAAACTAAGTACGTCACTTTTTCCCTGTCTACGCGTGGTAAAATATCATCTTCGCCTTTTTCACTTATAGCCCACTCCTGTAACGCTCTTGGACAAACTGCCTGCGGTTGCCCCTCCCTTGCCAGGACAAATTGCATTAGGTATCTGGGTATACAGATCGATGACCTATTATCCTTTCATTCCCATATTGACGTTCTGTCGTCCAGATTACGCAAACTCACTTACATTTTTAAAAATCTGCGTCATGTTACCGACAGGAACGTACTTACACTCGTTTATTTAGCGCTCTGTCAATCAGTCACTCAGTACTGCATAGTGGCATGGGGCGGGTCTTCCAAAACACACTTTTTAAAACTTGAACGTGCCCAGAGATGTATTTTAAAAGTTGGATGGCGGCTCCCTTATAGGTTTCCTACAAATGATCTTTACAAAACCTGTAAAGTCCTTTCTGTCCGTAAATTATTTATTCTTAAACTTATTATGACTACACACTCGAAAACTCCATACGATCCGACATTGCTCGTAAGTCAGCGGCGCGGGTATGGTGTGCGTCCCACAACACTGGTTTCTACATCGTTAGCTCAACGCTTTTATGGCTTCCTAAGTAGCTTCATATACAATAAAATCAATAAGCTGATAAATATATACCCCATGACACAGACCCAATGCAAACATGCACTAACAAATTGGCTTCACGACCTAGACTACGAGCAAACAGAGAACTTACTCCAGACTGTGAAGTAATCTGCTTTTTGTTTTCGAGCTCAATTAAGCAAATAATTATTTATACCTATGTAATAGTAATAATAAACACGCATAGATGCAGATACTCACACATACACAATACAACATGCATGCGCGCACACGCTCATATATACACACACTCACACTCACACACACACACACACACACACACACACACACACACACACCCAAATACACACACATTCACACACGCACACACACGTAAAATGACCTTCTTAAAATATAACACCTAATGATCTCTCAATACTAGTCCGCATCATCTGTTCACGACTTAACCTAACCTAATCTATCTTAAGAAGGAGGGAGCCTGGAGATCAGTAATACAGGTCTTTGAACCTAGTACAGACTTCAGCTCTTTCAAAGGTTTACAAAATAAATTATAAGGTTAATTTATTTCCATTTGAATTTGTATGTACCTTGTACCTTTTAGAGAGAAATAAATAAATTATTATTATTATGGGTTATGGATATATTTTTTTTCTCAGCTAATGCTGGTAAGTGTGAACCTAGCACGGGCTTACGCCAAGTGAGTTGGTTCATTGTGTAGTGTTGTAGGGGTTTGAGTAGTGGATGTAAGGAATCGTCGCACTATGGAACAGGTGTCAATTATTACAGATTTTTGTAAAGCGATTATTATTATGGGTTATGGATATATATTTTTTTTCTCAGCTAATGCTGGTAAGTGTGAACCTAGCACGGGCTTACGCCAAGTGAGTTGGTTCATTGTGTAGTGTTGTAGGGGTTTGAGTAGTGGATGTAAGGAATCGTCGCACTATGGAACAGGTGTCAATTATTACAGATTTTTGTAAAGCGATGTATGAATATTTATTAAGATCAAGTTCTGATTATTATTATTATTATTATTATTATTAGTGTTTCGTGCGCGTTTCTTCAATGCATTAAATTATGGTGTCTTCTACATATACTTAGTCTGGCCATAAATACTGTTACAATTAAAAATAAACAAAATACTTCTTTTGAATTTGGAATCTGTCATTTTTATATGATTGCTCATTGAGTTTTCTCATTTTGGCGCCAATATATTGTACAATATTTTGCGATATTAAAATGGAGTGGGGTGATAAAGAGAACCGAATCGCTGTGATTGCATTACACAAAGTAGGTATGGAGCCAAATGCAATTTTTAAAACTCTCCATATGCTTAGTATTAGTAAAATGTTTGTGTACCGGGCTATTAATCGGAGCAATGAGACCTCCTCTGTTTGTGACAGAAAAAGATCTGGCCGTCCACGTAGTGTTCGTACGAAAAAGGTGGTCAAAGCAGTACGGGAAAGAATTCGAAGAAATCCTGTACGAAGGTAAAAGATTTTATCTCGGGAGATGAAGATAGCACCTAGAACCATGTCGCGTATTTTAAAAGATGACTTAGGACTTGCAGCCTTTAAGAGACGTACTAGTTATTTCTTAACTGATAAATTAAAAGAGAATAGGGTGATAAAATCGAAACAACTACTGAAGCGGTACGCAAAGGGAGGTCATAGAAAAATTTTGTTTACGGATGAGAATTTTTTTACAATTGAGCAACATGACAATAACAAACAAAATGACCGTGTTTATGCTCAAAGCTCTAAGGAAGCTTCCCAATTAATTAGTCGACCGAGTGCAACGTGGGCACTATCCGACTTCAGTGATGGTTTGGTGGGGTATTAGCTATGAAAGAGTGACTGAGCCATACTTTTGTGAAAAAGGTATCAAAACATCGGCACAAGTGTATCAAGATACCATTCTTGAGAAGGTAGTGAAGCCCCTTAACAACACCGCGTTCAATAATCAAGAATGGTCCTTCCAGCAAGACTCGGCACCTGGTCATAAAGCACGGTCTTTTTTACTGGTGGTAGGACCTCTTGTGAGTCCGCACGGGTGGGTACCACCACCCTGCCTATTTCTGCCGTGAAGCAGTAAGCGTTTCGGTTTGAAGGGTGGGGTAGCCGTTGTAACTATACTTGAGACCTTAGAACTTATATCTCAAGATGGGTGGCGCATTTACGTTGTGGATGTCTATGGGCTCCAGTAACCACATAGCACCAGGTGGGCTGTGAGCTCGTCCACCCATCTAAGCAATAAAAAAAAAAACGCAGTTTTGGTTGGAAACGAACGTTTTGGACTTCATCAGAGCTTTTTTTTTTTTTATTGCCCTTGTAGGCAGACGAGCATACGGCCCACCTGATGGTGAGTGGTTACCATCGCCCATGGACTTCAGCAATGCCAGGGGCAGAGCCAAGCCGCTGCCTACCGTTTAAAACTCTCCACAAGCCTCGTTTGAAGAAGGACATGATGGTACGTGGCAAAAAAGACCTCTGGAAACGCACTGTGGATGACCGCAGTGGCTCCAGGTAGTANCCCTCCACGGTGTTTCCCGAGCGCTATGACATGTCCTTCTTCAAACGAGGCTTATGGAGAGTATTAAGCGGTAGGCAGCGGCTTGGCTCTGCCCCTGGCATTGCTGAAGTCCATGGGCGACGGTAACCACTCACCATCAGGTGGGCCGTATGCCCGTCTGCCTACAAAGGCAATAAAAAAAAAAAAAAAAAAAAAAAATGCTTACTTTTCTTTAGTCAAATTGATTTAACATTTTCTAAATTTGTCATTTTCATTAAACTAGCGGTGGTAGTGCTAAACTAAGGCTTAGAATAAATAAATAAATTACCGGGTATCAAGATGTCCAATAATTTATTTTGAAAAATGACCTCACACTGTCGGGGATTCGCTATTACTCTGAATGTCATTTCAACCCCATTTTATACAAAAACCTTGAACTGAAGACAGCGGATTGCTGCGTTCGTTTTCTAAACAACCTTAAAATGATCAACTAAATCGACAGTATAATTTAAACTTTAAACACCAAGTTTTAGTCTCATTTTTGTTTTGTATTGCCCTAGAGAATACTTTCATGGAAACTTTGAAATGTTCTAAATGGTTCATACCTAATTTAGGAATTGAACTCTGACGACACTGCAGTAAGGTTCAATATTACATTGGTGCGTTGATCTGTAAAATGTCAGATGAAGCGATTTTTTGTTCCTCTTCAAACAATAGTAATAGCAAATTAAGCACGAACAACTTTGAGCCTAACTGCTTCAGCACTAAGTTTGTTTTCGTGAGTTTTTGAATTTGTCTTTCGTTTGGTACTCTTCGGGGTAAAGTCACCAGTTGTCGTCCATAACAAAACACATAAATTAAGTGCTCAATAATAAATGGAAATGTCCCATGCAGAGGACAGGGCATTAGGGTGGGCGGTGGGATTACGAGGTATTTGGCCTGCTTGCAGTCTCTATGGGCACAGAGATCTAGAGCTTAACTCAACGCGTTTGGTACTTTAAAATCTGTACTCATTTATAAAAATATTTCAAAAAAATATTTTAAAGTAATTAATTATTTATATTTCATTACAAATAAAAACAATGAAATTTGAAATATAGCAAAAGCCGATAATAACAACAGTTTCGTATCCATTACCGATGTAAATATTTATCTTTCAATATCTCTTTCATCCCATTATTTATAAACCACTAACGTATTGTACGTTAACAGGCCAAAACAGGTCTTATAATGCGCGACCACACGTCACAAAATAAACTCGAATTTAGGGAGAGGAATCTCAAAAAAACCGCACTGTGTCCCCTGTCAAGCCGCGACCACCAAGTGGTCAAATATACGGCCCGTGTCAAACTTCCTTTGTCGCTTAAGTACCTGTTCGGGATGTACAAAAGGCAAATATTTATCTGATTTGAAAAGCCAACATCCGAGGTCCATCAATTTATACGCTATAAGTTTGATTTTATCGACCGGTGTTGCGCGTGGATGGGGCTGCTCCCCCTACTTAGTTACCGGACCGGACCGGACAGGGCACGCGCCGATTTGGGGAGAAACCGGTCGGCCATTGGTCAGTCGGGGAGAATTTCCGTTGAATGCTCATTGGTCGTTCGAAATTCGCCAGGTGCGAATTTCAAAGTTGATGTCGTATGCAGCGCTACGGTCTTGAATTTATGCAATTTTAACAAGACTCAAAAATTAAAAATTGAATTATTTATCCCATATGAAAAGAAACTCCACATTATTTGTAAGTGTGGAAAATTTCATTCTCCTCAGTCCACGCGATTTTCGTAAAAAGGGGTACAAAGTTTTTTCTACACGAATTAATATATAGATTACATTTAATTAGGTTTTCCATTTACCTTTTTATCATCATCGTCTCCGTTTCCAGCCTATGCTGGACATAGGCTTTTCCAATTGCTTGCCACTGAGCACGATCCTGGGCTTCTCTCATCCAGCTCTTCCCAGTCACCCTGCATAGTTCGTCACTCCACCTTTTTATATATTATTTAAAATTAATTGTGTTACAACTACTGGTCTAGAATATTGTTCGTTTGAATTATTATTTTTAGAGGTATACTTTGGGGGTATACTTGAGGATGTGATGGATGACTTACTATATTCAAAAGAGGGCACTGTCATTAAATCAACCTCTTTAAAAAAATCATTGGTATTCATTAGTAGAAACTGGTACATTTTCTCTAGATTGGCGCATTGTATAATTAAAATGCATTTGCAACTGTACTTGTAAACACAACGCAACTGTATATCTATAGTTCGAACCCATAAAAATATCAAATAATTTAGCAAGGGTCGAAAGCAAGCCACCGTGCGTCAATTGTGAATAAATCCGTTTGAAATTTAATATGTTGCGAGCTGCGTTCACTAAAATATGCATGCGTGCAACTGAATCGAATCGAGTTGGAACGATTCGAATCGTTACTGAGAATCATTCGATTCGATATTGAATATTTGGGATTCTTCATACGCAGTTTTTTATTATTATTCGCCAACATCAAAAGGTTACCAATGTTAATCGAACGATTTAGTTACATTAAAATTACGAATATCTCGCTAATCAGAAAGAACGCCTCTTTGTTTCGTGTCAGAATCTATTCAATATAATTTATGTGTAGAATAATAAAATTCGTCAAAACTTTTTTTTCCGCTTAGAACGTAATTACGCTCTACCTGGTTTTATGAGGTTAAGTACGTGTTTTATATGATAAACATCAGTACCTATCTATGAGATTTGAATTCAGTCGCATCACTTAATACTAGCACATTAGGCGTATTAGTTAACCTACCACGACGACTATTACAAGTCCCTATTAAAATTTAACGAGTGGCTAAACTTATACATGAAAGGTAAAACGGGTTATTGGTTTCTCTCACTACAGACTAATTATGTGGTAAGATATATAGAAGGGGCTGTAAAAATCTGCGTTGGTACACTTGTGCCGTCTGCATAATATCCCTTGTCATGTAAAATCGGTTCATTACAATTTTGTCGGGAAGGTTTTCTATGAGCTAAATTAGTTGATGAGGTAAGTCGTATGTATAGTCACTTATCTCGAAATTCCGGTTCACTAAGGACATTTATATAATCGAATTAGAAATTCCCAAATTTTTATTGCAAATGCAATTATTTGGATTAATTCAAAACCGATATATTATAAAATATCATAAACGCACTTTATTAGTAAACCGAAATAAAAAATTTATTTACTCTTGCCATTCTAGTCAGGATATTAGGCTAAGGTAAGCCGTTGTAACTATACTTGAGACCTTAGAACTTATACCTCAAGATGGGTGGCGGCATTTACGTTGTAGATGTCTATGGGCTCCAGTAACCACTTAACACCAGGTGGGCTGCGAGCTCGTCCACCCATCCAAGCAATAAAAAAAAGGTAATAAAAATATTGTATAGTCATCGGTTCTTAATAGGTGAACAAATTTTCAAGGTAATCGGACGTCTTGACTTAGTGAAACTTATATTGAAACGTTCCTTTATATAAATACATAAGCTAATAAAAACGTGTCAAAATAATAAGCTTACAGGGCGCGGTTAATTAAATTTTAAGTCGAACGATTACTAAATTAACACGCAAGGGTTTTGTTGCCTGTTCACCTATTGTCGCTCCGAGAATATCGTTAGATAGAAATGTGCCTTTTGAATATATATTAAAGTATGTCCAGGAGACAAATGCGGGGTAGTACGTGCGAATTACCCGGAGTTTTATCCCGCGTTCGAACCCCGGCCGTCCCTAGGGTAACCGCCGTCCGAAAACTTTGCCTTTGACCCTTGCCAAGGAGAGCTTCAGAGAGCTGATGATACTAACTCTGGAAGTTTACATTTTTAAATGAATTTATTTTAGCCTTCTAGGGAAGAGCGTTCATAAAATCAATCTCAGTTTTAATCGTAAAGTCGTCGTGGCCTAAAGGATAAGACGTCCGGTGCATTCGTGTTGAAGCGATGCACCGGTGTTCGAATCCGAGGCGGGTACCAATTTTTCTAATGAAATACGTACTCAACAAATGTTCACATAATAAGTTCAAATAAAAAGGGCAGCCAAAACCAAAATTATATTAAAACTGAGACTTTTTATTTTATTTTTTATTACGTAGATGGTTGGACGAGCTCACAGCCCACCTGGTGTTAAGTGGTTACTGGAGCCCATAGACATCTACAACGTAAATGCGTCACCCACCTTGAGATATAAGTTCTAAGGTCTCAAGTATAGTTACAACGGCTGCCCCACCCTTCAAACCGAAACGCATTACTGCTTCACGGCAGAAATAGGTAGGGTGGCGGTACCCACCCGCGCGGATTCTCAAGAGGTCCTACCACCAGTAATTACACAAATTATAATTTTGCGGGTTTCATTTTTATTACACGATGCTATTCCTTCATCGTGAAAGTCAATGGTGAATATTTGTTGAGTACGTATTTCATTAGAAAAATTGGTACCCACCTGAGATTCGAACACCGGTGCATCGCTCAACACGAATGCACCGGACGTCTTATCCTTTAGGCCACGACGATTTCAGAACTTCCCTAGACTTACACCAAGCCTCAGCAAATCAAATAAAAAAAAATATTCAACATAAATAAGAGTGCATACTTGTTGAATGTCAAAAAGAACTATCGCCAATTCACAAAAACTAGCCTCCATCCTGAGAAGAACTGGCAAGAAACTCAGCGGGCATGACCTTTTTTTAAATATTCATTTTTACAAGGAATATTATAACGTAACAATTATTGCAATATTGAATTTCCAATATTGCCTCGCCAGAATGATAATTAATAAGAAACGAAGTATGTAGCCTCTCTATAAAATCTTCAATACTCACAGTCACTAGTGAGGCCAGTTCTCCTGTTTTCTTATCTACTTACTGCGAAACATTCCTTCGCTGAACGAGACCCCGGAGACAGAGGCCCGCCTTTACGTCCTGTCAATGACTAGTAAAATTTAGAACCAGCCAGCCATTGATATAAATGTTTTTTGTTTTCCCAAAACGACCCTTCGAATTGTAATTTAGTGTATCTGCACGGTATGTTATTCGGAGTGTTATGTGTATGTTCGGTGTTTTACTAAAATTAAGTGTTTTCGGGGGTCCGGGAGTACATTAGATATTTTACAATCTACAAGACGATGTACACGCGAAAATCGATTTTAAAAAATGAAAGTATTAAAGTTGTGAATAAATGAACTACGATTTATTATTGCTTTCGAAGGCAGTAAATATGATCCGCTTGACGGAGTGGTCAGCGTCGTTTATTTATTTATTTTAATATGTCAACAATACTAGAAGCACAACGAAGCTGCTCTCGCCCGACATAATGAACAAGAAGAAGAACTGAAATTTAAATATGAAAAAAAAACCCACACACACACCAGTCTCAATAATGAACTCAAAAATGAACCGTTATCTATACCAATATATAAATCTACAATGGTTTTTACGGATGTTCCGTTATAATTACTGAACCATGCATCCGATTGACTTGAAACCTGGTATCCATGTAGAAAATACATGTACTTAATGGATAGACTAATTTATATGAGTGTTGGACTCCCTAATAATAATGACAATAAATAATCTATATATATTAATACGTGAAGCAAAAACTTTGTATCCCTTTTTACGAAAATTGCGCTGACGGAGGAGTATGAAATTTTCCACACTTATAGAGAATACAGAGAAGAAGTGCACAATGCTAATATTTTTTTTAAATTATGCATAAAACATACATTAAATCAATAAAGAAAACATTACACACACTACATACCATGTATTTGACGCACACACGCATGCATACTATTTATTGTCAAACTTTCTCTGTTGTCAAATTGAGAATAGATTAAATATTGTTTGTCTTTGTTAATATTAGTTTATAGTGTAGTCTTGGCGAAATTTGTGATTATAGAAGTATACATACAACAAATATATATACAACCATAATAGTGTACAAACTTACAATTCCAATTAATTATAGTCGAATTTCGAATACTGCAGGACCTCTAGTAATGTTATTTTACATGCCCAGCGAAGCGGGCGAGTACGGCTAGTACAATATAAAGAATGAGTAGTTATAGCAAATTAATAGCAAAGTTTTGATTCGTATAAGGCCTAATGCAAGTTTTAAGTGTAGCGAAGTTAAACGTACAACGTGTTCAAATATTTATATTGGTTTAGGTTAACCCTTGCGCGGCTCGGGCGGTCCATCAGACCCGGTGGCCTCGCGGGACCGGACAGGTACGCTCAGACTTAAGAAAACTTAGAGTCGTACTTCTATTGTGACGATGAAGAAATGTGAAGAAGAAGAAGAAAGAGAAATGAATTAATAGCGTGTCAGTTGAATTCCGGGCTCTCAGAAGCCATCGTTATACATAATATATGTATATGTATTTAACAATATGTACATTTGCTTAATCATTAGTGGCAATGTATACTATTTAAACATCTTTTTTTATTTTCTATTTTTTCTTGTGTAGCAGCCATGAACTAATCACATAGTTAGGACTATCGTAAACTAAATAATATTGAGATTACGTCGTCTTATAGCGCCAACACTTAAATTGTGATCCTCTATAAGGTTTAGTAACCATTATACAACAAATGGACCATAATCTCATTAGAACATCTAGATCAGAAAAGTCAATTCATTGTTATATTATTACTATTGTGGGTACAATATTTAAAAAAAATTTTCATTGCTTGTTTCAGATATTTTGGAAAAAAGAAGAACCAATTTTCGAATGAAAAATGGTTGGATTTCCTTAAGTTGTTGATTAGCTGGAGCAAGTTATAATAATGGTGATTAGCTAAAATTCCCTAATCCACTATTTGGATTACAAAATCGTTCACCGTGGATAGTGCTTGTCTCTGAGGCCAAGACTCAGTTGACTTCCTGAACTAAGGCAGGTATTTACCAATATCAAAATATGTTGCTACCTATTAAGTAAAATAAAGTTCTAAATAAAATGTACTAGTGGTAGGGACCTCTTGAGTCCGCACACCAACGCCCTGCCTATTTCTGCCGTGAAGCAGTAATGCGTTTCGGTTTGAAGAGTGAGGCAGCTGTTGTAACTATACTGAGACATTAGAATTTATATCTCAAGGTGGGTGGCGCATTTACGTTGTAGATGTCTATGGGCTCCAGTCACTACTTAACACCAGGTGGGCTGGGTATTCGTCCACCTATCTAAACAATAAAAATAAAAAAAATCTTTTTTGATTACGTACTCTAGTTTTTGCAACAAGGCGTTCAATTTTTAATGACATAGTTCTAGGCAGCGACATGTTTGTGCCTCTGGTAATTGTTGATTGAATCGATAGAATTATTGAAAACATTATTTTACAATTTGACACTATAATTCAATGCGGTTTAAAAGTAAGTCTCATGTACTAAATGTTGTTAATGATTCGATCATTATTACAAAACTTCTGCGTAGAATTCTTAGCTCTACAGGACTCTGTATAGTCCAAGGCGAGGGTCATCCAGGAGCCCGCAATAAAATATTCGTGGCGGGACGTTACGAAGGCAAAAATGTTGTTTTTTAGACCCTCTTCAATAATGTATCCACTTGGATACGTTAAGTGCTTCTTACCTGGATGCGCAAGTAGCTAGCTTCAAATAGTTTTACGTAAATAGTAACTACTATATTTTTTATGTTAGAAATAAAAACTACCTATAAATTTTACAGTGTTAATATTTATGTTTTATATTTTAATTTAAGTAAATTTCTATTGTATTTATATCTGTGTTTAGTCATTACCAAATTCCTTTATACATACTATGGTTAGAGCCATGGAAATTATAAGAACATATTCTCTGACGGTAAATTCGAAGCTAATATTTGGAATGTTGCCATGTTTCGAATAATTATTAAAAAAAAAAACTTTATGATTATTTATTCGAGATTGTCCTGGGAATGTCCGGCAATTGGCAATGCTTTAACCTTAGTCCTAAACTTTCATCAAACATTCACTATCAATAAAGTACGAGCCGATGGGCAAAGGGCGTCAGTGATCGATGGAACTTCTAATTTATACTCAAAGCCCTAAGGCCGTATCGATTACACTCGCTAACTTCGACAGGCTCCAAGTACCAGAGCGCGCTGCTTTTTGCAAAATTTATCCAGTTGTCTCTAGAGGGTTAAAACGTATTGACGCCTAAATGATTAGTTTTGTGCGTATTAAAAAAGTGTTTTTGATAGGTCTTATTACGTTGGACACTTATATGTATTAAATAATGGGTCTTGTGATTTTGAACTTTATAGTTTGGATCGATCGGACCAAAACCTATGATTGCGTCACGGCAGTTAAAGTCAATCTTGAATTACCCTTACCCTTACCCCGTTACCCTCATACACAACGTTTACGAAGTTGTATAAGGTTTTACCACCACCATCATTGGACTAGACTAAACTAAACACCATAATGTTACGATACGCGGTTATACACTGCTGGTCGTTGATAATTATGAAATTATAATTATCGTTCTGTTTTTGTGCATAGGCGAAGTTATAGGATGCAAAAATAATATCACATCTATTCCATCAGTTATCTATATCTATACTACTATATAAATCTACAGTGGTTTTTACGGATGTTCCGTTATAACTACTGAACCATGCATCCGATTGACTTGAAATTTGGTATCCATGTAGAAAATACATGTAATTAATGGATAGGCTAATTAATATTTATATGAGTGTTGGACTCTCTACACCAGTTGCGGGGGCGTTAATGATGAGAATCTTTGTGGGAGTGAGAAATAATAATGTTAATTTTAAATACCCAGCGAAGCGGACGGGTACAGCTAGTAGGTGTACTGGACTGACTGGAGCTTTTGTACAATTGTAACTTTGACCTTATATCTTACCGTTCAAAATATTATGTATACGGACTCAGATAACACCACTTGAGGTATGAGATAACAGAGCAGTGACGTATTATAAATTCCGCTGCACCTAAAGAATTGGACATCACCATTGAAACTTGTAATTTGACGTATTAAATGGATACTAATTGTGTTAAAACAGGCTTAACAGGAAATAAATGTACCACCATAATTGGACTTTATTTCAACCGAATTGAATTCAAGTTCGCGTAAACTATGACGCGTAACCAATCTTGCAAAGTTAAATCAATAAAAGTGCGGTTCTTGTTAGGACTCTAACTCGGCAGGCAAATACAGGCTCGAACTAATAGAATCTCTGGAGACTCTCAAAGGCTCTATCAAAATGATAGGTAATTCGGTTATCGAACCACATCTGAATGAATACCGTCCTTTCCTGTACTGTTGGTAACAGAAGCAGTCGCTTGTTAACCGACTTCAAAAAAGGAGGAGGTTCTCAATTCGACTGTTTGTTTTTTTTTGTATTTATACCTCATAACTTTAGACTGAGTGAGTCGATTTTGATGATTCTTTTTTTATTAGAAAGCTGACGCTTCTCGTGTGGTCTTATTTCAATTCAGTCCAGTTCTAATAATGGTATCTACGAGAAAACCATATAAGTCTTAAATTTGCATTAAGTACGTGCGCGACAAATAGATGAATAACTCAATAACTCAATAATATTACGCCAACCGATTTCGATGATTATTGTTTTTAGTGTATATTAATTTGATTTGGAATATATTTTTTTCTATTTGAAGTCGGTTTTTGTTGAAGCGTGTCTATTTACAATTATTTTATTTAGGATTGTTCATTCGTAATTCAGCTACTGGAAAATAAAAGGATCATTAACATAATTAAAAAATAGGTAGAGCATATTGTAAGCCATTACGGGTAATTACCAATATCCTGCCTATTTCTGGTACCTCTTTGCAGGGACACAGGCCATGCGGCATTCAAAATCATGATTGATATCCAGTAATTACTGAATATGCTATTTAAACAATACAATCTTATCACTAAAGGCGTTTTCATTCAGATAGCCGTTGCATGTACAAGAAATAAGTAATAAACTCATCAATAGTTCGATCGAACGTAAGCAATAAAATATTATTATTTAAAAAAAACCAGTAGTAATTAATGTCTGTGATGGTTATTTAAATCAGTACAACACAGCTTTGCATCAAAAATGCCCTCTCTAATGGTACGCAAGGACTCGATCACTCTGTCAAGAGTAAGAAATGGCGAAGAAAAAAACGAATGGAACAAAAACAAACTGTCTTCTTGTGACTGTACATGTCTTACGAAAGACCACGTAACCCCTAGGTCTCTAATTAATCGCGAATCACTCGTATCTCTAGAGTTCCGCCTCCCGAGGATGACCCACCGGTAATCTTGTTTTACTTGACTCGATCCGAAAACTGTTCATAGAAAAGATATGCGTGCCTTTAGTAAATATATAACAAATATTAATCTATGTAATATGTATGTATTTAATAGGAAATATTAATTTGTAGGTCTTATTAGTGTTTCGTGCGCGTTTCTTCAATGGATTCAGTTATGGTGCCTTCTACATATACATATTTCTACGAACGTTTGCTAGGCGAAGTCAAGCTTCGCTTCTTGACCTTTTTCTTCAATAACATCTAAATACCCACTAAAGAAAATTAGTTAATTCGACAAACGACACGCGATGCCTTTGAAATAACTTCCAGACCTCGCGACACTATTAGTTTTTTTGTGTGCAAACAAATGTCAACAAATAATTTATATAGTAAATTTTACGGTAGTAAGAACAATATCTAATAAGTAATAAGGTAATCAGACCTTTATCATCTGCGATCTAGAATACTGTAAAGTAGGTATCCGAAACGTTAACAAACGCGAGATAAAACCGTTAAAGTAGATTAAATTATAGACATATTATGTATATTATGTATAATATAGATTAAATTATAAATAATATTATGTACCTACGACTCGCGAAAACCTAAGAAAAATGTATGTTTTTTTTGTCATGCGTCATTAAAATTTAAGTTAAGCAAAACGTTCCCACATACGCGCGTGCGTACATTAGTAGTACGCGAATTAGCAGTACTGTCACAGTGCGGATATATTTTACGAAAAATGTTGATACTGTGTTGTGACAGTGATACATTATCGTGTTTTTGATTATTTAATTACTGCAAAGATATTTTTTTATCTAAAATGTTCACAACGAAACTATTTGATTTTTGAAGCACTAGTATTTTGAATAGCTCGACAATCATAAGACTCAAGCTCTGCAAAGATAAATTCACTGTATCGATTTCCCGTAGCAAAATAGATAACGTTCAGATCTATTATTCACGATTCTGGTTAAGACTCTTAATACCTTGTTTACTATTCATGGGAATAGCCTACGTTTAACATAAAGGTAGGTATATTAATATGGCTCACACTTGGCTTAGCAAGGGTCATCCCACGGGCCAGTGGAGAACCCCGGAAGATTACAAACATAAAATATGAATCTAATCAGGATCATCCATCGGTTCAAATTTCGAATAGACTATGACGAAATGTATGTTTTTTTAATTCAAATTTCGAATAGGCTATGACGAAATGTATTTTTTTTTTAATTCAAATTTCGTATAGGCTGTGACGAAATGTATGTTTTTTTTTATTAGTGTATACTGGCTGGTGAGACAGCCCACGTACTCATAAACGTTTGTTAGTGCTCATTGATTATGATGCAGATTGTGTGATCGAAGTTCCATTTATTAAATAACTTTTTTTTTATTGCCCTTGTAGGTAGACGAGCATACGGCCCACCTGACGGTGAGTGGTTACCGTCGCCCTTGGAGTTCAGTAATGCCAGGGGCAGAGCCAAGCCGCTGCCTACCGCTATAGATATATAACTATACTATACGCCAGTATACGCTATATAACTATACCACCCTTTAAACCGGAAAGCTCAGTGGTAAAAATAGCTAGAAATAATCACACACATTTGGGAATTCAAAATGACAAAGAATCCATGAAAACTTCTCTCCTAACTTCATAAGACCTAAAGCTTATTTCTATCTTAAGTGCTGGTTATAGAGCAAATTGATATAGGTTGTTTTCGACGTCGTTAAGCCTAAGCGATGTTATATCCAAGCTTTATTACTTATAATTTTAAAAGTTAAAGCCTTCATATTTCTCAAGTACTGGCTAAACTAAAGTCTTCCCTACTCGCAAGTCATAAAGTAATAGATTCAAGATATTGTTGGCTGAAGCCTACTGGTGTCAAGGCGCAAGCGGTGAATACTACCGTCATAAGTATTTCTGATCACAAATCATGAAGAATGAGTGTTACTGGTGGTAGGACCTCTTGTGTGTCCGCACGGGTAGGTACCACCACCCTGCCTATTTCTGCCGTGAAGCAGTAATGCGTTTCGGTTTGAAGGGTAGGGCAGCCGTTGTAACTATACTGAGACTTTAGAAATTATATCTCAAGATGGGTGGCGCATTTACGTTGTGGATATCTATGGGCTCCAGTAGTCACCTAACACCAGGTGGACTGCGAGCTCGTCCACCCATCTAAGCAATAAAAAAAAATTAAGACCTATCTTTTCAGCCCATGTACTGTTCATTGATTTGAATCTGGTGATTGGTGAATGGTGATGAAAGCGAAAACTACGACCGTATATCACGTAAACTTCTAAAATCATTTTTAGTTAGGTTAATTTAAAATTCACGATATCTTTAATCTTAAATTATGACTTAGAATTTTAGTCTTTTATTTAATGGGTACGAATGAAACGACGCTTTCAAATTTCTTATTTGTATCCGTACCTCGCAGATGCGCCCTGCCGATTTCTATTTACGAAACACAGGTCTGTAACAGGGTTACTACGTTACAATACCCGTCTTAAACAAATATAAGAACATTGTGGCCGGTGACCTTTGTCCCTTTCTCGGATGTGTGCGTAAGGGACTGCAATAAGTACACACTAACACTATCACAACGGCTATATTTGCAAATGGGGCTCGGTAGAGTTAACACGAAATAGATCTACGTTATTATTTTCTTGCTAGTAACGATAAATGTCCAGAAAAAGTCATGTGTTTCAGTTTACAAGAAGGGGACAACCTGGGCACTACGGTAATCACTTTAAGACCTGTTGGACTATGTAACTCATATTGATCAGTAATAAGAAAATCAATTATTAAATAAACATCAAATGATTTAATTTAAATACAAACCGTTAAGATTAAAGTAATCGATCGATCTTGACGTCTTCCGAGTTCTAGAATTGAATTCCAGCAATTTTACAATACAATACAAAAACACATTATTGAACTTGCATCAAAATAATAATAATGTATAGAGAAATTAATATAAAAAATAATGACAATTTAAACATTTAACAATCGTTTTTTTGGGTTTTCTTAAGGGCATTTTCTGCTTTACCGAGTTTTATATGTAGTTGTAGTTCACGTCCTTACGGATCCATCAGATCCAATAATCGCATTAGATTGCATTGCATTAGACGCCGTCAGTTCTAACTTAACAGTATGCACCTAGTGGTGCATACTTAGGGACCCCGGTAACTGTACTTGTCGAACTCGGCAAAGAGTTCGACGTGAAACCTAACCTAAACATCAGCCCGCTGAGTTTCTCGCCGGATCTTCTCAGCGGGTCGCGATTCCGATCCGGTAGTAGATTCATTCGCGAAGCAGCTGCCCTTAATTTGTTAGGTCTCCTTTGGAGGCGCTCGGGCAAATCCCACCCCTTCTGGCTGAGCTTTTCCTTGCCCACTTTTCCTGGTGAAGCTGGTGAGGACTCCGGGCCACCAGTAAACCCTCATTTATAAAAAAATGTGTAGTTCATTGTAGTTGTATTGCTGTGAGTTATAATAATATATTCTAGTTATTCTATCTTAGGGATCGAGCTATCGACTATCGAATTTAGATCAAAACCAACAAAACCAAATAATTCATTAGAATCGAGACGAAACTTCACTATACGTTTTCGTGCAACTTCTACGGAATACTTTACGAAGAACTTTCAAGATAAAATAATAAATAGCTTCGAATAAATTCAATTAAATCCGCAAACTTTAAAGATTTGACAAACACTGGTGAGGGGGCTATTCGAAGTCCTATGTGTATGTATTATTATTCTGTCCATTCGCGCTACGAAGCAGTCACGCTTTTCGTGTTTGAACCTGTCATATTACTATGGGTTATTCAGGTTGCAGTAAAAAATTTAAATTGAAAAACCATGTCATTTCTGTTTTCTTCTAAATCCTGTAGGCTAGAAGTCCGTTAAGCCGAGGCTACCTTCCGATACAATAACAGGCGTACCCTCACTGGGACGGGTCGGACCCGACTCGCTTATAAATTGCACTGTCCAATCGTTTGTTTGTACGCAATATTGTATTTCGAATTTCGTTTGTCTGTCCCTTATTATGCCGGATTTTGAATTTATTGACTTCTTGTTACGGGTTGTCCTTCGAAAGAGTTGTATTGATTTACCAATAAGGCAGTTTTTGACCCGGAAATTTTCTTTTATACGATACCTGCTATTAATGTCGGAATGTCGAGACTTTCAATAAAAATTGTACAATCAAATATTATAATCTAAGATCCAATACATAAATTTAATTTGTAGTTAAAAATAGACCCTTCATTTCATTTAAATAAACTGTGTTTTAATAGTTTTTGGGTTGTCATAAGGTGGAAGTTACACATAATATTTATATGGTTTCAAATTCGGAACGATATTATTACACTAACAAATCAATCATTTGTTCTAGAATTATCTATTGGTTTTTTAGGTTAGGTTTTTTAAATTTGCATATATGTTTGTTGCAATTCTATGTCAATCGTTTGCTAAGCACTGCTGGTATTGTGGCGTGACGTGGTGGCATCATCATAGCAGTCTGGTAAGACTGTGGTAGCTGTGGTGATTGTGGTAACAAAGCAATTAAGCATTCTATATCAGTGCAATCTGAACTCACCTATATGGATTCAAAAAAAAAAAATTGTTTAAAAAAATATATATAACAGCATTGGCTTTTCAATTCGCAATATAAACTCCGATGAAGCCTGCATTTGTATTATTTACGGTGGCCGCTTCCAATGTATCCACGACGGAGGACCTTTTTCATTTCCTGACAGAACATGCTGTTTTTATTAAAAGAAAAAACGTAACGGGCACTGACAGATTTTATTATGCTCAACGTTTGGATTATGCTGTGTCGCCTAGAGTTAGAAACTTTGCGAAAAAAATCCCTAGTTTTTTTATTTATTTATTGTTTTTTGTCCTTGTAGGCAGACGTGTATACGGCCAACCTGATGGTGAGTCGTTACCGTCGCCCATGGACGGAGCAATTACAGGGACGGAGCCAAGCCACTGCCTACCATTGAGTACTCTCCATAAGCCTCGTTGGAAGAAGGACATGACAAGTTATTCCATACATGTGCTTTTATTAACATCCAAAGAGCCTCGCATTCGATATACAAGACGCAAAGAATCGCAGTTGAAAATAACTTTATTATTTTAACCGAAATATTACATATACTTTGGTATTTAGTGGGCCAGCGATGTAACACAAAGTACCCACGTCCCCTACGACCTTAGATCTCGTGCGTCAAATAGCGCGCTATGCAAAAAACAATAGTTTTGAACAGTTATTTGTTGGTTGAAAGTACTTTTAATACCTTACAAATCTGTTCGCAAAGACAACACGGAAAATAAACTATAGTCTAAAATTAAAAATATTTGCACTTTTTATATGTTCATATAAGCTTCGTGTAAGTTGATTTTAAATAATAATACATTGCGTACTAGACAGATGCAGCTAATCTTGAAATATTGGTTCGTGCTTGGAGTCATTTCTAAACATTTTGTATTAATCGTGTAAGCACGGACTCAAGAGAAAACAGAATCAGAAACAGAACTTTTTTTTGAACAGTACCTATTCTTTTTCTGTTTAACTATCAACCAGATCTCACCTAGATGATGTCGTGATACAGAAATATCGTATACTTTATATAATTGAATATGCAATTTTGAAAAGGGCACATGTCGCATATTTTGTCAAATACGTTTTTTCATATACATGTAGTTTTGAGGCTTACCTACACCCATTTTATAATAATTCCTGTAATTTTCAATTGCTAATTAACACTAAAATATATCTCAAAAGTTAATATTTTAAATTTTACACTGCTTTAGAATTTAATCAGTTTTTTTCATTTCCTGAACATTTTACATTTTCAGAGATGTGCCCTTTCCGAAATTGCATATTCAATTACAGTGATTGCTTTTCTATACACTTCGAACGCATATTTATAATACTAGATCAATAACGTCCATCTGGTGTAGTGGTAAGTGACATGGTCACTACACAAGGGGGCCGCGGGCTCGAATCCCGCCAAGGGAAGATATTTGTATGATAAATATAAATGTCTTTTCCAGGGTTATGGGTGTATATTAAATATATGTATGTGTATAATAAAAATCTTACATTCATTTCCGTTATCTGGTACCTGTAACACAAGTTCTTTACGAACTTATAACGGGACCAGTTAACGTGGCGTGATTGTTAGTAAATATTTATATTTAATTATTATTATTTAATCTATTCACAATTTTATTTCGTAATTTAAAACGACGCTAACTAACATAATTAACCCGTTTCGATTTAATAGGATAAGACGTTTGTTTCGTCCTGAACATTTTGATAACAAAACAACTAAGCAAATAAGTTAACTAATTTAATCCCACCGAAAAGCTTTGCGATATCTGTGCCTAATGTATGCACAGCGGATATACCCTTCGTGCCTCGTTTGCACTAGTAAAAAGCTAGGCACAGTTGGGAAAGATCGTATTGGTTTAAGTAGTCACCGCCTTAAGCATAAGACGGTCGGGGTTTGAATATCTGTATCAGTATTTGAATCCTGCACACAATGACCGATTTTTCTGATGATACGTACTTAGCTCATGCTCCCGAACCAAAAGACTCACGGTGAACTTCGCGTAATAAAAACTCATGTCCGCAAAATGATAATTTGCGTAATGACTAGGTAACACAGCCTTGCCTATCTCTGTTGTCAACAAGTAATGCCTTCCATTTTAAAGGGCAGAGCAGTCGTTGTACTACAGAACTGAGATTTAGAACTCATGTCTCAAGATGGGTGGCGGCATTATCGTCGTTGAAGCCTATGGACATTGATAACCTAACACGAAGTATAATTTATTTATTTATTTACCCGTATTTTATTTACCCGTCTAAGCTATAAAAAAACGAAATAAATAAGTTTATAGTGGGGCATCCAGTAGGGAATACTCTACGTCTGCACAGATAGGATCTGTTTGTCATCTGATGCCCCGTAGGTCGATCTAAGTAATAAAAATAAAATCAGGAAAACATGTACATATTTTAGTTTTAGCTGTGACATTACACAAAATGTTATAGAACTTTTTTTTATGGCTTAGATGGGTGGACGAGCTCACAGCCCACCTGGTGCTAAGCGGTTCTGGAGCCCATAGACATTTACAACGTAAATGCGCCACCCACCTTGACATGTAAGTTCTAAGGTCTCAGTATAGTTACAAAAGCTACCTCACCCTTCAAGCCGAAACGCATTACTGCTAGGCTATTATAGGCGGGGTGGTGGTACCTACCCGTGCGCACTGTCAAGAGGTCCTACTACCAGTATAGTTCAATGACACAGTATAGTTCAATTATATCATAATTGGAATATCATCGTCGACTATGTTAATTTTATTTTTAAACATTGCCTAGGTAACCAATTAGGTCACTACCCACTTAATCAAGTAGATAAGGTAGTACCTAAATATAAAATGCTTATTTCTGTAATGTATCTGGTATCTATATTTTCAGGATTAAATTTCACTGTAATACTAAGAAATGATTTGATTGTTCTAGACAATTCGTCTTTTTTATAAACATTGAACGATGTTGTGCTTTCTAATGTTTTCTTGTGTCTTATTTATAGATCTTTAATCCAAAGAAATTAAATATGTACTATTCCATAACTGTATTTCTTGTTAATAAAAATGTACCTATGTAAAAATATCTTTGATCGTTTTGTTTTTCAAGTACTTATTGGGACTAATTTTGAAAATAAAAATCCAGAAATCCATTTTAATTTTAATCATTACCATATTTTCAATTCGGAGAATTTTATAAAATTGTTATTGTGAGTCGTTAAATGATTATTGTGAGACGTTGTAAACCGTTTTACTTATAAGTAATTTGAACCAGTCAAGTTTCTGTTCGCATGTAAACGCAGCACCGCCGGCCGACCCTTTGCGGGCAGTTCTCCCTAACTGTGGGCAGTACACCCTCCAAACAACCTTGGATGACAAAAAACATTATAACTGCGATACATTAACGTGGAAATCTGAACCTTGCGCCCCAGAGTTAGGGTGTACGTTTTAATGGGGCAGCGCTAGTGGGCAGTGGTACCCAAACAAAGGGGGGACGGTCGCAAATCGACCCGTGGCTACTGTAGAGCGATTGTGTAGTTTTAATATTTTCTAAATTCATTTTGTATTTTTAATTCGTTTTGAATATACGAATTTAGTTGATTACTTGTTATTTAAACGACTTGTAATTGATTAAAGTGTAAATTCTAATGATTTTTTTTGGTGCTTCGAAATAATTCATAACATATTTAAAAAAAAAACGTTCGCTTTTAGGGATTTTTTGACAATAAAGTACCGGAGCTATTTCTATTAAAATTTTGATCTTTTTGAAAATTTCGTTTACACACAGTCATAGGCGACGCCGCTGTATATTATACTCAGTTTTCCTTGACGGGTCTCGCTAAATTACACTAACGCGAAATTCGGAATTGCTTTGTATTTTACCCTCTTTTTTTTTCGGGACATGACAGCGCCAGTGTTTACACACGTAGACCTGCAAGTTGAAGGAATGCCCCCGCGTGTGTACATGTTAACTTTGCTTTGCTAGTGGTGCAAAGGTGGGAATCTGGCTGTTTTCGTCGTCTTACGTAAGCGCGGGGCCAAAGTTTCAATACCACAGTTCCATCCGTCAATCCGAAATTACGTTCCGATGAGATATTTTAATTGTTCAATGACTCATGGCAGTTTAGTATTTTCTTTGGGTTTCATGACTCGTAGGCATAACTAAATTTATTTTTACGATTTAATCACGCGTGTATTTTTTTTGGCTAATTATATTATTTTCAACATTTCAAATACTTTATACAGTTTTCTTGTTACGGACGGCTAAAGTATAATTCGTCGACACTAGAACAGGTGGACGGACATTGTCAAAGAGGTCACAAACACCAGCGTCCCGGGCGCCATTAAGCAGGCCGAATGCAGGCAATATTGGAGGAAGCTTGTACAAAAACTAGACCAAGGTGGTCACGACCCTCAGTAATGAGGAAGCGACGAAGAGAGAGAGAATATTGTGCTAACGTTTTACGTTTTACAGAAAACGAACTCTTATAGCAACTTAAATGGAAATGATTAGTTAATGACAAAGAGACTAGAGGAGTTCTCATACCAAATCTTGTGAAATTGATTCAGACTTTTTTTATTGCATTTTTAGGCAGAAGAGCATACGGCCCACCTGATGGTAAGTGGTTACCGTCGCCCATAGACTTCAGCAATGCCAGCGGCAGAGCCAAGCCGCTGCCTACGGAAAACTAACAATGTGAATTAAAAGCACGTCTCAAACAAGTACCGTTTGCAAAATTTAACATTATAATATCGCTTTGTCTTATTCGGAATGTATCTTGTGACTTGGAGCGGCGCTGGGGCCTCCGGGGCGTCCGTGACAGCGTGACGCGGGTCCGGCCCGGTCCGAAATAGATATTTCGCCGGCTGTCGTCGTTATTTGTGGCATTTCTAAACGAATTATGTACATGACTGTAGCTTTTGGCTCCGTTTTTGCGAAATTGCGGTTCGCTTCGTTCCACGAGTTATCTATTCGGCCGGTTCCAGAAAATGTCTGTCGGGTTTGATGATTTTTGTAATTTTTCTATCGTGTAAGGTAAAAGTTTTTTTTTATTTATTAGAGCCATACTCCTATAAGGTTATGTCGGCTGAGATAAAAGGTCTGTGAGAACAAAAATGTGTTTGAGTTTTTTTTTTGTATGTTGGTTTTTTTAATATCTCAATATCGATCTTAGTGAATTTATCGATGTAATTGATTATCTTTTTTTTCGATAGTACTAAAATATTTTGTCTCGTCTTGTATTCATATTTTCTCCAGGTATTCGGGGGCTATCCCAACTACTTTCGGACGGGTAGGTGTACACTAGCAAGAGCAGTGCTTCACAGAATCTGTGTTCATACAAAATTTTAGTAGATACGTTTTAGAAGAAAAAACTAATATCCTAAAATTTACTTTTTCGAACACTTCCAATTGTCTTCTATCAAATATTTATGACAATTTTATGTTGTTAAGTAAGATAACAGGGTAAAGGAAAAGGACAACATCACCTTATAGGAAAATATAGTTTCCAATCAGAATTCAATTAAGCGCCATCTATTGTGGAGTAGCAAGAAGCTAAAGCGAAAACAGAATAGCTTATAGAGGGAGCTAGTTTACCTTGTGAAACGGTGATGTCAGAACTTGTATTTCGGATACTAAGTTTTATTATGTTTTAAAAACAGTTATTGAATGCCTTGGCTAGTTAATCTACATAATCAATAAAAATTAAGATTATTATTCCACTATATTTTGATACGTATACAAAATCCTTTAATTATAATATCTGAAAGGTACCTACTTTATTTACAAAGCAAATGAGTAAGCTTTGAGTCTAAATTTTATTACAATATATAGGTATAAAGCACGTGGGAAATCTTTAATAAGATAAAAAATATTCTTATTAGGATACTGGTACAAGTGTACAGTACAAATGTACTCTTGAAAGGACAAATTATTCGTTCGCACTTATGTCTCAAAGTTTCTTTGTTATTTATGTAGCGTTGCAGTAAATCGTTCTGGTTCTATGTAATAATGGAGACTTGGAGACAATGGAGATGTTCATGGGCGCCAGCAAACATCTAACACGAGATGACCTCTTAGCTTGTCATTCAATGAAAAGTGTTATTAAATCCATTATAATTTAACAACGAAGTGACCAAAATCATTTTATACCGTTTCAAACATTTTAGTTCATTAATTTTAAGGTGAGGTTTCATAAAAAACTCATTTCTTGAATTAGTCATAAGTACGTTGTCAAAACAATTAGTTAAACCTATGAGCTTTTATTCCAGTAGTAAAATACATACATTTTTTCATATTAAATTTCTAGTTAATTTCGATCTTAGACATAGGGGATACGAGTCAAAATTGTGACTACTGCGATGTTGCCGTTTTTGCCGCGTAGTATTAGCGTCATTGAGAGATTGCACGCGTCATTACGGATCCTCCCAATCCATTAACGGTGCTATTAGATACCACAAGCACCGGTCATCGTCCTTCGTCGCAAGCGACGGGTCCGACGAGCGAATTAACCCATAGACACAGCCTACTTAGTTTCACGCTGGATCTTCTCAGTGGGTCGCGGTTCTGATCCGGTGGTAGATTCTGTGAAGCACTAGTCTTGCTAGGGCCAGTGTAGCAACACTCCAGTTTGAGCCCCGTGAGCTCACCTACATTTTAGGGCGAAGCTGAAATAGCCTACCAAGGCTATTAGCATAGGTAGGGAAAACAAAAAGGGATGTTCGTCGTGTCTCTAGACACACAATGCACACGCAAATATGCGTAGACGAAAAGTACACAAATCTGTGTTATTAAAACTACACTCAGTTCTTAAAGAAAATAAATATTTATTTACAAAGTTCTCAGTGAAAGTTGTCGGGTCGCGCCAACTGAAAAATACAACGAAGTTCCGTTGAGAGGGAGAGTGAACTATGTCTTTATAGTTTCACGGCTCACTTTCAGCCCGCGTTTTGAGGTGTATCAAATTGATGAGTTTCGTCAACGTTTATAACTTTTGCATGATTTATTTGAGTTAACCGAAATATATACGGCGCTATTGGTGATTCTACCATGATGTGTGTTTTATCGAAGCTATTAATGTGAAAGACCTATGGCCGCATGTAAAACTAAGTGGTGGTGTGTCCACGCGTCGCCGCGATTTATTATAATATATATAACACAAATCTATATGTAGTAATGTGTTCGGCGCAGCGATGCGTCGTAATGTGCAAGCGATTTATTATTAGACTGGTGGTAGGACCTCTTGAGTCCGCACGGGTAGGTACCACCGCCCTGCCTATTTCTGCCGTGAAGCAATAATGCGTTTCGGTTTGAAGGGCGGGGCAGCCGTTGTAACTATACTTGAGATCTTAGAACTTATATCTCAAGGTGGGTGGCGCATTTACGTTGTAGATGTCCATGGGCTCCAGTAACCACTTAACACCAGGAGGGCTGTGAGCTCATCCACCCATCTAAGCAATAAAAAAAAAAAACTCTCAATTGTATTGTATTGCGTTGGTACAGACCAGAATGCATGACAGCTTGCTGCAGAAGTAGGCAGGATTGTGGTAGCTACCCGTGTGGGTTTACAAGTCGCCCTACAACTAGTAAATAAAGATAATAAAATTAAACAAAAACCTAACTACGACTTTCTCTCTTCCAACCCTTTTATTTCCTGTCGTAAAGAGCTTAGTTAAAAGAGGCGTAGTACATTTGATATTTGATTTAAGTTTTCTGTAGCAAATTCTGCTTCGGTAGATGTTGGGTTGAAAGAGAAACAAAATGTTTCGATATGGCTTCAGTGTGGTTTCTTTAAAATTCAAACGCATTTTTACATTCGTCGAGTGATTATTATCAAATATTTAAATTTTGCGCGCTAAGGCTGTGGACATGTGGAGACATGAGTTCGGCTACTTTTATGAATGAGGAATTACTAGTGGCCCGGAGGCCTTTTCCAGTTCCAATTCCAGTTTTACCAGGACAGGTGGGCGAGCAAAGGCTCGGCCAGGAGAGACGGGACTTGCTAACAGTTGCCCGATCGCCTCCAAAGGAGACCTAACAACTCAAGAGAAGCTGCTTCGCGAATCTATCTACTACCGAACTTCAAACCGAAACGCATTACTGCTTCACGGCAGAAACAGGCAGGGTGGTGGTACCTACCCGTGCGGACTCACAAGAGGTCCTACCACCAGTAAAAACGGAAAACATCATATCTTCTTTATTACTAAACGAATTAGAATTCTTTTTTCATTGATGCACTTTATAATTATTAACGATAATATATTACTGTTCTATTTTCAGTGCAGCATTTTTAGGCAATAAAGCCAAATCAGTCGACGTAGTTTCCCTGGCATTACTAATTAGGGACGAGCATAACAACTTTTCCCAGCCAAGATGGGTAAATAAACTTACCTCTTTTTATTGGTCGGATAAAAATCGCCGGACCACAGCCAACGCGTTGAGGACTGTTTTAAAATCTGCTTTCGCTGAAAAAGGCGCGTCGGTATCAGCTGAGGCGAAACAGACAGAGCCAAGGTGATATGTTTGACGTGTAGCCCATCTCTCGATTTACCTTACCTCCGGATATCAGAAGCAGTGTGCTTAGTGCGAGTTCTTTAACGTTCTCGATAGCGTAAAAGTTTTTCACTGCCGAAATGTGTATCTTTAAAAACGCCGCTTGAATCGATTAGAAACCGTTTCCTGATGGCTCCGTGCAATCTCCACATGCTTTCAATTTCGCAATCAATCAATCGATCAGTCAGGAAGCGAGTCGGCCTCCGGATATGGGCCGCTCGATGTCGCCGCCTATTTTAACTCGCCGACAACCGCTGTCTGCACTAGGAAATTACTAAATCTCTGCTTAGCCACGGCCCGGAGGGGTTCTACGGAAACTTAAATATTGAGTTATAGAGCTATTGGTTCGTTTTTTTTTCTTTTCTTTTGAATTAAAGAAATAAAGCCTAAGACCGGATTTTAACACGTTAAATGTCATATGGAAAATCGAGTATTTTATGAGGATCACCCGTGAGCGTTTTAAAATATCTAAACTAGATGGTCATCCTCCTCATCAGTCGATCCCTCATTGTTGAGCATAGTGATGCGCCCGCCTGTGAACTTTTTTATTTTTTATTGCTTAGATGGATGGACGAGCTCACAGCCCACCTGTTGTTAAGTGGTTATTGGAGCCCATAGACATCTGCAACGTAAATGCGCCACCCACCTTGAGATATAAGTTCTAAGGTCTCAAGTATAGTTACAACGGCTGCACCACCCTACAAACCGAATGTAATTTGAAGCCACTTATGTCGGTCAGTGGCACAGTGAAGTGCGTGGCTAATTCTTATCTTTCAGGCAAATTATCGCATTTTATAAAAAAATTAATGAAAATCTCAAGATTCCAATAAAAATGGCCGATTCCCTGATTTTGGCTTGACCCGAATGGTGTATACTTGTTAAATATGCTTTAGAAGCATAGAGACGGACACTATCCGTCGGTTTGCGGAGTACGCTTCCAATTTACTACTACAATAGAACGAATACCCCATTAGTTCTGTGTTGTCGACTGTAAGTTTCCTTTAGTTCACTGTGAGCTTAACCGCCTTTCTTCGTGTTATTTCCTTTTGAGTGTCACTTTTGTTATTGAATTCGGGGTATGCCCACTGAAATACACGCGTTCTTAGCAATTTTGACGTGCGTCTGATAGTATGACTAAATTCACGTTGTAGTGACAAAACATTTTGATTACAAACGTATAATCTTGATTTAATGATTGAATGAAATTTTTTATGGCTTACACGGTGAAGGAATAAAATCGTGTAATCAAAATCGTAGATGGTAGGGTGTCTTGTAAGCCCGCACGAGGAGATAACATGATCCTGCTTATGTCTGCTGTGAGGCAGGAATGCTTTTCGGTTTGAAGGATGGGATAGCCGTTGTACTGTAAAAAACTGAGACCTTTGAACTCATATGCCAAGGTAGGTGGCAGCATTTACGTTGTACATGTCTATGGGTTCCGGTAACCACTTAACATCAGATGGGCCGTGAGCTCGTCCACCCATCTAAGCAATAAAAAATAATGAAAAAAGTCGTAAAAACAGTACATGGAACTCGCAATTATGATCTGTTTTGATTTGACAGGCCTTTATGTATGTGTGGCGACTATATTGGGCCTGACTCGAAAAATACTCTTACATATCATTTTCATGGAACACCCGATTTAACAAAAGTCATTTGCACATTCGTTGTGGCTGTGACGCCATTGTGATGTCCATTCATTAGAGTATTTCTATCCCGTTCACACATCGCCACCCCCATCCAACCCCGGTCATTAAAAGGGATGGAACATACAACATGTCGGATAATTACGCTACTTTAAATAAGAATGATATTTCAGTAAAAAATATATTTAAATGCACTACATAAAACATTCTTTTTAATGACGTTCCTTTCTTATTAGACTTACAATACATATTTCTAGTTAGAATAAATGAGTCGACTATTATCAAAGCCGGCAATGTGACTTTTGGACAATTATTGGTAAATCAGAAAAACGAATTATTGACTTTGTATTCCATTGGTAGTCACAAAACTCTTCTGAACGACATCTTAGATAAATAACAGGTTAAGTATTAACCTTTATTTAATGCAGGTTTTGAACCGTATTCTTTGAAGGAGACGATTATATTCAAATCAATCTGTATTGACTGACATATCAATAACATTTTTTTGTCCAAATGCACAGATTGCCACCTTTGATAATAGACGACTCAAATAGAATCTACGTATCGTATATAGCCATAGTCGACTCAATACCATTTTCTTTTCTGTTCATCAACTGTTTTTTTGTTAGTAGTTATTGACATGATTTAAAATAAAAAAGCAGGTTTTCTTAATATCTCAATCAGAAAACAAAAGAGGAAACGTAATATTAAAAATGAATTTAAGTGTTGCTATGTCAGTAATTATTAATATCAATGTCAAAAAATAGGTGGAATATGTACTTCATAAATAATGATCAATAGATAAAACTTGGAGGAAAGCACTATGGAGCAAAATCACATGTGGTCACGTTCCTCAGCAGTGAGGGAACGATGATGAAGAAGAAGATAAACATGTATTTGTGGAGCAAGCAGAGTTTACACTAACTGCTTTTAATGGTAATAGATGAAGTTTTTTCATCACACGTCAAGACACCTCGATGATTAGTGGTGACCGATTCTAGATCAGTATCTAGTCAGCATTGCCTGGAGATTAGCTAGGCTATAGCTTACAGCTAAGGACTCTACTCAACGTTCATCTTTCACCATAAATCTGACATAGCTTACACGGAAACAACCAGTGATCATTTTCAGACAACACTAAGCTCAACTGACTCTCCACACAGAATAAAATGTAAAACAAAAATACTAGCGGTCCGCTCCGGCGCCGCTTGGGTCTTTAGCAAAAATTTCAACGATGTTTGACGTTGTTTTATTTTTTTAAATAATAAACACTTATTGCGGCATAACTTCAATAGTTAGACATATGCTGTCGCGACACTTTTTGTAAATAATAATGTGTTCTACAAAGTTTTATTACATTATTTTATTCTATCATCAATAGTTTTCGCATGGCACGCGATGTAAAGAATATTTTAGGTATTTTTTTACAACTTGGGTTACATTATTGGAGTTTTAGTAAGGATCCCAAATTTTTCCAACAATGAAAGAATTTTTCAAATCGGTTCAGTAGTTTCGGAGCCTATTCAATACAAACAAACAAACAAATCTTTCCTCTACGAGGAGTATAGACAGAATAAAATTAACAATATAATCTTGAAGAGCTATTTAGTATAGAAGCTCAACGGTATGTTACAAAAGGCACTACATACAAATATGCGGTATGTTGTAATAATTTAGAATAAGCATTACATCGTAATGAAATTTTTTTTTATTAATAATCTATTAATAAAAAAAAGTTTCAGAAATTTTCAAAATTTTATTTTAAATATTTCTTCTTTTATAAATTAGGGACACACACGACTTTATATCATCATTGTGCGTTATGGCTATGCCTATAACAAGTTCTTATATATATTCGTTATAGTTCACATTACCTTTAAGTTATCTATACTAATATTATAAAGAGGAAAGATTTGTTTGTTTGTTTGTATTGAATAGGCTCCGAAACTACTGAACTGATTTGAAAAATTCTTTCATTGTTTGGAAGCTACACTATTCCCGAGTGACATAGGCTATAATCTTTTTTGAAAAAAATTAGGGGTCTTTACTAAAACTTCAATAATGTAACCCAAGTTGTAAAAAAAATACCTTAATATTCTTTACATCACGTGCTTTTATTTAAAAAAATATAACAACGTCAAATATCGTTGAAATTTTTGTTAAAAACCCAAGCAAAGCCGGAGCGGGCCGCTAGTTTAAAAATAAACAGTCACATGGTTCGCACGCAGTTTCATTGCGATTTATTTACAAGCAATACTCAACCTTATCACCGCGAACATCATCCCGCCAGTTTTTCTCCCTAAGCAGGTTTGGTTTCCAGCAAAAAATTTTCCTCTTCCACTTGAATATAATTTTTTTTTATCAATTCAAGTACATTTTAATCTTATATCCCAAAGACGGTGGCGGTCACGTTGAGATGTCTATATGTGTCTCTATCTAAGATTCTTAAGATTCTTTGCCTCTGGTCGGAAATTTGTGGTCGTGATTATTATTTTATTTATTTATTTTTTATTTCATTTACTTCACATTTTGCATCCATATTACATTCATTATCAAATAACGTTTCATATAGAATACAAAAATTAAAAAAAAGATGTGTGGTGTCGTGGGACACTGGATAGAAACGAAGCTACTTATTATAAAAATATTAATTTTAAGTTCTATTCGAAGTATAAAGAAAATAATTATTCGGGTATACATTTTTTTATGATTTTTTTATTGATAGAAATAAATAAAAAATACTTTACAAAGTTATGAACTTTATTTTATTTACAATGATTTATAAAAAATATATAATAATAATATACAAAGAAACAGCTATTTATATGAATAATAATAATAGCCGTCATCACGTAGACTAGACATTAGACACTGTATAGCCATCATACTAAGACTATACATAAATAATGAAAATCTTACGTTACGGACGTTTTTTCCCGGTTAGGGTACCCCTCCGCATCGTCCCATAAGGAACTTCGTTCCAATAAAGAAACTACATACAATTTCGGAATAAAATTAATCGACTTGAAACGTTCTAAGGGCAGTTGTGTATATGAAGATTAATTATATAAAAAGCGTATATTTCAAATTTTGCATCCATATTATATTCATTAACAATAACTTTTATATAGATTACGAAAATTTAAAAAAATGGGTGGTGTCGTGGGTCTCCGGATAGGAACGAAGTTCCTTATTATAAAAATATTAATTTTAAGTTCTATTCCAGGTAAACAGAAAATAATTATTCGGACACGCATTTTTTTAAGATTTTTTTATTGATAAAAAAAATAAAAACTACTTTCCAAAATTATCATCTTTATTTTATTCACAGTGATTTATAAAAATATTTGTTATTAAAATACAAAGAAACAGCTATTTATATGAATAATAATAGTAGCCGTCATCACGTAGACTAGACGTTAGACACTGTATAGCCATCATACTAAGAGTATACATAAATGATAAAAATCTTACGTTACGGACGTTTTTTCCTGGTTAGGGTACCCCTCCGCGTCATCCCATAAGGAACTTCGTTCCAATAAAAAACTACATACAATTTCGGAAGAAAATTAATCGACTTGAAACGTTCTAAGGGCAGTTGTGTATATGAACACATAGAAACACATACATTAATAAAGTACAGATTAATTAAATAAAAAGCATAAATTTCAGATTTTGCATCCATGTTATATTCATTAACAATAACATTTCATATAGATTACAAAAAAAAAAAGTGTTGTGTCTTGGGACACCGAATAGGAACGAAGCTACTTAATATAAAAATATTAATTTTAAGTTCTATTCGAGGTATAAATAAAATAATTATTAGGCTATACATTTTTTTGATTCTTTTATTAAATCTTGATAAAAATCTTATGTTTTTTCCCGGTTAGGGTACCCCTCCGTATCGTCCCATAAGGAACTTCGTTCCAATAAAAAAACTACATACAATTTCGGAATAAAATAAATCGACCTGACACACGTCCTACGGACAGTTGTGTATATGAACACATAGAAGCACATACATTAATAAAGTACAGATTAATTAAACAAAAAGCATCGCCCCGCTCTCCCTGTTCAGATTGCGGGCGGGCCGTCCGCACAATGATTAACGACTGTCGCATTCCGGCGTTGTATCAAATGATTAATACGCGAGCATGCCGCCTGCGTGTGAGGGTTTACGCATCAAATCATCACGTTACATACGCGCGGACCCGGTTGCGATCAGAGCTAAATTAGGTAAACTGCAAAAATGCTTGTACGTGTTGAGTTGGCAATGGCAGAGCATAGTTGTTCGGTGTTGCCGCGATGTTAGTAGCGTTTCGAATTTGTTATTTAGTTTTTTTTTATTTACTCCTAAGAAGGGCGAATTACCTCCTTTTTAAAAAAATGGCAATAGCAGAGCATAGTTGTTCGGTGTTGCCGCGATGTTAGTAGCGTTTCGAATTTGTTATTTAGTTTTTTTTATTTACTCCTAAGAAGGACGAATTACCTCCTTTTAAAAAAAATGGCAATAGCAGAGCATAGTTGTTCGGTGTAGCCGCGATGTTAGTAGCGTTTCGAATTTGTTATTTAGTTTTTTTTATTTACTCCTAAGAAGGACGAATTACCTCCTTTTTAAAAAAATGGCAATAGCAGAGCATAGTTGTTCGGTGTAGCCGCGATGTAAGTAGCGTTTCGAATTTGTTATTTAGTTTTTTTTTATTTACTCCTAAGAAGGGCGAATTACCTCCTTTTTAAAAAAATGGCAATAGCAGAGCATAGTTGTTCGGTGTTGCCGCGATGTTAGTAGCGTTTCGAATTTGTTATTTAGTTTTTTTTTTTACTCCATTATGTATCTAAGAAGGTCGAAACATCCCGTATTTAAAAAAAAAGCGAAATGCAGTAAAACTATAATTTTTTATTTTATTGCTTAGATTGGTGGACGAGCTCTCAGCCCACCTGTTGTAAAGTGGTTACTGGAGCCCATAGACATCTACAACGTAAATGCGCCACCCACCTTGAGATATAAGTTGTGAGGTCTCAAGTATAGTTACAACGGCTGCCCCACCCTTCAAACCGAAACGCATTACTGCTTCACGGCAGAAATAGGCTTACCCACCCGCGCGGACTCACAAGAGGTCCTACCACCAGTAAAATAATACGGTATATAACACGGTATTTTACAACACGGTTCCACTCTAAAACGAAAAGAAGAAATTCCCCGCAATCCTCTTATAACACGGTAATTCTATAACACGATAGCGAGATTTTTGTTAAAAATTATTTAGAAAATTTCATTATGCACAAATACACTGGAAAAACCGAAATTTTACTGCTAATTTTTATGTATATTTTAGGTAAAAAAATACATGAAGGCCAAATAGTTGAGGTGTTGCATTCAGAAATATTACTGTCTTTTTTGTATTGGCTTCTAAAAAGCATATAACAAAGGTTTTGTACAAACGGGAAATTGTAGGAACGTATTTACTGTTTTATAGGAAAGCCACCTAAACGTCAAAACTTTTTTCAATCTGAATTGGTAAAGAATATAATTAAAAATATTTTTACGGCTTAATGCCGCGCTTATTATTATATGCAACGTACGACTGACGACGCTTCGAACAATTTACAGTTTTTCTGATCGCAGACTCTTAAACACTTTTTACTCGCAGACTTTTAACCGGTGGTAGGACCTCTTGTGTGTCCGCACGGGTAGGTACCACCGCCCCGCCTATTTCTGCCGTGAAGCAGTAATGCGTTTCGGTTTGAAGGATGGGGCAGCCGTTGTGACTATACTGAGACCTTAGAACTATATTTCAAGGTGTGTGGCGCATTTACGTTGTAGATGTCTATGGGCTCCAGTAACCACTTAACACCAGGTGGGCTGTGAGCTCGTCCACACATCTAAGCAAAAAAAAACAGTATAGCTGATCAAATTCATAAACTAGAGATAAAATAAGCAGTGAAAAAGTTTCCACGACTAGAGAAAACCGAAGAGATTTAAACGATCTGTTTTTTTTTAAACAATAATTGTAAATAGACATGCTTTAATAAAACCCGATTTCAAATAGAAAATAAAAGATACTCCAAAACAAATTAATAATATACACTAAAAACAATAATCACCGAAATCGGTTGGCGTGATATTTAGTTATTTAGTTATTCATCTATAAGTATTTGTCGCGCACGTACTTAATGCAAATTTTAGACTTATATGGTTTTTTATGGATACCATTATCAGAACTGGACTAAACTGGACTGAACTTCTAATAAAAAAAGAATCATCAAAATCGATTCATTCAGTCAAAAGTTATGAGGTAAAAAACACAAAAATAAACATACAGTCGAATAGAGAACCTCATTCTTTTTTGAAGTCGGTTAAAAAACGACTCTGTATTGAACTAATTAAGTTTTCGTGAAGCATTTTAATGCACTAAAAAAAAAGAAACCTATTCAAAAAAAAATATATAATGAAATTGACTATTTTAAATGGAAAATGTAATCATAATAACACAAGAAATTACTTGTACTAAGAAAACTATTACGAACGAAACTAAAATTCCTGAGCACGATTGCATTTCTAATTTAAATACCTTTCTAGGTTCTACGCCGGCTCTACGCGGAGGTGCCTCGTCGGCCAGAGGGAGTTCGTGTTCTCCCCATTCTCCTCGAGTATTTCGGCGGCTTACATTCCGCATGGTCATTCTCGAAGTCATAATTTTCAGACGGCACACGACTCGGTATGTGGAGGTAATGGTTTTCTTGAGCTCTCCTGCTTGAAAGGAATTTTGTCCGGGCACATAATCTGTTAGATTTTATTCGGGAAAGCTACGTTTTAATTGAGACTTTACGTGTTGTGCAAACTTAAGCTTGCCCTCAATTTAAGCCTGAAAGGTAGTATATGTAGCTATTTGTGTAAAAGTTACTAGTTATAAATCTCTATATTAATACGTGAAGCAAAAACTTTGTATCCCTTTTTACGAAAATTGCGCGGACGGAGGTGTATGAAATTTTCGACACTTATAGAGAATATAGAGAAGAAGTGCACAATGCTAATATTTTTTTTAAATAATGCATAAAAGATACATTAAATCAATAAAGAAAACACGCATATTTGACGCACACACGCATGCATACTATTTATTGTCAAACTTTTGTTCTTGACGTCTGTGGTTAAATCGAGATTAGATTAAATATTGTTTGTCTTTATTAATATTTTTTATAGTGAAGCCTTGGCGAAATTTGTGATTATAGAAGTATAAAATGCAATCATAATAGTGTACAAACTTATTATACATTTCCAATTAATTATAGTCGAATTTTGACTACTGCGGGACCACTAGTTATAATTAATGAGAATGATATTATATATCGTCTTCTCGCATTAAAACTGTATAATCTCAAAACTTACTAATTCTACAGGAGAGTGTTTTAAAGGTTTAACATGTAATATATTTAATATTAATCATCTTTTCAACATTTATATTAATTTTTTACCAGTTACATAAAATTATGTATTAATTTTGTTAATAGTAGTCAAAATATAGGTAAACTAAAAAAAAAACTAAAACTAAACTACGCTCTTTTGACAGTATTTATGAGAAAAATACTGGTGATACCAAATGTTTACGCATGAGTTATTTCGAATATTTTAGGAAATTGTACATTTTTAATGCGAAAAGGCGATATGTATTATAGACATTATAAATGACAATTCTACGCGTTGTAATGGCGCTTACAACAGCACCGAAATGTTGTATGAATCCATTAAGTAATAGTCTTTAGTAATATTAGAAGTCGTTGTGGCCTAAAGGATAAGACGTCCGGTGCATTCGTGTGTAGCGATGCACCGGTGTTCGAATCCCGCAGGCGGGTACCAATTTTTCTAATGAAATACGTACTCAACAAATGTTCACGATTGACTTCCACGGTGAAGGAATAACATCGTGTAATAAAAATCAAACCCGCAAAATTATAATTTGCGTAATCAGTGGTGGTAGGACCTCTTGGGAGTCCGCGCGGGTAGGTACCACCACCCCGCCTATTTCCGCCGTGAAGCAGTAATGCGTTTCGGTTCGAAGGGTGGGGTAGCCGTTGTAACTATACTGAGATTTTAGAACTTATATCTCGAGGTGGGTGGCGCATTTACGTTGTAGATGTCTATGGGCTCCAGTAACCACATAACACCAGGTGGGCTGTGAGCTCGTCCATGCATCTAAGCTATTGCCGTAATATTTTTTTTTTTATTAAAAAATAATTTTTTTTTTTATTAAAAAAAAAAAAATTACGTACTTTGTAATGAAATTCATCAACAAACAGATATATCGACATTCATCCTCGCACGATGCGTTTTGAATCTTCAGTGAATGAACCAAGTTTAGTTTTGGGAATAGGTTATGAATTTATATATTATAATAATATTATGTAAAAAGCGATAAAATCAAATTGTCAATATGAACATTATCGTATTTTCTTATGATTTCGTTAGCCTTAGAACGAGCCCCTGTCCATGCACACAAAAACTATATAATACTCAAAACATCGGACAAAATATAAGCCCACCGAGTTTCTCGCCGGATCTTCTCAGTGGGTCGCGTTTCCGATCCGGTGGTATATTCTGCGAAGCACTGCTCTTTCTAGAAGCCAGTGCTAGCCACACCTCCTAGTTTGATCCCCGAGAGCTCACATACACGTTAGGGTTACGCTGATATAGCCTCTCAAGACTATCAGCGTAGGTAGGAAACAAAAAAACAAAATATAATGACAATGAAAAACGCGAGAATAAACATTACAAAAAGCTTTAATTAAGAAACTATATCGTTGAAAAGATTAAACAATTTAAATTCAATTTTGAAATTCTCAATGTTACAGGAAAATGAAAATTCCTTCAAGCGGACTGACCATTATCTTATTAGACAAAGGGTGGAAAAGGGGTGGGCTTCGGAAACCGTTCAACTCGAGCACCCTCTCACTAATAGTGCGCTGCTAGAATTTTGATGCTTACTTTCGCTTGGTCATTGTTTATTTACGTAAATCATTCCAACAACAAAGTAAGCAACAATACATGCTTTGTTGTAAATATTATATAAGCTAATTTTTTTATTGCTTAGATGTGTGGACAATCTCACAGCCCATCTGTTGTTAATTGGTTACTGAAGCCCATAGACAACGTAAATGCGCCACCCACCTTGTGATATAAGTTCTAAGGTCTCAGTGTAGTTACAACAGCTGCCCCACCTTTCAAACCGAAACGCATTACTGCTAATTACTGCTAACGCATAATAACACGTTTAATACCGCTTAGAAGGGATCGGGTGGACGAGCTCACAGCCCACTTGCTGTTATGTGGTTACCGGAGCCCATAGACATCTACGATGTAAATGCGCCACCCACCTTGAGATATAAATTCTAAGGTCTCAAGTATAGTTACAACGGCCCCATCTTTCAAACCTTCTTCAACCTTCAAACATCTTATACCCACCCAACAACGCAGGGAAATAAAACTGTACCTACCGTTTAGAAAAAATAGTCACAGTCTTAAGTATAACCGGAGTAAGAAATTCACATAGCTTATCTATTTTTAAGAATTTTCTTGTCTTTCTACATTAAATAATAACAAATAAAAAAACGAAACAAGAACATATAACTGTGATACTGAATATAGATGAAGTGGCGGTAAGCGCGCGTTTCGTTCTTAAATAGTTCCTAGTTGGCTGTCATTATCATTCCTTGATTTATTTGTTAAATCTTTTTGGAACAAAGTTCCTTATGGGACGATGTGGAGGGGTACCCTAACCGGGGAAAAAACGTCCGTAACGTAAGATTTTTATTAGTAATGCACACAGTGTACGACTTAACTTGGTCATAACGTACAAAAATAACATTTCTTTTTATCATTTATTGACCACGATCTCAGAGCGTTCGTTTGCGCAATACACTAGCTCTTATGCAAACAACCGTGCATGAAGTGTACCACAATAAGTTCACACGTTACTGAATGACCGTGAGTTGTTGCGAAACCTCCAGTTTTATTTTCCTTATACCTCGAATAGAACTTAAAATTAATATTTTTATAATACGTTCCTATCCGGTGTCCCACGACCCCACACATCTTTTTTTTTTCAAGCATCGCGGCTTGTGCAATGACCTTGTCGCCGAGGTAGATGGATGGGCGAACTCAATGTTTCAACAAGGAGTGGAGATTGCTAACAACTGCCTAAGCATCCCCAGAGGTCTAGCAGATCAAAGGCATTTGCTTTGCGAGTGCATTTACCATTGGATCGGAATTGCTTGGATGATAAAAGAAACTCAACGGACTGAAGTTATAAGGTTAAGATTAAGGTGAGGTTAAGTCTACGAACTGACTGAAATGTATTTCTTATTTTAAAAAGCTTTTTTTTTATTTGTGCCTACACAACCTGCTTTGTTTTTAGTATTCACGCTAGGCAAATCTTGATTTAAAAAAGTATATATTTGAATTAAAAAATATATATGATAACACAATATTGTTGTGCATGTACACATTATACACACGCACATATCACACAGGAAACGGAAGCTACACGCGGCCAGACTAATTACATTAAAATCACCGGCAGAACACCGTACTAAATCACCGCACCTATTATTTAATACCAGGTCTCATCTATACCGCGGACGAGGTACAAATATAACAGATACACAGAGATTTCGCCACTACATCACATTCTCTGTGTCCCTACACATGCATGGAAATGTAGTATTTAACGTCGAGCTTTTAAGTTCCAATTTTGTGTAGTGAGAATGAATGAATATTTTAAATTAAATTTCTAGCATACATCTTATAAATACACGGAATAAAACAACCGGTTGTGATCTTTAATTCTGAAGGATTAAAAGCCAGACTTGTGCGCCAAGCTCGTGAGTTATGACGTTTCGTATTGGACTAACGAAAGGTCCTTACAATCCTTTCTGTTAAACTAGTCTGCTTGAATAATTGCCGCGTGGACCTGAAGGGTTAGATCGTATTCATGCGGATCCCCAGCATTGTGGTTAGGGTCTGCGAATACATAGATATGTCTGGACTGGACTATGTATATCGTGTAGTTTGTATATGTGTATTTGAATAGGTCACATTATTTTTTTAATATTGATTTATATACTGGCTAAAAAATGAGATCGATTGATCAGGAGAATCGGAAAAATGACCTTGTGAAAAGACTCAGTAGAAAGACAGCCGTATTATTACACTGTGGTCAACACTGGCTTGCCAATAAGCCCGTTTATAGAATACTAGCGACCCGCCCTCGCTTCGCTTCGGAAACTGTAATTTATTATTGATTTCTCCACTATCTAATGGATTTTATTATACATATAAACCTTCCTCTTCAATCACTCTATATACTAAAGAAAACCGCATCAAAATCCGTTGCGTAGTTTTAAAGATTTAAGCATACATAGGGATAAAGGGAGTGATACTATTCTACTGACCGATTTGTATTAGTTTTTACTTGAGTTCTAGAACAATACAACAATATAAGCTATCAAACTGTTTAAAATTACTAAGGGAACCTTTGAAGCGAACATAAACGGGGACGGCAATTATCTTCCTCTGACGACTTACTAACAAACTGTGTGTTGGTTTTATGAGAGTTTCTTCAGTATCAGAACAATATTGACTTTTCGGTTCGCGTTATGAGTTTAGTTATTTAGTGCCGACGTTAAAAAGTTTCGACTATTGATAATTTTGTTTGAGCATTATTTTTATTTCAGTTCATTTGAATATATTATTATTATTATTATTTTGCTTAGGTGCGTGGACGAGCTCACGGCCCACCTAATGTTTAGTGGTTAATGGAGCCCATAGAGATCTATAACGTAAATGTCGCCACATAGGTACCTTGAGGTATTAGTTCTAACCTCTCAGGGTTTTACAGTACAACGCCTGCCCCACCCTTTAAACCGCAACGCACTGCTGCTTCACGGCAGAAATATAAGCAGGGTGGTGGTACCTACCCGTGCGGACTCACAAGACGTCCTATCGCCAGTAAAAACATTGTGGATTCACATATGCGAATACTCGAAAAGGCTTTGAACTAAACATGTCAGGCTACACAAAGAAAATTTGATTTCTCTTGGTTTTCACAGCGATTTTAATCGGATGCGAATAGGACGCATTGGAATTTATTTGGATTGCAAGTCCGCTTTCTACAAAGCTGAAAAACGATATCAAACGTGAAGGTGCGATTTCACTCTTTTTTTTTATTGCTTAGGTTGGGTGGACGAGCTCACAGCCCACTTGGTGTTAAGTGGTTACTGGAGCCCATAGACATCTACAACGTAAATGCGCCACCCACCTTGAGATATAAGTTGTAAGGTCTCAGTATAGTTACAACGGCTGCCCCACCCTTCAAACCGAAACGCATTACTGCTTCACGGCTGAAATAGGCAGGGCGGTGGTACCTACCCGCGCGGACTCACAACAGGTCCTACCAACAGTAATAACGCAAATTATAATTTTGCGGGTTTCACTTTTATTACACGATGTTATTCCTTCACCGTGGAAGTCAATCGTGAACATTTATTGAGTACGTATTTCATTAGAAAAATTGGTATCCGCCTGCGGGATTCGAACACCGGTGCATCGCTTCAACACGAATGCACCGGACGTCTTATCTTTTAGGCCACGACGACTTCAAAACTCGCCTTTAATTTGTAATTCAGAGCAAAAATCACGTTGTGCTCGATCGATGTTGGTGGATGTATAAGTTTCATTCGTACTTTGCATCAGAAATTAATCAAAACACATTGTTTTATTTAGTATTGCAAATATATAAGACGTGGCTCGGGTCCATGTCAATTACTACGAAAAAAGATCCTACTATCAATCAGGGCTATGAATTATTATTTTGCGAAAGTTATCTAATTATTTTCAGCCGTTTTGGGGTGATTCTATAACAATTACATAAAGGATAGTTCAAGAAATACTGTAATGCTAATCTTCATTGTTGTTTAAAATGTTAATATAACGGTTTTATTCTTAAATACTCGAATAAAACGTCCTCTAAATTACCGTAATTCGAAACAAATAACAAAACTGGAATCACGTTCGAGACAACACCAGTGTAGGGAAGTTTGAGCAATAATTGTAACGAATGTTGGTAAGTTCGCTTCGGCCAAGACGCGACGCCGCAGGCGATGTGACTCTCACGTACTGGATATTTAGGTATAGCTTCCGAAAATGAAGAAAAGACGCGGTGGCGCTGGTAGTTCCTGAAGCAATACGGTTAATTGTGATTGGAATAATACAAGTTGGTAGCGTTAGTATACTACGCAATGTAACTCAAAAGGAATCATGTAACGAAGAAAATAAATCCAAGAAAAGAAGTCCACGTATCGTTTGAGACGGAAGCGTTTCCTGCGCTTTAGATTAAGGGTTTATATACCAAGATATAGACATAGACGTTATACACGTTGTAATGTCTATGCGATTCGGTAAACAGTTAATAACGGATCTTCCATGAGATTGTTCATCCGCCTAAGTATTTTTTTTTCTTTTTTTAGTTTAGTCGGATACTGCTTAGCAGACTTAGACAATATTTCTATATTGACGTGGTTCTGTACTATCTGTAACTAGCGCGTCTTATGTATAACTGTGTCATCCGTCCGTATTGTAATGGCAATAGGACACCCACGTCTTTTTTTGTACATGGACTAAACTTGAGAATCTTTTTATTCGTCGATTCTTCGAGACGTGTATCAAGCCTAATATCATTGCAGCTTGGCGATTCGCTGGTCCTTCATACCCGATCCTGTAGACCGAATGGTAAACAGTCGACGTCGCCCAAAACACGTCATTACGGATCCTCCCGATCCACTAACGGTTCTTTTAGGTACCACAAGCACCGGTCACCGTCCTCGTCGAATCGGTCGCTTGCGACGAAGGACACGACGAGCGAATTAACCCATAGACACAGCTCACTGAGTTTCTTGCCGGATCTTCTCAATGAGATCACCTACTAGCTAAGGTTATGCTGAAATAGCCTGTCAAGGCTATCATCTTAGGTAGGAAAAAAAAGCTGGTCCACTCACACCCTGTATTTGTTTTTTAAAGGTTTCTTTGACTTGATTGTATAAAATGTTAACATTTGATTTCATGAAGAGCACGTCGCAAATTGATACATAAGGTATAAAAAGTACACAGTTTTGAAGAATTTCGTTTTTTTTAATTTTAGCTAAGCAGTCACGACCATCGCAAAACATGATGCAGCTTACGAAATCAAGATTATAGACGAAGTTTGATACTCTGCTTGTTAAGATATCATATTATTATATTTTTATTACATATGAAATCATAAAAAAAAATGTTGCTTTGTTGCTTTTGTCAAGAACGAACTAACAGACACTTTTGAAAATAAGATCACCATTAAATAAACATAATATTAAATGCTTAATTAAAGCATCTTTTATGGTTTAATTTCGCGTATTTATTGTCAACACTTTCTGTATGCGATCATCAATGTCAGACGAAGCAACTTTTAGCGGAAAAAAAGTAATGTTCCGAATAGACGAGAAATACGATGTATAAGGGGGAAAGTGTACAATATAAATAAAATGAAAAATACATATAAATAAACATATATAAAACAATAACTTACCTAAATACAATTAAAATGACAGAAATTTTTTCTTCATTTGACCCTTAAAAACTTCTAGAGAGGAACTAGCATGAATAGGTTATTATTTAGGTTAGGTAGGAATTATTAATTCTCTTTTACATTTAAATATTCATCAAGTAAATTTTTGAACCCTGTGTTTTTCATATATGGTTTTGTGTGCCGAACATTCCATACTTTAATCTCAACTATTTTTTAAATAAAAACCGGTTCAATTGAAAATACTGTGTCGACCTGTTCGAATAACTCCAGCCATGGGGATGCTGTAAATAAAGGGTTCATCTCGAATAGGGATGATCTTGTCAAAGGGTCATTATGAGATGGGAAAGGTGTTGTCGGAAGGTCAAAGGTCATATTTTGTTGAGATATCACGATCGAAAGGTCTTGACCACTTGACCTTTGTAATGGTGATGATACCTATAAATACGGATGCTGAACCCGGGGGCAAATTTTTGATATAATCAAGGAAGGGAGATATTTTATAAATTATTCACCTAACGATTTAATCTATATATATAAAAATGAATTGCTGTTCGTTAGTCTCGCTTAAATTCGAGAATGACTGGACCGATTTGGCTAATTTTGGTCTTGAATTATTTGTGTTAGTTCAGAGAAGGTTTAAAAGGTATATAAATATGAAAATGCTCGGACTTAATTAAAAATAACAATTTTGTTTTTCCTTTGATGTGTCCCCCGTCGGACGGATTCCTTTTGTTTGTTTTAAGTTTATTTTATACAAAAGTTTAGGTCTTTTATTTACCGATTGAGGCACTACGAAGTCTGCCGGGTCAGCTAGTATATTTATAATTTTTTTAATATAATTAGTGTTCATATTAACACTCTTCGTGTACTTACATACAATCTTTTTTTTCATGAGTCCGAAAAAATATTAGCTTCAAAATGAATTTACCACATTAACGGTCGCCACAATAATATTGTATTCATGCATTACTTTTGAGAGTAAATAAAAACGGACCTCTTTGTGCAGTATATAGGCTTACCGACTACAACCATAGAAGAGGTCCAGGTTGAGCCCTGGCGTTTTAATTAGCGTAATTAAGAAAAAGTTGAGCTACATTTGGAATGAAGAAGAAATAGGGGCTAGATTTAGTTCTTGCCTTTGTCCCGTACTGTGTGTAGTAATATGTCCAGTTTATCATGCTGCATTGGGATTAGGAGTTTTCCGCTAGTCTGCCTGAAGTCAACCCTCTTTTAGTTATATCTTTAGCGGTATATCCATCGTAATGTGCCATAGAAAAGGATTTTTCTGTTTCTTCTTTTGGTGTTTCTTTTACTTCATTAGTTTTTGTACTATGATTTATATTCGATTGATAATAACATTTACATATATATTTACTTTAACTTACTGAATAATAAATACTAGAGGGCCCGCAGTAGTTGGAATTCGACTATAATTAATTGGAATTGTAAGTCTGTACACTATTATGATTGTATTTTATACTTCTATAATCACAAATTTCGCCAAGGCTACACTATAAGAAAATATTAATAAAGACAAACAATATTTAATCTATTCTCAATTAGACCACAGACGTCAAGAACAAAAGTTTGACAATAAATAATAAGCATGCGTGTGTGCGTCAAATACATGGTATGTAGTGTGTGTAATGTTTTCTTTATTGATTTAATGTATCTTTTATGCATTACTTAAAAAAAATATTAGCACTGTGCACTTCTTCTCTATATTCTCTATAAGTGTGGAAAATTTTATACTTCTCAATCGGCGCAATTTTCGTAAAAAGGGATACAAAGTTTTTGCTTCACGTATTAATATATAGATGTGAGGAGCTGAGGATAAAAAGTGTCTGAACTGTTTCTTTTGTCCGCCTATTTATAAGTTGATATAATTAAGTAAATAAAAATTTCAAAACACGAAACGTCACCGAAATATTACTTTATTTTTAATAGTTGGCTTATTATTAAATTTAAAAAGAAATCCATCGAAATCACGAAAGATATAAGGTACATGCTAGCTAATTGTCATTGTAAATCGTAGTTAAAGAACATTCTCGATGCCGGGAACACAGTCCAGCGGCTATACAAACAAACACAGAAACATGTTCATGACACAATACGAACAAATTACATTGTGCAGTGGTGTTTATGCATTTATGTGAATGTCTAAGGAAGTTGCTAATTGCATGAGCTGACTTAATTCGACGCTGGCAAGAGCCGCCGGGAACACACTCCTCATGTAATAGCGTGTAGTATTCACGTAGACTAAAATAGATTTTTATTTCAACTAAAGGTTTTATTTTCAAACCTTGAAGAGAAAGTATTTAGTACGAATTAGTATTTTGTGATATTTAGCCTAAAGCTTTAGCGGGTCGAATGCTTAACAGTATAGACGATTTTTTTTTCTATCTATGCTGATAGCCTGAGAGGCTCAAACCAGAAGTGTTGCTAACACTGGCCCTAGCAAGAGCAGTGCTTTGCAGAATCTACCACCGGATCGGAAACGTGACCCATTGAGAAGATCCGGCGAGAAAGTCAGTTGGCTGTGTCTATGGGTTAATTAACTCGTCGAGCCCTTCGTCGGAATCGATAGGTTCGGTGAGGACGGTGACCGGTGCTTGAGGTACCTAAAAGCACCGTTAATGGATCGGGAAGATCCGTAATGATATGCTTAGGGCGTATTGATGGGTGGGCGATAACTCGCCTCGTCTGGAGGGTAAATGGTTACCGGTTTCCGAAGATGATACCTAAAAGTGAATTGGTGGAATGTACTTTGTGACGTTTGGTCAAAGTTACTTTTGAATAATTCTTATCCGGTCTTAAAAACCGACCTGGGATCCACCAGATTCAATTTCGTTTTGCCGTATTCTAAATATGAAAATCCAACGTATCTCTCAACCCGTATCTTTGAGGTTACTAATTGCTGAAAGGAGACCGCTTCTTCCTACCAGGTTATAAGTGCCGGATAAAAAATGTCTGGAAATTTTTCACGGGGTAATGGCCTAGCGTTTGACAGACAGGGGCGTATTGCAGTTTTTCTGCATTATACGAGTATCCATATTAGTTAGTACATGCGCCAAATTAACAAAGATAGTTTTCAATATAATTTTTTGTATTATTTTTTTCTTTCTATTGTACTTTTACCCTACCCGTTTCTTTATTTAGTTTTTTCGTCTTCTCTCTTTCATATTTTTTTTTATTGCCTAGATGCGTGGACGAGCTCACAGCCCACCTGGTGTTAAGTAGGAACCCATAGACATCTACAACGTAAATGCGCCACACACCTTGAGATATAAGTTCTAAGGTCTCAGTATAGTTACAACGGCTGCCCCACCCTTCAAACCGAAACGCATTACTGCTTCACGGCAGAAATAGGCGGGGCGGTGGTACCTACCCGTGCGGACTCACAAGAGGTCCTACCACCTGTAATTACGCAAATTATAATTTTGCGGGTTTGATTTTTATTACACGATGTTATTCCTTCACCGTGGAAGTCAATAGTGAACAATTGCTAAGTACGTATTTCGTTAGAAAAATTGGCTACCCGCCTGCGGGATTCGAACACCGTTGCATCGCTATATACGTATCCACCGGACGTCTTATCCTTTAGGCCACGACGACTTCAAGAGTCGTAAAATATAAGTAATTTTATAGTTTAATCTTGGATGTTTTTTATTTATTTTGAGACGTATAACAAATTACTTTACAGTTTTCGTGGTTTTTAAATATTAACAGCCAAATATTATTTGCCATTTCCATGCCGTGTTTGACAATCGAGCCATAAACTTAATTAAAATTATTTTTACAAATTTCTTTAGTAAAACATATTAGAATAAACTGCAATAGTAGTTTGAAATTTATATAATATTCTTCTTTAACTGATTTCATAGGAATATCCTGTATTATAGTTCATTTTAAAATGAGAATTTAAATCAACACTAGTGCGCTAAGCCAGTAGACAAAACTCTTCTGGTAACAGGGTAGCTGAATACCAATCATAATTGCGTAATTATTTCAATAAATTTATCGCAACTACATTATTCTTATAGGTACAATATCTAAGCTGCATTTATTAACTATAATTTAAAAAAAAACAATTTAATATTTATTGTACATAGTCAATGTAGATTCGTGATTTACAAGAACGAAGGCAAAATTGGGACGCACACGCGAAAACACTAACGACCGCAAACCAAACTGAAGACTTGTCCAACTTTCTAACTCCGACAATTCATTCCTAACTTCGGCCCTGCGCATTGGCCGAAAACCCTTTCTCCTTTCCCGGGCGACACCCCCTCCCCACCGAATTAATTGCAATCAAAAGGAAGGACAGGAGAGGCCACCCCAAACTTCGTGTGCCATGTTGAAAATTTGTCCGACGCTTGCGTATGTGTGTCCGCTTTATGCATGTGTGTTTTGCACATGCATATTCCGAGTGTTTTGTCAGTGAGAGATGAGAGAATATAAAACTTATGTTTGTTTGGATTTGCTGATTCAACTATTCTCGTGTTTTTAAATTCATCATCATCATCATCTTAGGCCTTACAGCCCAGGGTGGGCCTTATCCTGGTCCAGTATGTCTCTCCAGACTGCTCTGTTCAGGGCTTTCTCCTTCCAGTTCATGACGCCGATATTTTTGAGGAGGCGCTCCACGCCATCCAACCATCGGAATTTTTAAATTGATATCCGAATACATATATATTTTAAATGTTTCTAAATTTTAATAGTATTTTCCTAACGCAAAAGATACCAAGTGTTGATGTGTCCAATGAAGCAATAAACTTGAGATTTTGAAGTCATGTCTCGATGTGGATGACGGCATTACCTAACTATGGATTTCAGTAAGCACCTAAGAGCAATGGTGGTGAGCGCAATATATATTTGTATTAATTATCCTTTTATTAAAAGGACCTACATTTTGAAGATGCCGATGCTTTTTCTTTGTCTTTCCATGACTAATAAGGATCGTAACCATAATCGATTTCTACTTGAACCCGTGTCCACTCTATGCTGAATGTAGGTATCTTAAAAGGCACTACTAGATGATTTGTCTCCAATTAATTCTGTCCCACACCAGTTGATTGTTGTAGAGTTTCTCCTGTTGTCTCTGTAAAATTTTTACACCATCGTGTTGAAATTTGGCCTCTGTAGTCCTTCTCCAGCATCTGGCCCATTTAATCCATTATAATGCATCTGTCCCAGCTTAATGCAATTCGTTTCTTAATTTAGACTTTGTAAAAGACTCTTAACAGCAAAAAATATGAATACCATACCGACTTTTAGGACATTTTTACTTTTTAAAACTAATTAAAAATATGAAAAACTTTAGGAGATTCAGTAATGCACTACCGCGTTAGCCGATTATACCAAAACTGGTAGACGCAGAAATATTACAGCAAATTACCATACCAATGCTGGGAGCATGTATGTCTAATACAACATTCTTCGCTTGAATCGAAATACAAAAGTTTGGATATCTACATACCTAAACACACAGGAGCGTTTCATATCAAAATCTGACCCCAAGGAAACCATTAAGCAAATATCAAGAAACTGTACCTCACACCACACCTCTCGTATACGATTCTACGAAACTACATTAATATTTCAGCGACGGGGCACAAGTTGGGGTCCTTTCTAAACAGCCCTTGGTCTTCCAAAGTTATTCCAACTTTGTTCCGAACTCCGCTCTAGGGTAGCAAAGATTACTTTATATGGGGGCCCTTATCTCAGTCTAGTTTGCTTTTTGATAATGTATTGTGCTTTTAGAGTGTGTTACGAATGTTAAGAATTGTTAATCTTTATTGTTTTAGCGTCGATGATATTAAAGTGTTTTGAGACTTATTAAATATGATTTATAAAGACTTATAATCAACATCTTCCGTTCTATTTGAGCACTTAATTTTTTAGAATAGTTATAATACCAAAACCGTTACTATCATTAGTACATAATTTAGAATATTTTTCATCAGTTACTTCAAATAGAATCCTTGATATTAATTAAATGTTATGTGTCTAATGATTGAGCTAAACGTTCATATTATGTTACGAATTGTAAACTCTGATCTATTTTTAAATTCGGATGACCATTATTCCTCTTCAAATTTAACCAATCGACTTCTGACAGGTCATGTACAGTCAAGTACATAAGCCAAAACTGTTTTCTAAAGTGACAATAATGAAACGTATTGTTAATTTGAATACACTGATGTTATCTTTCTACTCGCTGAACGTGGTACGCGATACTGCACCCATTGCTCGGTAGCTTTGCATTAGGGTAAACATTATTAAAGGAATACTCAGGATAATTTGACTACCTACTACCTAGTCTATAATTATAGTGTCTATTTTGTACAAAAGTAGCGCTGTGTAAGCATAGTTTTGTTTGTTAATTTGGATTAAAAGTGATCGTTAAAAAAAATTCATTTCAGAAATTCGTAGTTGAAGTATGTCTCAAGAATAACGAGGCACATTGGATACGTAGAACATTTTTATTCCTCTAAATAAATAGACAAGTTTACGGCCCACACTTAGTCAACTGCTTACCAAGCGATTGATATGTTAATATAATCTGACTTGCATTGTATAACTGCTCTCTTTTCATTCAAAACAGAACCATTATTTGCTTCGTTGCATAACATGTGTAGTGAACTAAGCTAGGTTACCACAGGTATAAAGGTCTTGTAATAACATTAGAATTATGACTTCTTTATCCCTAATACCACACACGTTGTAGTTGAAGAAAACATCTCCAATGTCCGTAAATTTTTAACAACACCATATTTCACGTTATAAAATAATTTAAAAGTCGTAAAAAGTGTTGACATCGCACATACAGTGCAGTTAATGTCCACACGGATTCACCGAATTTATGGCTACACCAACACTTACGTGAACATGGCTGAGTCGAGGAGCCAACGAGATTTTGACCAATTTATAGCGTGCCAAGTGGAAAGATAAGCTAATACGGCTTAGCGAGGGGCGTGCTGTATTGGAAAACTAATTTTGCATAAGCCCTTGTGTGAGCGAATGTACTGGCTCGTTAATAATGACAGGTGATAATAAGTAACTTTAATAGGACGACACAAAGCTGTTATTTTTTATATATATATTATGTAGAAAGACATATTTTGAGGTTCTTTTTTAATACGCTTTTATTAGCTTCAGATGTTAGTATGTAACGGAATCTTTGAACATTAACCCCCTTCAAAACGTCGGATTTACTTGAAATTTTGCATACTTAATAAGAACCGAAAATCAATATTTTATATAATATAAAATAAAAAACATATAATATAAATACAATATAATATAAAATAAAATTGAAAAAATTGAAATTCAACTAAAAAATAGAAAACAAATTGAAATAAATTTGAATTAAATATGTATAGGTTAAGAAAAAATGATTTTATTGTAAAAAAGCGTGGGGTGCTTTTCAGGTTATTATCAAAATAACCCTTCTACTCATATCTGTTCATAAAATATTTATAACTACTGATACCATGCACCCCACGCATTTTTACAATAAAATATTTTTTTCCTTACACTATTTTTAATTCAAATTTATTATAATTTATTTACAATTTTTTAGTTGGATTTTCCATAAAAGCCAATTTTTTTAATTTTTTATACTATCATTTTTTCATTAACGGTCTTATTCTGATTTACCAAACGAAAGATACTAGATAATTGTTCAGAGTAACTATTTTCAAAACATCATTATTAACGCCGATTCCGATTTCTAGCAGAGTCGTAAAAACTTATTTTAGTGACACTTAAAGAAGGATTTGAATGTTTTTTAAGATTTTGTTGACTGTAGGCTTGACGCAAACTAAAACAAACATTGTCAAATTTAAACGAGAACCCGTCTACGTACCTTATTTATATAACGCATTCTAATGACTGTAAGGCACGCGCGTGGACCTCGAAGGGTGACCAGCCAGGGACGAAAATTTCCTAAAGGGGTTACCCTTAAACTGGGAGCGATAATTAATGCCTTTTAAAGGACCGTTTTCGACGAAAGAAAATTTTAATTTACAGCTTTATTAACATAGTATTAAGGTTGCATGTTAGTTGTTGTTTTTAGTTACGTTCGGTCCAATTTTATAGTGTCGGGTGTGGGTGCAAATAAGTATGTATCTACATAAGTATAAAGTTTGGAGTTGTTGATGAATGACACTCGGAGGGCCCATTGCCCTTCGGATGTTTTAAGTGGGTTGGGATAAGAAATGTGGGATATTCCGGTGAAATATTTCGCTTTGTGAGCCTGTTTCAGTATTGTTTACTTAATTATTGTGGAAAGTTTGTATCGTTGGATGGTCGGCTTGAGGATAATCTGCGTTTTGATTTATCACATGTTAATTAGAGCTGTGCTTTGTTTAATTAAACGTTGATTAAAGTTGTAATCAACGAAAATACTGTATCCACGGTTAAAAAAAAAAGTAATTCAGACACAATAAAATATATTTCTGCTAACACTAAATTGACACCAGAGCGTAATTGCTAATCAATAGTTATAGCCTACGGTTTTTGTGAGATTATTCTTTATAAGAATGAGACCAAATGTTGCGTTTGTAAAATAATACCTACAGTTAAATGTAATTAGCAGGTAACTTTATAGGTAGTAAATAAAGAATTCCATTAAAATAAAATTTAATTAAAATTACATTTAGTTTTGGAATATGGATTTAATTAGTAGCTTATTAACTAAATAATCAAACTATGAGTATAATAAATAAAGAGCAAGAAAATTTTGGTAAGAGCATTTGTTTTTTAATTGATTTTGAGGGGGAGAATGTAATGTAATTAATGCACACCAGAATACAATTCACATTAAAAATCAGTTTACAGGCAGATATATTTGTACAATGCGGTCTTATTTAAATGTATTGAAATTCTGATAAAAATATAGCAGGTATGATACGGTGTGGTATGAGCAATATATTGCTTTATACATTATATTATTTTTTATTTATTATTATATATTATATTATTATTATTATTTTTTTTGTTTTTTTTTTGCCTTTGTAGGCAGACGAGCATACGGCCCACCTGATGGTGAGTGAGTGAGTGATATTAAAAATTGATTTATTTGTTTATCAAGTAAAACGCGTTTTTCGAGAACATAAGCTCATGTTTCGATGACTTGCATCACGCCATATGCTACGCAAACAAATTATTCACGGTTATTATCCAGCTTCGAACCCTTCATACATTAATTTTATCACAACGTACGGCTTAAATGAAATTTGAACCTGATAAATTAACCAATTAAAATTGTTTTTCGTTAAAAAAATGTGTGCCTAAAAGACAGGAAAGAGACGTGCTGGACGAAGAAAGAAGTCATGGCTCCGGAATATCCGGGACTGGACCGGTATTGCCTCCGTCGAACAGCTGTTCTGGCTGGCTGCTGATAAAAATGAATATAGAAAGCTAACGGCCAACCCTCAGGATTGAAGAGGCACTGGAAGAAGAGAAGAAGAAGAAGAGCCGAAAAGAGACTGAAAACATTTATTGTGTCTGTCAAGCAATCGAACTCGATCTAAATAAGGTTAAAAATGATAAATAAAGAACTATAGATAACATAAATTTAGACAATGATCTTGCTTCTTAGACAAGGTAGGTACTTAAAATATTACATTCAAATTGCGTAAGGTAATTTCTACTATTTTAGTGGATTTTTTTATGGTGATACATCGTACTGTAAGCCTATATAGGTACCAAAACAATATTGATTGCGTAAAAGTACGATCTTATCCCTGAAAGCGATCACTACCATGCAATAATTTAGACAATGATCTTGCTTCTTAGACTAGGTACTTAAAATATTACATTCAAATTGCTTAAGGTAATTTCTACTATTTTAATGGATTTTTTTATGGTGATACGGCGGTAAGCATATATGGGTACCAAAACAATATTGATTGCGTAAAAGTACGATATTATCCCTGAAAACGATCACTACCATGCATTAACTTAGACAATGATCTTGCTACGTAGACTAAAATATTACATTCAAATTGCACACGGTTTTTATGATGATACGGCGACTGGGTACCAAAACAATGTATATTTCTACCGTAATGCGTTCATGCCTTCCGAGTTGATGGGTTGGAACAGCCGTTACACTATGCACTTGAGACTAATCCTGGTCATCGATCTCATTGAACCCATCGCTTGCGACGAAAGGCTCGGCGAGTAAATTAACCCACAGACACAGCCCACTGAGTTTCTCGCCGGATCTTCTCAGTGGTCTTGCTAGGGTAAGTGCTAGCAACGTCGTCAGGTTTGAGCCCCGTGAGCTCGCTACGCTGATATAGCCATGCTTTGCAGAATCTACCTCCGGATCGGAATCGCAACCCACTGAGAATATCCAGCAAGAAGCTTAGACGGTTAAAAGAGTAAGAAAAAATAGTAAAAGAGTTTTGACGAAGCATGTTGCTGATAACTTTATTTCTGTAATCTGACGAAGCATGTTGCGGATAATAACATGTACTTTTGGGTTAGGAATATTGTATTCTTTTTTTTATAATAAATTTTTATTAGATTAATGAGTAAAAGAGTAAGAACCCTATTAAATGTACAGGCTAGCTTCAGCTGAAGATCAATAAAGGTCATAAAAGTCATAACGATGATCGCATTATGGGGATACAGCTCTCGGTAGCTAGTGGGATGGTAAAAACATCGCAAATGAGATTTCTGCTAGATTTCCAGATAAATGTGATTGTTTATACTAAGTTCAGGGTACCGTTCGGTATGAACTTAAAATACACAAACCCTAAGTACACAATAATCAATCTAAGAGTTTGAATTTGAAACAAAGTTATTTTTAAGTTATATTTTTAAATTTAATATTTAATCACTATTGTGTTCTTTTTTAAAATGTCAATTATGCGTAATTGTTCTATTCGATTATAAATTATTATATTATTTGACGGTGTAGACTTTTTTTTAAATTTTGTCTATTATTTTTACACATCATTTTCGCGTAGATGCGTGCTCGGCACAGCAACTGATAACTTTATTTTATGACATTATGAATCCCTTAGTTGAATCATTTTTGAGCTGAAATTTTTATGGCTATTTCATAAAGTTGTTTCCTAGGCAGAGTAGCATCAACTAGTGAATATGATAGAACAGTTTAATCCGATGTAACTGTATATTGAAGAAAAGCTATATACATACATGTATATGTATACTAGGTGAATGCATGTCCGTGCGAATTAATGTAGATACATAATATATATGCTATACATATACATAATATATATAATATACGCTATACATAATATATATTAGCACTGACTCCAAGAGTCAAACCAAAACGTGGGTGAAAAACTAGTATTGATATGAGTATACAAAATGAATATAAATATGTACCTGTTATTTCATTATAATGACTAACGTGCTATTAATGAAATGATTATTTGACAATGATATCAATTTCAAAGATATTAATGAGTAGTTGATATACAGTTATAATATTATTATAGGCGTGTATCGTGTTCTATAATCAACCGTTGTGATTATAATTTCTTGATCAATTATTTTCTTGCACCGGGAAAATCTTCCGCCGAGCGAGTGATATTGCTCGGCAGACCGACAGTCTAAGTTTTGTTGTTTAGAATTTGTATATATGCAAGCATATCTTCAAAATGTCGTAAGCGAGATTCAGGCATCTTTCAAATATCTTGTGTTCAATGATGGCTACTACTACAGTTTGATTTTCATCACTCGATGTTATTCGAGTCAATCGAGAACATTCGTTGAGTGCGTATATTATAAAAAAAACATGACATCTCCCTGCGGGACTCGAACATAGGCACAGCTGCATCGCTTGATAAGAGTGCACCGGACGTCTTATCCTTTAGGCCACGACGACTTCGGGGATTATATCACAACAGAGAGAACCAATGGTACCGGCCCACGCAGTGTAGCGTCACTCAATAATTAGGAAATCTTAAAAAAATTAAACAGTCCACAGTATAATGAAGTTTTTGAATTGAAACTTTTTAGGCGCTTTGGGAGTAAAATTTAACTCGCGACAGATTCGTTACAGCAGAGAGAAAAGATACAATTTAGGAAGAGCGAGAGTGAGAAATTAGATAGAGCGTCTCGCGAACCACTCGCCCGGCTAAGATGGAAAGGAAAAAGCGAGCTACGTTGTTTCTCTCATACATAGCATTCTCTGATACAAGAGAAATTTGATTCAAGGATGAAAAATGAAGAAAATCACAATACTACACACCACAAAAGAAGTTTCACTTCTTTCACGCGCACCAGGTGGCACGCGCACAATTTTTTCTTTCAAGTTCGTATCCTTGGATTGGATACGAATATACCTATATAAGACTTAAATACTGGTACGCAATCTTCTTTTTCTCCACCTTATCCCACTAAGTGGAGTCGACACAGCTAATTTTTCTCTTCCATTCTCTTCTATCAGCCGTCATCTCAGCAATCACTCCTCTCTCTCTCATATCGTCATTCACACACTCCATCTATGTCTTCTTTGGTCGACCTCTTCCCCCTCTACCTTGCACTACCATTTTCATACATCTCCTAGTCACATGCATCTTCTCTCTACGCATCACATGTCCATACCACGCCTTGCCTATTTCTGCCGTGAAGCAGTAATGCGTTTCGGTTTGAAGGGTGGGGCAGTCGTTGTAACTATACTTGAGACCCTTAGAGCTTAGATCTCAAGGTGGGTGGCGCATTTACGTTGTGGATATCTGTGGGCTCCAGTAACCACTTAACACCAGGTGGGCTGTGAGCTCGTCCACCCATCTAAGCAATAAAAAAAAAGCCACGCTAACCACCCGCTCTTTAATTTGTTGATTACGCGGGGCTACTTTCAGACTTCCTCTGAATACTCTGAAATACTGGTACGCAATAACAACATAATTTATCACGGCCGTGTTTATGCCTCGGTCATTAAACGCACGAAGCGATGCCGACGACGGCACACGCCTTTCACGTCTTTATGAAACTATGAAAACGTAATGACCATACGTCACATCGTAAAATACCTCCCAAAACAATGGGCGCTTAAGACAGAAATTAATATATCATTATGTCAGACCCATGTACCAGCCCTAGGAATGTTACGTCCTGCTCGCACGCAAGCATTCTGCGAGCGGCCGTCTCGCTCGTGGGCGGAAAACATTGGTATGAATACGCGAATCTCTCCGTGATTGGGATTTGTTAATCTCAGCGAAACTGCTAAAGTTAAAATCCTAATGTGCTACAATGCCTTCGGGTAGTGTTTGTTTGTTTGTTTGAGAATAAGTACGAACTTTATAGTAGTGAATTATGGTTTAATTTCGCAACGAGCGTGCCCAATCAAGTATTTAACTGCGTGATATAAACCTTCTGATGTCTTATTCAGACTCATAGAATTCGTAAGAATATTCTAATTATTCTGGATTCAACGGTATTTTTTTTTGCTTAGACGGGCAAACGAAGTCACAACCAATCTGGTATTAAGTGGTTACCGGAGTCCATAGCCATCAAAAACGTGAAAGCCGCCAGCTAGCTTGAGACAAGAGTTCGAAGTCTCAGTTCTATTGTACAACGGCTGCCCCGTCCTTCATATTAGAATGTATTTCTGCTTGCGGACCTTTTTGTCCGAGAATCGTTGCATTGTATTGGAGTTTTGGTCATCGTTTTCAATGTAGCGTCGTAAATAAAAAAATAAATTTGATTTTTATGCTTCTCTGTGTACTTAATATGAACTGTGCGAACAATTATTATTTATTTAACTGCACACATTTGCATGCTATGCAAATTATATTAAGAATTTAGTTTTATTTGAGTGCCAATTTCAAATTCAGTTTTTACACGGTTCTCGAACCGTATTCGATTTTACATACGGTACGTTCCATTACGTTATAAAGAAACGAAAAATCAAAAGCTACCAATCCGCTAATGCCCGCGTACAAAAAACGGCGTCTATAAAAATCAGGGCAATGATGCCGTGCGTTGTAGTCCCTCTGAGCGCGCTTTTGAACCGCGGCTTTGCTTACCCTAGTGCATCTAGGGTTGCTCCTTATTTCTGAAATACGTCCTAAAAATATCAATAAAAATAATAGCACCATCTTATATTCGGTACTAGGTCAGTGCGGCTCACAACCTCGAAGGAATTTACAGTTTTATTGAATTATATTTAAAATTATTAAATTATTTATTTTATTATATTTAAAATTAATGATTTTTACACGCTTTATATTAGCTTCACTTGTATGTATGTTTGTATGTTTGTAACTGACTTCTTTAGACGCGATTTTGACCCACTTTAAAGGGCCAGATTTCATTCAAACTTTTTAGATTTATCGAGAACCGATGACAATACACTAATTTGATAAGATTATTCCATTATTCAATTTGAAAAATAAGATTTTTGCCAATTTATATAATTTTTATCTATAGTCGATAAGGCAGGAATTGATGTTAAAGTACTTAATAGTTTTAAAATACGCTTTTATAGAATATTTAACTAAAAAATGATAAATAAATAATAGTTTAAAAAAAATAAAAAACACGCTTTATATAATATAAAACTCAACTAAAAAATAGAAAGTAAATTTTAATAAATTTAAATTGAAAATAATGTAAAATTTATTTTATTTTTAAAAAAGCGTGGGGTGCTTTTTAAGATATTATTGAAATAATAATTCTTCTACTCATATCTGTCAGAAAAATATTTATAACTAATAACACCAAGCACCTCACCCTTTTTTTACAATAAAATCTATTTTCCACTATTTTCAATTTAAATTTATTAAAATTTATTTTCTATTTTTTAGTAGAATTTTATATAAAGCGTGTTTTTTAGATTATAATTTTTTTTATTGCTTAAATGGGTGGACGATCTCACAGCCCATCTGGTCTTAAGTGGTTATTGGAGCCCATAGACATCTACAACGTAAATGCGCCACCCACCTTGAGATATATGTTCTAAGATCTCAGTATAGTTACAACGGCTGTCCCACCCTTCAAACCGAAACGCATTACTACTTCACGGCAGAAATAGGCAGGGTGGTGTTACCTACCCGCGCGGACTCACAAGAGGTCCTACTACCAGTGATGATAACCACCAAAAATGATATGCGGTCATGTAGCCAATCTCAATACACGGGCAAACTACAGGCTATAAAATTTCATTTTCTGACAAGTTTTAGCGACAGTCTGCTCTGGGAAATGGTTTGGGTAGGTACCACCACCCTGCCTATTTCTGCCGTGAAGCAGTAATGCGTTTCGGTTTGAAGGGTGGGGCAGCCGTTGTAACTATACTTGAAGCCTTAGAACTTATATCTCATGGTGGGTGGCGCATTTACGTTGTAGATGTCTATGGGCTCCAATAACCACTTAACACCAGATGGACTGTGAGCTCGACCACCCATATAAGCAATAAAAAAAAAAACATTTTGGTAACACAATCACCTAGTACTTAGCAGATTAGATTGGCTTTAAATCTACACGTACTTGCAAACATGTCAACGTGCAAACTACAAGTCAATCCAAGTCATACAAACTACAGCTTTTACCGTGATGTCAAATACCGTTTCTTAGTAAAATGTTCATTATGAGATTTAATCAATAACATAGGTACACTACAGTATTAAAATAGTGAATTATTCTGCCTGCAATGAGGACTTGTCAATTATGAGGACGGCTTTTTCACTATCATGTTATTTTTATTTATCATATATGTAGCTTTACAAAAGTTCGTAGACACTACAATGTAAGTGTAACTTTAATTTTGATATTATTGTATATTAAACGAGTATGTATCACATATATAGAAATATACGGATTTAAAGCAGTTTTTTAACCGACTTCAAAAAAGGAGTAGATTCTCAATTCGATTGTATTATTTATTTTTGCACCTCAAAACTTTCGACTGGGTGAACCGATTTTGAATATTCTTTTTTTATTAGAAAAATTACAATAATTGTACATTATATGTATTACCGTAATATTAAGTTATAAAAGAATACGCAATTTAATTTTTAATGCATATTATTTTATTTTGGAATTTTTTTTTTGAAGGCGTTTTTTTTTTACTTTTCTTATTTATTGTTGTTTATAAATATCTGACAGCCCTAAGCTCACTCGACATCACAGGCTAATTTACACCGGCCCACCACAAAGAAAAATGCGCTAATTAAAAACTGAGTCGTCACAAAGTGTCATAGCGAGCGGGGCCCGCAGACGAACGCACCGCGACGTGCGGTTTTGTTCTTTTGATAACAGATTAAAGTTCAACACGTGTGCTCTATAGTAATTTGTAAGTTTTGAAAACTATGAGGTTGCCTTTAAAACCGTACATTCGATTTTTTTTTGTATAAAGAAAAAATATTTTTTAGGTACACTTAGGTACATTAAACTAGGATAAAAATAACAATACGTCCAATTTAAAAAAAAAAAACTTTCTAGAACGAAGTTCCTTATTGGACGATACGGAGGGGTACCCTAACCGGGAATAAACGTCCGTAATGTAAGATTTTTATTAGTAATGCACACAGTGTACGAATTAATTTTGTAATAACGTACAAATTAGTAATGCACATAGTGTACGACTTAACTTTGTAATAACGTACAAAAAATAACATATTTTTTAATCATCCATTGACTACGATCTCAGAGCGTTCGTTTGCGCAATACACTAACTCTTATACAAACAACCGTGAATGAAGTGTACCACAATAAGTTCGTACGTTACCGAATGACCGTGGGTTGTTGCGAAACCTCCAGTCTTACCTAGTCAGGTCATAAATTCTGTCACATGTTTAATGTAAAATAATTGAAACAAGTTTATTCATTATGTAACCATTCATATACCAAAATGAACTTAACAAAACATAGATTCTTATGACACTAAAGTTTATTCAAAATGACCTCCGTGATTTCGAATACAGGCCTTCAATCTGCGCGGCCAGTCGTCTATCGCAGCACGAACGAGGTCCATGTCAATATCGGCGGCTGCCTTAATCAAGGATGTCTTGAGTGACTCCAAATTGGGATGAGGCTTTGAGCACGCCTTTTCCTCCAAGTGTTGCCATATCTTGTAATCTAACGGATTCAAATCTGGACTGGAGGNAATTTTTCTAATGAAATACGTACTCAACAAATGTTCACGATTGACTTCCACGGTGAAGGAATAACATCGTGCAATAAAAATCAAACCCGCAAAATTATAATTTGCGTAATTACTGGTGGTAGGACCTCTTGTGAGTCCGCACGGGTAGATACCACCGCCCCGCCTATTTCTGCCGTGAAGCAGTAATGCGTTTCGGTTTGAAGGGCGGGGCAGCCGTTGTGACTATACTGAGACCTTAGAACTATATCTCAAGGTGTGTGGCGCATTTACGTTGTAGATGTCTATGGGCTCCAGTAACCACTTAACACCAGGTGGGCTGTGAGCTCGTCCACACATCTAAGCAATAAAAAAATTAAAAAAAAATATTATATTCAAATTGCGTAAAGTAATTTCTACTATTTTAATGGATTTTTTTATGGTGATACATCGTAGTGTAAGCCTATATAGGTACCAAAGCAATATTGATTGCGTAAAAGTACGATCTTATCCCTGAAAGCGATCACTACCATGCATCAATTTAGACAATGATCTTGCTACGTAGACTAAAATATTACATTCAAATTGCACACGGTTTTTATGATGATACGGCGACTGGGTACCAAAACAATGTATATTTCTACCGTAATGCGTTCATGCCTTCCGAGTTGATGGGTTGGAACAGCCGTTACACTATACAGTTGAGACTAATCCTGGTCATCGATCTCATAGAACCCATCGCTTGCGACGAAGGGCTCGGCGAGTGGATTAACCCACAGACACAGCCCACTGAGTTTCTCGCCGGATCTTCTCAGTGGTCTTGCTAGGCTTAGTGCTAGCAACGTCGTCAGGTTTGAGCCCCGTGAGCTCGCTACGCTGATATAGCCATGCTTTGCAGAATCTACCTCCGGATCGGAATCGCAACCCACTGAGAGTATCCAGCAAGAAACTTAGACGGTTAAAAAAGTAAGAACCCTATTAACTATACAGGCTAGCTTCAGCTGAATGTCAATAAAGGTCATAAAAGTCATAACGATGATCGCATTATGGGTATACAGCTCTTGGTAGCTAGTGGGATGGTAAAAACATCGCAAATGAGATTTCTGCTAGATTTCCAGATAAATGTGATTGTTTATACTAAGTTCAGGGTACCGTTCGGTATGAACTTAAAATACACAAACCCTAAGTACACAATAATCAATCTAAGAGTTTGAATTTGAAACAACGTTATTTTTAAGTTATATTTTTAAATCTAATATTTAATCACTATTGTTTCCTTTTTAAAATGTCAATTATGCGTAATTGTTCTATTCGATTATAAATTATTATATTATTTGACGGTGTAGACTTTTTTTTAAATTTTGTCTATTGTTATTATTATTTCGCGTAGATGCGTGCTCGGCACAGCAACTGATAACTTTATTTTATGACATTATGAATCCCCTGGTTGAATCATTTTTGAGGTGAAATTTTTATGGTTATTTCATAAAGTTGTTTCCTAGGCAGAGTAGCATCAATTAGTGAATATGATAGAATAGTTTTAATCCGATGTAACTGTATATTGAAGAAAAGCTATATACATACATGTATATGTATACTAGGTGAATGTATGTCCGTGCGAATTAATGTACATACATACATATATATGTATGTAATGTACCTATGTACATATATTAGCACTGACCCCAAGTATCAGACTAAAGACTAAAGTGTGGGTGAAAAACTAGTATTGATATAAGTATACAGATCTATGAATATGTATATGTACCTGTTACTTCATTATAATGACTAACGTGCTATTAATGAAATGATTATTTGACAATGATATCAATTTCAAAGATATTAATGAGTAGTTGATATACAGTTATAATATTATTATAGGCGTGTATCGTGTTCTATAACCAACGGTTGTGATTATAATTTATTGATCAATTATTTTCTTCCACCGGGAAGATCTTTCGCCGAGCGGGTGATATTGCTCGGTAGACCGACAGTCTAAGTTTTGTTGTTTAGAATTTGTATATATGCAAGCATATCTTCAAAATGTCGTACACGAGATTCAGTCATCTGTCAAATATATTGATGTGTTCAATGATGGCTACTGCTACAGTTTGATTCTCATTACACGATGTTATTCGAGTCAATCGAGAACATTCGTTGAGTAAAAAAAAATTATATCTCCCTGCTGGATTCGAACATTGGCACAGTTGCATCGCTTGATACGACTGCACCGGACGTCTTATCCTTTAGGCCATGACGACTTCGGCGATTATATCACAACAGAGAGAACCGATAGTACCAGCCCACGCAGTGTACCGTCACCCAATAGTCAGGAGATCGTAGAAAAATTAAACAGTCCACCGTAATATTAAGTTTTTGAAGTGAAATTTTTAGGCGCTTTGGGAGTAAAATTTAACTCGCGACAGATTCGTTACAGCAGAGAGAAAATATACAATTTAGGAAGAGCGAGAGTGAGAAAATAGACAGAGCGTCTCGCGAACCACTCGACCGTGGTAAGAGGGAAAGGAAAAAGCGAGCTACGTTGTTTCTCTCATACACAGCATTCTCTGATACAAGAGAAATTTGATTCAAGAATGAAAAATGAAGAAAACCACAATACTACACACCACAAAAGAAGTTTCACTTCTTTCACGCGCACCAGGTGGCACGCGCGCAATTTTTTCTTTCAAGTTCGTATCCTGGAATTGGATACGAATATATAAGACTTAAATACTGGTACGCAATCTTCTTTTTCTCCACCTTATCTCACTAGGTGGGGTCGGCACAGCTAATTTTTCTCTTCCATTCTCTTCTATCAGCCGTCATCTCAACACTCACTCTTCTCTCTCTCATATCGTCATTCACACACTCCATCTATGTCTTCTTTGGTCGACCTCTTCCCCCTCTACCTTGCACTACCATTTTCATACATCTCCTAGTCACATGCATCTTCTCTCTACGCATCACATGTCAATACCACGCCCTGCCTATTTTTGCCGTGTAGCAGTAATGCGTTTCGGTTTGAAGGGTGGGGCAGCCGTTGTAATTATACTTGAGACCTTAGAACTTATGTCTCAAGGTGGGTGGCGCATTTACGTTGTGGATGTCTATGGGCTCCAGTAACCACTGAACACCAGGTGGGCTCGTCCACCCATCTAAGCAATAAAAAAAAAAGCCACGCTAACCGCCCGCTCTTTATTTTGTTGATTACGCGGGGCTACTTTCAGACTTCCTCTGAATACTCTGAAATACTGGTACGCAATAACAACATAATTTATCACGGCCGTGTTTATGCCTCGGTCATTAAACGCACGAAGCGATGCCGACGACGGCACACGCCTTTCACGTCTTTATGAAACTATGAAAACGTAATGACCATACGTCACATCGTAAAATACCTCCCAAAACAATGGGCGCTTAAGACAGAAATTAATATATCATTATGTCAGACCCATGTACCAGCCCTAGGAATGTTTCGTCCTGCTCGCACGCAAGCATTCTGCGAGCGGCCGTCTCGCTCGTGGGCGGAAAACATTGGTATGAATACGCGAATCTCTCCGTGATTGGGATTTGTTAATCTCAGCGAAACGGCTAAAGTTAAAATCCTAATGTGCTACAATGCCTTCGGGTAGTGTTTGTTTGTTTGTTTGAGAATAAGTACGAACTTTATAGTTGTGAATTATGGTTTAATTTCGCAACGTGCGTGCCCAATCAAGTATTTAACTGCGTGATATAAACCTTCTGATGTCTTATTCAGACTCATAGAATTCGTAAGAATATTCTAATTATTCTGGATTCAACGGTTTTTTTTTTTGCTTAGAAGGGCAAACGAAGTCACAACCAATCTGATATTAAGTGGTTACTGGAGTAAATAGCCATCAAAAACGTGAAAGCCGCCAGCTAGCTTGAAACAAGAGTTCGAAGTCTCAGTTCTATTGTACAACAGCGACCCCGTCCTTCATATTAGAATGTATTTCTGCTTGCGGACCTTTTTGTCCGAGCATCGTTCCATTGTATTGGAGTTTTGGTCATCGTTTTCAATGTACCGTCGTAAATAAAAAATTAAATTTGATTTTTATGCTTCTCTTTGTACATAATATGAACTGTAACTGTGCGAACAATTATTATTGGTTTAACTGTACACGTTTGCATGCTATGTAAATTATATTAAGAATTTAGTTTTATTTCAGTGCCAATTTCAAATTCAGTTTTTACACGGTTCTCGAACCGTATTCGATTTTACATACGGTACGTTCCATTACGTTATAAAGAAACGAAAAATCAAAAGCTACCAATCCGCTAATGCCCGCGTACAAAAAGCGGCGTCTATAAAAATGAGGGCAATGATGCCGTGCGTTGTAGTCCCTCTGAGCGCGCTTTTGAACCGCGGCTTTGCTTACCCTAGTGCATCTAGGGTTGCTCCTTATTTCTGAAATACGTCCTAAAAATATCAACAAAAATAATAGCACCATCCTATTTTCGGTACTAGGTCAGTGTGGTTCACAACCTCGAAGGAATTTACAGTTTACTTAATGATTTTTACACGCTTTATATTAGCTTCACTTGTATGTATGTTTGTATGTTTGTAACTGACTACTTTAGACGCGATTTTGACCCACTTTAAACGGCCAGATTTCATTCAAACTTTTTAGATTTACCGAGAACCGATGACAATACACTAATTTGATAAGATTATTCCATTATTCAATTTGAAAAATAAGATTTTTGCCAATTTATATAATTTTTATCTATGGTCGATAAGGCAGGAATTGATGTTAAAGTACTTAATAGTTTTAAAAATACGCTCTTATAGAATATTTAACTAAAAAGTGAAAAATAAATAAAGTAAAAAAAAAATAAAAAACACGCATTATATAATATACAATTCAACTAAAAAATAGAAAATAAATTTTAATAAATTTAAATTGAAAATAATGTAAAATATATTTTATTTTAAAAAAAGCGTGGGGTGCTTTTTAAGATATTATTGAAATAATAATTCTTCTACTCATATCTGTCAGAAAAATATAACTAATAACACCAAGCACCTCACCCTTTTCTTACAATAAAATATATTTTCCACTATTTTATTTTTTAGTAGAATTTTATATAAAGCGTGTTTTTTAGATTATTTAATTATTTTTTTATTGCTTAAATGGGTGGACGATCTCACAGTCCATCTGGTCTTAAGTGGTTATTGGAGCCCATAGACATCTACAACGTAAATGCGCCACCCACCTTGAGATATAAGTTCTAAGATCTCAGTATAGTTACAACGGCTGTCCCACCCTTCAAACCGAAACGCATTACTAGAAATAGACAGGGTGGTGTTACCTACCCGCGCGGACTCACAAGAGGTCCTACTACCAGTGATGATAACCACCAAAAATGATATGCGGTCATGTAGCCAATCTCAATACACGGGCAAACTACAGGCTATAAAATTTCATTTTCTGACAAGTTTTAGCGACAGTCTGCTCTGGGCAATGGGTTGAATAATGGAATCCTTAGTACTGTTGCACTGTTGTTGTTTCTTCAACGTAATCGCTAATAACTGCCTAGCTATCATAGTTTCATCCTACTGGTTGTTTCATCTACTGGTGGTAGGACCTCTTGTAAGTCCGCGCGGGTAGGTACCACCACCCTGCCTATTTCTGCCGTGAAGCAGTAATGCGTTTCGGTTTGAAGGGTGGGGCAGCCGTTGTAACTATATTGAGACCTTACAACTTATATCTCAAGGTGGATGGCGCATTTACGTTGTAGATGTCTATGGGCTCCAATAACTACTTAATACCAGATGGACTGTGAGCTCGACCACCCATATAAGCAATAAAAAAAAACATTTTGGTAACACAATCACCTAGTACCTAGCAGATTAGATTGGCTTTAAATCTAAACGTACTTGCAAACTTGTCAACGTGCAAACTACAAGTCAATGCAAGTCATACAAACTACAGCTTTTACCGTGATATCAAAAACCGCTTGTTAGTAAAATGTTAATTATGAGATTTAATCCATCACATAGGTACACTACAGTATTAAAATAGTGAATAATTCTGCCTGTAATGAGGACTTGTCAATAATGTAGACGGCTTTTTCACTATCATATTATTTTTATTTATCATATAGCTTTACAAAAGTTCGTAAGTAAGTGTAATCTTAATTTTGAGTATACTATACAAGTATGTATCACATATATAGAAATATGTATACCGATTTAAAGCAGTTTTTAACCGACTTCAAAAAAACAAGGATATTCTCAATTCGGCTGTGTTTTTTATGTTTGTACCTCAAAACTTTCGGCTGGGTGAACCGATTTTGAATATTCTTTTTTTATTAGAAAGCTATTGCTCTCCGTGTAGTCCCATTTGACCGACTCCAAAAATAATAATAATTGTACATTATATGTATTATCGTAATATTAAGTTATAAAAGAATACGCAATTTAATTTTTAATGCATATTATTTTATATTGAAACATTTTTTTAGGGCGTTTTTTTATTACTTTTCTTATTTATTGTTGTTTATAAATATCTGACAGCCCTAAGCTCACTCGACATCACAGGCTAATTTACACCGGCCCACCACAAAGAAAAATGCGCTAATTAAAAACTGAGTCGTCACAAAGTGTCATAGCGAGCGGGGCCCGCAGACGAACGCACCGCGACGAGCGGTTTTGTTCTTTTGATAACAGATTAAAGTTCAACACGTGTGCTCTATAGTAATTTGTAAGTTTTGAAAACTATGAGGTTGCCTTTAAAACCGTACATTCGATTTTTTTTTGTATAAAGAAAAAATATTTTTTAGGTACACTTAGGTACATTAAACTAGGATAAAAATAACAATACGTCCAATTTAAAAAAAAAAACTTTCTAGAACGAAGTTCCTTATTGGACGATACGGAGGGGTACCCTAACCGGGAATAAACGTCCGTAACGTAAGATTTTTATTAGTAATACACACAGTGTACGAATTAACTTTGTAATGACGTACAAATTAGTAATGCACACAGTGTACGACTTAACTTTGTAATAACGTACAAAAAATAACATATTTTTTTATCATTCATTGACCACGATCTCAGAGCGTTCGTTTGCGCAATACACTAACTCTTATGCAAACAACCGTGAATGAAGTGTACCACAATAAGTTCGTACGTTACCGAATGACCGTGGGTTGTTGCGAAACCTCCAGTTTTATTTTCTTCATACCTCAAATATAACTTTAAATTAATGCTTTTATAATAAGGAACTTCGTTCCTATCCGGTGTCCCACGACACCACCCATCTTTTTTATTATAAATAAATGAATATAAGATAGTCTACGATATGATGGTTAAATTATAGATAAAATTTAGAATAAAATATAATAAATCTTGGAACTGATGTTGTAATATATAACAGCCAAGCAATGCTCTTGTTAGCACAGACGTTAACAAAGCCTACCGCTTAATACTCTCCACAAGCCTCGTTTGAAGAAGGACGTGTCATAGCGCTCCGGAAACACCGTGGAGGGGAGTTCATTCCATAGCCGGGATGGTACGTGGCAAAAAAGAAACGCACTGTGGATGACCGCAGTGACTCCAGGTAGTATGGATGAACTCTACTCCGGTGGCGGGCGGTGCGATGGTAAAAACGAGATGCCGATATCATCTCGAACAATTCCTCAGAGCACTCCCCATGGAACATACGGTACAAAATACAGAGGGGTCCGAAGTCCCTCCGCAGACCCAGAGGTTCCAAACGTTTCCTTTCATTGGCGTATATGTTACCGGAATTGTATGAAATCAAGGAATTGTATACAAATCCTAGGAAATGTGTACAATTCCGATACTATTTAGGAAATGTATAAAATATTGTTTGAAAAACTATTTAATGCATAGATATCCTAGGAAATGTATAAATTTCCTCGGAATTGTATATAATTCCAATATCCAATTAGGAAATGTATAAAGTAAATGCTTTCTGTAATAAAACACGTTGTTAATAATATATTTTTATTATAACACTTATTGAGACAATCGGGTAACAGGCATACCGTAAAATAATAATAATATATTCATATTATCTTACTAATTAAAACTTTTAAAATCAACCATCTATTAACTTTTAACGTATCACAAAATCAACTTATATTTATTCTTATAAAATCAAATTTTCATTTGGCAAGTAATCAGTCTGATAATTAAGTAATTATAAATGTCAAAGTATAAAAGTAAATCTTTATATTATAATACTTTGTCAGTCCATATAGGTATTTATTTTTGCAGGGTAAGCTCGAATGGCATTTGGAAGTACATAATACTTTATTTTTAAAACACAGACATCTTGATGTGGCACAGTTTTTCTTGCAAAGGCACTTCTTAAATCCCTGGCCAGTTCCAGTGGATTGCAAGTTGGCAACTGACCGTAGTGCAAGACTCGTCCCGCTGTCTCCGCGTACCCACCAATATCTTAAATGTTTTACATTTCCGATTGCTATTCAGGAAATGTATAGATTTCCTAGGAAATGTGTAATGTGTAAGTATAATATAATTTATTTCACACATTTCCGTGCGATTTTAGGAATTACATACATTTCCTAGGAATTGTATACAATGACATACATTTCCGTTAACATATACATACAAACGAACCCATTAACAAAGATTAAATACATCAGATTAAAACAGTTTTGGTTACATGGAAATCGATCTAAACTCGCTCGATGTAAAATATGGGCGAACCGGACATAAAACGTATAAAGAGTATCATAATAAGGACTCGTGCAATAGATGATGTCGTTGCTAGTTTTCATACTGAGAACACCATCCCTCGAGGAAATGATGCAGGAAAGACTTTAATGAGCTGAACTGTAGTGCATTGAATGCGACATAAGGCTATATACACAGCCACGCACGAAAACGTATATCGGTAATTTATTTTTAAGATTTAAAATTAAATAGTCAATTTGATAACCCTCCTGTTCTTTAGTGATGACTGGACATAATTTGAGTGTCAGGGTTGGTCATGATTGATTTATAATGTTTAGTATATGAGCCGTCTATTATCAAAGGTGGCAATCTGTTCATTTGGACAAAATTTTTTTATTGATATTTCAATACAGATTGATTTGAATATAATCGTCTCCTTCAAAGAATACGGTTCAAAACCTGCATTAAATAAAGGTTAATACTTAACCTGTTATTTATCTAAGATGTCGTTCAGAAGAGTTTTGTGACTGCCAATGGAATACAAAGTCAATAATTCGTTTTTCTGATTTACCAATAATTATCCAAAAGTCACATTGCCGGCTTTGATAATAGTCGACTATGAGTCGACTATAAGTTATAATAAGTTAGAGGTACCAGAAATTGAGCTGATTATATGACGACGTAGGTTGTGAAAAATGGTTTGTAAAAGATATAAAAATTATGTTTGTACTTCTTTGTATTTGTTTATATTTCTTTATAAAGTATTGCTTATATGCTATTCTGATGTGTAAGCTACATTATTGTAAAGTTTCATCAAAATCCATTCAGTAGTTTTTGCGTGAAAGAGTAACAAACATAATGTACAACAATATACAATCTATACATTCTTATAAACTTTCAAATTTATGTAGGATGTTTTATTTTCGTGTTCTATGTATCTATTCGCGTAATACTGATACTATTCAAGTTTCATACAATTGATATTGGAATTTCAGGGAATATTTATGTCATAGCATTGTCAACGCACATCAGGAGTCGGAGTGTCAACAGTGAGGACCATATTCCATCATTAGTGTTGATAAGAGATACTATGTTATAATATGTTATTGTCATGTTATAATATATCAACTGGTAGATAATGTCTTAAGCATTAGAATAGAATACAAAGATGGCTACCAACAAACACACATAGACTAGATACAGTGTACCAACCTGCATGAAGTTAAAAATAAAATAAAAATAATTATCTAAACACTAATGACGTAGATTTTAGTTATTGTTCTACAAGTAAAATTTTAATTTGAAGATTCTATGATGAAGCAATAATGTTGGGTAAAAAAAAGTTTGTAAATTCGCGTTACAAGTTTTTGCCAAGAAACAGTCGTGCATTGAGGAATGAGACAAAACTGAATCTTCGACCTCAGGTCCAATGGTGACTAATACGCCAATGACCGAATAATTATATATGGGATCGCGGTGTAGCGAATTAGCGAATTCTTTAAATTTTATTCAATCGTCAGCTCACAAAAATTTACGTATTTTCTTATTTCGTCTTAATAAGCCTGTCTTTCATCTGTCAGGTCGTTGTGGCCAATGGTTAAACCTAATTATTCCCACATATATATTATAATATATTTTAGTTTATCATCGAACACTAAGCTTTATATTGCCTAACAAAAGATTTTCTTACAGTATCTCCATCAAAGGAAAATAATGCGCTCTGACTTAGAAATGTATTAGTATGGGGCTTGTTAGGATTGTTTCGAAATTGACGTAATAATATGTAACAAACTTGCCATAGATGCATGAACAAATTTAAAATTAGGATTACACAATTTTATTACAATTTTGAATTAACTCCTGTTCCTTCCTTCGTTGTAAAACAATACTTCTAAAATATTTTATTAGTTTGTTTATCGAGATGAGGAGCTTATTCACTAAATAACCAAGTTTCAATTAAAATTAATCACAAACGTAAAGATTCTCAAATATTTTCACATAAAGGGAATATGTTCCATTGCACCAAATTCTCCATTTAGAACATACGTGATGTTAAATACTAAAGCGATTTTATGTTTTTTGCAGATCGATGTATCGCAGCGAACGTGAACATCAAGAATTAAAAGCCTTTTAATAACAGACCGCTTGGGAGGACGGTTTCAACCGAAACGAAGCCAAGAAAAAAAATAATTCAGTTTTAAATATATATTTCAGAGGAGGAAGGAATCCGTCCGACGGGGGAACATCATATGAAAAACAAAATTGTTATTTTTATTTAACTCTGAGTATTTTCATATTTATCTACCTTTTAAATCTTCTCTGGACTTCCACAAACAATTCAAGACCAAAATTAGGCAAATCGGTCGAGCCGTTGTCGATTTTTAGCGAGACTAACGAACAGCAATTCATTGTTATTTATATATATAGATTATTTAGTTTGATCGTGTCGCAGAACAATAATTATGTGTCTTTTGTTTCGCTTATTCGAATTTTTATTTTTAGAGTTTCAAAGTTATTTTCAAAATATAATTTTTTATACATGCATATCTATGTCTTCAGTTCTTGTCTTCAAGGTTTTGAATCTATTTACTATTCTTGCATTCCAAATATTAATGACAGTTGCTTTTGATTATATTTAGTATAGCTACACTATTATTTGTAAAATCAAGTATTGTTTCAGATCCGTACATACACTGAAGCAGCGTGAAGATATAAATGTGGAATAAAATAGACATCATTCCTATTTACCACGAAATAATTCTCTTAAATCTACTTTGAATAGAGGCCTCTCTTTTTGTCGCAAAGCAACTTTAGTGGGTAGCGGCTTTTTTGTGTCCTGGCATTGCTAATGTAGAACTATAGTAACTACTTACCATTGGATGGGCTTACAAAATAAAACAAAAACACATTTATAGTAATACATTTACTACGAAACGTGCTGTTTTCACGGATACTTTACTGGTGGTCGTGTTGTGACTCTTGGGTACCACTACTCTGCCTATTTCTGCTGTGAAGCTGTAATGCGTTTCGGCTTGAGGGGCGGAGTAGCCGTTGTACTGTTAAAACTGAAACCTTAAAACTCTTGTCTCGGGTTGGGTAGCGAGATTTACGTGGCAGTTGTCTATGAGCTCCGGTAGCCACTTAACATCAGTTGGGCCGCGAGCTCGTGCATCGATCTAAGCAATAAAAAGAAAAAAAAAATATCACCAAAATTTTTGATTTGTTTTTTTTTCTGTTTAGACATTCTATGTAAGCAGATGTTATGTTATGAATGCGGATGTTTTATGAATGTTACATAAAACCGCGCCATTCTAAGTGCCGCCCGTTTCTTAAAAACCATACACATACGTGGTTTTATCGGGAATGTTCGTCGCTTGAGGGATACGACCAACATTTTTACTTTCCGCTTAATGATCGCTTCAATAAAAATGCTTCTTATTATTTCTATCAGACGTACTTCCAATCTGGTGAACCGTGAAAGCTTATGGGTTTTCTTTTTCCATCTTTATTGTCTTTTAAAAGTGATAAACAATGTGGCGTAGATTTAAAAATGTCATTGTTCAGAAAATATAGAACCTGGTCATTACAAGGAAGAGTTCCATGGTTGTAATGAATGTTTACAATTCAAAGGCACTTTAATATTTTGGAAAACAAAAATGAATATTATCCCGTCGCTCAAAAAGCATTTTGTAATATGAATAATAATTACGTTGTAATGAACTATTTTTACATATTGGGCATTACAAATTTACAGCTTTAAGAGTGCATATCTCACACAAATCTTAAAATGTTGTTAAGTAAATTACCAACCTTTTAAAGAGCTCTGGATGGATACATGCGTTTCGGTTTGAAGGGTGAGGCATGTAACTAGGTATACTGAGACCTTAGAAGTCATAGCTCAAGGTGGGTGGCGGCATTTACGTTGAAGATGTCTACCTCCCCCGGCTCTCACTTAACACCAGGTGGGTTGTGAGCTTGTCCACCCATCTATGTAATAAATAAATAAAAGTATGTATATTTTGTTTTCATCTCTCATCTACCTAGATAGTGCTTTTGGAGGTTTTCTCCCTAAACTTCCATATACCTAATTCGTTTTATTCGTAAAAAAACTATAAATCTACCTTGTAGATATGTTTAAACTAATGATAACTTTGTAAGAATCAAGGTTTTTTTACTTGGATTTTAATTTGGTAAGCCCTAATTGAATTTGAATAACAAAAGTGATAAAAACAGAGAATATAAATATCGATATTATTACAGATAGCAGCCTGGATTGCGCCACGACCGGTGCGATAGAAACACTTTAATTAGAGCTACACAAGCAACCCAGAGTGGCCGGGAATTGCCACTTTTTGCCAATTGTCGCCTCTTTGTATCCACTTTCCCCCCTTTTCCCGATATAGTGTCACGTGCGGCGTCGATATGCCAATTAAGTCATTGTGCCGATGCAATTAAACTTGCAGTTTTATTTTGATTTGTTTTTATTTTTTACTTCATCATCGCCTGTACAATATGTTTTGAATGCTCCAAACAACACGTTGTAAAGGTGATAAATATTGCGTTTATTTGTATTTTGGGTAGGTAGATCTGGGTGTTATTTTTGTGCTAGTATTGGACATAAAACCAATTTGGAGACTAAGCAACATTTCGATCAAAATATGGCCCGTTACTTATGGGCAATTGCGGGGGCCAAAATGTTTTAAGGATAATTATAGTGTGATACAAACTCCTGTAATTTTTCACCTAACCTCCAGTAAATTATATTTATGAAAGACCAATAATTTTACAGTATTGTTATTTTAGCAACATAATATAGTTTTATAGTAGAAATTTATATGTAAATGGTTAAATTATTTTTGTTTTCAACAAATAACGTGGATAACTGTATTGGCCGTTAGTGGAAATCCATGGTAAATTTATCTGAAATACAATAATACTAATTGCAGACAAAATTTCTGTATGCTTCATGAATCATTCATTACATCAATTCTTGACTACACGTATGCAAGCGACTTTCCCATACTAATATAGGATTGATGAGAACGGAACTTATGAAAAGGAGCATTAAGATGTGAGTGAGAGAAAACAGTAAGAAAATGAAGAGAGAATGACAGACAGAATGATAGAGAAAAGGAAGATGACGAAGACGGTTAAATGAGCAGAGCGTTACAGGATAGCCGCCGGAGCCCCATGGTACAGCCGTGGATCTCCAAGACAGGGACCTTGAGTCCATCAGTAAGTATCTACAGTCGGCATCAGTGCGCCATTTCGATAAAGCGGCAGGACACGAGGACCCTCTCATCGTGGCTGCCGGTAACTACGTTCCCGATCCTGTGGACCGAATGGTAAACAGTCGACGTCGCCCAAAACACGTCATTTCGGATCCTCCCGATCCACTAACGGTGCTTTTAGGTACCTCAAGCACCGATCATCGTTCTCGTAGAACCCGTCGCTTGCGACGAAAGGCTCGGCGAGTAAATTAATCCACAGACACAGCCCACTGAGTTTCTCGCTGGATCTTCTCAGTGGGTCGCGTTTCCGATCCGGTAGTAAATTCTGCGAAGCACTGCTCTTGCAAAGGTTAGTATTAGCAACGTCGTCAGGTTTGAGCCCCTTGAGCTCACCTACTAGTTAAGGTTACGCTGAAGTGGTATCTCAAGACCATCAGCTTAGGTAGGAAAAAAAAAGAGCAGAGTGTAATAAGGTGTCAATTAATTTTTAATTACTTTGGTAAAGAATGTTTTGGAGAAAAAAAAAGATTAAAAGTACAACAGCGGAAAACAAAAAAAAAATGTATCGAATTCTTCATTAGATTCATTAATCTTGACAGTGGAATTATTTATTTTATGTGCCATATTCCCAATCCTACACTAATGCAATATGCAATAAAACCAGATAGAGTATCCGAATTCCTCTGACCATTGGACCACTGTGTAGTAGCTGTCTTGGCAACATCTAACTCGTTATAGTGTGTACCAGGTGCTAAGCAAAGTGCGTTGAAGCCTACAAATCGGACAAAGAGCTTTCTAAGAGGCTCGAAATCGAATACGGCGTAATCTAGACGATCGCACAGTTTAGTCCTTTAGTTACTGATCGGCCCTTTGAGACCATTTAGTTTGTAATTAAAGCGCTCGAGTTGACTAATTGACGTATGAGTTTGATAAGAAAATTTCCTTTTTATTTGTGCAAATTCAGTTTTGTGAATTCATGTGAGTCCGCGCGGTTAGGTACCACCACCCTGCCTATTTCTGTCGTGAAGCAGTAATGCGTTTCGGTTTGAAGGGTGGGGCAGCCGTTGTAACTATACTTGAGACCTTAGAACTTATATCTCAAGGTGAGTGGCGCATTTACGTTGTAGATATCTATGGGCTCCAGTAACCACTTAACACCAGGTGGGCTGTGAGCTCGTCTACCCATCTAAGCTATAAAAAAAAAAGACTTCCACTAAAGCAAGATCTTGGAAACGTTTTGTAGATTTATTGTTAAGTTGTAACACGCAAAACGCAACCACAACACGGTACAGTTATCTGGTAATGTTTATGAATAGGCAACGAATATTTTTCACATTAATTCCCGAGAAATAAAAAAAAAACATCATCAAAAACCCGTAAATACATCAAAACGTAACCCCTAAAGCGAACAGCGTCATTGAAACATCAACGAAAACTATTTTTATCACGATAATTTGTCAACATTAACCCTACGAATGGTGGTGGTCGAACGCGCCTCCTGTTGACAAAACTTTATTACCGAATATTAGACAATATTGGCTCAAATCAGCTTTTTTTCCGTAACAGAATGCAGTTGGCCGAATAGCCATTGAATAGAAATGATCTAGTTCTGTGACCCCAAAATTGGGTTTGCGCAACAATGGAAACACGAATATCCTGTTTTTGTGGATTTGGTACGTGCCCGGTGCGATAAAGTATTTTATTTTAAATAATGTTCAATCATTGTATTTTATTAGATACTAGGGTGGTATACTGAGTAATATTGTAATCGAAATATAGAAAAATTTGTAATCAATCTTCAATACTTGGATTCCTCAGTTTACGTAGTTTCTACATTGATTATGTATTCGAAATAACATTGATGTTATCGAAAATCGCAATACACCTACTAGATTTGCTTTGATTTACGTAGCCTAAAACGTTATACATTATTGCTTATAATGTTTCAGAGTTAAGATATCTATGTAAGTTTCACCATTGCATTCTATGGTAAACAGTCGACGTCGCCCTAAGCACGTCATTTCGGATCCTCCCGATCCACTAACGGTGCTTTAGGGTACCTCAAGCACCGGTCATAGTTCTCGTAGAACTCTTCGCTTGCGAGGAAAGGCTCAACGAGTAAATTAACCCACATATTCAGCCCACTGAGTTCCTCGCCGGATCTTCTCAGTGAGTCGCGTTTCCGATCCGGTGGTAGTTTCTGCGAAGCACTACCCATGCTTGTGTTAGTGTTAGCACTGTCGTCACGTTTGAGCTTCGTGAGCTGCCCCTACTTGTTATGTTATGCTGGCATAGCCTCTCAAGGCTACCAGCTTAGGTAGAAAAAAAAACTTTACATCCCGAAAATGTTATCAGGGCACAGCGATTACAAATGAAAGAAAGAAAAGTAGCAAAATAAGAACGGGGTGATCAACTCAATTTTTTTCTGGCCTTATAAATGACACTTTACCAGGCTCTTTCAGTAACTGCTGAATGCATCGATTACAACAACTATTCAATGAGTGACAGATTTTGAGCTCTAGTCTGGTAACGATATTTTCAAGAGCTCTAAATGCGGTCTCAAAAAATTTTCTACACGGTTTCATCTCTCCAAGCCATTATTGTGAAAATCGGTCATAATGAGTTAAAATGAATTTCAAAACTAACCAGGTAATTCAGTGCCTCAATAAAAAAAATTTAATAACGTTTCATTATTAAAAAATTATGTTATGATTTTGGCAATTACAACTAATAACGCTTAAATATCACAAAACTAAGAAACAATCTAAAATACCCGAGAAAAACTGTCCACATATGAAAAAAAATGCGAATGTAAAATGATAAAACAATGGCCGGTATTCACTCACTGCAATGCAGAGTCAGTCCGTCTAGCTTTCTCGTGAACAATGGGTCACCATTGTTACACCGTCCATTTTAAATGAACAAAATGGCGCCGCGTTCCAAATTCAAAAGCGAAACTGCCGGATTTGAAACAATACCTCTAATCCTCGTAAAGGGTTAAATGCATGCTATTGGTCAACCGTACCCCCTTGTAAAACTTTTGTTCATATTTGTGTTGGTGTGAGTGTCGCGAAGTTTGTCTATGTAGTAGTGAGAGCTTCGTTCGGATGCTGAGTCGAGCTCTTAGGTGTGTTTTAAACGAATTGATTTGGTGTTTAAAATTGAAACGTTTATACAATTTCTGGACAGCTTAGAAGTGAAATAAGTCTTAACACAACTTTTTTTTTTTTGTTGAGTGATTTCATGACCTGGTAACTAAGACCTTGAAGTCATGTCTTATTTTAATTTATATTCTTATTTTTATGAAAAATTATAATATGGAGTGAAATGAAATGAAATGATGAGAGATGATATGGGATGAAATATAATCTCAGTAAAATGGTGGTCATTTACTGAAATTTTTTCAGTCGGCTTTTTGGAGGATCCCGAGAAGTTACGTCCAGCGACTTTGTTTCATTTTCCCACATTTGTGCACTTACACAGATATTGAACAGTTAATAAACCACCGTTATTACACATTTAAGCCTGAAGAAACACTAAATAGATAAAATAAAACAAATCACACAACATCACTCCTCGCGTTTCCGCCAGAAAGTCTCTTAACACAACGTAGGAGGCGCTATGATGTCGAATTCCTGAGAACTACCCACATTCAAAAAGAAAGAGAAAAGTACTTATAACTCTATAGAATGACCAGAATATCATCAGAGCTGCATCTACGACTGTCAAATTCACAAGACACGTTCCCATAAGTATATAGGCTGAGGACAATTCATCGAACGCGTCAACCATGACGGGGAGTCGCAATCAAAACTTCCCAACCCTGGTAACATTGTCCTAACGCCTACACGCCCCACTTTTCTCAAAGACCATTATTTGGATGTCTTCAAACCGTGAGAAGGGTCTAGCGTTGTGTTGCCATTTGAAAAAAAAATAAAGCATAAACTAAAGGGTAAATAGGTAGACAGCCTCGTATGGTTGGTCGAAAAAGTGCTATCAAAACGTGGTCAATTCGGAGAAATATAACTAATTTTGGAACCATTACTTAATTGTTATTGCAACCATAATAATATGGCAATTGTTAAATCTAAATTAAAAAAATGAACTTTTAATCTCTATTTGTTATTGGTCGTAATTTTATAAATGACCTTGCGTATTTAGGAAACGTACGTGAGTTCCCAATAATTTTCGAGTAGTTTCTACACCAGCATGAAGGTAGTCTAAATTTAATGCTTTTTTATAGTCACTTTATAATAAAGATGTCGTCTACTGTTGTCTACCCTACCTCTATCTTCTCCACTCGACCCTCTACCATACGAAGAAAACGATTAAGAATCAGCTTCATCAATAACTGGAGGATGCCAAATAATTTAATTAAGAAATAGACATAGAAAATAAAGCATTATTTCGTTATCATTTAAAATAATATAACTAGCCACATGTTCGCTACTGAACTCACATCTTTCGATATCAGATTGTTTGATGTGTATATATATATTTTTTATAGCTGGAGATACAAGTTCAAGCTCACCAGAACGCAAATATCTCAACTATTAGACCGCAGATACCTACTAATTTTTGGTATGAGACTATAATCTGAATAAAAATAATTGTAGATTATTTGTTATCTTACCATTACAGGCCGGTTACCATTTATAATCCATTACACTACAAGCCCACACGATTATAACATCGTCTTGCCTATTCTTATGGTAAACCTGTCATATATTCGGGTTTTAAGAGTGGGATAACCAATAGCGTTTAGTGACATTTTGACCACCGGTAGCAAGCGGTATCCACGTCATAATGTTTCAGGCTGTAGTAACTACCTATTGCCAGATGCACTGTAAACTTGTCGACCAGCTAAAATAAGAACAAACTAAAATACCGAAATTCCCTAAAATTCGGGAAATTTCCTCAAAACACTCGCCCTGGCATCTCCAATCGCAAATGTCCCCCATCTTAAACCGGGGCGCGTGTGCCCGCCTGATAATGTAATTAAAACAACACCTTTATTCGGAGCAGTCACATTTTCTAACGAGTTTTAGTTTGATATCTGCGGACGAGAGAATCTCATGAGCAGATCGCGTTTTGTGTGATTACCCTAATTTCTTGTACGGAAATGGATAATCTTTGTAGCTTGCTCCTATATATTCAAAATTATTGTCTTGTATCTTTTGTTCTTGTTTAAACTATATTGTATAGCTTATTAGTGTTTTATTCTTTTCTGTCTAAGATTGATTTCCACCGATCTTGTGATCTAAAAGCTAATCAATTCTGATCAATAAGGACGTTTAATAAGCTCGTACGGGTTTATAAGCACTATCATCCTGCATATTCAAAAGGTGAAGCTTTCTTGCTTTCCGATTTGAATGATAACTGAGACATCGATCACATCTCTTAAGGTTGTGGTATGGTGGTAGTCATGTTGTGGTGCCTATGGGTCATCGTGACCACCAGATGAGCCGTGAGTTCGTTCACACAACCATACACTGACGACAACAAAGAAGAGGCCAGTAAAAGGACTATTGGTGCCATGGCGAATAATGTATGAAAAGAGATAATAAGTTAGTTTGATGGTACCTACGAGTAGTATCTACTACAACGTAATTTAAATGCGTAAGTAAACGGTTGTCAAAAATCACATTCATTAATGGGCTCAGAAGATATATTTGCGTTAAATTATAGTTACTTAACTATGATATCTTTTAGAGTATACAAATGTATCTATACTCAGATAAAGAAAGTTATATTATAAAATGTTTTCTGAAAATAAAAACTCTGCGAGTAGGTCCTGCGGTCTACAGAAAAACCGGAGATAATCTGCCAAAACACAAGTCGAGCATTAACTCAAGATTTTCCGACGCAGCCTCCGAATTTTCGGTGTAACATTACACCCGTACATTAGGGCTAAGTGATAGCGTCACATTTGTTGGATTAATTCATCATCTGAATTGCCGTGGCCAGACTGATGGGCCGGAACGTTCTCCCTCCGAGGGAGGAGGGGGCGCCCTCCGTGTGGGGTTTTAATTATGTTTTGTTTTTGATGGGTTATTTTGCGTACGTATTTTATGAAGTTAAGATCTCATACGTATCTCGTGTGCAATTGTTTTTTTTTCGTGTGTCCTTAAAATGGCGGAATTGTTTGGAGCGTCCTTAATTTAATGCTAGTTAGATCATGTATGTATATATCTGTATAAAACTTTTATTGTAACTTTGTAGCTATATTAAAAAAAAAACAATTTATTGTGATTATCTATTCCATTATTGGTTGTTAAGCTATGTTATTTTGTAACATAATCAACTTAATTCAACTTCACTGACTCGAATACATTTGAAACATCAAACGGAGAAACGTCAAAGTAATTCGTTGTGAATTATATAAAAATTGTCGGTAAATTGCACTAAATGCTGACTGCCCTTTCCCCCCGAATTAGGCACCCGTTTCCCCACCGAGTCTGCCCCCTCTCCGGACAATGCGAGTGTAAGGATAAATGGGAGGGCTAGCTCTTCTGGTTAAGTGTAGATTTTCTGAATGCGGTGTTGATGACGGCTTGCTAGAGCTACAATTTTGTTTATCGATGAAATAAAACAATGTCGATAAACAACACATCAGAATATCAGGTCTTTTTCGAAGAAATCGTTATGGAACAAGTTTATTTACATAGATTTTTTTTAATAAAGGCCATTGCTTCTTCTTCTTCTTCATTGTTTCTTCAAGTTATGAATTTAGTGCACAAACACCGCAATGATAATCATTACTTTTTGCAACTGAAAAATTAACTTCCTGTATACATACCATGTACAGATCAAAAACACAATATCTAACGCTCTCAAATTATAATTCCATGAATACAATAAATAAATAAAACTATCTTTTGTATTACCCAATCACACGTAAAAAGAATTTTCTAGAATAATATCTTTCAAAATATATTTTTGTATTAATTCGTTTTTTTCATCGACAAACATATCGATGGTTTTTGCATGCTCTACACGACAATTCCCCCAGACCGGTGGACAGCGGGCTGTAAATACTCGTGTAAAATTGTCCACATTCCCTCCGTGAAAGCCTTTTGTTATATATTTCTTTGTTATTTACCTCATTGTGATGTACTTCCTTGTTTTGATGACGGCAAACGACACATGCCGGTTATAGTTCATGCGGCTTGATAGCATTTTATAATCCTTTTTTGTCCTGGCGAAATTTCATTGAGCTCCAAAATTATTTATTTTAACAGATCATTTAATATATGTACTTATTGAAATATGCATACTGTACGATAGCTCAGTATTAATGTATTTTAAAGTTATATATAATTAAGAAAAATGCCGTCAAACCATAGATAATACAAATAAATTAGTTATAGATAAGCAACTCAAGCACTCAACAAAAATGATTACAGGCGTCGGCCACTAGATGGCTTCGCTTCGATTAGTTTCCAGTTGCTCCTGTAGACGGCATAAACATATTACCTATCCTATATTTTATTTTTAATGAAGGATTTTGTAAATTTTCAGAAACCACAAATTGATAAAATTTAATCAATTTGTCTATAACAAATAAAAAGTTGTATGATTTATTGTTTTATTATTTTCAGTGTTTAGTTATACACTAATTAAATTCCTTAACTTTAACAACATATAAGTTTAGGGGCATCCAAAACAAGATGTCGCTAGTTTTCATACAGAAAATTATTTGTCTTAAAGTATCGCAGTTTTTTTTTTGCTTTGCCCACTCTGCTGTAGTGCGAGGCGCTAGTATCGCGATCGGCTGGTTGTGAGGTTATGGAACAAATTGGCGGGAGATATCAAAATTTGAACCTCTTAATCAAATCTTATACTGTCAGCTTGTCTTTTAAAAATCTCTGTATGTAATTAAATCTTTTTATTTTTTTATTGCCTAGATGTGTGGACGACCTCACAGCCCACCTGGTGTTAAGTGGTTACCGGAACCCATAGACATCTACAACGTAAATGCGCCACACACCTTGAGATATAAGTTCTAAGGTCTCAGTATAGTTACAACGGCTACCTCACCCTTCAAACCGAAACGCATTACTGCTTCACGGCAGAAATAGGCGGGGCGGTGGTACCTACCCGTGCGGACTCACAAGACGTCCTACCACCAGTACAATCGTCAGATTAATAATGTATTAAGTATGTCGAATTGATGCACACATAAATAACGTTGTGAAAAATAATTGTTCTCCCTCGTTTTCTTAATAACACAAGTCAATGTTTGGTTTTCAAGTATTCACATTATGCAAGTTTGGGAAATGTGTTAAAATCTTTTTACGTTTTTCAAAACGTTGGTAATTATTTAAGACTTGTAATGTTGTGTTCGCTGGGATTCACACCATCTTTAATTTGGTTAAAACGTTACTAGTAGGTAATGGTTTTAATGGTGCTTCATCGTCGATTCTCGTCGGCAGCAAGGCTTGCAAGAGCTGAACAAAATTATTATAGACGTTTGTAATGGAGATCATTGCCTAATATAGTACGTACTTTGTGGTACAAGGCTTAAATAAATTTATAAGCAGTTCTAGATTAACTCATCTTCTTCTTATCTTCTTATATATAAAAATGAGTTGCTGTTCGTTAGTCTCGCTAAAACTCGAGAACAGCTGAACCGATTTGGCTAATTTTGGTCTTGAATTATTTGTGGAAGTCCAGAGAAGGTTTAAAAGGTAAAAAGTAAAAATATCATTTTGTTTGTTTTATGTTTATTTTATACAAAAGTTTAGGTCTTTTATTTATCGATTGAGGCACTACGAAGTCTGCCGGGTTAGCTAGTATACAAATAAACATAGCGTTTAATTTAAACAAAAAAAATAACAACAAACATGGACCGACTCAGAAATATTTTAACATTTATAACAAACGGAATAATTCAACGGAGTTTGTTGTTCGCAAAATATTTTGATTGCAACAACAACTTTGTAGTGTAACAAAGATAACATCCAAGTGTTTGCGGGCTCGACTCGCGAATCTACGAGTTAATTGCTGAGCACAAATGAGCGGGCGCCATCTACACCGCTTATAGCCGACCGACACCTGGGCTTAGGCTCGCCATATACTTGCACTTTAAATAGAAAGGTATGAAAGTAAGGTAAGGTAAGGAAATATCTTTTTTTTTGAAACGAAGTTCCTTATGGGACGATGCGGAGGGGTACTCTAACCGGGAAAAAACGTCCATAACGTAAGATTTTTTCTATTTAGTTTGTTATCAATAGATGTCGCTGCACGTAAATTCAAATCAAAAAAATCATACTTACCTGGCGTAGGGATACCGTGATCATGCAGGCGGTTCCCCCAGGGCGAGGCTGCTCCATTGCACTGCGGAGTGGTTGACCCTTGCTATTATTTTTATCTTTATCAATAAAAAATCATAATAAAAAATGTATACCCGAATAATTATTTTCTTTATACCTCGAATAGAACTTAAAATTAATATTTTTATAATAAGGAACTTCGTTCTTATCCGGTGTCCCACGATAAACACATTTTTTTTATTGCCCTTGTAGGCAGACGAGCATACGGCCCATCTGATGGTGAGTGGTTACCGTCGCCCATGGACTTCAGCAATGCCAGGGGCAGAGCCAAGCCGCTGCCTACCGCTTAATACTCTCCACAAGCCTCGTTTGAAGAAGGACAGACATGTCATAGCGCTCGGGAAACACCGTGGAGGGGAGCTCATTCCATAGCCGGATGGTACGAGGCAAAAATCTGTGGCCTATTAGATAAAACGCTCGGTATATTCGTATTTGGGTGATGCGACTATGCCAGAGATCAAATCTAACGGTAGCTATAATTTTTTTTAGTAAATAGGTATTCAAAACGGAGTCACAGACGACTTGTAAAATCAAGGAATAAGGAAAGTAAGACACGCTTCTGGTTATACTTTAAAGAGCACGTGGCGTTTAAAAAAATGTTTATTGTTTAAAAAGGTGAACCTGGGATTAAAAGTAAGTATGTATGTGATTAAAAGTATTAATGTCAATCCTTATATCATTAACTCGAACGTAAAGAGCGCATGAAATGAGAAATGTTTTTAATCTTGTTGTTAAACAATGCCAAAAACGAGGAGTCGCACGTTGTTTTAAATTAGATATTTTATTTTATTATAATAATATTTACTTTACAATAAGCTCAACAAATTCTAATCTTCTATGACATTTTTTATTATAACCTTCAATCTAAGTTTCTTTACTGAAAATATATTAGAAGAATACATTACAACTCCCTATAAATTAAATATAAAACAAGAATTAATCTGGCAACTGTATGTCGAGCCTTAAAAACGAAATGTCTCCCTTTCACCTTCTACTTTCGCTCGGATAATCTTATTTTTGACCCCGTCGAGGTGTTTTAGGTATAATCGAGCAGACAATAAGATCGAGAATCCCAAAACAAAGAGAAAAGTCGAAATGTATTACCTTTTATTGTGAACCCCAACACGGATTAAGAGAGACGCGGTTTTGAATTCTGATTCGAATTGTCGAGTAACAACTCGGCCGTTTAATTTAGACCTCCCGTTGGCTGTTTAGTTGGTTGATCGAGTTACTGGTACGGGGACCAGGATCCGTTAGTTATATTGTAACTATGCACACCTATTCTGGCTATTGCTTTGATTACATTCAGCAAAGTGGTCTTTAAATGAAGATTTTGAATGTTTAAGACGTGGTGTTTGATGTTTGGAGACTTTAAGTGCCATTGTTGTTAGTGTAAAGTTTTGTCTCTTTTAGCATCTTAGACACAGATTTTCCATTTTAAAATCACCTACATTTTAAATATTTTTTTAACTAAACTACTGTTTTAAAAAACCAATAGAGTAAATATATTTCATAGATATTATTTTTTATCAACTTATAATAAGTGTACCTTGAAATAAATCTAGAGTATTATCCAGAACGGACATTAAGCTTAAAGCATTGAGCTTAAATAGTAATAAAGTATAAAATTAATACAGAAGTTTAGTGGTGGTAGGCCTCTTGTGATATTACTGGTGGTAAGATCTCTTGTGAGTTAGCGGTGGTAGGTACCACCAACCTGCCTATTTCTCCCGTGAAGGAGTAATGCGTTTCGGTTTGAAGGGTAGGGCAGCCGTTGTAACTATACTTGAGACCTTAGAACTTATATCTGAAGGTCGGTGGTGCATTTTCGTTGTAAATGTCTATGGGCTCCAGTAACCACTTAACACCAGGTGTGCTGTGAGCTCGTCCACCTATCTAAGCAATAAAAAAAAGACAAACTTATTATTTAAACGAAAGACAATAAAGTTCAAAAACTTCATTTTAAATATTGGAGATATTTGATTTTTGTTCCAGACCCTTCAAATAGTTTTGGTGAATCCTATTATCTATTTCTTTAATTTTTTTGTTGAGTTCTGTCAGTTTTTGTTATGACTGTGGCTTATTTTACAATAAACTCAACAAATCATATTTTTCCTGATATCTCGATAGGTACTCAATTTTCTATCTTATCAGCTCAACACTCAAAGTAAGCTATTAGTTATAAAGCTAATTTGAAACTACATAATATTTTAAAGGTAATTTATGTATAATATTATAATAAGTCAACTTGTTTATCATCTCAGCATTTTCACCATATTATTTTTCTAGTACATGCAATGGAACTCCGCGTACTATTGGGAATCGCTGGTCGAGGCTTTTCTTGTGTTTCACAGTATCATCCAAATCCGTCAAGCCATCTTTGTGTGACTAAAAAACATTATATTCTATTCTATCAGCCCATGGACGTCCACTGCTGGACATAGGCCTCCCCCAAGCTTCGCCACAAAGACCGGTCCTGCGCTGCCTGCATCCAGCGGATCCCCGCGAACCTCAATAGGTCGTCGGCCCACCTTGTGGGAGGTCTACCCACGCTACGTCTTCCAGTACGCGGTCGCCACTCAAGAACCTTCTGGGCCCAACGGCCATCCGTTCCGCGAGCAGTGTGTTCTAAAAAACATACAAACAAATAATTCTTTTAGTATAAATTAATGAACTTAAATTGAATTTGTCAGTAATTACTGTACTGTAATTACCAGTAGTAACTGGTGGTAGGACCTCTTGAGAGTCCGCGCGGGTAGGTACCACCAACCCGGTTTTTTTTTGCCGTGAAGCAGTAATGCATTTCGGTTTGAAGAGTGGGGCAGCCGTTGTAACTATACTTGAGACCTTAGAACTTATATCTCAAGGTGGGTGGCGCATTTACGTTGTAGATGTCTATGGGCTCCATATAAGCAATTAAAAAAAAAACCTACCTTTTTCCCGCTTAAATAGACTTAATTAATTTTTTCCTGTCTTTGTATGCAAACTAGCGTACGTACGGCTTACCCGATGGAGAGTTGATAAACGCTATGGACGTTTAAAAAAAATAGCTACGAAAGTACATAACACATTGAATGGAACCCTAGCGGACAGTTATTAGGGCAGTTTTAACCCTTTATTACAACCCTCCGAGTGACCTCGCCGACCCGTTTCAACGTTTCTCTGCTAAAACCCCAAGCAAGTACCTATCTATGGGGTGAAAAATGTATTTTCGTGATAAATAAAAATATCGTTTAGGTAACAAACATGTCACTAATCATTTTGGTTGTGTGATGACTTATTAGTTTTGGTGTACCTAGTGATTGTGATTATTTTTTTTATTGCTTAGTTGGGTGGACGAGCTCACAGCCCACCTGGTGTTAAGTGGTTACTGGAACCCATATATATATTTACAACGAAAATGAGCCACCCACCTTGAGATATAAGTTCTAAGGTCTCAGTATAGTTACGACGGCTGCCCCACCCTTTAAATCGAAACGCATTACTGCTTCACGGCAGAAATAGGCAGGGTACCTACTCGCGCAGACTCACAAGAGATCCTACCAGTAAGTTTTATGGCAAAATGCCAAAAAAAATATGCAAACAACTTTTTACTTAAATAAGTTTAGAACATCTCTATTATTAAACTGTATAGAGAATACTTCAATCAAGAACCAGTTTTTTCAGTACCCCTTTTCGGAAATGCGAAATGCATTCGCAAAAAATATGCATTGTCAAATATAAGCAGATGGTCAAACAATATAATGGTAACATTAATATCCATATGGACATAAATAACGGTCAATTTCGTTCAGTAATATTTTTTTAAATTATGTTTTGCAATGTGCTATCAAACGAGAAGTAGCAAGCGGCGTACATTGTGGCAGCAAACGCTAACCGTGAGTACTCGTGAACATACTTCACTCATATAATGTTCAGAAAAAAATAATAGCTCAGTATCAAAAGTGCAATAACAAAATAATTTTCATTTAAAAAAAAAACAAAAATTATGTGAAACAAATTTGAAATTCGAATAGATTTAATTGTATTTCCTCAAAAAAAAAACAAGTGATTGTTCAAATTAAATCAATAACAAAAGTTAAAAAAATTCAAAATTAGTACGCGATCGAAATTTAAACATATCTCGGATTAACATTCGACGTGACCACGGTCCAAGCTGTAGGCGTGGTCACACGTGCCACTCACTGTCCATTGGTCAGTCAACTATACCGTACTATGGGGATTCGGTTGACTGAGCGCTTTGATTATTGACTCCCACTGACTATTCTTATTCGAAACTAGATCGTTCTAAATTTAAAAATTAAACATTTAATATTGAAATTAAATCAAATTATGTTTTTTTGAAGATTTTATGCCCTGGTAACGAAACGTTTAAGCCAATTGATTTTTTTTAAATAAAAACACCACAGATTATACATTCATCTTAAATGAGTTGGAGTATTAATATTGATATTGATATTTTGATTTCTCACTCGTTTTGATAACTGTTTAGTATGCTATTTATGTATGATGATGCTGAATGAATACATTTTAATAATGAATCTAAAACATGGACGAAAAGGAGTTTCTAATTGGAATTTGTGTTCCTCTCGAATATGTACTACTTTATATAACTTTATTTCAATTGAGATAAATAAAAATTAACGCATTAAATCTTTACTAATACATCCAGTTAAATTTAATCTATAAGTACACATCTTATAAAACAAAAGGTGACGCCTACGAATAAATAATTATTTATTCGTAGGGCGTCGCCTTCATCAGAAGGCAGATGGCGACACACGTCAATAAACTAATAAGTCGCAGTGGATCGCGTTAATTCGCAAGTCCACAGATACAATCCACTGAAGTTCTCACCGATTCCGATCTGGTGGTGGTTTTTTTTTTATTGCTCTTGTAGGCAGACGAGCATACGGCCCACCTGATGGTGAGTGGTTACCGTCGCCCAAGGACTTCAGCAATGCCAGGGGCAGAGCCAAGCCGCTACCTACCGCTTAATACCATTAATTTTCACCGATCCAGAGAGGCACTGCTCTTGCTAGAACTGGTGTTAAAGATTTTTCTCAGGCTGAACCCTTAAGGCTACCAGTGGTTAGGTAGAGGAAAAAACATCAGGTAAGTACAAAATAAGCGATGTAAATATAAAGGCAGTCTGATTTTGTAAATTGAGTAAATTTCGTCAGACTACGCTATATGGATAGAAAGAGTTGAGTCGACTGCTGACATAGAGCCTAATAGATTCAGCGCATAAATTTCTTATCGTCCGTAGGATGCCTAAAACTTGACGTATCTGTCAGCTTCTTCTAAAGCGAGAAGAGATACAAGGTGAAGTATCGAATAGTCACTGTCATCGACTAAACGCTTTGGTCAAACAAAAAATGTGAGTTCTTACTTAGTAAAGTTGTTAAATTTTATTAAATATAAACTAATTCTGGTAGCTTTGTGTGGAGAAAATACAATGTATTTTTATTTATGGTTGTTACATTTCAATTTTTGTCTAAATAGTTAGTGAGTGGAGTATTGTCAATGTAAAATCACAAATGGTTACTCAAATACTAAAATTTTAACGCCATCTAGCGAACCACTACGAAACCAACTGCAATAAATCGATACAACAAAATCTTATTCTTCAAACCAACCATGAACAATGAGATTAAATTATTTGTATATTTTCTTATAAGAATCTATCTATAGTTCGTGACTTTATTTTTTAATATTAAATTAGCTTTTTTAAATTCATATAATATTTTATCTAGAACTGGAAGACTTAATTGCACAACATGAAAAACATTTTTGAAAATAAGCGGTATCTGTTTGTCATCGGCTTTATTATATAGATCAATGTAAAATGGAGCTTATAATTTCACTCTGGCTTAAATTTAATACCTACATTTCTTTACATAAGTAACGAAACTTCTCTTTAAATTAATGTGATCATTCACTTATTTTACTAAATGCAAATATTGTGGGATTATAAATGAAAATTGCTTAAACTTGTACCAAGCACCAAAACAAATTTTCAGTTGTTTTGCTACTCGACGCTAGATGGCGCTACTTCACAATTGTGTTATAATTTGACCCCTACACTGAAAATACATTGAACTAACGTGTCGTATACTGTTGAATTTATTTTAGGTATGCTTAGTAAATAAAAAATAGTGTTTTCTTTGTATACATTTTTTTCAACATGTATTATGTGCTTTAAAAGTGTTTGCAGTTACGGATTTGCAATTACGGCTTTGAATTGTAACGAATTTGCCTTTTCCAAGATTCATCAATAGGTCTTTTTTTAATGAATTACCAATTTCTTCTTCTTCTAGACGCCCATTAATAAAGAAATCGTACTTCATTAAAAACTTAGCAAATATCAGGAATTATTTAAGAACTTAAATTTTCAGTACAAATCCAAATAATACATAAATATTATGTAAGTATGTATTTTTTTTGTTTGTCCTCTATGCGTTTCTAAACCATTCATCCGATTGTGATGCAACTTGGTATCGTTATTTTTGGTACTTCGGGGAAGTTTTTCTCACAGCATTACCAACGCACGATAGGGGGCGCACGTATAGCTTCAACGGATGAGTTTATTCCATCCATTGAGCGAGCGATATTCGAACGACACTATAAGTTGTCGTTACAAAAAAAACTGGACGCATTTTAAATTTCTTTAGACTTTAACCTTTCTAACCTAACCTTTCTAATGACAGCGGTTTGGCCTTGGCATTACTGACGTCCATGGGCTACGGTAATCACTCACCAACAGGTGGGCTGTATGACCATCTGTCTACAAGGGCAAAAAAAAAAAATAGAACACCATTTGAATTATCATATCAACGATGTATCATTATTATACTCTTTCAAGTTGCGAATGACACCAATTCATTGCTGGTAGTAGGTAGTAAGTTTGTTATAAAATTTAATCATTTTAATACATCTTTCAACAAATAGACATTTCATTGTTTAACCACCACTACTTCGGCAAAATTGAACTAAAATTTAACTATTAAAAAGAGTAATCGTTTGTTTTTTAACTCTATTTTTAGTTAATATTACAAATACAAAATTTAAAATAATTAAAATATACTTTCAGATATTCTTAGCGAGTTAACACCGTCGCTCACGTTAAATTAACTATTATTATCGGAATACTTTTTAATGCTACTTATATTGGTCTAATTAACACACCCTAATAACAGATTCTGCATTATTCGCTCTGTACTGACAGATTACTTATTATCTATATATTAATACGTGAAGCAAAAACTTTGTATCCCTTTTTACGAAAATTGCGCGGGCGGAGGGGTATGAAATTTTCCACACTTATAGAGAATATAGAGAAGAAGTGCACAATGTTAATATTTTTTGTAAATAATGCATAAAAGATACATTAAGTTAATAAAGAAAACATTTACACACACTACATATCATGTATTTGACACACACACGCATGCATACTATTTATTGTCAAACTTTTGTTCTTGGCGTCTGTGGTCAAACTGAGAATAGATTAAATATTGTTTGTCTTTGTTAATATTTTTTATAGTGTAGTCTTGGCGTAATTTGTGATTATAGAAGTATAAAATACAATCATAATAGTGTACAAACTTACAATTCCAATTAATTATAGTCGAATTTCGACAACTGCGGGACCTCTAGTATTATCTTATCACGCGATTGACGGCATACTCCTAGTTTTAGGATGTTAGAGGCAGATCAATCTATTCCATCTCATTCAGGTCAGTTTTTGGGTATTACAGTATCGACAGGTTTTTTCGAAACACTTTGAGAACGCATTGAATTTTATTAAACTAAATATTAGTTTCAACTTGAATATTCTGATAGATCCATTTAAATGTTTTTTTATTGCTCTTTTAGTCAGACGAGCATACAGCATTTTGTTAAACTTAAGACTTAGCTTCAACTGACTTGAATATTCTGATAGATGAGGTTAAAAATTTTTTTTATTGCCCTCGTATTAAGACGAGCATACGGCCCACCTGATGGTGAGTGGTTACCGTCGCTCATGGACGTCAGCAATACCAGGGGCAGAGCCAAGCCCCTGCCTAACGTAAAGTACTCTGCACAAGCCCCGTTTGAAGAAGGGCATGTCATAGCGCTCGGAAAATGCCGTAGAGGAGAGCTCATTCCAAAGTCGGGTGGTACGTGCCAAAAATAATCTCTGGAAGCGCACTGTGGATGAACGCAGTGGTTCTCGGTAGTAGGAATGAACTACACAGGTGGCGGGTAGTACAATTGCTCTTAAAAGTTTTATATCGGTTGTAACGACTGTTTGGTTATAGCGACGTCAAACTTACGTCCCTTGAATTTAAAACATATGTACTTTCGTAAGAAATTCATTCGGTAATAGCGAGTTTGGATATAGCGCCAATTTCGGGTATAGCGACTTGTGTTTATGAACTATTCATGACAGATTCCCAGAAATCCCTTACGGATATTGCTATTGAGTCGGCAAAGGTACAAAGACTCATTCATAAAACTATTAAGCTTTCTTATCCTTTGTTTACATTCACAGATGGTCAAACAAATTGTTTTGTTTGTATGTTCCTATATACAAACAAAGCATTTGCTTGACCATCTGTGCTAAGTAGTCCTCTACTCAGCACGGAAAACTTATGTGAATATTGACGATCAAGCTATCATAATCGTCAATATTCACATAAGTTTCCCGTCCCGGAAAAATCTTAGGTAGCTTGCAGCCTCTCGGCCACTACTATATAAAGAGACCGGTAGAAAGTAAGTGGTCGTGGCCTAAAGGATAAGATAAACGTACTACAATTAAGGAGACGGAAGTAAGATAGCCTGTATAAACATGTATATTTCGAAGTATACATGTCAATACAGGCCTTTAAAGTCGTCGTGGCCTAAAGGATAAGACGTCCGGTGCATTCGTATCGAGCGATTCAACGGTGTTCTAATCCCGCAGGCGGGTAACAATTTTTCTAATGAAATACGTAGGTAACAAATGTTCTCGATTGACTTCCATAGTGAAGTAATAAGATCGTGTAATAAAAATCAAAACCGAAAAATTATAATTTGTGTAATTACTGGTGGTAGGACCTCTTGTGAGTCCGCACGGGTAGGTATTACCACCCTGCCTATTTCTGCCGTGAAGCAGTAATGCATTTCGGTTTTAAGGGTGGGGCAGCCGTTGTAACTATACCTATACTGAGACCTTAGAACTCATATTTCAAGGTGGGCGCCGGCATTTACGTTGTAGATGTCTATGGGCTCCGGTAGCCACTTAACATCAGGTGGGCGGTGAGCTCGTCCGCCTATCTTGGCAATAAAAACTAAATAAAAAACCTTTCACAGTTTTTCGACAGGGAAGAGATCGCAACCTAAACCTGTTAATAAGTATAAAATAGTCCGTGCCAACCGTCGTATGAGCGGGTTTCGATTTGCCAGCCACCTACGAGGACACCGTAGAAGAATGTCAGGGTTGCAGGACAACATTAGTACTTCAATGGGAGTCATTGAAGGCTATATATAGTATCTTTATCACAGATCTTCTTCTTTTTTTCCTTTCTTTATTGCCCTTGTGGGCAGACGAGCATACGGCCCACCTGATGGTGAGTAGTTACCGTCATGGACTTCAGCAATGCCAGGGGCAGAGCCAAGCCGCTGCCTACCGTTAAATACTCTCCACAAGCCTCGTTTGAAGAAGTACGTGATATGAAGAAGGATCTAGTTATACTACACGGTCTACACGCTATTTAAAGTTTAACTGGTGGTAGGGTTCTGTGTAGAAGCCCGCCCGGGTTGGTACCACCGTCCTGTCTATTTCTGCCGCAAAACAGTAATACTGTGTTCCGGTCTGAAGGACAGGATAGCCGGTGTAACATACATAAGGCTGCCCATCCAGGTTAGGATAGGCAGCGCATCTGAGTCACTGATGTAGTTTGGATGTCTATGGGCGACGGTTATCATTTCCTATCAGATGAGCCGTAAGCTCGTCTGCCTATCGAAAGCAATAAAAAAAAAAAAAAAAGATCAGCTTATATAATCATTTAATGGTTTATACTAAATTGACAAGGTGGTTCGACCAAATCCGCACCACACTAGAGATCCCATTCCGCGACGCCCTTCATGCGGCTAATGATCGGAGTCGCTGGCGGGACATCACAAGGAGCAAAGTCCTGTCGACATATAATCGACCGTCAATCGATAAACGGCCGTCTGGTGTAGTGGTAAGTGACATGGTCACTACACAAGGGGGTCGCGGGTTCGAATCCCGCCAAGGGAAGATATTTGTATGATAAATATAAATGTCTTTTCCAGGGTTATGGATGTATATTAAATATACATTTACTTCCGTTATCTGGTACTTGTAACACAAGTTCTTTACGAACTTAGCACGGGACCAGTTAACGTGGCGTGATTGTTTAAAAAAAAAAAAATTGGTCACGACCCTCAGCAGTGAGGAAACGACGCGAGGAGGAGGATCTAAATTGAAGTAGAAATGCAATGAGAAAAAAACGTAACTATGCTCGTTTTTTTTTTTTAAATAAACTTGTATGTAAATAATGTTATTCTTTTCTTATCGTTCTTTAAATAATTAATTTGGGTTTACATATTTAAAAATTCGTGCAATAAAAATTGAACCTCAATAATTTCAATTTGCGTTTATTATAATGCAGATGTAGACCACAAGTCTCAGGGTGGGCGCCGATATTCACGTTGTCCATGGGCTCATGGGTGGCTACAAAAACTCCGCTTTCAGTAATGTGCAAATAAATTTCTAGACTGCAATTTTAAAACTGCATATTATTTATCATAAATCTAGCCGGTGTCATTGTTTCCTATGGAATATGACACTCATTATGGCAACTAATCTATAGGTGAAATAAAACAATTCAATCGATTAACAAATCACGGATATTTATTGAAATAAAAATAATAAAAATGAAAAATAATAAAAACAGTTCCATCTTTCACATAGTTACACAATAAAATTTGTCTTATTTTTTTTTTTTTACTTCAAATGTTTTGTCAATTTTTTCGTCCGTTTGTCGCTAATTATCATGACAATACTTTAAATGAAAAAAACAAATGAATATATATTAATATTGCAAACGTGCATATTGCGAAAAAAATTATTCATAATTTTATTACTTGCGTCACGATTCTCTGACCTAAGTCAGTGGTTAGATGTGTAGTTTATTTGAAAATAATAATTAAAAAGATTTATTTCTTTTTTTTCTTCATATTTTTAACAAGCAGTTTCGTCTTCAGTTCTGTGTCCTGAACCATCTGCATGTCAAAAATATTCACTGTGAACATTTAAGCTAAATAGAATCAAGGACTAATTCAAACGACATACCAGAGAATTATATTATGTCTTTTATTTTTTATATCGTCCGAAGAAGTCCTTAATTACAACGAACCGACAATGGACGACAAAACATTCGCATAATTTACTTATACAATTATCTAATATAAATTCTATCTTTTTTTATTTATTTTACATTAAGTACGTATACTGATAGGTTCACGATTGGACTAAATGGTGCTTCCGAAGTCTTATTCCACGCAGACCGCAGGGGAACATCAATCGAAAAACAAAACTGGAATTATTTCACATCAGTCTTAAGAAAGAAAAAAAAAACTAGGGTAAAATAAAAATAAACGCGAAACGACGTCATACGATTCACTCACTGGTTCTTAAATATGTTTTTTATTACTAATTTAAACACAGACATTACGAATAACATAACCTTTAAATCGATTCCAATTTTGCTTTTTACATCGCGTAAATATCGATTTCAGGAAACTTACCGTATTCATTCGTTTTCGGTTTATGTATGAGAATCATGTTCATGAACATCATTAGGTAGGTACTCCATTTACACATTCACTTAAAATCATATATTTACACAAATATTCGTCTAAGATAGGAAACATTTTTCTTATTTTTTATTATACACGATAAAATCCCTAAAAATTACGAAACAACTTAACCGAGAAACACGTACTACATCGAACTATGAAGATCCTATGAATACTGGAAAATTTTATTAATTTAATTGACACTATACAACTAAACAATTAGATCGACATAAATCAACATAGCTAACTTTGGCATTGGTTTCCGCATTTTCTTTTGTCTATAAATAAAACATGTCAAAACAAGATCGAATGAATGCACGTAACATAAAAAAAAAGTCCGAAGTACCTTACAGCCTCCGAAAAATAAACAATGATCCACCTAAAATCAACATTAACAATGATTTAACGGGTAATTTCAACACTTGTTCCGTTCGTGGGATAGGTACAATAACTAAATAATGCCTTTCGATACGAAATTTTGCGCTCGTATTGCAAATTTTAATGTCCTTATAATTCAACTCTTAAGACTAGACACAGAATGTTAGGACCTGAGACCGCTCGTGCCAAACAGCTAATAAATTAAAATAGGAAGCGACGAATGGTGAGGTTTGTTTATGATCTTAGAAGATCTGGCTGGGAGGCGCAGGCGGCGGCAGGCGTAGCCCACCCCACGGGTAGAGTCACGAGGCCTCGTCTCTACATGCGTTAGAATCATCAGACAAGGCCAAAGGAGCGCCGTTGCTTTGGTTCACAACACACTTGCGCATATGCTTCTCTAAAGTCGAGGGCACAGAGAAAGGCATCTCGCAAAATCTGCATCGATACACGTCTTTGCCGAGTCGGCCGTGAGTTTTCATGTGCCTAGTGAGCTTTGAGCTCTGAGCGCACGCATAGGAACATAGCTCACATTTGTAAGGTTTTTCGCCGGTGTGAGATCTACGATGAACCGTCAAATTTGAGCAATTCTTGAATACTTTTCCACAAAATTCGCAGGTATCATTCCGTCGTCCGTCTTTAGATTTTAATAAAGGGTTCTGGAGCAGGCCGTTACCGCTATTTTTAAGGCCTTCAAATATATTTTCAGGAGGTCTCTGGGCATGCAATGTGGGAAGCCACCATCCTTCACTTCTCTCCATATCCAGTTTCATTCGCTTAGAAGCTTCGAAAGGATTTTCAAAAGGGTTAAAAAGAGGATGGGGCTGTGGCGGCATTTTGGCAAATTCTTCTTTTAATCGTAGAGCTGCTGTCGGTGGCATACCATTTGGTTTGTCACTAGGAGGGCCATTATTATTATCCCGATCTTTCGCAAGCTGCCATTTCAGTGAGTTTCCAGATTCTTGGAGTGCTTGTTTGAAAGCTTCGCTATATTGAGCAATATTTGATAGTCCAAATTTATCCATTAATTCTCCAACAACAGAAGCCGTTGGGGGATGTGCGGGTATCGCTGNAGCTGCTGTCGGTGGCATACCATTTGGTTTGTCACTAGGAGGGCCATTATTATTATCCCGATCTTTCGCAAGCTGCCATTTCAGTGAGTTTCCAGATTCTTGGAGTGCTTGTTTGAAAGCTTCGCTATATTGAGCAATATTTGATAGTCCAAATTTATCCATTAATTCTCCAACAACAGAAGCCGTTGGGGGATGTGCGGGTATCGCTGGAGTCTGCTTCCTCGAGGGTGCAGTAGGAGCACTACTATTGGAAACAGTTAGGTCTTCTGCTTCCTCTACATCTTCTCCATCTTCATTTTCTTCTTCGTCTTCACCTTCGAGCTCCTCATCCTCCATGTCATCATCAGAATCATCTTCTCCAGTGTCGCCACCAGATTCTCCATCTTCACCATTTACATCTGGTAATCGATGTACTTTCATGTGTTTCTTTAATTTAGATGCTTTTTCAAAAGTTTCATCACATTCGCTGCATTTGAAGGGCTTTTCCCCAGTATGAGAGCGTCGATGTACAATTAAATTGTTTTCGAATCTAAATTTCTTGCCACAAAACTCACAGGAATGTATAGCCTCATCGTTGTTGCGTTTCACTGGCGGAGTAGACGTGGAGCGCTCGGGAGGGGGAGCATCGGCTGCCATTGGCTCTATTCGGCGTTCTGGTGAAGTTGAGCTATGTGGTTTGATCGCTTCACGAGGGGTATCCACCGTTCCGGGTCCGGCGCCCACCGGTGGAGTCTGACCGACTCGGGAGGGCGACGGGGAAGCGAACGGAGGCGAATGCTTCCTGGGGCTAGGAGAGCTCGAATTGCCTGTGGCCGCCCCTGGACTGGTCGTACCGGCCAGTTGCCGCAAGCGCTGCGAGTAAAAATCCAGCTGGGGTTCAAGTGAAAGTGGTTGAGATACTGGTGGTGGTCTGTCTCGAGCTGATACTGTTGTTGGTATTACAGGTGGTCGATCCGCCGGTGACGGAAACGCCTGGTGTGGTGGAAGGGAGTTAGCAGCTACAGCGGCCGCTGCAGCTGCAAGGTTCAGTCCGTGGTGACGAAATTGTTCCGAAACGAGTTGTTCCATTCTAAAGCGATGGTCATGGTGATTCGGTCGAGCAAATAATGGAGCTGGAGGAACAGACGGGTGGGCTAATGGAGGTAGACTACCAGGTAGCGGCATTCGCAAAAGACCACCAACTCCAAAAGGGGAATGCATGTCTGGAGGTGGCAGTAGAGGATGATGACGCAATGTGGGCGGAGGAAGAGGTGCACCCGTAGAAGAGCAACCAGAACTTGAGGAAGAGGTGCTTGAAGATGAATGGTTCTGTTTGTTGAGGTGCGGTTGGGGCAACGTTTCCACGTAAATTTTAACGCCGTGCACGTGTTGGACGTGTTGAAGTAATCTCCACGCGGAGTGCACACGAGCCTTGCAAGTTGAACAAACGTAGTTACTCGGCTCTGTGGACAAAGAGAAAGCTCTGTTAAAACATGTAAAAGCCAAATTGATGAGAACGCTTTCCGATGGAAGATTTACAGCAATATTAACACTGGCAAAGTGTCTAGTAATAGCTCTCACATATCGTAGTGCTGGGCCTAGGGAGCGCGCGAGGATCGAATGCTAATCAGGCGAAGGTCCGAGGGTTCGGTGCGGCGGCGGTGAGTGATCGCCGTTCCGTGTCTCGCGTGATTCATGCACCTCTAAAATCTTATGAAATATACGCGGGCCGGAATCACGTACGCACGCGCGGTTTGAGACTGTTGATATTGAAATCTACGTAACGCNCACATATCGTAGTGCTGGGCCTAGGGAGCGCGCGAGGATCGAATGCTAATCAGGCGAAGGTCCGAGGGTTCGGTGCGGCGGCGGTGAGTGATCGCCGTTCCGTGTCTCGCGTGATTCATGCACCTCTAAAATCTTATGAAATATACGCGGGCCGGAATCACGTACGCACGCGCGGTTTGAGACTGTTGATATTGAAATCTACGTAACGCTATCCGGATTCAGAGAGAGAAAAAAAAAGAAAGAATATTTATCTAACGGATTCCGCGAAGCTGTTAGATAATAGTTAGCGAAGGATGTAATGTGTGCGTAATGCGTTTCATGAATTCTTATATGTGGTGGGATCTCATAAGTGATGAATGTATCCTGAACGTTTTCGTGATAAGGTCACGTGGTCAAGCCGCGCCCAGTTCGACAGTAATTTGATGGCTCATTGTGTGAACCCGAGACGCATTTTATTAACCATACGGTCGTGTCTCAACTCTTTTAGTGATGTGAACGAAAACTAACATAATCGAACGGTGAGATTGTGAACTATTCAATCTGAAAACTAAATCGTTTCGTTCAATGCACATTTATAATACTATAAGACGCTACTATTAATCAGTGTTAATTATCTTAGGCCACGAATGTCAGCCACGCAATAACACCCGTAACATTGGCAAGATCTTTTTAAGGCACATGTGTGTGGTTCTAATCCAACATGATTAATATCGATTAGACGCCCACTAGTGAATCTTTATCGATTATTATTCGACAGTCCCGTCACTAAGGTGGGCGCGGTCCGATAAGCGATCTCGACTGTTAAGACGATTATTGAAATGTAACGGTCAGATTGTGACCGACCGGAAAGAAGGAACATACAGGTTGATGCTCATTACAAACTTTAAAGCTTCCAAATTATTATATATTATATATCGCTGAATGTTTAATTAACAAAAAAAAAAAATTGTCTTTAAGCTGATTACTAGTGGTAGGACGTGTTGTGAGTCCGCACGGGTAAGTACCACCACCCTGCCTATTTCTGCTGTGAAGCAGTAATGCGTTTCGATTTGAAGGGTGGGGCAGCCGTTGCCTATTGCTTAGATGGATGGTAGACCTCACAGCCCACCTGGTGTAAAGTGGTTACTGGAGCCCATAGACATCTACAACGTAAGTGTGCTACCCACCTTAAGATATAAGTTCTAAGGTCTCAAGTATAGTTACAACGGCTGCCCCACACTTCAAACCGAAACGCATTACTGCTTCACGGTAGAAATAGGCAGGGCGGTGGTACCTGCCCGCGCGGACTCACAAGAGGTCTCACCCCCAGTAAATGATTATTAAGGAAGTAGTGGATACGTTGTATAAAATAACATCACCCTGTATATACGTGTCATTTATCACGATATCAATATTGTGACCTTTTTGTCCGAGCATTGTTCATTGTATTGGAGTTTTGGTCATCGTTTTCAATGTACCATCGTAAACAAAAATTTAAAAATGATTTTTATACTTCTCTGTGTACTTTAGACGAACTGTGTGAACAATTATTATTTGTTTAACTGTACACGTTTGCATGCTATGTAAATTATATTAAGAATTTAGTTTTATTTCAGTGCCAATTTTAAGTTTATTTTAATTTTTTCCATTCTATCATTATAATTTTCTAGAAACACATATATAATATTATAGATTTTTTTTTAATAAAATATCTTTACTGTTTTGAGGCATTTTAGTATTTTTGGCTTTTTGATGAAGACCAAAAATTTTTTCGTTTTTCTATTTAATTTTTCCTAAAATTTATTTCAAGCGAGGCTTGTTGAGAGTACTTAACGGTAGCCAGCGGCATGGCTCTGCCCCTGGCATTGCTGAAGTCTATGGGCGACGGTAACAACTCGCCATTAGGTGGGCCGTATGGCTCGTCAGCCTACAAGGGGAATTAAAAAAAAAGACCATTGGTGTGCTCTACTACTTTTCTTATTTACACACCCTGCCATTGAAAATATTATTCTAGTAACAGTTTTTATAGATGTCTTTGAAAAAAGAGAGAAGAAAAGATCAAATTATGAGTATAATTAAAACAAATATAGCTAAGGCTAATTTATAATCATTGATTTAATTACCAAAAAAAGAAACTCGTTTTTCTGCTTATCGTACTCGAATGTAGCTTAATACAAGTAGGGTCAGCAACAAAGCATGTCGTACCAGCAACGATTGATACCGACTTACGCAGATTAGAGAGCGTGTAATTTCTATCGTTTATATTATAGATAAGATCGGGTTTTTGGACTACGTGTGGCATTAAAGATTATTATATTATGTACACGTGTGGTCAACGACCTTAAACAGAAAAATGTTTTGTTTACTTTTTTAAATTGGTGATTCGAAAATCCATATAATATTGAACTATTGTGGAAACAAACTTCTTTCTTTTAATCAAATTTGTTAATAAAAAATAACACGATGTATATTTTATATCTGCTAACAACGTAACCAAACTCGTGTAACAATTTTACATCATTATTCTTGCATCTAATAAAATTTTGTTACACTGAAATCGATTATGTAGTTATAAAACTATACTGAGACCTTACAACTTATATCTCAAGGTGGGTGGCGCATTTACGATGTAGATGTCTATGGGCTCCAGTAACCACTTAACACCAGGTGGGCTGTGAGCTCGTCCAGCCATCTAAGCAATAAAAAATAAAAAACTTTTCAATTATTAATGCTATTGGCTTTTTTAGTATTTACGAGTTTATGAGTAATTGCTTTTGGTGGGCAATTAAGTATACTGTATTCAATTTGTTTTGTCAAAAAGTCACGAAATTGCTACGGAACTAAACTTTGTTTTTAAAATGTAGATATATAGTAGCACATTCGACGTGGCCCTTGGAAAAGTGTTAAGGTCGTTTTATTAAGGCTTTTACGAAATTATTTAATTTCGTGTTTATTACGTTAATTTTACAATTTACGACGTTTTGAGTTCGGATAAATTATCACAAAAATTTATTTTACCGAAAGTTTAAAATTATTTTTTTACTCATTTCAATTCCACGACAGCCAATTGTAGATGTTAAAAGTAATTTTATTTTCGAAGGGTCCGATTTTTTTGTTCGCCAGTTCACGGTCTACGTTATATCAGCAGTTAGTTACATAAGCACAGGACGTCTTAAATATCGCCGTAGTATGTTTATTAAGCCGTATGCTTAATCACAAAATGAACAATCGTAGAGTTTTAGATTATAGAGATCTACCTACGCAACTAAATGCAAAATATATTGTAATAGAGAAAATCTTTTTTTTTTTTTTGCTTAGATGGGTGGACGAGCTCACAGCCCACCTGGTGTTAAAAGGTTACTGGAGCCCATAGACATCCACAACGTAACAAGTAACAACATAACATGCGCAATGACTCACAAGAGGTCCTACCACCAGAAAGATGGATTTTACTGGTGGTAGGACCTCTTGCGAGTCCGCGCGAGTAGGTATAACAATGCGTTTCGGTTAGAAGGCTGGGGCAGCCGTTGTAACTATACTTGAGACCTTAGAACTTATATCTCAAGGTGGGTGGCGCACTTACGTTGTAGATTTCTATGGGCTCCAGTAACCACTTTACACCAGGTGGGCTGTGAGCTCATCCAACCACCTAAGCAATAAAAAATAAAAAAAAGTTTAATGTTAATACGAGATATACGATGATTTAAAAATCTATTTGAATTTCGAAAAACTATGTAATAAAACGCACACAATTAAAAAAGCGCAACGTCAATGTATGCATTAAGAACTTAGAGTGTTTGAATAAAACTCAACTACCTTCAGATATTCGATGTTCAGATTTACTTATGTATACATAGAGCTACCGCCCTAACTACCACTACCCACAATGAAACCGCCTAATATTTTTTATAACAACTTAAAAATAAATCTCCTCTTTGGGTCGATAATCCTCAATGCTGACGGTTGTGGCCTCCTCTAATAACTTTCTCCTGGATTATCCTGCACCACTCCTGCCTATCCTCGGCTGTGTGGATAGCAGCCTGGATTGAAGTGTTGAGAGTGAAACATATCTGATCCAACCAGCGTATTAGACTTCTGCCTCTTGGCCTTCCTCCGCATACCTTGTCTGTTACCAGCAGCTTCTCTAAATTGTTACCTCTCTTTCTGGAAATTTGTCTAAAGAAACTCCTCCGCGCGCTTATAGTACCTACTGGGGCGCATCGAAAAAATAAATAATCTATAAAAATATAAAAATGAATTGCTGTTCGTTAGTCTCGCTAAAACTCGAGAACAGCTGAACCGATTTGGCTGATTTTGGTCTTGAATTATTTGTGGAAGTCCAGAGAAGGTTTAAAAGGTAGATAACTATGAAAATGCTCGGAATTCAATAAAAATAACAATTTTGTTTTCCCTTTGACGTGTCCCCCGTCGGACGGATTCCTTTTGTTTGTTTTAAGTTTATTTTATACAAAAGCTTAGGTCTTTTATTTATCGATTGAGGCAGTACGAAGTTTGCTGGATCAGCTAGTATCTTATAAAATGAAAGACTCTTTAATTTGTCGTAAGAATTTCAAAAAAGACGTCGAACATTGTCCTACTGGTTCGATATCAAAGGGCGATCAGTAATTACGGAGCATTGTGGCCGAGGCAGTGGGGGTGAAATTTTTAAACACAGGAGGGTCTAGACGGGGAGACCTTCGGATGTGGTTTGTGCCCCGAAAATATTTAGACTGCGTTGTAAATTAATCGGTAACATTGAAATACTATATAATACATTAATATGAATGATGCAATGTTATCTATAATGTATAGTTATTATAGATATTATCTATCGCAAATAATATCTACTGGTGGTAGGACCTCTTGTGAGTCCGCACGGGTAGGTACCACCAGCCCGCCTATTTCTGCCGTGAAGCAGTAATGCGTTTCGGTTTGAAGGGCGGGGCAGCGGTTGTAACTATACTTGAGACCTTAGAATTTATATCTCAAGGTGGGTGGCGCATTTACGTCGTAGATGTCTATGAGCTCCAGCAACCACTTAACACCAGGTGGGCTGTGAGCTCGTCCATTCATCTAGACTATAAAAAATGCCTAAAAGTGCGACGGCCAAACTCGGGAAGATCTAAAAAAATCGTAGCATCCGCTATAAGACCAAAGCGCGCTTGGTGCGGGCCCTGGTCTTTCCCATATTCCTCTACGGAGCGGAGACATAGTGCATGAAAAGCCCCGATGGCAAAAAGATCGATGCCCTTGAAATATGAGTGTGGCGAACATCCTCTGTTACGAATACCGTGGACTGCCATAAGAACTAACGAGTCCATTCTAAGGGGGTTATACATCCAAAAAAGGCTCTCTGCCATTTGCCGGGAACGTGTTATGAGCTTCTTTGGACACATCATGCGGTCATCAAGCACTTGGTGGTAGTCTGTATCACGCGGTCCATGCCATCCATGATCGAACACAGTGGAGGAACGTCACAATGACATGTCGTCGCGATCCTCAGCAGTAAGGGAACGAACGATATAGAAGAAGAAGCAGAAGACTATAGTTATGTAGTAGATAGATATAACGTGAAGAATGTCGCCAGCTTATTTGAGATATTAAGTCGAAATGTCAATTGTATTTGAACTGATTAAATATAATTAATTTAAAAAAGGTATCTATGTATTATATTAATACGTGAAGCAAAAACTTTGTATCCCTTTTTACGAAAATTGCGCGGACGGAGGAGTATGAAATTTTCCACACTTACAGTGAATATAGAGAAGAAGTGCACAATGCTATTTTTTTTAAAATAATGCATAAAAGATGCATTAAATCAATAAAGAAAACATTATACACACTACATACCATGTATTTGACGCACACACGCATGCATACTATTTATTGTCAAACTTTTGTTCTTGACATCTGTTGTCAAATTGAGAATAGAATATGGTTTGTCTTTGTTAATATTTTTTATAGTGCAGTCTTGGCGAAATTTGTGATTATAGAAGTATAAAATACATTCATAATAGTGTACAAACTTACAATTCCAATTAATTATAGTCGAATTTCGACTACTGCGGGACCTCTAGTTTTTTATTATTGATTCTGAAGGTAATATAATATATTACAAGCCCACATAGGTAGATATAGTAGGCTTGTATACTTCTACCGTGTAACAGTTCGTCTAATAGTAGTCTCAGAATGTAAGTCTATAAATGTAATTTAGTTAATCGAGAATTTTTTACATTAAAGTGTTCGAATAAATATTTTAAAAAAAAATTCGTATCTCCCCTAACTCTCGAAAAAAAAATCTAATCTCGTAACTCTCTACTTGTAAAAAAATTAAGTAGTTCTAACAGTAAATCATAAAAATTCTAGTGCTTATGAATTATTAAATAAAACTAATTGAAAAGAGAATGAACAAAAAAAAAAGAAATAAAAAAATCTTAAAACGCAAGATACTCTCGTTCTTTAGGTACTGAACGTTTACCGGAAGTTGCCGGCGCCGCTTCCTCTGACGACAACAGTTGTTCGCACCCCAGCGCCTCTCACTTACACAGTATACCTTCACACTATACCAAAATACATACTAAATTTGACCCATTCCTAAGATATAAGTAAACCAAAAATAAATGTTACCTATCCTTCGTTATCCAAATACAGATTATAGGAAACGGAGCAATAGTTTTCAAAGAGTTAAACTATTTTCTTTGTAAAAAAAAATAAGAATTAAAAAAGAATTCTAAGAATAAAAAAACTAAAAAATACTAAGAACTAGTTTCGTTTTTGATCTATGCATATATATTTTTTTAAAATAAGAACGGCAGCGTTCCAACTGTGAGTCGCCATCGACTTGTTATGCGGCGGATGTCCGTCGCGCCGCTGCGCTGAATGACCGCCTTCCCCTTCCGACCCCTTGCCACCCCTTCAAGGCTGAGTTACAAGAACAGCGATTAGCGTTTTTAACTTTTTTAATTTTTCAACTTAGAAATTTTACCGATAAGAGGTTATTAAATTATTCCTAGAGTTTTTTTTTTGTATAGTATTATGGAAGAAAGCACAGGTTAAATAGCAATTAATATTTTTTTTTACTTAGATAATTATGAAAGCGAATATTGATTTCAATACGTCCGATAATTTTATAAGAAATAGATAAACAATTTCGTAACCAAACATGAACTATATAAAATCTGTATGAAAATTTTAAATACAATGTTTTCGGACCATAGTCATATAAATTTATAAACGTCACAATTTAGCTAATCCCCAACCTGCAACACGCTTGCAATGTAAACACGGCCTTATGCTTTTGCCAAGTTATAACCCGAATGGTGCAAATTGTGACCCATAACTGCGAGACATGTTGCCGGCTATGACGGAAAATAAAATTTGAAAATAGAACGTGAGTGACCGAATATTTTTCAACCAATAACGTTTCATTGAATTATTTTCTTATTCAAATTATAATCATAAAAAGAATAGAAGGCATTTTAAATTTGTATTTGTATTCTCCATCCGCCGTTGTACGTTCAATAAGTTTTTCTACCTAACTCTTAAATTGAGTGCCAGTGGACTGGATATGCCGACGCGAATTGGTAAAAACCGGTTTAAAATATATAATATATTTAATTTTTACCATATCAAACGAGAGCAGTATGATATCAAATATTCTAACATACAAATTTACTACGCAATAGTGTCGTCATTCCAGATAATTCCATATTTATTTTTACAATTTTAAAATAGCTAATTTTACGGCCCCGAAAATCCGAAACAAAACCTGAAAGGCCATTGTTGTATTTGTCATTAAATGGAACAACAAACAAATTATTTATCTATATTAAAACATTTTTTTTTTTTATTTTCACTAACAAACATTTGAATTGAACATAATAGCTACATAATGACGCAACCCAATGATGTCTGGGTCGTGAGAGCGCAACTGAAAAAATAAATTTGTTACTTATTGTTTTAATTTATGTAGCGTTTACAGTGACCGATTCGACCGCTGCTATCAAAAGGACAATTATTAAGTGACCCTCAATTCGTTAAAGAAATATTTTCAATTTATTCAATTTACGACAATTTAAGGTGCGATTATCGTTAAATGAAGTCGTCGTGGCCTAAAGGATAAGACGTCCGGTGCATTCGTATATAGCGATGCACCGGTGTTCGAAACCCGCAGGCGGGTACCAATTTTCCTAATGAAATACGTACTTGACAAATGTTCACGATTGACTTCCACGGTGAAGGAATAACATCGTGTAATAGAAATCAAACCCGCAAAATTATAATTTGCGTAATTACTGGTGGTAGGACCTCATGTGAGTCCGCACGAGTAGGTACCACTGCCCTGCCTATTTCTGTCGTGAAGCAGTAATGCGTTTCGGTTTAAAGGGTAGGGCAGCCGTTGTAACTATACTGAGATCTTAGAACTTATATCTCAAGGTGGGTGGCGCATTTACGTTGTAAATGTCTATGGGCTCCAGTAACCACTTAACACCAGGTGGGCTGTGAGCTCGTCCACCCATCTAAACATTAAAATAAAATAAAAAAATAAAAAATGGGAAAAGTACTATAAAACGCTTTACAATGGCGGTCTATTCGGAAAAATAATTTTCAAATAGTTTTTTTTTTCTAATAGATTCTTTTATTGCTTAGATCGATTTTGATTGGTTACCGGAGCCCATAGACGTCTACAACGTAAATGCCGCCACCCACCATGAGACATGAGTTCTAAGGTCTCACTTGTAACAGTACAACGGCTGCACCGCCCTTCAAACCGAAACGCATTACTGCTTCATGGCAGAAATAGGCAGGGTGATGGTACCTACGCGTGCGGACTCACAAGACGTCCTACCACCAGTAAAAGGTATAGCACGAATAAAAATTAACGTCGAAATTTATTTTGTTAGTATTTGAAAGAACTGAAGTCTGTACTAGGTTCAAAGACGTGTATTTCTGATCTCGAGGTTCCATCTTTCTTATATTAGATTTGGTTCGGATATGCTGTGAGCAGACGTCAAGGGCTAGTATTGAAAGGTCATCAGGTGTCATTATTTAAGTAGGTCACTATGGGTGAGCGAATAATAAAACAGAAAACAAAAACAACAAACTTCCAAATTCAAATAATAAGTGATCTATTTAATATTCTATATATATAAAAATGAATTGCTGTTCGTTAGTCTCGCTAAAACTCGAGAACGGCTGAACTTATTTGGCTAATTTTGGTCTTGAATTATTTGTGAAAGTCCAGAGAAGATTTAAAAGGTAAAGATAAATATGTAAATGCTCGGAATTAAATAAAAATAACAATTTTGTTGTTATTTTGATGTGTCCTCCGTCCGTGACGGATTCCTTTTGTTTGTTTTAAGTTTATTTTATACAAAAGTTTAGGTCTTTTATATTTATCGATTGAGGCACTACGAAGTCTACCGGGTCAGCTAGTCAGAAATAATATTTGAAACGCAAAATTTAAATTGAAAGAAGTAAGTGCATTCGGATTAGGGATTGTTCGGTGACGCGTTTTGCTTCCCCAAAAAAACATTTAGTGACACCGAAATATGTGTTCCAAAATTGTTTCGAGACTGCTCTGATGCGATGTGTGGGGCTATTTTAAACTCGTAATAACCGTTGTCGACACATGTGTGAGGACCATTACCACATATTACAAAAAATGAAGGAAAAACTATAAAATAAGAGGGGCGAAGATACTGAGTGGACGGAGCGACATAGATTTTAAATTGATTTGTGGATGTCGCTGCAAGCTTTGTTTATGTTTGAAACTTAATTTTCCATTTCTTCTCTATATATCAACAATTCAATATATGGAATATTAAAAAAATACTTTTAGTTCAGTTTAATTTTATTCACTGAAACATCCAAACTCAAATCAATATACCATTGAAATCATGATTAGCGTTAATTATTGCTTTAATTATTGCTCTACATTCACAATACTCTACAGTTTTCTTGTTGGGTGGGTGGTTGGAAACAGCTAAGTCGTCTTCGTAGACTTTTAAATATTGTTTTAATTATGATAAAAAAATCGCAATAAGTTTTTTTGCACACATAAAGAACTAACAGTATCTAGAGGTGTAGCAATTTGTTGTTGTTGATCCTTTGCAATAACAAGAAAAGTGTTAGAGAGTTACGAAGAGTGAGACAACAACCGGAGACTTGAATTGAGTATTCGAATTATCGCAAATAATTTTTAAAAGTATTATTAACTTTATGTTTGACTAGATAAAATCGAAGAAAAAATTCATTAAAATCAGTTCAGTGGAGATTGTTGAGCATATACCATCGACTGCCGCATAAGCTGAACAACAAGTGATCGAAAAAAAAGCCGAGTGCACGCAATGTATATTGATTGACAATCAAGTCGTAAACAGGGTCGTTGGGCTTCTGAATTTCTTTTAAATTGCAGCTTATACAAATTTCGTCAAATGGTAAATGTAACTTTACGGCAAACGGGTAATTTTTGAAGGGTGGGGCAGCCGTTGTAACTATACTTGAGACCTTAGAACTTATATCTCAAGGTGGTCAACTTATATCTCAAATAACGTAATGACATTTAAAAAAACGGGAGATCAAGCCATGAAAATAGCTTTCATTATCTAGTTTACGACTCAAAATATTATTACCGAATCCCCCCAAATAAATCACTTATTAAGTAATATAATAAGCTCAAGACAGATTACTTTATAAAGATCATCATTTCAAGGATCATTTGATTATCAGAAGTACACATAATTTGACACGCTTCAAGCTTGGGACAGCCGATGTACTATAGAACTGACAGTTAGAATTCATGTCTTAAGGTGGGTGACGGCATTTACGTTGTAGATGTCTATGGGCTCCAGTAACCACTTAACACCAGGTGGGTTGTGAGCTCGTCCACCCATCTAAGCAATAAAAAAAACAATCCGTTTAAATGCACTGAGTTTTTCGTCGGGATCTTCTTTGTGGGACGCGATTCGAATCCGGTGCTAAGTTCAGCGAAGCACTGTCTACTAGGGCTAGTATTTGCAAGTACTTTGTGGTCAAGCTCACCTATCAAACCGGGCATAATTGGGATAGCCCCTTAGGCTACAACGATTACGTAGAGAAAAAAAACTGCATAACTTTACTAGCGCATAAACGCGAAGCCAGAAAGCGTGTTGAGCATATTATTATAACATATTAAACTATTTGCATAGTCTACTGTTTTAATTTAATAAAAAAAAACCATAGATTTATCAAATAGAAATTGAAAAGGCAACGATTATAAAAATCTGCACTAATAATTTAATTATCGGATTCCGCGTATCGGTCAGCGCGGTGCCCCTTTGTCAACAAACCAGCCATGACAGTTATCTGCTTCGAAACATGCACGTGTGCACACATTCAGTCCAAGCGACCTAACCTTTACAAATATCTAGATATAGTAGTAGTGCATAAAGAAAACTATGTGGATATTTTTTTGGCTACAAAAATGGCTTTTCATATTGTCAGCGGCCAGCTACCTTGAAAAATGAGTTATAAGTCTCAGTTTTATAATACAAGGGCTTTATAGGGCAAAGTGGATGTTTTTTTATTGCTTTATAAGACAACTAACCATTCATCCGGTTTCGCACGAGTTAATCAGGTTTATAACATTGAAAGTATCGAAAGTATTATGGTTACAATATAAAAAAATTATTTATTGCTTACATGTGTAAATGATCTCATTGGCCACCTGGTGTTAAGTAATTACCAGAGCCCATAGACATCGAAAACATAAATGAGAGAGATCTTGAGAGATGAGTTCTAAGGTTTCAGTTTTTATAGTACAACGACTGCCCCACTCTTCAAACAGAAACGCATTACTGCTTCACGGCAGAAATAGGCAGGGTTGTGTTACGTACCCGTGGAGGCTCACAAGGGGCAAATTTTAATGTTTGGATTTGCAATGTTCCATATTTATTACACGATGTTATTCCTTCAATGTGGAAATGATTTGACAAAATTTGTCAAATGCGTGTTTCATTATAAAAATCGGTACCCGTCTGCGGTATTCGAACACTGAGACCGTCGCATCGCTCGATACGAATGCAACAAGCGCCTTATCTTTTAGGCCACGACGACTTTAAGTCGACTGCAAGTCTCATTATATTCTATAATGACTGTCCTACTTTTCAAATTGAAACGCATGGCAGTTACGGCAGAAATAGGTAGAATAGTGAACACCTGTGTGAGCTCACTATTTACTCTTAAAAATGTATCTAAGGTTCGTGACCACGTTTCTCTCTCTTTCTCTCTTTATAATGTTGCATCCTCTTCTCTTATTCACGGCCACATCAAACGCATTGGATGAAGACGCGTCTAGAGTGGTGCATATCTGATGGGCCCAACGCGTTTAGAAGCAACCTCAGGTCCTTTTGCTGCCGAAACTATATAAGTAACCCAAATAAAAGTCACGATTCTCTTTTTAAACTACCACTCGTTCATTTTAGTATATCACTTTATTCATTCATCTGCTATAATTTCTCCTCTCCATTATTCATATCTTAAATATTGGTAGTCGAAAGCCAGATTTTTTTTCTCTATAAAAATACGAGACGAACTTTTCTTTTTAATGCATGACAGCTAGAATTAAAATTATTAACGTTTAACAATTGACCTTTTGACCTTTATGTTAACCGAAAAACCGAACCAGTAGTTGTCTCATTCGAATACAATATGCAGGCTCCACAGTAACACAATAGAATCAAAACACGTTCTTAGTTCTAGAAAACATTTCTATAGCACACATCCACTCAAAGTGACTAGGCCATCTATCATAAGCCCACGATATATTTACACACAGTGAATGCATTATCGCCATTCCTAAATCAGCTATCAACGGACTCTTTTCACTAAAAGGGTGAACTTCACTATAGAAAAGGTTGACCCCTCATAAAGACTTATCACCTCATATACAAAATAAGGTTGTACTAATCCAAAAATCGCCACGCCAATTTAATGCTTAAAATCGAAGGCGTAGAGTTTAGAATCGTATGAAAGCATCGCCGCAGATGGGATCTCGTCAAAGTTAGCGGTAGTTTTTTCACAACAATCTCCTCTCGGACTTAACTCACGTTATCTCTGCCGACGTCACGACGAATAGAAACCCGCACGTTCATAATAAGGAAGATATTTCTAAAGAAATTTAAATTTGCCCGCAAAGGTCCCGAGATAGGATTAAAGATTGGGCACGAAGATGGCCCTTTTGTGACCGACCCTCAAGAAAACATGTCCTGATAATATGGAAATATCTCGGACGGGAAGTTAATCGAGGAATCATTTGCGGGGGCGATCATTTATCAGGGCCACGCACGAATACGTAATTAGCTGCGGAAAGCATTAGGTACAATTGAAAGACCGTTCGAAAGCCTTTGTTGATATTTATTTGCATGAGAGAACGAATAAAAAGGCGTACTTGTTTAGATCTGACCTACCGTGTTGCGGTGCGACAGACCATGCATACTTAAGTTGAAACGATAATTCCATAGGGGCAGAAATGTAGCCAGTATAATATAATATAGACAAAAGACATCTGAATTTCATCTTCTTACAAAAACAGAGGGATTGTAATGATATAATCGCAGGTTAGTTTCATTCAGAGTTAACACTAATTTGACACTAACGTTAAATAAAAATTTCAATTCTCCCAACGAAATGTTTAAAGCACAATTTGAATATGAAACACTCATCCGGCCCGACAATCCTTCATTAATTTGTAAACTAAACAACGCAGACCAAACACTGGACCCGATTCACACTTGCTCCAATATTTGTTTTGATACAAATAACTGACGGCCATCGGTTTACCGTTTTGTGATGTTAATGACTTCGGTGACACAATGCGGACCCAGATTCCGAAAACCGGCTCATTTTCTTTGTTAATACGTTGACGAAATTATAACGTAAAAGTTGATGATAAAAATTCGATCAACATGCTAGACGTAAACATTGCTCGAGGGTGAGTAACGGTATCTTGTCGCTAAATATAAACGTGAACTAGTCAAAGGACACGCGATAGACACGAGACATCTTCCCCCTTGCGTTTCGGAGTCGCAGAGACGTCACGTTTAAAATTAAAAACCCACTTATTTACAAACCAGCCACTTAGCCACCTTCCCGACCATACAAAAACTAAAAATATATTCAAACCATTGTGTCATGCTCAAAGAAGTTCCATAGGTCACGGCGAACGCACGAACGTGTACCACGTGTCAGAAACACGCCAAACATTTTTTATCTTTGAAAAAATTATAAAAGACCGCTCCTAACAATGGAGCCTCGGTAGCATCTTTGACAATTATAATATCGCTCGCTACGTAATTTAGAAGGATTTTAAAACAATGAAACCTCTCCGAAAATGAACCTTAAAACAGCTTACGTATGCGTTGAACATACAACATAACCGGGAGGAAAGATACGTCCTTTCTGAAATGACGAAGCGGCAGTTAACGCAAGGGTCATCACAAAAGGCAGATGATAACAATGAACGCACGTCAATCGTGCGCTCATGCAAATAATTTTTTTCTACAAAACATCCCTTTATCTGTCCTTAAAGCGATGGGGTTAATTAATATATTATAAATAAAATATAATTAAAATTAAGATCCTTTTTTCGTTGGCACGAGGTCGCGACTTACTGTCACCATTAGAATTATATTCTTGTTTTGACAATGAGCTTCCTTTTGAATGCGGTTGTAACAGTTAAATAGATTTATGGATTGAAACTCTTTTGTTTCTGGTTATCAATTTATTTTATCGCAGCGGGACCCCATGGTTTATTGAATATGACTTGACAGCTCACTCGAAAGGGTTAATATGAACGTTTAGGATAAACTCAATAATCCGAAACAACTGGTGTCAAGGGAAAACCTGTTATTGACATACAATAGCGCAATTGTATTTACATGACGAGCCGATTATATATTAGGACGAAAAAAGGCATAGTCTTAGTTCTTAATTACGGTAACCTAATTAATATAAACGTATAAAGTTTGAGAAATGTTGACTCTTAATACTTTAGTATGAGGTAAATGCAGCTTCGAAATAATTAAAGTGAGCCGCCACTGTTTGGTTACGAAGGTTTCGCTGCTAAAACAGCTTTACAGCGGCACGAAGCGAACAAAATGCGGGTTGAAAATACACCGATGCACAAATTTCGGGTTTAAGAAAAGCTTTGTTGTGCAACGGTTTATTACAAAAGTGTCGAATGACACCGCATCTGCTCGCACAAAGGGTTAGCTCTCTCGGATAGATTATTCCCCGGACCGACCCCCGCAAGATTGCTCGCTTATACAGATGTTACGGAGGATTCTTTTTATCAGACGGTTTAAGGATTAGTGAATTGAAGTGTTTTGAATTTTTAAGGAAAAAATCTCGCTATTTTTAGTCGGGTTCAGCGCAAGCTTTTCATTTGGGTGTATTTTTAACATTGCCCCTTTCAATGTGGCTTTCAGACCGTGTCTAATATATTTCGTTTGCGTTCCTTTGTTATAATGTATCGGGTTTGGAGATTACGCCCAGCGTGTGTATGGAATGTATGGATCTACGATGACGTAAGCATTACCGAACGTCCAACAATGATGTTGTGCAACATCTTGCATCGAGTACAAAGGATGGAGCAAAGATAAAAATGTCGTCGCAAGCCAAATCCTTTGATGTCAACCAGTGCCCAGTATCATTAATAAAAATATTAAATATCATACCGTGAAAAGGCGATGACGTGGAACTTACGTATAAAAGGAATTTGTCAAACGCACGTGTTTCTTCCGTTAGCCTGGCAATCCAATATACGTTTTGCTTAGCGTGTCTATAATGTTTTATTTGATGGGAGAACAAACTAAATAGTCAAAAAATTATAGAAACAAGAACGGGGTTCCATTAAATTAATCGCATACTAAGTGTTTTACCGAATTGAATACATCATATTTGAAATGTTTGTACTCACCACTATGCATGGTATTTGATTCAGCGTCGGCAACCTCGGTTCTCGACTTTTTCTGGTCTTCAGGAGATCCCGATGTATCCATACGCTCTTGCTTGATCTTAGGCTTGATATCTTCATCAGGCGAACTTGAAGGTAACGGTGATGTTGAGGCTCGCCGTTTAGGTGTTGAGGTTTCAGTTTCGGCTTCTGAATAAGAAATCATGATTATTTTGGTTCACCTTTAGAATTAAACTAAGAATTAGATTTAGAATTAAGCTGTACCCGTCCGCTTCGCTGTGCATTTAAAATTAACATTATTATTTCATGAACGCCCCCGCAACTGGTGTAGGAAGCCCAACACTCATATAAATATTAGCCTATGCATTAAGTACATGTATTTTCTGCATGGATACCAAGTTTCAAGCCAATAGGATGCATGGTTCAGTAGTTATAACGGAACATCCGTAAAAACCACTGTAGATTTACATATTAGTATAGATATAGATTAGAACTATTATAGTTTATCTTCTTGTCGAAATAGCATTTATTAAATTGGCAACATCAAATGTATGTGTATATTTTCTTACTCATTTACATTTAATTACTCTATGAATGGATGGATTTAAGAAGGTAATTCCATTATCGTGGTTTACTTATTAATATTGTTTAATGTTCAAATTTAAATTATCAGATTAGACAATTATCATATGGGTATTGGTTATTTAAATGATGACGTAGACAGACTAATTCCCAGTTTTCCTGATTTTAGTTACCTTAGTACTGTAGTAGTTAGTACTCTGGCCATTCAGAGTTCAAAAAAACTGCTTTTGTCAGCAATTTGAGGCATAAGGTTGTAGTACAATGTGCGCCCTAGTTTGAACGTAAAATATTTGGGTATAAAACATATACCGGCTTCGCCCTAATACAGTAAAAGCTCTTTATTACGGGGTATATGTTTCCGTAAATATGCCGTGAATACAGAAACCGTGAATATGGAAAAGCGCGATTACAAGTGTTTTTTTTTCTTTTTTCTTTTTCCCTACCTATGCTGATAGCCTTGAGAGGCTATATCAGCTTCTCCCTAACGTGTAGGTGAGCTCACGGGGCTCGAACCGGAGTGGTGCTAATACTGGCCCTAGCGAGAGCAGTGCTTCGCAGAATCTACCACCGGATTGGAAACGCGACCTACTGAGAAGATCCGGCGAGAGACTCAGTGGGCTGTGTCTATGGGTTAATTCGCTCGGCGAGTCCTTCGTCGCAAGCGACGGGTTCGACGAGGACGGGGACCGGTGTGATATTCGGTTGAATACCTACATATTGGAATTGTTTTTATCAATTTGTGTGTATCGATGTACAATAGATTAAATACGCGAATAAATAAATCTCTAGCCGGGAATATAAGAATTGAGTCGATTTTTTTAAATCCGCGACTATTGAAAACGCGATTGAAGGAAGCACGATTAAGAAGCTTTTACTGTACTAATCATTGTTAATTTAAAAAAATGTTGTCCTTATTAGTATGTGAATCGTAGTATTTTTGCATACCATCGAGAAGTCTCTTTGGAGTGCTCGAAGCGCCCCCATCTTCTAAAAGGTCAGGCGGTGCTATTGATGGACTAGCCAAAGGCGGTGTGTGGATCCTGCTGTTCGGAAGTCGCCTTGCAGTCAGAAGCGAGGGTCTTCGACCGCTAGAGTTCGCTGTTGAAACCTGACCTGGCCTGGACCCGTCTTCCTGGTCTGAATTCGGACCTGTTAAATAAACGATTTGATTTTGATCCTATCTTCTATAGTTGTTAATGAAAAAGTATATTGTTGGAAAATTTATCTGTCTATGTACATCCATGTTTATTTTTTATTTTTAATCTTTGTTTAGTTATCACTTTTTTCCTACCTATGACGTGTAGGTGAGCTCACGGGGCTCAAACCGGGAGTGTTGCTAACACTGACCCTAGCAAGAGCAGTGCTTCGCAGAATCTACCACCGGATCGGAAACGCGACCCACTGAGAAGATCCGGCGAGAAACTCTGTGGGTTGTATCTATGGGTTAATTTATTCGTCGAGCCCTTCGTCGCAAGCGACGGGTTCGACGAGGACGGTGACCGGTGCTTGTGGTACCTAAAAGCACCGTTAATGGATCGGGAGGATCCGTAGTGACGTGCTTAGGGCGACGTCGACTGTATACCATTCGGTCCACCGGATCGAGTATGGTTATCACTGTGGACAGTGTTCTGTGGTATAGGATCATCGACGACCGGTAGTAGGTAAATTGTGAATCATTCCACAGGCTTAGAGTGAAGTTACCAGTGTAAAATTCTTATTTAAGTAGCATCATTTTATTTATAACAACGAGGAATGTTCCATATCTCTGAATTATGTAAAGGATTATATCTCAAAGCATAGTAAATTTGTGGATGCCCTATTGATACATATATATACTTACCAGCGCTATAGCAGTGATAAGACGTGAGCTCTTTATCGCAGGACGAGACTTTGTGCTGGATGAACCTGATTATGTCAGCCAGCGCAAACGCTCTCCTGCAGGCCCCACAGGTCAGGGTATCTGCTGGAACTCCGGGCGTTGGAGATCCACCGCCCTCTGCCGCGCTGTCCGCATCCGCTGGGAAAAAGGAGCGGCATAAAAAAATAGTTGGTATCCGTAACATTGTGATAAGTAACTGATATTTGGTATATTTGAAATTGACATAAGTACAATTCATTAGATTGTGATTTTTTGGCGGGAAGGGAAGTTGTGTGAATCTTTTTAATTTTTTTATTTAGAGTCTCTTCAGATTTAAATGTGTAATAGCGGTGGTTTATTAACTGTTTAGTATTTGTGAAAGTGCACAAATGTACGAAAATGAAACATCTAAATAAAAAAAATTACCACCATTTTACTGAGATCATATTTCATCCCATATCATATCATTTTAATTATTTTCATAATTAAAGTTTCAAACTAATCAACTTCATTTCATTTCGGTCCGTAACATTTTTAATAAAAAAGAATATACAAAACATTAGGCTGGATGGTATGATGATGACCTTTGCCTTTTCAGTTGGAAAAATAGAACTACTATTCATTAGATTGCCAGTTATTTACAACGATTTTTAAACACTGTACATTGCTGTTCTAAAATAGCATCGCTGCATTTATGCGACACCACAGTAACTATGTTTAATATTTTACAAGTATATACAATTTTAGTCTCCAATACCCTAGCAATGAACATACAATTAGACACCTAATTAACACTCGTATATGGCAACAAATTATTTGCACAGCTGTCGCGAGGTAAACATTCTGACACACTTTCTCGAGACATGTCATTGAGGGACACAAAAGGCAGTTTCACAACATATGGACAGTGACAGGACTATAGTATTTTGGCCCTTTAAATGTGAAATTACGGATAATTATAAGTTGTTTCGTTCACGGAGGTGTCAGTTGGGATGGCCACATTTCTCCGGAGGATACGCATCACCGTAATCAGAGCTGTTAGTGGTCCGTTTTTTTTTTTAATTCAAATTGTTTTTGCATTCCTGAATCGTTTTGGAGCCGTTTTGAAAATACTAGTGGTCCCGCAGTAGTCGAAATTCGACTATAATTAATGAAAATTATAAGTTTGAACATTAATATGGTTCTATTTTCAAAGACTATTTATTATAGTTCTATAATCACAGATTTCGCCAAGACTACACTATAGACAAATAATATTAAAGACAAACAATATTAACCTATTCTCAATTTAACCACAGACTTTATGTAATTATAAAAGTTTGACAATAAACAAAGAGTATGTACATATATATGTGTGTGTCAAATACATGGTAGTGTGTGTAATATTTTTTTTTATTCATTTAATGTATTTTTAATGCATAATTTAAAAAAATATTAACATTTTGTACTCCTTCTTTATAGTCTCTTTAGGTGTGGGAAATTTCATACTCCTCCGTCCGCGCAATTTTCGTAAAAAGGGGTACAAAGTTTTTGCTTCACGTATTAAAATATAGAGAAATCGACATTGAATTTTTTATGTGATTTGTTTCAGGTAACGGAGAGAGTCGAATATTACTTAGCGCGTTCAAGGCACATCCGCTATTGTTCTAGTAGTACTAATCGGTCTAATTTTCAGCGACTCCATCGCGACCACATCGACTGCCATTACGAACGTTTAAATGGGCTCAATAAATAAGCCGCCTTCAGGACCGACGCCTTGGAATTATAAAGGCGTTTTCACATTCAAGCCGCACACAATTGGCCGGCACATCAAAGAGCTCGCGAGCTAATTTCACATAAGTACTGTATAGACGCCCTTACGGTTCCCTCACGTTATTATTTTTACTCGGATTCTCTTTTGTACAGCGTTTAATATACACGGGGGCTGATTGTAACCCGAGTACCAAATTAATATAGCAAAGAAGAAAAAAACTACGGAATTCGGTTGTTCTGTTTACATTGCCGTACCTAAGTTTGTTTTAAGGGTATATTATGTAAATGTATACGTTTGTTGAGGTTAATTTTTTACAGATTTGTCGGAACAAACGTTCGCTCGTGGCAAATGGCTTTTTTCGGTCACTTCCTTCCGGATGGTTGAGGCTCGTTTAATTATGATACGTATTTTTTTTTGGTTCACTAGTAATTTAAAGGTGGCGTTTAGCTTTACAATATTTCGTCGAGTTAACAAACTAGAATTTTCTTCAGTTTTGGCGAGTTAAAGACATAATTATAATTTGCCTTTTTTTATCACTATATTATTTTCGAGGTCTTTTACAGTTTTCGTGGCCACCGATGACTAAAGTCTTATTTGTCGATATTTGTTTGTTTGTTTATCTATAAAAACAATTAGTCAAATTTCAAACGGGATGAAACTGTAAAATTCCTTTCTATTAATTTAATAAACTACTACTGCTTCCAAATCCCGCCGCAAAAAGCACACTCTCTAATGACGTCATAGTTATTTAATCACTTTCATACTGAGCTAGAAATCACAATATAAATATTGAATTAATCAAACTTTAACACTACACAGGTGACGAAAAAGTAACCGTGTGAAGAAGATCGTTCTGGCCACTCCCACCTACGAAAAACTGCCCAGTAGTGACCGGACAATGGTCAACCGACACATGCGCCCTTTGGATTGAAATACACCCACAATTTACACATAATATATCTATACATATAAATAAAATTAGAGTGTCTGTTTGTAGTATTGAAATAACCTCTTTTTACTACATGCATATGAATATATATACGGTACATACACCAAAATAACATTTTTTACAATTTTTGTCTGTCTGTCTGTTTGTTCCGGCTAACCTCTGGAACGGCTGGACCGATTTTGATGAGACTTTCACTAATAGGTAGCTGATGGTATAAGGAGTAACTTAAGCTGCTTTTTTAGACTAGGTTAGCCCCGCGGCGTCACCAGCAATTATTGTCGTACCGCGCGCAACATGGCGGGCTTCGCCTATTAGTAATAAAATTTAATGTTTCTGAAGCGAAGCGAGGGCGGGTCGCTAGTTATAGATAGATATAGATAATAAGGTTAAATTGAGACGTGCTATACTTCGTAATAGAATAATACATTTTGTGTTTAATTAATCCATGTTAAGTATGGCCGTAAAATCGATTTAAAAAAGTGAAAATTTTGCGAACATTTCGTATGAACGCAATTGCGTTTTTTTTTTATTGCTTAGATGTGTGGACGAGCTCACAGCCCACCTGGTGTTCAGTGGTTACTGGAGCCCATAGACATCCACAACGTAAATGCGCCACTCACCTTGAGATATAAGTTCTAAGGTCTCAGTATAGTTACAACGGCTGCCCCGCCCTTCAAATCGAAATTATTACATTACTGCTTCACGGCAGAAATAGGTAGGGTGGTGGTACCTACTCGTATGGACTCACCAGAGGTACTACCACCAGTTGATAAGAATTGCTCTGAAAATTAATCCTGAATTTTATTAGACGCTTAATAGCTGCCCGTATTTGATCTCTAAAGATAGCGTGTAGATTAGTTGTTAAATATATTTAGGTGTCTTTACTTTCAAATCTATTTTTGGTCTTTTTGCAGGTGGTTGAAGGCTTATCTGCCCAAAATTGGTTACCATTCACGGAAATCGGCAATGCTGAGGGCACAGCCAAGGAACTAATTAACTCTATCTACTGTTATCCTTCAAAACTAATTGTATTCAAGACAATCAACACTTGGTTATTGTTTTTAAGCGCTATATACAAATTCCATCTACAAAAGAAGTAGTCACAAATCATTTGACGCTTACTCAATTGATTTATTACTTAAGGGTGGCATAATTGAATGGTACTCGGACAGTGGCCAACCCATCGTCCATCCTTTTACCTAAATACACCCACATTTAAACTATTTATTTTCACAGTCAGATTTATTGGTTGGTAGCTGTGTATTGTTATCTGGATTTGGGACAATTTATGTCTTGCTTTGTTAACGTAAGTTAAGTTAAGAGCTATTTATTGGGTTTAAAATTGCTCAATCCATTTAATTTTAGTATTTAATATAATAATTATTATTATTATCCATTTAATTTTAATACTATTTAATTTTTCAAACTTAGTAACATTGTACTGTCTGCTAGGGGAATACACAAGGATTCTCCTTTTTTAATAATTCAAGAGTTAGCTTTGTTGGCTGGTAATTGAAACATCGTCCTTAAAGATGGACTTGGTATTCGGCTATGATTTCTATGGAATATACATATATCATTCACATCAATAAACACTTTTAATAAAATTTAATGAATAAATTAGCAAGTTAGTTGTAGCATCTCTGAGGAAATACACAATAAGCTTTTAGAGAATATAGCTATCTTACATTACCTCACAAAATGTAGTGACAAAATAAATTTAAAACGACTAAAATAAAAATAAAATATGTAAGCTGTATTTACAAGAAATTTTCATGACAATCGAAACACACAAAGGCACAAAGCAAAACGAATCCGTATTTTATTTTTAGCTTATTGAAAATCTAGGCAAGTACCCCGCCTCAGGTGATATAGGGGGAGCCACCCTTCAAAGGACGGTAGGAAAAGTTTAAATTAGCTCGTTACGACACACGGCAACGTCCATGTTATATCTGGGTTTTGTGTGTGGACGTTATACAGTGCTTCAGAATCAATTGAAATTGATAGTTTCACTTGGAAACACTGAGATGTAAAATTATCATCTTCATCTATCTATACTTATAAAAATGAATTGCTGTTCGTTAGTCTCGCTAAAACTTGAGAACGGCTGGACCGATTTGGCTAATTTTGGTCTTGAATTATTCGTGGAAGTCCAGAGAAGGTTTAAAAGGTGAAAAAAGTTTGAAAATGTCCTCCGTCGGACGGATTCCTTTTGTTTTTTTTTTTAAGTTAATTTTATACAAAAGTTTCGATCTTTTATTTCTCGATTGAGGCGCTACGAAGTCTGCCGAGTCAGCTAGTACTTGATAAAACAATTGGAGTACAGTCGAATGTTTTTATAGATTCCATTAGATGGGCTTTCGATTAATTTGGTGTTAAGTAGTTATTGTTGTAAATAATTATCAGAAATGCTGCTACATATCTTTAACATGATCTCTAAGTCTTAAAGAGACGGTGGTACATCCAGACGGACTCTTAATCCGCCTGAACAGTAATTTCGCAATTATTCTTTATTACAAATTCGTATCCTTTAAAAAAATTTTCACTGGTGGTAGGAAGTCTTGTGAGTCTGCACGGGAAGGTCCCACCATCCGGCCTGTTTCTGCCGTGAAGCAGTACGTGCGTTTCCGTTTGAAGGGTGGGGCAGCGGTTGTAACTATACTGAGATCTTAGAACTCATACCTATCTCAAGGTAAGTGGCCGCATTTACGTTGTAGATGTCTATGGGCTCCAGTAACCACTTAACAACAGGTGGGCCGTGAGCTCGTCCACTCATCTAAGAAATAAAAAAATAAAAAAAAACAGTTCAAAATGTTTAGAAAAACCGCTCTGCGGTTAAAAAAATCTCGTTTGTTTTATGCAATTGATTGGAATATTTGATATTTTCTGTGATCACTGACTTCTGCTATTTTAAGTAAGTCTACGACCTACGACAACTAAAATCTTTTTCATGGTGGTAGGACCTCTTGTGAGTCCGCACGGGTAGATACCACCACCCCGCCTATTTCTGCCGTGAAGCAGTAATGCGTTTCGGTTTGAAGGGTGGGGTAGCCGTTGTAACTATACTGAGATCCTAAAACTTATATCTCAAGGTGGGTGGTGCATTTACGCTGTAGATGTCTATGGGCTCCAGTAACCACTTAACAACAGGTGGGCTGTGAGCTCGTGTACTCATCTAAGCCATAAAAAAAAATTAAAAAAAAGAGAATCGGAAAATATGCTGAACACAAAGTCCTGCACTCCTATATTAGATCAACGTTTTATTTTTTTCCCAGAAAAGGTCAAACCGCGTCGCACCAACTTCTCTGAAACGAAAGTTTATCTGAGCGTTGCATTAATTATGAATTCGATTTCGGTACACTGATTCCGATGCTGCGAAACTGTTCGTATTTGTTATATATAGGTATACAAAACAATCTGAGACTGTGTTTTGTATAAATTAAGTTTATTAGCATTACAAATTAAACGGTAGGCAGCGGCTTGGCTCAGCCCCTGGCATTGCTGAAGTCCATGGGCGACAGTAACCACTCATTGTCAGGTGGGCCGTATGCTCGTCTGCCTACAAGGGCAATAAAAAAAAACAGTGTTTTTATGTCATCACTATTTCTTGATGATATGATCTGAAACGCTACATTCCTACGTTGTTTCTCAATAACATAAACATTATTAAAATTTTAATTATTCTACTTATCTATATATTAATAAGTGAAGCAAAAACTTTGTATCCCTTTTTACGAAAATTGCGCAGACGGAGAAGTTTGAAATTACGCACACTTATAGATAGTATAGAGAAGGAGGCAGAATGCTAATAGTTTTTTAAAATTATGCATAAAAAATACATTAAATCAATAAAAAAAACATTACACATACTACCATATATTTGACAAAACACATACATACTAATATACACCTTGTTTATAGTCAATTGTCACTTTTGTTATTGTTTAAAGTCTGTGGTCAAATTGAGAATATATTAAATATTGGTTTTGTTTATTAATATTTGTCTAAAGTTTTTTTTATTTATTGTTGAGTTGGTTGGATGAGCTCACAGCCCACCTGATGTTAAGTGGTTACTGGAGCCCATAGACATCTACAACGTAAATGCGCCAACCACCTTGAGATATAAATTCTAAGGTCTCGGTATAGTTACAACGGCTGTCCCACCCTTCAAACCGAAACGCCTTACTGCTTAACGGCAGAAATATGATGCGGGGTGGTGGTACCTACCCGTGCGGACTCACAAGAGGTCCTACCACCAGTAAAGTTTAGTCTTAGCGAAATATGTGATTATAGAAGTATAAAGTCTTTGACAATAGAACCATAATAATGTTAAAACTTATAATTTCAATTAATTATAGGTGAATTTTGACTATTGCGGGACCACTCACTTGTTTTAATAAAAATATAAAAAATATAAGTTTATTTTTTGAACATAGTAGGCACGACTCATAAACCTACACAATATTATACATATTTAATTCTTTTGATCTTTCTTTTGACAATCAAATGCTTTCAAAATTCATATTCGAAAATATTATTCCAACAGTATACATATCGGTCACTCTTGTAAACAATTATTGGGTTATAAACGTAAAAAATGCAATTAAAAATAAATTATTAATTGAATTTTACCGTTAACGTGGATTTATTGGAACAGCGACCCCGGCGTCATTCATACGAGTATTATTCGTAGAAAATATTTTTGACGTATCTCTGACCACTGTGTCTGATGTTAATTGGCAGGGGTACATTGACACCCCAATGTGACCACGAATACGCTATTGAGAGTATCAGAATAAAAATAATAAGAATCGTTACTGAATTTTAGCGGGGGTGTGTTTATTGTATTGCAAAAGTATTATAATAATTTATGTTGTATTTAAAGGCTGAGTTTTAATAAATGCTCGATGTTTGACTATATGAATGTGTATGAATTTTTCAACCTATCCAATGGAGTCTAGTTGCCTCCTATAACACAACAATGTAAAATGTTTGGTTGTTTATCTATATATTAATTACGTGAAGCAAAAACTTTGTAGCCATTTTTACGAAAATCGCGCGGACGCAGGTGTATGAATTTTCTCACACTTATAGAGAATATAAAAAAAGAGTGTAGAATGCATTTTTTTTTAATTATGCTTAAAAAATATATTAAATCAATAAAAAAAACATTACACACACTACAAATTCAATTCACAATATTCACAAATTCTGAATATTTGTTTATTGTCAAACTTTTGTTATTGCATAAAGTCTATGGTCAAATTGAGAATAGATTAATATTGTTTATCTTTAATATTATTTGTCTACGAATAGTCTTGGCAAAATCTGTGATTATAAAAGTCTTTGACAATAGAACCTTAATAATGTTCAAACTTATAATTTCAATTAATTATAGTCGAATACTGCGGGACAACTAGTACACTAAAATTGATATTTCAACGGTAGGCAGTGGCTTGGCTCTGCTCCTGGCATTCCAGAAGTCCATGGGCGACGGTAACCACTTACCATCAGGTGGGCCGTATGCTCGTCTGCCTACAAGGGCAATAAAAAATTGAAACATATTTGTCATTTTACAAATATGGAGTACGCGTTCCCTGTTTACCGAATTATCTCAGTGCAATCGTAACATATATAAAAATATGTTATGTAATTTTTTTTGTTCGTCATGCGAATACGATATGAAATCATCATATAATTTTACTTAGCTACCTTTATTCCGTCTCGCGGTAAAGAACCATGTGAATTTTGACATCGGCTCCTTTGACGGCTACTTATTCAATGCCTCAAGACGTCGGAAATGGGCATTTCATACAAAAGCCTTTCAAAAATGCGGTATGCCGGCAAACCGAGATAAAATTCTTCAGTTGTGCCTTCCTTCGTTGAAATTCGGCACGAAAACTGTTCTCTTTGACCCCGTTAATTAATAACATAATAATATTGTGTTTCATTAAAATATAAAAAAAATAAACCTGAAATGGTTTTTTATGGACCTATTAATTTATATTTCTTTTGTCCTAATAAATTATATTTATATTTTTTTAGATCTATTTATTGTATTATATGTTTATATTTTCGATAATAATGTATTGTCAATGGTACACCGTAACATACCTTATATTTATATATTTTCAGAATTTCTCTAAATTAAACGGTTGTCTGGAAGAGATCGCATTTAGCGATAAGACCGCTTATTGTACAAATCGATCTGCTTTTTGACTGTTTTTGAATGTAAATTGTGTTTTGGTGTGCAATAAAGTGTATTATTTATTCTCTCTCTCTTAATTGGAATATGGAATATTTGTGAATTTCCATTGCGGCCGATGATCGAAAACGGATATATTAGATGATCATTGTGAAGCGTTTATGGCCTAAAGGATAAGACACCCGGTGCACCTAGTCACATCGAGCATTGCGCCTGTGTCAATCCTTAAATCCCGCAGAAAGTTACTATTTTTTTTAATGGACCACGCACTTAACCCATCTTCAGAAATGACTTCCACGATGATGGACTACTAAATGAAAATATAACTCGCAATTTTTTTTATCTACATAATTACTTATATATTGAATCATGTCTCTATTCGCTGTGGTAATCACTTATACAGGTGTTTTTATTAAATAAATTCATATATCACTAGCGAACATACTACATAGCAATAAAATAAAACGCGTTCGTTCTTGGTTTGAGAATTCGGGTAATTAAAACATTTTCAAACGATGTCAAAACTAAAACTGTAACACTCCATTTGTCTACAAAGCATTAAACAAAATCTTAAATGTTTTCCGTTGCAATGAAAAATCGACTTAAAGCACTGAGTAATTAAGCTGAAGGCATGTATTATACTTGCCCACGGTATTAAAACCACCACGCCCATGTCGGCAGTTTTGCTTCACTATTCATGTTTAGAAGGCGGGCTATGTCAACAGCAAACTAATGACGTCACACTTCTCTCAACATGGCCACTCTGCTACCCTTGCTTTTTCACCTATTTCACTTAGCAAATGGCGCGGGAGAATCCGTATTATGTACATATGGCGTCAAACTTTAATGTACTTCAAGTCACGTAACATGCATTATAATTGTAGTCCAAGCTGAAAACTTCAGTACATAAGATGATTAATATCAGGTATGATAATACTTCAAGATTCCTTGGACATTTATGTAAAATTCACCGCCTTACAATATCAATTAGTGTTCAGTTCTTGTCAAATTCTTTTTGTTCATTGATCGTGTAAATCAAATTGCAATATTTCTGTAAATAATTCGTGCTAAGAGGAACTTATCCTCAAGAAACTTTTCTATCAGATTTTTTAGTATTCATGATGAATCGATTTCACAGCCCACCTGGTTTTAAATGGTTACCAGGAGCCATAAAAATCACACAATGAATACCATTACCAACCTTGACACACAAGCTTGAAGTCTCTAATGCATTGTATAGTTGCTGTTGACTGCCAGCCGTTCTGGTTTGGTCTGGCATGATTGCTTATCGGCAGAAATCACCAGGATTTTAGTTTTGGTCTACGATACGCCTTACTAAAGTTGGTCAGGTCGTTGCGGATATTACTGAACGTTTTGCTTGACGAATCTTGGAAGAGGCTTGTATCTGACAGTGGACGACTTTTGACTAATAATGACCTATTTTTAATACCAGATTTTTGTGCTACCTTTTGAATCAATATGGAGACTAAAAGATGCGTCCCACTAAATACATATAAGTTTGGTTGTGGAAGACAATTACGCTTTTCAAACTTCAATTTTATAGATGTAATACAAAAGCAAAAACAGATATCATAAATTGTACAGCCCGAATACACTTGACAATCATAACTGCATTAGAATCGGTTATCCAGAACGCTTGATCGGCTTGAGATAGACATAGACAGAATAATTATACCAACTTGTTCGAATATCGTACGTGCTATCTAGGTGTACACGCATCTGGATTGTGATGAGGGGATGAGTTAAATTGGTAGATAATTAACAAGAATATTACAAGAACGAAAGCATAAAAATGTATTAATGTTGACTACCGTGCTAATGAGACCGAGGTTGCATACCCGTATGGGCAAGATGGAATTGCAAACAACGAAATCGCTACTCATGATACAATGACTTGTTTTCTTTAAATCTGTACAGTTCAGTGTATGTGTATGTTTTTTTTCTTCCTACATTTCTGGCAAGTCCTACTTATGATTTTCTCCGTTATGGGCGCCCAAAAACATACTGGACAAGAACCAGCTTAACCCAAAGCCAAAAACCAAAAGCACCTCGCAAAAATCTTTGGAGGATTATCGAATCTTGATTCGTGGTACAATATTCAGTTGGCTCTTTCAAATAACTTACAATAGCTTGATTAAGTACATCGCTATTTTAAACGAACAGGCAGGATTATAATAATACTAATAAACGAAGTACACAATCAGAAGCTTCCAATATAAAACACCTAACATCGATCAGATTAAAGGGCCTGCCTATAAAATAGGATTACCTCTTAAGGGTACGCTTCTCGCCCACCGATAGCTAATCAAATTATCCGACGTAATTCCACGCGACAAAAACGCCTGATTATCTTCGTCTTGTTTTTTTTCTCCGTCGGCCCTGGGGAACCAAAAGGATCACTGTCCAACGCCAAATTTGTTGTTTTTTTTTTCGCTTAAGGAAACCTATTTTAATAGCGTTCATAAAATACTTATTCTAAACTTCTGCAAGAGCTGTTACATAATAGGTTTGATATGCAACTGATTCACCTGTGCAAACATGTACTGAAGTTTTGCAGTGCATATTTTTAACGTAAACATTGAAAGTATGTTTGCGCGTGAAATTGCATTATATTATTTTTTGTGTACATTTGTAACAGGTAAACGGAATCCCTCGGGTTCGCCCGTAAAAAAACTGCGGCCAACGATGGCTGATGAAATTAGGGCTGGGTCAGTAATCGTGTTACCGATACCGAATACTTGGTTGAATATTCGGAATAAGCAGAGGAAAACAGAGGCCTCCTGTGTATTGGCCCGTTCGTTAGAGAGATTTGAATTTTTTTTTTCTTTTCTCTTTCCACGTTTTCGCTTTAGGTGTGTAACGTGATGCCTCCTCTGGGGAACGCGATGGACAGCCCTTAATAGAAAAATGCTTGTTATAAAAATTGAGAACGTAAATTTATACTGTCAATTTTTGGCGAGCGGTGTTCGGTATCGGTTTAACTGTGGAACGTACTATTTAGGGTGTGCCGAAATGGATCTTGTGAAAATGGCGTTAAGGTAGGATTTTAAAATTAGTGATGAAATTGGAAAGCTTATGTCCACAATATGAATTTATGAACACTTATTCAATGGATGGAAATTGATTTTGCGATGTATTTTGATTAATTATTTTATTGCCATGGTCGAAAGCGTGTGAAGGCGGTGCAGTCGTGCGATTATGATGTGGTTCGATCATGAGGCAAATAGTATTTTTTGTAATTATTACTTATGTATAGACTATACGATTTTATTTACGAATCATTTTTAAATTGAGTACAAGCCGGGTATGAAAAGATTGGGAGACCATACGGGTCGAGGATAACGTCTTGCATACTTTTATTCTGCGAAGCAATCAAAGTAAGCGCCAGCATTACAGCTTTGGTATCATAGATTTGTTGAATTACCTCATAATAACACGTTGGATTGGTAACTTAAGTAATAGCTACAGGATTTCAATTCTAATAAATATTATCCGATGTACTTAATCACATCTTCAAGTAGCACAATTCTTGAGATCCAGTTTTACTAAAGTTTAATAAGAAAGTCATGTTGTACTGAAGTCACACACCTTACGTGACTTCTTCCTGTAGATATTTGTCACGGCACGAGTGTCAATAAAAACGTCAGGCCGGACTGCTTGCAAGCACACTACGACAGCGTAGTGCAGGGACACGATTCAGAAAATCGATAAAAATCTAATTTAGTATATCATATTTTCTGTTCGATATTCCACAATAAATTTCATTAATTAGGTCAGAGCAATCATAATATATAATACTGTGGCAATGATTTTATATGATATAATTTGCTTTAAGCTTAAAACTGATATACCTAGATTAAGTAGGATATCGTTATTGTAGAACCAATTAAAATGTTTGTGATAAAAAAAAAAAGCTGAAGAGTTCAAAAATGACCAAATTTTATGTATTTTATGAAGCATCCTTAGCTTGATGAGTAGGACTACCGGTGTATGCACATCGATTGATATGATTATGCCCGTGTGCGAATCTCGGAGGTACGAATTTTTCTAACCCTTTTTTCATTTTGGTAGTCCGGGTTGAGCGCCTTGTGGTGCAGGGCATGATAGAGGGTACAAGACCGCGTGGCAGATCACCGTTACGATGGATGGACCAAATAAAGGCAGCTCTAAACGGTCCCGTTAACGAGTGCACAAAAAGGGCCGCGGTACGCGAGGAATGACGTCGTCTGGTGAAGCGCACCAGCACCCGAAGTGATGACCACAACCATTCTGCCAAGAGTGCATGCGACTGAGAAGTCCGGGTAGTAAATATCTGTGCCGTTGAGCGCTTTACAACTGTAAATACAAGACGGACCGTAAGCTTATCTGCCCATGTAGAGTGATATAAAAATCTCTACTCTTTTCATGGTCGCAAGATGATAAACTGGGTTGAATCTTCATGCCACTAAATTTGTTGGGGAGATTCATAGAGATTCTAATATCTTCTTATATTCGTTTGATTTGACCTTACTGTATTATTTTAGATTGCGTCATGTTACTTCCACCTACAGTAATTAAAACTTGTCATAATTAATCATCGTTTATTGAACAGATAAAACACATTTTTTTCTTCAGTTTTTACGAATCATTGACTGCGTTTAATTTAATTCAGGCTGCATTTAATATAATTGTTTTTTAAGTAAATTCTAATTAACGCATTATTCAAATGCGAACAAATAACGCTATAGTCGTCCGTGACCTATATATGTATTAGAAACGTGGGAAATAATAAAAAAATAAAACGAAAAAATGCTAGATTAAACCGTCAATGTACTTTGATTATTCCAATGAATTTATTAAATTTTATAAATGAAAATAAAAAGAAAAATAACAATGGAATTTATCAAATGAACATAAAACTAAAAATGATCATTGCCTTTATAAATTATTATCGATACCGCTCACATCTCTAGAACAATACCCGTTAAAGCGAACACTTAACCCCTAATCCTCGAAGCGGCAGTTCTACCCGTCGCGGGCATTTATTGCAAAAATCTTAATTCCGCCACTGTCGTTAACTGCCCGCCAGTAATTATTGCCAGAAACTGTATTTATTACATCGAGAGTTTCTGGCTTATATATAAAACGTGCAGATATGGAAAACATATATGTTATGTATTCAAATGTAATTTTAGGATCAGTAAAGAATCACAGTAAATTCTAATAAAAAAGAAAAATTATTGTACTGCAGCTAGTAATTACTTTTAAGCCAAAATACTAAGAAGACGGCATGCACCTTGATATACCCTATAACAACTGAAAATCGGGTATTACAGATCTGTATGGATAAGAAAAATAAAAAAGAGTGCATTTACTATTAGTTCATAGAATCTAACTTCCCATATCCTATCATTCCTATATAGATAAGCATTCGCAACGCAAATTGCATAATATTTCAAAGGCCATGAAACAAGAGATACAGTTATTCCCAAAGCAATAAAAGTAGGGTCATTTAGCGACGTCCGGTCGGGACTAGTGCCAGTGGTTTCTGGCACAACCCAAGCTGGATGTAACTTAAATTGTTATGAATAAAACTGTGAAATCTTATTTTCTTCACACCAAGAAAAGAAAAAGAAATTTAATATGAATAAGTAAGTCGCTTCATTTAATATTATAACAGTTAATATAGCTGTAACGTGAAATATTTTGGAGACAGAAAATGGACAGTAAATTTAGTTCGATGTTGATTTAAATACAAAATAACGTTTTTAAATTGTTCAGCCGCATTCCTCTAAATTTCTCCGTCTATTACTTTGTGGTCGTTATTTTGACATACTGCCTGTGCGGCAAAATATCTGCGGTCAATGCATCAGTGGAATATCGCTTTACTTGTAATATTGCTCTATGTTAATACATAACTGAGATTTCTTGGCTGGCAGTTTCAAATCCAAAGCTTTAGGATTTTATATGAAATATGTTTCTGCACTTAGAGACTTGCCTATAGATAATATTATAACTAGTTTGTCTAAATATCCGTTTTGTTGTCCATAAAACACAGAGTCTATAGAAGTGAGGGACATAAATATACTGTATCACTCAGTCCACTTACGTCCTCATTTATATGTTAATGCGAATGGCATTGGTTTCGTTCTGATCTATACAAAGATAAGTTTCGGGGCAAGATATCATTTTCACAGTCTTATTACTTTCCAATTTGTCCGGAATATTGGTTATTGGGCCTTTATTGTCAGAGTCTGTGTTCGTTGATTATGTTATTTTCGTGTCAATTTTTCAGAAAATTTACTAAAGTACCTTTACGCCTTAAGTCGATTCCGGAGTCGAAAAATCTTGACTTACTCCTCGTTGAAAGATCCATTTGTGACGCAAAACAAATGTTGCACTAAAAACAGTTTTCTTCTATTATTCACACGGTCACTCCAAAATTCGCAGTTTGCAGAGTCCAAAAGACCATCGGCCACTTTTGCAAGACATCCAAAGTCATAAAGCATGTGATCATCTTCGCAGATGAACACAGACTGACTTGCCAACTTCGTAAAAGTTGAGCCCCAGAATATTAATGAAAAAAAAAAGCCCCCGAAAGTGCCAGGTAAAAAAATCTCGTATCAAAACCGCTGTTTCCTAGTGACCCCGATCGTTCTCCCATCCCTTTGTTGGGCTCCTCTTATTTATAATAGTACATTTTTTTCACACACGGCACCCCTAATAATGTGTGAGCAAAAATATGCGTAATCGTGTACCGTGGCCGTCGCGAATAGGAACCGTCGTTAAATCCATACAGAAAAAATACAACTGTCCCCCATTTGAATGGCAAAAAGTGCATATCATTGTGAAAATGGTATTAGTGGATGAACATCATGCATGGATCGAAATGAATGGATGACTTATAATTGTGTGGCGTTATATTTAGCATGAATTATTGATCTTACTTCACCATTATGATTTTATTCTGAGCTTAACAATTTATCCACATTATAACTTTTTTTATCGCGAAGGTCATTTTATTTAAGAATATTGCAATTAATCACAAAATTAAGAGTTACTCATTAGTTATGAGTAATTCGTGGCTAGTTTCGTGGCGTTTGTATAAACAATGACATAACTTTAAAATTTGCGTTGTATCTTCGCTCATTTACACGATTATGTTTTCCGTAGTTTGAAAATCTTGTTTTCTAGATTTTTCCATGGCCTTTGACATTTACCACGGAGCGATTCGTAATAAAATTATGACAATCCAATTTGTCGGTCACAACGCAGGCGAGTGACCCCTGCGAAGACCAAATGTTTGCTATTTCTACGTAAACAAACAAGAAAGATTGACATCGATTGTACATCTGGTGGGCTGACGCAAATAATGGGAATAAACAGGGTAATTCGATTTTTCTATGGAACGCAACGGAAAATTGTACGTTACATTTTAGATGACATCGGCAAATAAATAAATATACTAATGTTCGAATTCTTTGGTTCTTGGAGTTTGATTTTTAGTTTGGTCAGTTATGGTAAGGTAGCTTAATTTTGATAGCGAACCAAATTTTTTAATTTCTTATAGCTTTTATTTATACGCATCTTTGAGGGACAGACCCCTGGGGTTGTGGAGATTGTGGGAGCAACCTTGTGAAACATCAACCAAATAGTCCATATTGTCCAGATCCGCACCTCCCTTGATTCCAACGTATACGATGCTCTCCGAGTAGCCGAAGAGAGGATCAGATGGCACAAGATCATGAGGACAAAAGTCATAGATTACACTGTCACCGTCCTTGTCGAACTCGAAGAGTTCGACGAGCGAATGAATTCATAGATACCGTACTATATCCACCATACCCTTAGAGTCTATAGAGTTTTTCGCCGGATCTTAGTGGGCTGCGATTTCGATCCGATGGTAGATTCTGCGAAGCGCTGCTCTTCCTAGGGCTAGTGTTAACAAATTCTCTCAGATTGAGCACGTGAGGTCACCCACCCGTCCGGGCGTAGCTGAAGTAGCCTCTTAGGCTACCAGCAAACAGGTAGGGAAAAAAGTTGATAGAGGAGGTCACGATGATCACGACTGGAGAAGTCGCTTTAATGAAAATATTTAAAGTACATATGTTTGTGTTAAGCATAAGTGATACTACAAAAAATTAATTATCGACGAAATTCACCTGTAAATTTAAATCAGAACACAAGAGAGGTCGATTGTACAAAAAAAATCGCGACAGACCCACAAAAAGGGATACTGTTACACCGTTGTTCGATCTCCATCGAAATTCGGATGAGTTTACCTGTTGTGCGACCGTGTGAAAAATGAACAGGTGTTTGTGGCCCGTCTTCCGTTCGACCTGTAATTATAGCTGGACAATACAACAGCGTGATGGGCGTTTGACTGTCGGAAGGATGTTTTTATCGCGTATTCGAGAGAAGGTGCTTGGCCAAGAAAGAAAAGATACCTCATAGTATTCTAATTTTTTTTTTTAATTTTTTTTTATTGCTTAGGTGTGTGGACGAGCTCACAGCCCACCTGGAGTTAAGTGGTTACTGGAGCCCATAGACATCTACAACGTAAATGCGCCACCTACCTTGAGATATAAGTTGTAAGGTCTCAGTATAGTTACAACGGCTGCCCCACCCTTCAAACCGAAACGCATTACTGCTTCACGGCAGAAATAGACAGACATTGATATTTATTACGCATAATTGCAACATAATATGTATATGTACCTATAATGGAACATCGAAATGACAATCAATATGGCTTGTTCATTTATTTCTTCTAATTGTACTAGTAGTAATTGATTCGTGTTTTTTTTTAATGCTCTGCATTTACAATGGATCTCCGAGGTAGTCTAGGGCTATTATCAGACATGACATTATTATCAGACACTTAGCTTCGATCATGAAGTCGAAATCTAAATTGTATAATGTCTCCCCAGCCCACTAGAGTTTCTCGCCGGATCTTCTCAGTGGCGATTCCGATTCAGTGGTAGATTCGGCGAGGCATTGCTCTTGCTAGGGCTAATCTTAGCAAATTCTCGCAGGTTGAGCCCGTGACCTCACCTACCCCTCCGGTTGTAGTTAGAAAATAGCTCCTTAGGCTAACAGGGAATAGATAGAAACAATAAAAGAAAAAAAATGTCTGTCCCCCTTTTAAACTAGAATGCTTGATTAATTTATAGTAGAAATACGATAGACAATATCTATTTGAGAAGACTCACATTTGATTAAGGCCTATTGTTTTCTAGGTAAGCTACGCAAGCTTATAACTTTATGTGAATCTTCATTTCATTAAACTAGTTAATTTACATACGAACGTTTTCAAAAGGTGTTGTCAATAATTGATCGTGCTGATTGTACAATTCGTGATAAGATTTGTCAAGGGACAAACAACCTTATGACGGTAATTAGTCGATATATTATTATAAATTAATACCCATCACTACGAATTAGCCGTCCGCAGCTACTTCTGTTGTTTCTGTCTTCTTTTCCAATTGTGCGATATACTCGTACCTTTTGTATTACTGTTCTCATTGTAAAATTTATTTGGAGGTAATTTTTGGGTGTTGCGTTATTATGTGGTTTCGCGTTGCAATATAAGCGCGGCTGTATCTGCTACGATCGTTTTGAAGGATTGTTTTTTTTTGTTTTGTCGGTCACTCAACAATGATTTTTTTTTGTTGCTTAGTTGGGTGGACGAGCTCACAGCCCACCTGGTGATAAGTGGTTACTGGAGTCCATAGACATCTAGAACGTAAATGCGCCACCCACCTTGAGATATAAGTTCTAAGGTCTCAAGTATAGTTACAACAGCTGCCCCACCCTTCAAACCGAAACGCATTACTGCTTCACGGCAGAAATAGGCAGGAAGCAAATATTAAATTAGAACCACTGGAAAGTTCGAGAATCGAATCACATTCACAAATCAATTTACAAGAAAGAATCCCACAAATGTGCTCCGATTCTGGTCAAGACACACATTGTGGCTATCATTGTACTAAGCTCAAAGGGTTGCAAAAAAGGGATACCACCTTTTGAGAAAAAAAATTGATACCGACAGCGTGGGAGTAAAGCACAAACAACAATAAACATTTAAGAGAATCTAAGTCATTTATATTATAGTATAGTTATTATAGTTATATAGTATAGTATATTTATTTATTTATTCATTTTGATTTGAGTATTATTTATTTGTATCAGACTGTGGCTGTTTCACGATATAACTAGTGAATTCTGGAATCTAAAGTATATGTCATCGACCATACAGCTTAATGTGACACTTAGTCCATAGAATGGGTCTATTCTACCAAAGAGTATTCATAAAAATCTCTCTAACAAAGTAGGGGACTTAATTGAACTTAAGATAATCTAAATGCAGTTTAGGTCATCTATATTCTTATTCTCATAATTTCTTAATAAGCTTCAACATAGTTGCAAGACCACCTTAATTTGCTATTTGGCTGTAGCTGCACGGTGCGCAGCAGAGAGACCATTTTATAGTGGATCTCAAACGCTACTAAAACAATTATGTGTATAGTGTGAACTAAGTCGCACGGGTCAATGATTATAATCTCAGACATATTATGAAATAGACACGGCCATTAAATTTTTACTGTTGCCTTTTTGCTATACAGCATTCTGTATTAAGTAGTTAAGTACATATAGGCAAGTAATTTATCTCCAATATTCAATTTTTTTTAAACGTGATTCCTTGTGTTTCATTTTTTTTTTATTGCTTAGATGGGTGGACTAGCTCACAGCCCACCTGGTGTTAAGTGGTTACTGGAGCCCATAGACATGTACATGCCACCCACCTTGAGATATAAGTTCTAAGGTCTCAGTATAGTTACAACGGCTGGCCCACCCTTCAAACCGAAACGCATTACTGCTTCACGGCAGAAATAGGCAGAGTGGTGGTACCTATCCGCGTCGACTCACAAGAGGTCCTACCACCAATAATTACGCAAATTATAATTACTTGATTATTAATTTATTTTAGCGAATTTCCTTGTGTTACATAGTATTAAATATGAATTTAAATTCACAGAGATTCGCACGAAACTGAAGCGAGCGAGCGCTATCAGCGGCAGACAATAGGATGTTAACTCGCACGCGGGTCAGTTGGCGGTTATCTGCCGATCGGAAGAAAGCCGATATTATGCGGCCTCGCCGCGCCATAGAATTTATTAGTCTGTTCGCCTCTAACTTTACAGTTAGTTGTTTGCTCTGTATGTTTGCGTGCGCAACACTACTCGACGTTTAATTCGATTTGTCAACAGTTTAATAAAGATTATTTGGATTAATAATTACGTTATTGTTAATCTAAGTTTTAAAATGTAAAGTTTTTTTCTCCTATCTGCTTGAAACATTTTTATTCAACTTACTAAAGCATTAAATTTTATATTAACGTAATCTTTGACATGTTTTAAAAATATTAAACAATACGTTAATGAAATAATAATAAAAACACGCAATCACGCTATAACAATATTTTAATATAATTTTTTTATCTGTTACTTTATTATGGCAAAGAACATTCAGATCAAATATTTGCACATACATTCAAAACGTCATACAATAAATAATAGTTTAAAAAAACTAACAAAATACGCTTTTATAGAAAATCCAACTAAAAAATAGACTATAAATTTTAATAAATTTGAATTTAAAATAGTGTAAGAAAAAATGATTTTATTGTAAAAAAGCGTGGGGTGCATGGTATAAGTAGTTATAAATATTTTATGAACAGATATATGAGTAGAAGGGTTATTTTGATAATATCCTGAAAAGCAGCCCACGCTTTCTTTACAATAAAATCATTTTTTCTTACACTATTTTTAATTCCAATTTAATCATGTTCAAAGATTCCGTTACAAACATCATACGTCTGATGCTAATAAAAGCGTATTAAAAAGTAAAACTTAAAATTTGGAAGGAAACATTAAAAAAATTAACGTATATTTTTGCTCACAATTCACGGCTCATCTAAGTTGTGAATGTATAAAGCTTAGCTCATCGGCTAACAAGGTGAACGGTCACGAACTGCCCGCTATGGGAAAGCTCTCAGCATACAAATTCACTTACGACTCTGTACAGCGAGAGTGTTACAGTTTTACTGATTGCATCCGTGATGCCGTATCCATTCATTCGTCAAATGCAGTCTTATTATGAAGGACAGTATTCATAGTAGCTGACCCTTTGACATGACGATTGTAAGGAATTGTGTGTGTTTAGTGAAATTTCAGAAGCAGCTCTTATAGTTTTATAAAATTAAGTTGAATTTACTTATTGCATATATAGACTTAAATTATTTATACTAGCTTTTATTGTCAAATTAGCGGTTTCGTGTGTGTCAGTTTTGTCTTCTTCTTTTAATATGTTTTTAGATCAGTTATTAAAACTAGTATTCGCTCAGTGGCCGCATTTCGACCAAAATCAATGCATGCTCTAGATGCATTATGTATATAACATTTTCTCTTTTGTTTTGTTATTTATTTATTTTTAGAATGGAAAAATCAATGTATCTAATTCATAAAGGTAGAGCTTCGTCGCAAAAAAAATGTTTTAAATAAATGAACTAATACATACTACTATATTGTTTTGTCTTTGCCTATTTAAATATAGAAAACTTATCTCAACAACTCTCTCATAGATATCTATCATACATAAAAACCAATTTCAATTGGTAATATTTATTTTTAGTTATTTGAAATCATTGATGTCCTAATTTCAACCTTATGAATCTGATTTTAGAGTGCTTACTATCTATAATAATAACAAATTGAAATTCTTGGTTCAGTGATTTCATATTTTGTAAACTGCTTTAAAAATCATCCCGTAATTTATTTATTTTATTTTTTATTTATTACACTTCATGTAAAATTTACATTAGCAGACTTAATGCCTAAGGCATTCCCTACCAGTCAGCCAAAGGTAGGGCAGAGTGGATAGTGGTAGGTGCAATGAAATTTATTTCGCAAAGTCGTAAATGATTTTTGTTAAATCGTAAATGAATTTTGCATTGAGGCACGTTAAGTTGTGGTTTGATTTTAATGACGTCACCTGACGCAGAAATCTATAGTCACGTTGTTAGAACAACTCGAAATCTGTTCACGTTTGACTGACTCGCTGGCGCAGTGGTTAGCGGCTCTGACTGTTGCGCCGAGGGTCGTGGGTTCGATTCTCACATCGGGCAAACATTGTGCGATGAACAGGTTTGTTTGCTCTTTGTCTGGGTGTTTATTATCTATATACGTACATATATGTTTCAACGTAAATAAGTATGTATGTCAGTCTGGTACCCATAACATTGGGTATTCTTAATTAGGGCCGGATGACCGTAAGTGATTTATTCTCAGTTATTATTACCAATTACATGTTATTATTATTACATCTCAACAAATTAATTACTCTAAAATCAATGATATAAGAAATACAATGATTACTCGTCACTATTGTGTTAACAAATTCAAAAATATAATAATATAATTTCTACACATTTCTTGATATCACACGAACGGAAATAGGATTTCAACGCCCACTCAAGACGGCGTTGAAGGGTGTCAAAGGATTACAAGACTTCTATCACATTTACCGCCAGTCTGATATGACGTCAAAAAACTTCTCATTTAGGTATATTTCATAAGTTGATTTTTATATTGCTAAATTTGTTTGCGCGTTGCTGAGGGCACAGCACGTGTTGCTGAGGGTTTTTTTTATAATTGAGGGAAAAACTGGCGGCCCGGAGGACTTTCCAGTTTCACGAGGACAGGTGGGCGTGCAAGGGATCAGCCAGGAGGGCTTGCTGACAGCTACTCGAACGCCTTAGTGTAGCCCATAGTCATCACGAAATTAACGGTATCGACCATCACGAGACATGTTGACGAAGCCTTCATCACATTACGGCTACCCCACTCTGAAAACTAGAACTCGATTGCTTGGCGATAGAAATGGGTAGAACGATAGTACCTAAACAAGCATACGCACAATATGCACTACCATCAGTATGCTAATTACAGTATTGGTTCTTTGATGACACGGCTCAACAAAGTCCACAACCCAAAAAAGGTATTGTTTTCTTTGAATATCGAATGGAGATACCATAAAAATTATTCGAAGCGTTAGATATAATAATGATAAAAAATCAAGATTAAACAATAAAAAAAGTAAAAAAAAATACTTATTTTTAGTTTTTGTTTAATCAGTTTCTCAATAAATGAAGTGAGTTGGACAATCGAAAGAAATCACCGTCAAACAAATCTATAAAATTTATTTTAAATAAGGAGACTCCACTTACTGTGGACATCGATTTTCATAGCACCCACAAAACATTAAGAGCATTTAGTCAAAGAGTATCTATAAATCTAAACGAACGCCCACGTGTGACAAGAACAATGCCGAACATGGAACATAACACGATATAAATCATAATATACCGAACTATCATCTTTCACTTCATACGTCTTGTAATTTTTAACACCCACTTAATCTTTGAGACGTTATGGGTTTGTATTACGGATAAGGAAAATGTAATCTAGAACTTTTACTGTGTGTCATCAAAGTGCTATTTTAAAAAAAAAAATGCACCAACTCACAGAATATCGCACTAAAACAGTCTAGTATTATTCAAACAAGAACCAGATTAAACAGACAAAAATAAAAACGACTAAAAAGAATTGATCGTGTTCTATCAAAAGGCCGCGGTCGTCCAATTTGACATGTAAGCCGTATGGTGAATGAGAGAAAAAATCGAATCCGAGTTATTAAATAGAGAATCAAAAGGTATATGGACAATGGTCACGAAGGAATCATTCATGTAGACAGGACATTCTTAGATGAGAAACGATCGGTCTGACGGATCAGGTAAACTCTGGCACGTAGCAATCATCCCTTCAATCGAATAATGCATTGAATCAAGATCATTGTGAATTTCGAAGTTGTTATAGATCACAAAAACTTGAGATCAATTTGTGCGGGATTTTCGTATGTTGTAACTATACTGAGTGAGATCTTAGAACTTATATCTCAAGGTGGGTGGCGCATTTACGTTGTAGATGTCTATGGGCTCCAGTAACCACTTAACACCAGATGGGCTGTGAGGTCGTCCATCCATCTAAGCAATTTTTTTTTTTATTGCGTAGATTGGTGAACGGCCCACTTGATGTTAACCGGAGCCCATAGACAGCGTAAATGCCGCCATCCGCCTTGAGATATGAGTTCTAAGGTCTCAGTATAGTTTCAACGGCTGCCCCATCCTTCAAACTCAAATGCATTACTGCTTCACAGCAAAAATATGCAGGGCGGTGGTACCTACCCGTGCGGACTCACAAGAGGTCCTACCACCAGTAATTACGCAAATTATAATTTTGCGGGTTTGATTTTTATTACACGATGTTATTCCTTCGTCGTGGAAGTCATTCGTGAACATTTGTTGAGTACGTATTTCATTAGAAAAATTGGTACCCGCCTGCGGGATTCGAACACCGGTGCATCGCTTGGTACGAATGCATCGGACGTCTTATCCTTTGGGCCACGACGACTTCACTACTAGATAAGTAAGAGGAATTTCGATGTATGCTGTAAACTTAGGTCGGTTGCTTGAACTGTCAACTTACTCCTGCTTTGTATCACATTTTCATTCTTGTTCGAAGCAAGAAACAGAAGCTGTTTTTAAGAAATCGTTGGCAAAAACAAAGAATCCCTTATAATTTCCTCATGACTAGTCCGTCTGTTCCTATAGGCAGACGAGCACGCAAACCGCCTGACGTAAATAATCAGCGTACTGCTACTGTACAACAGTCTACCCTAGAAAACTTGGGAATATGACACTATTGATCAAAGCGATGGAGCTTTTAAAGTCTTTGAACTGGTTGATAAGATATATATTTAAAAAAATTGTAGTTTTGGTGTTCTCTCTCTTCTATCATTCACGAATCGAGTGGAAACTTAAGATATTTGGATATTAACTCACGAGATAGCTTAGGTTTTAAGGCTCTGTCGATGTTTAGTTTCTGACCACAACACCATTTCCTGAGTTTAACCCCCTGGCCGGTAGGTGGTGGACATATTTCTATTTGAGGTTTGCATGGTATTGGTGAGTTTTCTTCTAATATTTTCTTGTAATTTCAACCGCATTGAAAAACAATAAGTCGTACGGGTGGCAGGATCTCTTGTGAATCCGCACTGAGCAGGTAGCACACCCTTGCCTATTTCTGCCGTGAAGCAGTAATGCATTCAGTTTGAAGGGTGGGGCAGCCGTTGAAACTATACTGAGTGAGACCTTAGAACTCATATGTTAAGGCGGATGATTGCATTTACGTTGTAGATGTCTATGGGCTCCAGTAACTACTTAACACCAAGTGGGCTGTGGGCTCGTTCACCCATCTATGCAATAAAAAATAAAAAAGTTATTCTATAAAGGAAATTTTAATAAAAAGAAATCAGTTCGTTTAAAAAAGAGTCAGTTTTAAGAAGGCAAATGCCAACAAAAGAAGAAAGTGACACTTGTAAGCCCTTTTCTAGTAAAATTGATGAAAGGGTGTCAAATAATGATAGACAATAGTTATTTTGCCTTCATATACAACCCTATTCGGTATTGTTACAATATTATCGGCGATCCGACTCATGTGGGTGCGGACTCCTGAATGTTTGGGGAAAAAAATCCTTTTGACCAATTGTTTGCTAAGGTAAGCTGACATTATTTTTTGTGAAGGTGTTTATCGAAGTTTGACCATGGGAAAATATTGGAGATTCAGGTGCCTCTATCGAAATCGGTTCATTGTCCAACCTGTTGTGAGCTTTTGTTGATTTTCGATAAAATCGTCCCTTTGATCATGGGTTTTATTGTGTTTTTGATTCGTCTATAAAGACGCACATTTTATACTTGATTAATGGTAAAGGACTGATCCGAAAGGCTTGCGTCTTTGTTCTGAACTGATACCTTTAAAATAAAGGAGGACAACACCTACCAAACTTTAAATTGTCTAACGTTGAAAGGCCGACAATAACAAATCGGTATCAGAGCTTGACAAAGATGGACTCTTCAGAAACTGTCCACCCACTCCCTGGCTATTGATTGTGGTCTCCTAACTATAAATTAAGCCTGATTATGAACATCTTTTTATCTCATTGTGTTTATCTCTACTTTCTAAGCGTCTAATGGACGGACATTGGTCAAAGGATCTGTTGAAAAGCCATTCAAAAGACTTCTTCTATCCAAATAGATTTCTGTAATATATTAAATTTTGAACTTGAATAAAGCATCGAGAGCTTAGTGAATTTAACATAATGGACATCTTAATAAGTTTTCTCGTAAATCAGATAACTTAAAGGTCTCAATCTAATCCTTTGATATTTACATCGGTGTTCGATTTTTATTTGAACACAATAAGATAACTTGCGTTAGATAGGACAAGAATTTAAATCTCAAAACGACATCTCAATTTTGTACAGATTATGTACAATAACAAAAAAAAAAGCTTAGCTACTCCTGATTGTTTGTAACGCGATTTGTTTATCCCTTAATCCTTTCTTCAAAATGTTTTTTTTTTTGTTAGACAATCGTCTGTCACAACTCTTGACTAATTTTACAATTGCGATGATCAGACAATTCGTTATTCATTTCTTGGCAATTTAAAATCTATAAATCGCTTGACTCGTTTTGTTTTAGACCATCGATTATTTATTTCAGCGTTGCTGCCCCCAACGTCGTGCACTCCTTAATGGAACCGGACTTATAAATCCAATTTAAATGTTACCAGAACCTCCGCTGACATAACATATGTAAATCTATACGTCTTTATCTTCGGCATCACAAATACGAAATGCCGCGATCGGTCGCGACCATAAAAAAAGTTGTCCAGTCGGAAATACATAACGGGTGGCCGCGGTCTCCGCTTCATTATTATAAGAAAATTAACTTCACTCCCATAATTTAAATATCGTCTGAGTTATAAATTTCGTTGTTCTTTTTCATATTCTAATTACTGTCCGTTTTTCGATTGATCGAAATATATCGATGTTTTGTTCCCACGGTGGTGTTGCAAAATTGGATTGTTGTTGCAAATCTGTTTCTCTCTTTTTAAACATTACTTGAAATGTTTTTCAGGGCTTGTATAGTTTTAATTAGTCTAAGCCAGCAAATTTTATCGCTTATCTCGTCAATATTTATTCTGATATGTCCGAAATTTAAGTTTATAGCTATGAATTTGCCAAAAAAAAACTGTTTATTTTATTTTATTTCATGTATGGTTTTACTCAAACTCAGTAACAATAATCTTACACAGACATCATAATTTTATAACTGTACTAGCTGACCCGGCAAACGTTGTCTTGCTATATATAAGATTTCTAGAGAATTTCTAGTGTAGAAAAAAATTACTAACTTATTAGAAGTGTATAAGGATGTGGAATATGAGTGAAAAAGGCCTGGAGCGCTGTGAACGATGAGGGAATGTTGTTTAAAAATAACAAAACACCAAACATTAATTGTTTTGATTTATTAAAAGTAATAATTATATATATAATTAATTCATTACATAGTATTAATCTCTTAATGCTGCAGTGTGAACAATATTTTTTGTTAGCCCGTCTTTAGCTAATGCAAACAAACTTGATGGTTTACCCACTCGAGAGCATGCAATGTATAATTGTCCGTGTGAAAAACATGGTGTGCTCAAATCTAAGCCATAAACAGACATTGTTTGGCCTTGGGATTTATTAATAGTCATTGCAAATGCCAATCTAATCGGAAATTGAATACGGTTAAATTGAATTGGTACATCTGTGGGTATAATAGGTATTCGTGGTATCAATATATTTTCACCTCGAAACTTGCCATTTAAAATGGTGCCTTCGATAAATTTTTTCATTTTTTTTTTAATGACTAATCGCGTTCTGTTGCATAGCCGTGGCGGGTTCAAATTACGAAGCAAAATAATTGGAGATCCAACCTTTAATTGTAAGTTCTGTGGTGGCATGCCTGGCAAATCCAGTGAGTTCAAAAACTCTGTTGGAAAATTTACAGCTTCAGCAATGAGAGCATCTTGCGAATCAATGATAGTGCAGAAATCATTCGCTAATTTTATGTATCCAGTTTCAGTTATAGTGACTTTTCCATCGCCGATATCTAAGAGTTGTTTTGAGAATGTTTCAGCGGATGGATCTTGAAGCATTTGAACGCGCATATTTACTTTCAGCTGTACTATTTCAACATTACGCCACAATGTCGATGATTTTAAACAGGCGTTGATTTCATCAGCGTATGTTGAACGTGGAATGACGGGAAGTGTTTGTCTGAAGTCACCTGAAAGGACTAACAGAGTGCCACCAAATAGTTTGTCGTTGTTTTTAATTTCTTTCAATGTCCTGTTCAACGCCTCAAGCGAATGTTTGTGTGCCATGGTACATTCATATTTTCCACTCTAAGCACCGCCATATCACTGCCTTTATGGACATAATTGCAAATGTATTTGATGCTCTTCACAGAACTGCAGAACTCATCATTAATATGAGCATTGTATGTTTTGCTCAGCAGGGGCGAATATGGCACGACCCAACGATTGTCAATATCAATGTCTGTGTAGCTGATGTTTTTAATAAATGATTGTCCGCCATTATCTGGGTTCCTTCGACGATATATTGGATATCCGTCGACATTTGTGATTGTATCGTTAGTGAAATCTTTAGGGAAATTTTTTGTACATTTTCCATCTGACATGCAAGGCGATGAACTAAAAATGTTTAACTACTACGCTTGAAGCATAAACACTAATAATAGCCGAAAACTGTAGAGGTAACATCTCTACTCCGTGCTGTTTACAGGGTGAGAAGTGACACCGGTAGACACATGGAGGGGATAACTTACCAAGTAATAATAATTGATGTTATCGAGCGGGATAAAAAATGATAAAATTATGAAAATGACTATTAAAAAGCAAGGGTTGATCGTAGAAGAGTGAAAATTGAGGATTGTATGTATTTTTGTATGTTGTATCATAAAAAAATAGAAATTAAAATTTTTGTCTAAAAATTAAAAAAAAAAATTTAGGTGTGGACTACCCCTAACACTTAGGGGGATGAAAAATAGACGTTGGCCGATTCTCATAGATACCAGATAAGCACAAAAAATTTCATCAAAATCGGTCAAGCCGTTTCGGAGGAGTATGGCAACGAAAACTGTGACACGAGAATTTTATATATTAGATTTACATACTTTCAGACTCTAATACCGTTAATTTGAAAATTCTTATACTCAGTAATGGAATCTAGACAGATTTTTTTTAATTAAGAACTAAATTATCCATTGATGTAATCGTTAAAATCTTAGAACCGTTTTATTATATAGCAAATATCTCTTAAACCTAAACTCTATTTTATTAAATTCAAGCCAACGTACACGAGCAACGCTTAATTTCAGAATCAAACCTGACCTTAAAAAATGAAAAGAAAAACTTTATAGTGGCGACTTAAGACCTACGCACAGTAATTTGCTTTAACAGGCCAAAACAACGCTTGAGAGACCAATAACTCGAGTCCAGGGACCAAGATTGAAGGATCCGCTTATAAATGCGATGCTCCCATGTTCCCTTAATGAAGACATATTGAATCGCTAAGCTAACAAGATGTAGCCAATACTTAAATTGACGTGAGGCCCTTTCCGCTGTTTCCGTTTTGATTCACAGTCAATTGTTAGTTAATGTTAATTTAATTATGGCCGGGAATTGATTTTGTTTGGAACCTTATTATGTTGTTTATGGTGGATTGGTTGATTTTTATTGATTTTAGTTTCCAATTTTTTAACAAGCACCATTAAATTACCTTAATCAAAGTCCCGATTGGATTAGAGCATTTGATTTTCTTGAATATCTCTTATTCAAGAGGTGACCATCGATAGGTTATTTGAATCGGGCCTTGTGCCGACTCACACATGGCGGGGCGTTGGAAGTAGGAACTGTCCCAATTCAGTTTTTTTTTATTTTTTTATTGCTTAGATGGGTGGACGAGCTCACAGCCCACCTGGTGTTAAGTGGTTACTGGAGCCCATAGACATCTACAACGTAAATGCGCCACCCACCTTGAGATATAAGTTCTAAATTCTCAGTATAGTTACAACGGCTGCCCCACCCTTCAAACCGAAACGCATTACTGCTTCTCGGTAGAAATAGGCAGGGTGGTGGTACCTACCCGTGCGGACTCACAAGAGGTTTTACCACCAGTGACAAAAGCTCACAAGATGCCAACAGCAACTATTTACAGAGATTACTTTGATTGCTTCACTACACGGTATTGTGCCTTTCTGGCTGATTTTTATTTCAATTGTTACCATCCCCGCAATCAGACTACGGCACGTCACACGACTGCAAAAACGGTTCTGGAATGGTTAGATCGGCAAGTGGGCCCGTGATCCAACTTACGTGAAGAGTTTACTGAAGACACGATTTTAAAGCGTCAATTTCGTCTCGTATTCTGTTGCCCAATTTTTTATATATTCCTATTTAGGAAAATGCTTCTGTCGATCACTCAAGATGCTGTTGAAAAATAACATTAGTATACCTAACACTTTCTACCTGTTGTAGTGTCATCGTGGCCTAAAGGATAAGACGTCCGGTGCATTCGTATCTTGCGATGTAACGGTGTTCGAATCCTGCAGGCGGGTACCAATTTTTCTAATGAAATACGTACTCAACAAATGCAGGTGGCAACGGACCGGCCGCACTGGACATCAGTTGGAGAGGCCTATGTTCAGCAGTGGACAGCAGACAGGCTGAGATGATGATGATGATGATGACGTACTCAACAAATGTTCACGATTGACTTCCACGGTGAAGGAATAACATCGTGTAATAAAAACCAAACCCGCAAAATTATAATTTGGGTAATTACTGGTGGTAGGACCTCTTGTGAGTCCGCGCGGGTAGGTACCATCAGTCTGCCTATTTCTGACGTGAAGCAGTAATGCGTTTCGGTTTGAAGGGTGGGGCAGTCGTTGTAGATGTCTATGGGCTCCGTAACCACTTAATACCAGTTGGGCTGTAAGCTCGTCCACCCATCTAAGCAACAAAAAAAAACCTGTAGTGTTTGCTTAAATTAAAGTAGATACTCTGTATATCTAAATTGACATTAGTCAGAGCAAAAAAAAGCCGTACGTACCCATCGAATCCCAACGACAAACGACACGGGTCTCTATTAAGTCCAACAATAAGTCCCGTAAAACAATAAATCCGTACAAAACAATTTCAATTAAAAAAAACTCGACGTCACCAAACCCATATCAATTAGCGACAAGCGAAAAGTAAAAAACGACGCTGTGTTTTATTTAAGATGGAAGTTAACTTGGATTTTTGAAAAGTTCGGAAGCGACTGCGGGATGCCGTCTGGCCCCTGTCGCACCTGATAAAGTAATTTCCAAATTCCGTAATACGCACGCAGTTTTGAAGAGGGTTTTAAAAAGGAGAGCTCTACGCGCCACCGACCTAATTGGGATCGCGTTAAGGTCTCCTGATTGTTTTAATTTTTAATTTGATTGTGTTGCGTATAACGGTCCGGTTCCTTTAGAAGCTTTATCCGTAAAGTTTCGAAGCAATTTTTTACCGACTCTGTGGTGCAGTAGTTAGTGCTCTTAGCTGTTGCGCCAGAGGTTCGGGGGTTCGATTCTTACATCGGACAAAACATTCGTGTGATGAACAGGTTAGTTTGCTGTTTGTCTTGGTGTTTATCTTGTCTGATATCTTGATAATTATATATTTATGTAAATATTTATATAAGTATTTATATCAGTCTCTGGTAACTATAGTACCTACAGGGAATCCTAATTTGGGGCCGGGTGATAGTTTAAGATTTAAAAACAAAATTAAGTCTACTACTTTCTCTTTAAGGCTACCTACTCTGTCAAATAGCTCATGACCAAACTCAGAGATTCTTACCCATACATGTCATTACGGATCCTCCCGATCCACTAACGGTGCTTTTAGGTAACACAAGCACCAGTCACCATCCTGGTGAATTTACTCGTCGAGCCCTTCGTTGCAAGCGACGGGTTTGACAAGTAAATTAACCCATAGACACAGTCCACTGAGTTTATCGCCGGATCTTCTCAGTGGGTCGCGTTTCCGATTCGGTGCTAGATTCTGCGAAGCATTGCTCCTGCTAGGGCCAGTGTTAGCAACACTCCAGTTTGAGCCCCGTGAGCTCACCTACATGTTAGGGCGAAGCTGAAATAGCCTCTCAAGGCTATCAGCATGCATAGGTAGGGAAAAAAAGAGATTCTCTTTACAAACGTATGCTTTCCAAATGCTCAGAATTTGATATTACACGTAATTATATTTCCTCGATTTACGGTATAACGTCATCCATTTCGTACATGCCGAATAGGGGAGCACGTACCTTATTGTTTGCTCACAAAAACTAAACTCGAGTACAAAATAAGAACAAACGTGTCATCGATGAAATGACGCGTGTCGGCCAATCAGGCGCGACGGCCGCAGACGACGGTGACGTCACGGCGTCGGCAGCCAATCAGGACGGCGCGTCGACTCCGGTCAACTCGGGCTAATTGCCCATGTGTGCGATAACACTAGTTTTAAGAGGAATCCGTGCGCGTGCGACGGTCAACGCACACTCATACAATAAGCCCATCAGAAATACGCGCTCTATAGAAACATACCAAGTTCGCTGACAACAATGTACTGAATATAAAATCTAATTTTCAAGAGCTGAGTCGAAAATGAGAAATCTCTAAATCGTCATTAAGCCGAAATAAAATAATGCGTTCTGATTATTCCGTTAGATAGAAGTTGCTTAAGTTATTTTAAGTCCGAACGGTCATCTATTGTTGTCTAAGTAAAGCATGCGAAAATATTTTATAATGCTTTTTAAACTTATCTAAGAATCTTTATTAACATAAAAATATAATCTAGTTCGTTAGTTTGTGCGTTCACATTTTCCGCACACACAAAAGTTTTGCTAAATAACAGTGTTGATGAAAATTAAACTATGATAAGAGGATATGAGTATTTGTCGTATGCAATTAACATTATTGTGAAATTTTAATTTAACCCACAGACACAGCCCACTGAGATTCTCGCCGGATCTTCTCAGTGGGTCGTGTTTCCGATCCGGTGGTAGATTCTGTTTTTTTTTTCCTACCTATGCTGATAGCCTTGAGAGGCTATTTCAGCTTCGCCCTAACAACGTGTGTAGGTGAGCTCACGGGGCTCAAACTGGAGTGTTGCTAACACTGACCCTAGCAAGAGCAGTGCTTCGCAGAATCTACCACCGGATCGGAAACGCGACCCACTGAGAAGATCCGGCGAGAAACTCAGTGGGCTGTGTCTATGGGTAGATTCTGGGAAGCACTGCTCTTGCTAGGGTTAGTGTTAGCGACGCCTTCTGGTTAGAGCCTCGTGAGCTCACCTTCTCTTTCAGTGAATTTAGCATGACCCCTGGAGGTCACTAGAATAGGTAGGAAAAAAGTTAAATTTAAAATAACTTTACTTAATTTAATTAGTGCTATTTTCATGGGTGCCTTAGCGGTTTTGACCAAACTATTACAAAGGTTAATAATAAAGATGTGGAATTATGTTTAGACTAGCGACCCGCCCTCGCTTCGCATCGGAAACTGTAATTTATTATTAATTTCTCCAGTATTTATTGGATGTTATTATACATATAAACCTTCCTCCTCACTCATTCTATCTATTAAAAAAACCGCATCAAAATCCGTTACGTAGTTTTAAAGATTTAAGCATACATAAGGATAGACAGATATAGGGACAGAGAAAGCGACTTTGTTTTATACTATGTAGTGATGATTTAATCAGTGTTGGAGCACAGCATGATACCCTACTTACTACGAATTCTACTACTCTGTCAGTTAAAGAAAACAGTCATTACAATATTAAGGACGTTCATGCTGTTCCAGTGATCATTCATTAGAACTCATTAGTGTGAAAGGTAACCAAATTTGATACCACCTTTTGACACTGGACCGAAGTAGCCATATTATAAAAAAAAAACCAAAACAAAATTACGAAACTACAAATTGAACTGTAAACACAAACAAATCCATTAGTAAAACTAGTTAGTTCACAATTAACTCTTACTGTTGGCCAGTGGGAATTGTGAGATGGGGAAACAATGGCCGGTGCTCATTAATAAAAATCTTTTAAAACGGTTTCTAGCGTTTGCTAAAATTGTTTACTGTCTCTCTGTTCATATTAAATTGATCTTTGAATAATGGATAAGTATGCAGTTTTTGTGATTCATTCGCAAATGCCTTTTTTTTTTTTTTTTTAATAATATTTTAAGTTGCAGTTGGCCGTCGTTTGGCTCATTGCTTGTATCGAAGGATGAAAACTTTTTTGCAACTTTACAGGAGAGATATTTAAAGTTTAAAATTAGGAAAAAATATAACATAACAGAAAAAGTTCTTCAGCTGTTTGAATGAAATATCCTTAATTGAAAATCTTTTTTTTTAATGCCTTTGTAGGCAGACGAGCATATGGTACACCTGATGGTAAGTGGTTACGGTCGCTCATAGACATCAGCAATGCCAGGGGCACAGCCAAGTCACTGCTTATTACATATATACATATAGTCTATTAAATACATCTAACTATTGATGCTAATACCAATAAATAGCACCTTTAAATGCAAAGATAAATGTCGCTTAAACCAAATAGCTTACCACTCGATATCTACTCTGAAGAATACTCATAGTTATCCTTATTTTAATGCTTTCATATTATTTATGAACATTTTTTAAGGATTACTGGTGACCCCGAGGCCTTTCCAGTTTCATCAGGGCAGGTGGGCGAGCAAAAGCTCAGCCAGGAGGGGTGGGATTAGCTAGCAGCTGCCCGAGCGCTTCCAAAGGAGACCTAACAACTCAAAAGCAACTGCTTCGCGAATGAATCTACTACTGGATCGGAATCGTGACCCGCTGAGAAGATCCGGCGAGAAACTCAGCGGGCTGATGCATGGGTTAGGTTGCACGTCGAACTCTTTGTCGAGTTCGACGAGTACGGTTACCGGGGTCTCTAAGCCTGCTCCTAGTGTTAGAGCTGAATGCGTCTAATGCAAGGGTTATTGGATCTGATGGATCCGTAAGGACGTGTATTTATGAACATACACCTGCCATGCTGTAATAAACAATGACAGGAACAGATTAAAACTGAAAATAATATGAATGACACTTCCACGATGCTTTTTTTATTGCTTAGGTGGGTGGACGAGCTCACAGCCCACCTGGTTTTAAGTGGTTACTGGAGCCCATAGATATCTACAACGTAAATGCGCTACCCACCTTGAGATATAAGTTCTAAGGTCTCAGTATAGTTACAACGGCTACCCCAACCTTCAAACCGAAACGCATTACTGCTTCACGGCAGAAATATTCAGGGTTGTGGTACCTACCCGCGCGGACTCACAATAGGTCCTACCACCGGTAATTACGCAAATTGTAATTTTGCGGGTTTGATTTTTGTTGAGGCCACCTTCTAGAATTTGTGAACGAGTGCTACTGTAAGAAGATACTCTGTAGACTTTTCAATCTTTTTATTACACCCCTAGGTATTACACCCCAAATATCTTACTCGTGAGATCCTACCTTATTTCAGTTTTTAATTAAAACGACGGTAGAGTTTTCTGCTGCGTGCGTTCCCATCTGAAGGATAGGATAGTCCATTACCAAGGCGACTTACATTCGTCTCGAAATGATCGGCGGCATTCATGATGCTATTTGCGTGTGCTCCTGTAACTACTTAATCTAGTGAGCCGCGAATGGGTCTGTCCGTCTAAGGCAATAAACATATGAACAAATTTATCATAGGACACTTGAAAAAAAAAAACTCAAGTAGATCTTTTTAGGCACTTTCAAATCGACATAACTCGTCCCACCGATTCGGAATGGTTCACAATTAAGAACAAACGGCAATAAACTCAAGGTATAATGAATGTTTTGTCTAGCTTCGATTATAATTTGCGTAATTACTGGTGGTAGGACCACTTGTGAGTCCGCGCGGGTAGGTACCACCACCCTGCCTATTTCTGCCGTGAAGCAGTAATGCGTTTCGGTTTGAAGGGTGGGGCAGCCGTTGTAACTATACTGAGACCTTAGAACTTATATCTTAAGTTGGGTGGCGCATTTACGTTGTACATGTCTATGGGTATATTTTTTTCACTATCATCGATCGATGGATAGATACACCATCTGGGCCTGTGCGGTTAGCGGAACACGCACATAGATGTTTACTAAAAAACGAATTTGAATCTTAATGACATATATAATAAAGACGAATTTTGGTCTTCAGAAAGGTACACCTGATACTTCAGTGCAGAAATAGGCATCCTGGACCGAAGGCCGCCGATTATTCTCGTCACTAATTCATATCCATAGAGAGATTTTTTGTGATTTAATAGGCATTTTCTAAATACGATACAATCAGATAGGTACGGGTATACGGTGCGAGCCACTTCAAGCTATTAGTTCTTCCTCGTCCGTTTGTACTAACAGTTGTAAACTTATCTATCTATCTATCTATATATATAAAATATAAAAATGAATAGTTGCTCGTTAGTCTCGCTAAAACTCGAGAGCGGCTGGACCGATTTGGCAAATTTTGGTCTTGAATTATTTGTTGAAGTCCAGAGAAGGTTTAAAAGGTTGATAAATAGAAAATTTTGTTTTCCTTTGATGTCCCCCCTATCGGATGGATTTCTTTTGTTTGTTTAAAGTTTATTTTATACAAAACTGTAGGTCTTTTATTTATCGATTGAGGCACTACGAAGTCTGCCGGGTCAGCTAGTTATTCAATAAAACTTCCACTAATTTTCACTTATTGAAACTCTTTTTTTCGGTCCACTAAAGTGCATGTACAAGTGCGCACAAAACTCAAATGGGTCTATTAAAATTAAAAGTTATTTAAGCTAACACCTGTATCTACTCTAAATGAATTATGTTGATAGATTTATATCCGAAGAAGAAAGTACTCAAGTGTTTCGCTACGAATTTGACTTTAAGCTCGTTTTAATTAGGCCATTTTCATGAATAGGAGCCGCTATTAGTAATAATCAAGTTCGTTACATTTTATTTATAATGTCATAAGTGCAATAGAATATAAATTGAGACATATTATTATCGTAATACTTGTAATGAATCCGCACGGGTAGGTACCACTACCCTGCCCATTTCTCGCGTGAAGCAGTAATGCGTTTCGGTTTGAAGAGTGGGGCAGCCGTTGTAACTTACTGAGACCTTAGAACTTATATCTCAAGGTGGGTGGCGCATTTACGTTGCAGATGTCTATGGGCTCCAGTAACCACTTAACACCAGGTGGGCTGTAAGCTCGTCCACCCATCTAAGCAATAAAAAAAATCTAATAGTAGAAGAAAGATCTGTTAGATATTATTATGTATCCCAATTTTATTATATAGGAAAATACCTATAAATACTTCGAGGTCTTATATCAATACAGATCTACTGTAGGTGTTATGGCTAAGACAGGCCATGACTCTCAATCAACGCTGATAAATAGGATAAATCGGAGGTAGGAAGGTGGAGTTATTCGCTATATCGAATATAGAGTCTTCATTCTTCGATTTCAGTAGAATCAAAAATAATTATACAAACTATTGACGGGATTTTGATAATTAAACTTTAACAAATAATATCCTAGTCGACCGTGACCTCGAAAAATGAGTTATTTGAATAAACTAAAAAGGTGTTTATAACATCATAATGTGGGATAAAAATTATTAATTTTATTTATTACTTTATTAGCAAAAGTGTCTAAAGAAATAAAGAAAAAGTTAGCCATACGTTTGTAAAAAACGAACGTGTTAAAACAAATGGTCATTCCGGCTCTTACATTATTAATATTTGTTTATCGGATTTCATTTTATGAACTTCGTCGGTGAACGTTTTTTTTTCTTCATTTTTATTGTTTTAGCGTGACTGACTTGGTTCTTATCAATTGAATTCTTCTCACTCTTTGCTGAACCTTAACAACTTAAAACACCTTTAACGTTTCCACAATTATTTCAGAAATTAGCAGTACCGAGGTACTAAATCCATAAATACAATATCAACGGTTACAGCAAACTAAGTTGATAATTAGCTGATAAATCTATTTTTTAGTTAGTAATATATTATATTAAGTTCTTTTTTTGCAATATTAAAAAAAAATACGAACACTTTTTCACAGGACTGTCTTTTTTGCGGAGTCTGAAATTTCGAAAAATGTGTCCATTCATTTCTTGATTTCAGTTTGCTTAATTTTTTTACAGAACAATAAAATAGTATAATTCTGAAGCATCTAAATAGCGGTAGATTTCGTCTGCCTATTTATGTAACAAAATGAAATATTTTTGAACGTCAACTTTTAAAAGTCAGCGGTCTATTCCGTCATTGTCCCTTAAAAAATACTCATCAACTGTCCGAGAATGTATGAAAGCGGCCACTCCATTCATTTTCCCTTCGGACGAATGGTGACCACCTCGTAATGTCAATGTTGACGTAAGACGGGGTAATAAGTAGCTCGTCGTTGTATGAATAGACTCTCAGATGGGATGACGTCGAATGTGTGTCTGCGAGTTTTTTTTTTCTTCTAAATCTGGCGTTCGAATACTTTTTAAATTTGTACCGAGAAAAACATTTTTCTTTACGTTTTTTTTTATTAAAAATAGTAAAATGTATAACATATATTACGTTCTATTTAGTTTCTAATTTATTAAGTAATCTAGAAATAAAAAGTGCAGTGGAGTGAATTTTGATTCACGTCTAACCTCCATAGCAGAGAAATTTATCAGGTCACCGTTAGATAAACAAGGATCATGAAAGAGTAAAGATAAATAATTTTTGAAATTATGTACAAAGCGTTTCACATTGAAACATATTTAAATAAATTAGATGCACATCAAGATGTTTGTTTTTGGTTATTTATTTTTGAATTGCGATTCCTTGAACAAATAAAAAATATTTCTACCCTAACCTACGGTTCGTCCGTATTATTTAAAAATGTTCGAAAACATAAATTAACACTATCACACAATGATTGACGTGTTTTATTCGGTATCGCTAAAGACAATTTTCGTACAAAAATAAATCATTATCGGGGCCTTACCTTGCGCGATGCGTACAGCTGGCATTTTGATTCTCATCTTGATTTGGTCACCTATTTTTAGATCTTCGACAACTTGTTTTATCCTTAGAAACAATTTATCTTAATATGTCTCTATCAGAAGACAGTTCGTTAAACTTCACATGTGCCGCCGCCGGTCCAGCGGTTTATCGTGTTCATAAAACGTTTCTGATAACGGAGGTCGACTTATCACAAATCCTCCTACGAGTGTCCGACGGTGTTTTAGAGCGCTCACTCATTTTCTTAAAGTACTCATCGTACGGAAAAACAAACAGTACTTAAGTTACTTTTTCCTTTTCATGTTGCGGCAAATCAGTTCACACGTTAGTTGAATGTTTCGCGTAAATCGACTGGTCATAAATAGGGCCTTATCAACACTTGAATGAGCGTCTCAGTGCACTATCTAATCTATCCGCGCCTAGTGGCGATCCTGCGATTCGGCAAACGGCTCGCTTGGTCACACTCCATTTACTAACATCTGTTTAAACTTCTTCACTTGAAATAACAAATTTTCAGTCACTGTCCGTCGTCGAAATTTCTATAGTCGATATTCGAAATAATAAAATAAATTTACGAACGTTGTTAATGTATTAAAATAAAATGGTTTTTATGCAAATATACGTGAATATTTCGTAATGTTTACGAGAGCGATCGCGATCGTATATGTGTCGCGTGCGGTGCGAGGCAGGTGCGAGGCCAGCCGCCCGCTCTCGCCCGGTGTCCGAGAGCGTCTGTCCTGTGTCCCTTCACGCGAGGGCTCCACGGCCTCCGCGTGTCCACGACTAGCGCCGTCTCGCTCCGCCGGCCGACGATGCCGCGTGCGAGTCCATACGAAGTAGCCAGGGGTTACTCTCGGTCGCCGCCGTCTCGGCTGTTCGACAGAGACGGCTGCCGCCGACGCCGATCAGCTCACACATGCTCCCGAAAGAGACGGCTACAAATCACAAGTGCCGTGCGTTGGTGTGCGTGCGCGGGTGGGGCGAAGATGCAACGCGTACAAAAGAAAAAGGGATAATATTTGCTTGCATATTTCATGACTCGATTAGAAGATGGAATTTTTAATTGAAGGGACGGTAAGCGCGGTCAGTGTACAGTTTCAGGGCGTGCTTATATTTAAAGCTCCGAAACTTGAGTGCTCGTTTGAAGTTGTGAGGTACTTTTATTGTGAGGCTTAACTTTTAAGAGCCTGAACGATAAAACAGTAAATACGTAAAGTATGATTTTAAAAGTAAAATTTTGCGTATGTCCAAAATTTTATTAGGATGTCCAAAGTAAATTCAGCAAATTGAAGAACGATGTATTTAGTCTTACTGCCAATAAATTTCACTAAATTCCATTAAATAAAGTCCATTTTAAGAAATTACACCGCATTATTTTTATTCATTCTAGTTTTTTTGTATAGGCATTATTTTTTAGACAACTTTACCAGACTCTACCTCCGTAGTACTGAGCTACGCATGCTACGCGAGCTAGCAATGTTTTTCCCTAGCAACAAAACATTTGGAAAAATGCATTGATTGCATATTATATTTACGCTCTCATAAGTAACGTCTAAAGCGAATATAATTTACGATTTATAAATCTCATTATGTTATTGTATTCGGGCGTAATATTATTCCGTTTGCCTTCGGAAAAAAAAAAGAAACGTCTTAACAATTGAAGAAAAGAAAAATAACCCTCCTCCAATCACTAAATTAAACGTTAAAAACCCGTCTAATTTGAGTAAAAGCGCAACACGTAGCCAAACTGTCGTTTCCACTGAAAGTTTCCGGCGTTTTTTCTTCAACGTTATTTTACTTAAGACGCCACGAACAACTTATCTCGGTCGGTCCTTGACTTTAATAAGTTTTATGAGTGTCAGTCGAGACTTAACCGGCGCGAGAACGAGCCACGAAAACGAAGTTTTTCATAATTGTTTCCAGACTTTGACGGCGTTCGATTATTGAAAATTTCGAATCTCGGTTCGTTTGATTTTGGAATTGTTTTTTTTTTTTTTTGTTTTGTTTTAAGAATGTCGAGATTGTTTTAGGTTTGTGATTGTGTTTTGTTTGACTGTGTTGTAGAAGAAGTAAATATCTATCAGGGCTATGAGACGTTCAGTTGTTTTGGGTTATTTGCGGCAAAAATTTAAATTTGCGTACGCAATTCCATGCTTTAGAGTATCGCTTGATTAAGGTCTGTTTTTATGGCACTGCGTCATCTGTTTTGCTATTTATTTCGATATTATTAAAGTAATAAATAAAAATAAATTTGACAGGAGAGAAAAATATTTGAAATATTCATTATTTATCTCGTCTTCTAACGCGGAACTGTTTAAATACCGCTTGACCAAACACACCCCCAAAGGCTATTCCAAACTTAGTTAAACTGGTCACTACAGCTGTCCGGCGCGATATAAAATAATACTGTCTCTTTCATATGTATACATGTGGATACTGAAAATTGAGACGACTCAAGGGTTGGGTGTTTTCCTTCGCGGAAACCCGGGAGTAACAGGTTAGATGTACGGCTGTCTCGTTCATATGTGAGAGTGCGTGAGTATGTGGAAAGGGATAGTGGGCGAAGTCGAAATTTGGATTTTCCCGATGCTACTCACCGTTAGGAGGCGCTGAAAATATTTGTGTAAGAACCCCGGGTTAGTTCCTAAGTGGAAACATAACTCAAGTAATTAAGTTCATATTTTAAGGGATAATCAATTTTTTTTTTATTAATCAGCTAAGGGATAGTTACGAAGAGAGTGCTATAATAAAAATATCTATAATATTTTTTTTGCTTAATAGTGAACGAGCTTACGGTCTACCTGGTGTTAAGTGGTTGCCGGAGTCCACAGACATCAACAACGTAAATGACGCCACCCACCTTGAGAAATGTGTTTTATGTCATAGTTTTATAGTTGAACGTCTGCCCTACCATTCAAAGCGAAACGCATTACTGCTTAACGGTAGAAATAGGCAGAGTGGTGGTACCTTTCCATGCGGATTCACAAGACGCCCTACCACCACTACACGCATAATATATTTTTTGCGGATTTCATATTTATTAAATGATGTTATTCCTTCACTGTGGGAGTCAATCGTAAGCATTTGTGCACTGTTTTTGCTAGGGTTTCTGTGAGCATATTCTATCAGTTTGAGCTCGTCAGCTCTCCTAACCCTTCGTGCATAGCTGGAATAGCCCTTTTAGGCTCACAGCGAACACGTAGGAAAAAATTACTGGTGGTAGGACCTCTTGTGCAAGAGCATCTCCGATATATTTTAACAAATTAAGGAATCTACATATTTGTCCAATTTCGGACAATGAAAAGTTTTTTTTTTCTCAAAGTCCGGTTTTCACGTTACAGCTTTTTTTTAAATATATTTAGTTTAAAAATTATATGGCCTTCTTGTGCCGCAGTATTTTAGTATAAAAAGGTTATTTTGTTTAACATGTGATTCTTAATCTTTATGCTCTAGCAAGCTTTGACCGTCTGAAATTCATACGAATATTTATCGTCAATTTATTGCACTAAGAATGGGAATTGGTTATTTTCAAAATTGTTTTTTTTTTTGCCATTATAATCATTCAAGAATACGGCCCATCTGCCTGTAAGCAGCCGACGTCTCTCAACAACAACAGCCAAGCCACTGCCCAAAAACGTAATTCTTACGACTTATTAATCAATGTGTTTCGTTCTAATGCGCTAGTAACATAACGTTTCTTTTTGTAACAGTACAACGGATGTTTTTTTTTGTGTGCTCCTGCGGGACAGATGTGGGGCAGGATATGGAGAAATTGCTCAATTTGAGACACGTAACGTTATATTCGTGAAAGTATCGAGTTTAATTTGTGTTGACAACGGTGACTTCACGAAATGCTTCAACAACAAAAAGAACATATTTAAATACTTCAGAATCTTAGGTTTAACGTTTGGACAAACTCATATCGTGTTGGTTGGGAATACTGTAGTCGTCATCAGTACCAACGCTGGTCATAGGTGCCCCCAAGGTTGGCCCAGCTCGTTGGCGGTCTACCCACGCTGTGTATTGCGGTGCGCGGCTGCCAGAGAAATTTCTAAGCTAAATATATTCGGGGATACTATAATACAACAATCAAAAGGGAATTCTGTTTATAAACTCACAGTTTAAAATTTTAATTCTTAGATTGCCAACACACAAATAAATCAGTACTTAGTGAACACGGGTTTAGATTACTCATATACCTACCATGTCGGTTTTTTATCGCGATCTAAAACCTAACAAAAAGGGGATCTTCAAACTAAATTTTCATTAAACTAATGGGGTTTCTCTCGGACGTATTAAACAGGATAGCTGGTTTGCCAGGACTACAAGACACATTCATATTTGAAAATGTGGAAGAGTTTGGTCCGTTACTAGATTATTGTCATTACGGCAGAAAAGCGGTCTTTATCACTTCAGTTAAACTTCTTCTTCTTACTCTAATCTCACAATATATGGAGTCGGCGCAGTATGTCCTTTTATCATGCTGCATATGGATTTAGCATGAGTGTTAGGATCAGGCGTCTGTCTGTCCAATCCACTACAAATATGTCTCTTAAAGCTTAAGACTTATTAAGGAATTCGTAACGTCTAATAATTTAAAATTCGACTAAGACAATTAACATAAAATAATGTATTAAAATAACTAGACTGAAGCAGCTTATTGATGATCTGAACTCGTAAATTATTTCTTTAATTAATACGTGCCCTATTCGGATGATGTTAGGGACAATTCCTGAAATAGACTGAGGGTTTCAAGGGCGCGGCTTGTGGCGCACGTGTGTCCGAGAATTTATATCTTTGAAGGGCTCTGAAGGGACGCGTTACGGAGTATAACTTTTCAAGTTTCACTCTTTACGATTTTGTAGTTCAAAGGTTAATATACAGATTTTTGTTTGTCTGATGATTTGACTTACCTTCGTTAAGCCACATTGAATTAAGTTATAATATAAGATAGGAGATTAGATTAAGCACGTTTGTTGGATGTTAAAATCAACTCTACTACGGTACTTTAAAAGTGACACTCCTAACAATGACCGGCTAAATAGAATGAGTGACTATCGCTAAATATTGCTGTGTATTTTCTTTTTAATTTCTTCATCACTATACATTTTCAATGAAGTCGTGGCATAGATTTGGATATCTTAACTAAATTGATTAAAAGTATTCCTCTTCTTGTTCTTGGTCTTATCTCACATTCTGTGGGGTAGACGCAACGCGTCCTCTTATGATGCTGCATAGGGATCTGGCATGAGTTTTACAATTGGTCGCCTATCTGAAGTTTTTTTTTTATTGCTTAGATGGGTGGACGAGCTCACAGCCCACCTAGTGTTAAGTGGTTACTGGAGCCCATAGATATCTACGACGTAAATGCTGCCACCCACCTTGAGATATGAGTTCTAAGGTGTCAGTATAGTTACAACGGCTGCCGCACCCTTCAAACCGAAACGCATTACTGCTTCACGGCAGAAATAGGCTGAGTGGTGGTACCTACGAGCGCGGACTCTCACAAGAAGTCCTACCACCAGTCAACCATTCCTTGGCTATATCTCCATAGGTGCTGTAGAGAGGGACTTTTTCTGTTTCTTCTTCTGTTGTTTCTTCCTTTTTTGTTTCTACGATTTGTATTTTATTATTATCATCATTTCCAAATACAAAACAAGAATCTAAAATTACATTATTATTATTACTATTATTAGTATGAAGAAAACGATTAAACAAAAGCAAAATTCATTAGGTAACACGTATTTACGAAATTCGAATGTCTATTTAACAGAAAAGGACAAGGAATATTTATTAATGGTTTGTGTTGGTCCTGCTGACGAAAATAGTATGCGAACGTGAGGGTGAGGACGAGAAACGTAACCATTTTAAAATTAAAACGGACACGGTGTTAAGAGGGTTTTCGGACAAAACACAAAACGACGTTCGAACGTTAAAAGCGCTTTCTGATCTAAAATTTCACAAGTATGTTTGACTATACGCACGCTTGACGTACAAATTTCGCATCGAGATATTTGTCGATTTAAAAAATGAAGACAAAGCGGCCGTAATGTCACTGTAAAAGAATTAATTTAACGGCCGTCTGGTGTAGTGGTAAGTGACATGGTCACTACACAAGGGGGTCGCGGGTTCGAATCCCGCCAAGAGAAGATATTTGTATGATAAATATAAATGTCTATTCCAGGGTTATGGATGTATATTAAATATATGTATGTGTGTAATAAAAATCTTACATTTATTTCCGTTATCTGGTACCTGTAACACAAGTTCTTTTCGAACTTATCACGGGACTAGTTAACGTGGCGTGATTGTTAGTAAATATTTATTTATTTATTTATTTTTATTTATTCAAGTTTCAATCACCCAATCCATTACAGTCCTTCAAAATAGCAATATGTTTTTTTTTGGCATTATAGACATATTCGTGCTTACAACTTGATACCAAAGTTTGTGTACCATTGGAATACCTAAGCCTTACAGTCCGAGGTACGTGCGATTACATTTAGGTAAGAATGGACGGTACGGTTGTGCCTAGCGGATGAAAGCATTAACGAAAATCATCCAATTATTTTTAGTACACGATTTGCTTTTGTCATGGAATTCATTGATAGTACTTACTTTAAAATAAATGGTATATTTATGCAGGGCGACATTGCCTCGATGCGAATCAGTCATGTATCATGTAGAATTAGAAAGCCACACCTTTGTTTTTACCTATTCTCTGGTAGTCTAAAGGGCTATTACAGTATCTTGTGAATGGGTAGGTGAGCTCACGGGTTCGACCTGAGAGAATTTGCTAACACTGACCGTGATAAGAGTAGTCCTTTGCAGAATCTACCACCGGATCGAAATCGCGACCCACTGAGAAGATCCGTCGAGAAACTCAGTAGGCTGAAGACACCTTCGCCATAATGTAAGCTCAAAAGTAATGATAAAATAGAAATGGCGTCCTTAGATTAATGAACGTTATGAACTGTCGCAATAACTCGTATTTGTTTATGAAGATGTAAATAAAACTAATTAGGATAGACTCCGGTGAATCCGAGTGTGAATCATCGCCTACGATACTCCTAATCAAGTGCTCGCCGAATAAGTCACCAAGTTTTAGTATAAGGATGGGAAATATTAAAATATAAGTTTAATTTACGATGAAAAATATATTATATAAACTTTTGTTCTTGAATTGCCTTATAGCCTTAATGTTCTAAATTTAAAGTATACCAACACAAAGCTTGGTAGTGCGATCGATAGCAGTCAACCAACAACCCTCAAGAAGTAACAATAATTAGGTCCATACCAGCGCAAAAATGCAGTAAAGTATAAATATACAATAAATACAGTATAAATTCTAACTTTATATGGTAAAAACTTGTATTGTAACTTTACCAGATAGACAGTCATCTTTTCAATGATCCATTCACTAAATCATCTCTTATGCTATGCATTATTCTTAACAGTTCTACTTTTAAAAAGCGAATATATATGAAACTAGTTTTTGCCCGCGACTTCGTCCGCGTGAAATAGTTCACCAATGTTGCTTTATTTTAGAAGAAATTTGGTTAGGATAAAAGACGTTATAGTGAGCCAACCTTAACATATAGACATATGCTGTCGCGGACTTTTTTTTAGATCTTTTTTAGGGGAACAATTCTGTCACACATTATTTTAGCGAAACTTTAACCGTTTCTGCAGCGCACGCATCGGAAGCTCAAAAGGTAAAAATAGCCCCGATTTTGAAACATTATTTATTGGTGTTCCGCTTGTATTGGTTTTAGCGTGGTGTTATATAGCTTATAGCCTTTCTCGATAAATGGGCTATCTAACATTGAAATAATTTTTCAAATCGGACCAGTAGTTCCTGAGATTAGCGCGTTAAAACAAAAAAAGTCTTCAGCTTTATAATATTAGATAGATAAGAGCTAACAATCAAAATCAAGTAATACTTAAAGTTTATCGATAAATTTCACCCGCAACACTAGTAGCGCGAATCCCAGTCGTCTAAGCGAGCTAATAGGTCGGTAGCTAAGCGCTAAATGCAGTGCCCGCCAACGTGCGCTATAAATTCAGAAGAGGCTTCGCATTAATTCAAACAGGAGGTCTTGGGCGAACGACCTTACGGGCGCAAAGGTGAAAGTGCAAATAGAACCGCTAAGATCCAGTGAAACCTACGCTTTTGATTTAGACCAGACTAGACGTTCGATCTCGTATTACCAGATAGTTTTAGTAATACGATTATCTGATGGAAAATATTTTTTTTTTATTACCCACCTGATGGTGAGTGGTTACCGTCGCTCATAGACGTCAGCAAGCCAGGGGCAGAGCCACGCCACTGCCTACCGCTTAATACTCTCCACAAGCCTCGTCTAAAAAGCTATGCCTTAAATTAAATCAATCACTTCTAGAAGACAAGCTTTATTCAAAGGCCTATAATCTCTGACTCGTCATTAAGCTTTCTAGAAATAATTATGTATATAAATAATAGGTCCATTGTAATTGGTTCGCGGGTATTTCGATTGGTAAAGTATCTGTTTGCCGACACCCACACCATCTGAGCCTTACTCATCAATTGAGAAATGCTTATAACAATATAAATGTCCTCACAATAGAGATTGTTTGTGCGGATCGAACGTTCATTAAACAAACCCAGATAGTGTAGATTAAGAACTGCGCAAAAACCAAATTATAAAAATGACCTTAGAGACTATAGAACACTGAAATTTTGCTGAAAACTATGTATTAAACGCAATGGTTTTTTTTTGAGGAAAATAATTAGTTATAAATACTCAGATTGTTCAAATCGTGGAGAGGTTGTGAAGAATATGAGGAATGGTGTAATGAAAATCAAACCCGCAAAATTATAATTTGCGTAATTACTGGTGGTAGGACTTCTTTTGAGTCCGCGCGGGTAGGTACCACCACCCTGCCTATTTCTGCCGTGAAGCAGTAATGCGTTTCGGTTTGAAGGGTGGGGCAGCCGATGTAACTATACTGAGACCTTAGAACTTATAAGTCAAGGTGAGTGGCGCATTGACGTCGTAGATGTCTATGGACTCCAATAACCACTTAACACTAGGTGGGCTGTGAGCTCGTCCACCCCAGGCTGATCTGTCCTGGGTTGTCGGTTTTGGCAATTAGGCTTTCTCAAGGTCTCTTTCGATGTTTGACCACCAGGTCGATGGCGGGCGGCCTCTACCTTTCTTTTGTTCTATAGCAAGCTCAATGCGACCTTCACTACATGATCTTCGTCCCGTCTCATGATATGGCCGTACCATCTAAGGCGATTTTCCGTCATTGTGTCTGTGATTGATGTGACTAATAAATATTGTAATGTACATACCTATATATTGCCCGATCTTCTCACTTGCAATTCTCAACGGTCTGAGACCTTTACGTGTGACGACAGTAAGTGTATCAAGAAGTGTTAGTAAAAACGAATGAGATATTTGATACAATAACTGTTTTCAATATGAAAAATTTTCAATTTTCAAATTCAATTTAGAACATTTATGATAAATTTCGGACAAAGTTCTAATTCCGCGATTACCAATACTAAAATGTTGCACATTTGCACGAAGGTTTGACTTAAGTGACCTGAAAGAGGCTACAAGTTCGCTCATTAGTTATATTCTCTACATTGCTACTGGAGACCGTCCTCAACTCAGTACCAGTCATCAAGTCTAGTCATGAAATATTCCTAATATTAATTATAACACAATCTAAATCTTGATCACAAGGCAGAATGTAACTCGAATTTAAAAAGCTTCATACAAACTCTAAATTAAATAAAATATATTTTTAAATTTTCCATTCGAAATTCAAAAAGCATTCCACCTGAGCCAATTGACCCGTGACTCAAGAAGTCTGAATAGTTGCGGCCGCCGGTCAATACATCGTGCCTGCCAGTGCCACCCGCTCGGTGAGGGTACAGGCTGATTCCGTGATTAGATTTAAAAAAAATATATACCTTGTTCCAAATACGAAATTTAGGGAATGTATATTCATAATCGTTTTTATCGTATCCGGGAGGGTATCGTTCGAAATACAAATTATATGATTTGTAATATACACGATGATTGTATGATAGAGTCCTACGGATACTATCTTATAGTGTCGTTGTCTTGAGACATAAAATCAATTATTTATTAAATAAATATTATATTACCTTTCAAAGGCTAATATTATACCAACTTCAAGGGAGAAGATAAAGAAGATAGATAGGATAGTGGTGCCAATTGGGTTGTTACCAGGTGTGTACTAAATTCCTGCGGCCAGTTGATACTTAAGGTTATTTGAAGAAGAATTATTCAGGAAAATAAAGAATGTACCCTGTGGCGGTAGCCATCACAGAACACAAGATATTTGACAGATGCCTAAATGTCGCTTACGACCTTTTTAAAATAACCTTGCTTATATACAAGCTCCGAACAACAACATTCGGATTTTGGGTGCACCGAGCAATATCACCTGCTCGATGGAAGATCTTCCCGTTATCGTTAAGCATTTCCAAATACCCTGTAGGGTCCGAAGTTGAGTAACCCCTTCATGAACAACCGGACAAACAAATATTATAATACAAGATTCGCGGACGTCAAAAATTTTTCTTTTAAAATTAATTCGATAACAAACCCAGCAAATCTCGAAAAAAGTAACACCCCGTATAAATAATAAATTAAAAAAAAAAAAAAAAAAACGCGTAATTTGAAAGTAAAGGGTTGTCCACACCGGCGTCGTTATCGCAGCTTTTCTGCACAATGTGCGGGCACGCGCCCACCTCACCGCACCGGACCCTTTTTACCGTATGATTACGAGTACTCTTTGTTTAGTACTAAACATGGGGCCGATAACGAAAACTCTGTATAGGTAAATTATTTATTTTAAATTTGTTTATCTGCGCCATTTTTAGAAAAAAAAGTCGTCGTGGTGTAAAGGATAAGACGTCCAGTGCATTTGTGTTGAGCGATGCACCGATGTTCAAATCCCAGGCGGGTACTAATTTATCAGGTGACCCGAGCTCGTCCACTTGTCTAAGCAATAAAAAATACTCTCAATTGCATAATGGCCCATACTCAAACATAAAAGAATAATGCTTCGCGGTAGTTGCATATTACTATCTTATGCTAATTTTATAGAGTACCTATGCGGATTTTACTTTTGTGTGTGAACACACACACACACGCTTACGCAGAAGAAAACGGACACGGACACAAAAACACACACACATACGCGTTCCTGTGTATCCGATACTTAATCTAATCCACTTACGTCATTATTAACACGTCTATAACATTTAGAAAACTTGAAGCAATTTTCACTCAAGATTGCTAAGACCAACACGGTACAGCCCGGCACCACGCATTGACCGGATCGACCACGTCCTTCAAGCTAATTTATTAGCTCGCCGCTACCATAGAAACGACCACAAATAAATTGCTTGTCATTCATTCTTTTTGATGCAATTAGAATAATAGGGGACTATACATTTAATTCTTTAATGGAGCTAATGCCTGATAGAGCTGAGTGCCAAACAAAATACTGGAAACATTTTAGATTACCTTTTCACTATAGAAATGATTTCGTAAACCCTTTCCGAATGTTTTTAACGTAAAAGTAATTAAAAAAGAAGTCTTAGAAGAAGTCCGAGAATAGTTGGAATATCCGCTAAGGCTACCAGCGATAAGGTAGTTAAAATATACAAAAAAATATATATCGAGAAATGTATATAGCATTGGTAAATACTAGTGATAGAACTGATAGAAATGCTCATTATACCACCGCCCTGCCCATTTGCGCTTCTTTTTTTTTCCTACCTATGCTGATAGCCTTGAGAGGCTATTTCAGCTTTACCTTAACATGTAGGTGAGCTCACGGGGCTTAAACCGAAAGTGTTGCTAACACTAACCCTAGTCAGAGCAGTGCTGTTCTGCTTCGCAGAATCTACCACCGGATCGGAAACGCTAACTACCGAGAAAAACCGGCGAGAAACTCAGTGGGCTGCGTCTATGGGAGTTTGGGCTTCAAAAAGTCTAGTATTTAGTTTCAGGGGTGTGACATAAAAATCAGTTGAGGCTTCCTAGGGACGATGCCTGATATAGACGATGTGTTCTATTAAAAAAAATATATATATCCGAAGGCTCGAATATCCGGAACATATAAATAACTGGTTGAGCAGCCACTACTACAAATTTATTGCTTGGAAAAGTTATTAAAAAGTAAGAAAAGTAGTTAACACTAAATTTACCTTTTTTTGCCTACCCAATGCTACTAGCCTCTAAGCATTATGCTAGCTTCAACCTTATAGGCGAGCTCAGGGGGCTCAGAGTAGAAGACTTTTCTAAGATCTACCCTAGCAAGAGTACTGCTTCGCTGAATCTACCACAGGATCAGAATCGCGACCCACTGAGAAGATAAAGCGAGAAACTCAGTGAGCTGTATTTGTGGGTTAATTTACACGACGAATATTGGCAATTTTTAATGCATCTATCAATGTTCGATATCCTTCATCCTACCACCAACGTTCAAACTGTAGGAATGTACTGGCAGTACTTTGTACTCAAGCATATTTAAATCATTTCCTTAAAGTCGTAAGAAACGCATTATGCTTACTTCAAAATACCCATTAAATTCAAAAAACAAAACAACAACCATGTAACTCCGTGAACTTAACAAAAAATATCACACAAACGTTTTAGCGTCATCTGTGTGTCAATCACTAAATAACCTCTGACCCTTTGGTCAAGTTCGTTTCTAGTTTTTCTAAGGTGACTTCAAGGACAACGTATTTAAATACAAAAAGTGCGTGACCAAGCCATCAATAGGGGTCACTTTTTGTCATCACTAAGCCGTCGTTTTCAAACAAAAGTGAATCTTATTTTCTTGTATTATGTATTACCCAAGATCTATCTGTCATAATTGAGTAGCTTCTATTTTAAACTCGCAAACGGTTATCGTATTAGAGACACACCAAAATACATTTTTAGTGTTGGACTAACATCATTAGCGTTTATTAACACGTCATCTCGGATCCTCCCGATCCACTAATGGTGCCTTTAGGTACCCCAAACACCGTTCATCGTTCTCGTCGAACCGATCTTGCGACGGAGGCCTCGACGAGTAAATTAACCCACAGATAGAGCCCACTCAGTGTCTCGACGGATCTTGTCAGTGGGTCGCGTTTCCGATCCGGTGGTAGATTCTGCAAGGCACGGCTCTTGCTAGGGTTCGTGTTAGCAACATCGTCAGGTTTGAGCCCCGTGAGCGCACCTACTAGCTCGGTGAATCTAGAATAACCCCTGCAGCTTACTAGAATAAGTAGGAAAAAAAAGCCAGTAGGTACCAACACCCTGCCTATTTTAGCCGTGAAGCAGTAATGCGTTTCAGTTTGAAGGATGGTCAACCGTTGTAACTATATGAAACCTTAGAACTCATATCTCAAGGTGGGTGGCGGCATTTACATTTTAGATGTCTATGAGCTCCGGTAACCATTTAACAGGCCAGGTGGACTGTGAGCTCGTCCACCCATCTATGCAATAAATAAAAAACTAGTCTATTAAATATAATGTTAAAATCAAGAGCAACTGAGAGTCGCGCTGATTTTTTTCGCAGCTGTCAAAACTATCGATATAAAGGCACACATCGAACACGACCCAACACGATATCGAATGTTATCTCGAGATCTGAATCTCGCATGTCGCATTATCGGCGCAAAGAAAAGAATAATACAAAATTAAAATAACAATTATTCGTACGGATTTGAATGGAACGAATTGCATTATTAGCGTCAAGAGTCCCATTGTTGGAACTGTGCGACTTAAGTAAATATTTTGACAAAAGTCCGTTGCGCTATATTGAGTTACTTAAAGGACAATTGACGAAAAGCTTCACAAGAAAATCTCAATATTTTTTTTGGTATGCAACTTAAGTAGCTACGCTAACATGCGACGATATTCCTATGATATTCTTCCCTTGAATTTGCTAGTGATTTTATCATCTATCAGATTATCATTTAACATAACACTTATCATTTTAACATTTCATTATTAGTACACAATCGGACTAATGTTTGTAGGACACAAGTATTTATTATGCTAAAACTACTTTTAAATATGTGACAGTGACAGTCAAATTGGCCGGTCGGTTTTGAACCCCTGTGCAGGCAAACGAAACGAAATACAAATAAACGTAAAACAATGCGTATACGCGGCCTGAATCTTAAATGATCGGTGTGGGCCGCGTCATGTGGGTTGGAGGTCATGTACGTTCTAAATTTTGAATTCGGTATCCCTTTTCATAGATTACGTAACTTGAACATCTGACTGTTAATCTTTGACCCTGTAGCTGTAGTTGCAATGACAGAGGTGAGTTACAGAATAGAGTCGCGTTTCGTTTCATCTATAATATATTAATACGTGAAGCAAAAACTTTGTATCCCTTTTTACGAAAATTGCGCGGACGGAGGAGTATGAAATTTTCCACACTTATAGAGAACTAGCGACCCGCCCTCTCTTCGCTTCCGAAACATTAAAACATACATGAAAAAAAATATATATATATTTTTTTTTTTAAAAAAGTAGCCTATGTTCATCAGGGACAATGTTGGCTTCTAATGGAAAAAGAATTTTTCAAATCGGTCCAGTAGTTTCGGAGCCTATTCGAAACAAACAAACAAACAAATCTTTCCTCTTTATAATATTAGTATAGATATAGAGAAGAAGTGCACAATGCTAATTTTTTTTTTAAATAATGCATAAAAGATACATTAAATCAATAGAGAAAACATTACACACACTACATACCATGTATTTGACGCACACACGCATGCATACTATTTATTGTCAAACTTTTGTTCCTGACGTCTGTTGTCAAATTGAGAATAGATTAAATATTGTTTGTTTTTGTTAATATTTTTTATAGTGTAGTCTTGGCGAAATTTGTGATTATAGAAGTATAAAATACAATCATAATAGTGTACAAACTTACAAATTACAATTCCAATTAATTATAGTCGAATTTCGACTACTGCGGGACCTCTAGTTATTAATAATTACGTTAAAATATATGTATGTACGTTTAAGGATATGTATTTGTATTCACGCAGTAAGGCATTTATCCGTTTATTAATGAGGCTTGCCATTTTTACGACTCCTAAACAAAAGCTGCAAGCGAAAGTGTTTAGTTGTAACGGGTTTATTTGTCGTACAACATCGTATATTATATTCAACAACATTTTTATTACAATACAAAAATAATATATAATAAAAAAAACACTTAGTAAACACTGAACATCGAAGATTTATTTATTATGTAATGTAATTTGATTACTTCACTTCTAAAGCCAAACTAAAGTAATTTCTTCCGTTCCCGTTAAAAAAGAGTTCGACGAGCGAACTAACCCATAGACACAGCCCACTGAGTTTCTCGCCGGATCTTCTCAGTGGATCACGATTCCGATCCGGTGGTAGATTCTGCGAAGCGCTGCTCTTGCCAGAGCTATTGTTAGCAAAATCTCTCAGGTTGAGGCCCTTAGGCTACCAGCGAATAGGCAGGAAAAAAAGTAATTATTTTTTTCCTTACCTTCCGTTCTTTCCTTCCTTAAATCGGAATCGCGACCCAGTGAGAAAATTGGGCGAAAAATGAGTAATCTGTGTCTATGGGGATACTTATTATTATTATCAGAACCACACTATCGAATAACATTAAACCAGTGTGTACTCAAATAATTTTATGGACAGTAGTGATAAACTAAAGACTGAAAGATTTAAGTAATATAACCTACAAAACTGCGCCGAGACATCTGGCTGACGTTGCTTACAATAAAGAAATTTACAATGACAGCGAACAAAACGTTGTTATCTTGAGTTCACGTTTTAGTGGCCGGCGTATTATATTAAATGTATGAGTATTAAAAAAAATGAATTATTTTCATAATGGAGCGCGTGTAGTTCGTGTGTCAAACAATGACGCCAATAATACCACTTTCGCGGTTCAACCAAATGTTGTCATTCTTTCTGAACAGGAATACGTGGAGCCTCCATTAAAGTTAAATATCTTGGATACAAATTACTCGTATTATTATTTTGAGTTTTATTTCTTTGTTGCCAAGAAAAACCTTGTTAGTGCAATTTGGCTTCGCTACGGCTATCGATAGGAACTATGCGAAATAGCTAAGACCCTGAAGATGTATAGCAAAAGAGTACTGTGAGTTTGTATTTTCGTACCAGCACGAAAACATAATACATGATTTTGAGATATATTGGTTCACTAATGAATTTCAGCGTTTAAAGCCAGAAAGGGTCATTAACTCATACGTTAAATTTTTAAATTTTGCTAAAACCCTAATACAATAATCCACATCTGTCTAATTAAAAGATATTTTTTCGATTTGAAAACTGTTATCTTCAAAAAACTTCAGAGCACAGTACCCAAAATAATCAATTATTTATTATGTTTTGTAAAAAAAAAAAACTTTCTCAATTTTTGTAGCATTCTTCTACTCCATGTTTTGTTCAGTCCAACAAATTATCCTCGGACATGACAAGTATACGTTTTGCATTGTCAATAGAATGATTACCACACGGCATCCTTGGCGGCCGACTCTCGACCGAAATCCAAACTTGCTTGTCAAAATGCACGATAAAAATAAATAATAATAAATAAATTACCTAGTATTTATTAATAATCACGTCACGTTAACTGGTCCCGTGCTAAGCTCGCAAAGGACTTGTGTTACAGGTACCAGATAACGGAAATAAATGTAAGATTATTTTTATTATACACATACATATTATATTTAATATACATCCATAGCCGTGGAACAGTCATTTTATATTCATCATACAAAAATATCTTCCCTTGGCGGGATTCGAAACCGCGACCCCCTTGTACAACCTTTTAAAAAATACAACTATTATGCACACTACGCAAAAAAAGACGTGAGACGTTTCTTGTCGTTTTTATTGTCTTTGTTGGCAGACGAACATACGGCTCTCCTGATGGTGAGTCACCGCGGTTTATGGACGTCTGCAATGCCAGGGGCACAGTCAAACTGCTGCTTATTACTGATGACTCTCCTCAAGCTTTATTTGAAGCAGGACATACATAGTGCTCGGGAAATTAGCTAATATTGGAAGTATTTCATAAAGCCGCCCTCGTCTCGAGGCTTGAGAACTGTTGAGTCAATTCTATAGTAATTACATAAATTACAATTTTTACAGTTGTTATTTTCATTACGCGATTTTATTACGTTATTGCGGAGGTAATTCGTGAACATGAGTTAATTATGTACCTCCTAATAAAATTTGGTTTCAAATTTGAACACCAAACCAAAAACGTGTCTACCAACATAGTCCACGCATGAAACGATTGCACCGGCCGTAATATCTATAAATAAATTCACTTAAAATCATGAAGCTTGGTGCTAACTGAATTCAGTAATATTATTATTAATTTATCGTCCTCAAATGAATACATTACATTGAACAACGAGACTCGAAAGAAATGTTCCCCGATGTCAGCGAAAATAATCCGCCTCTTGACCAAATACTAATCATTTTGCGGTAAATTGGACCACCGTCCTCAAATAAATACATTATATTGAACAACGAGACTCGAAAGACATGTTCCCCGATGTCAGTGAAAATAATCCGCCTCTTGACCAAATACTAGTCATTTTGCGGTAAATTGGACCATCATTTGCATCCAACTTATGAACATATTGGCCATATGTTCTAAAGTGTATGCAATTTCTAAATAAGCCCTGTTTTGCGGTCGAGAGTGCATGTAAATTAAGACATTTGGGTTCTGGTCAAACTTTCACGTTCATGTTCGTTTTTATTTTGGCAAGTGACACCAGTTCGACAGCCAAGACTCGCGTTAATGGCCAAAGTACTACTTTCTTTTAAAAAGTATCAGAACGAGTGAAGATTTTCAAAAATACGTCGTTTTCCGGTTCAACGTTTTTCTCGGCTTTGTGAGATTTACGTCCAGACTCAATCAAAACAGAGACGAGAAGAGAGGTATTGGACATAACCAAGAGGATTTAGTTGATACGACTAAGAGAAGATATGTCTTTTATTTTATTGTCTTTTTGGAACGAATTTCCTTATGGGACGATGCTGGAGTGGTACCTTAACCGGGAAAAAATGTCCGTAACGTAAGATTTTTATTAGTAATTTTTATTAGTACGACTTAACTTTGTAATAACGTACAAAATATAACATATTCTTTTATCATTCATTGATCACGATCTCAGAGCGTTCGTTTGCGCAATACACTAACTCTTATGCAAACAGCCGTGAATGAAGTGTACCACAATAAGTTCGCACGTTACCGAATGACCGTGGGTTGTTGCGAATTCTCCAGTTTTATGTTATTTATACCTCGAATAGAAATTTAAATTAATATTTTTATAATAAGGAACTTCATTCCTATCCGGTGTCCCACGACACCACACATCTTTTTTATTTACTACCCTTGTAGGGGAACGAGCGTACGGCCCACCTGATGGTGAGTGGTTGCCGTCGCTCATAGACGTCAGCAAGCCAGGGCAGGAACCAAGTCGCTGCCTACCGTTTATACTCTCCACAATTCTTAGCGTGAACAAAACAGATATATCTACTGTGCTTTGTAATCTTAAGGCACTCGATGGAGACGACAGAAGGTGTGATCGGCGTGTGGTTCCGTTAACTGGCCCGGTGTCAAGCAACCCGCCCTCCAAACAGTCCTCATTAGTAATATTGTAAACATTCTTGAAATATCGATAATTTTTAAATACAGAATTAACTTTTTGTAAAGTTCTTCAGTTAAAGCCCCTAATAGCATAGATGTTAGATTCAGTTTTGTTATTTTGCCTTGTAGCAGAAAGTAGTGACCAGGTTATGTTTTTGGTATTCTTATTGCCCTTGACGCTAATAACAAGATAAGCCTAAACCTTTATTCTATATATATATAAAAATGAATTGCTGTTCGTTACTCTTCCTAAAACTCGAGAACAACTGGACCGATTTGGCTAATTTTGGTCTTGAATTATTTGTGGAAGTTCAGAGAAGGTTTAAAAGGTAGATACATATGAAAATACTCGGAATTAAATAAAAATAACAATTTTGTTTTTCCTTGGATGTGTCCCTCGTCGGACGGATTCCTTTTGTTTGTTTTATGTTTATTTTGTACAAAAGTTTAGGTCTTTTATTTTTCGATTGAGGCACTACGAAGTCTGCCGGGTCAGCTAGTATTAAATATAATACAGAAGACGATGTTATCATAAAATGGCAGAATTTCATAATAAAAATTAAAAAATAAAACAAGTTGAGATGAGATACCATTTAAAACAAGATGTGTTTATATTTAAATTATAATTCAGGTAAAATAAGATTTCTAATGCTTTATGACATCAAATTGATTAGGAGTGTATTACTGTAACTATTAATAGTATACCATGTTTGAGGCATTCGCAATTTAAATTAACTAAAGTGTATTTCTATTTAAACACTATTTCTATATACACATTTTTAAATTTTTTTATATTGCTTAGATGGGCGGACGAGCTCACAGCCCACCTGGTGTTAAGTGTTTACTGGAGCCCATAGACATCTACAACGTAAATGCGCCACCCGCCTTGAGATATAAGTTCTAAGGTCTCAGTATGGTTACAACGGCTGCCCCACCCTTCAAACCGAAACGCATTACTGCTTCACGCCAGAAATAGGCAGGGTGGTGGTACCTATCCGTGCGGACTCACAAGAGGTCCTACCACCAGTAATAACACCAGTAATAATAACATTGTACTGTAGAAAAGGAAATAGAATTTCTCTCCCGGTTCTCACGCGATCCATACTCAAACGTCGTCCAGCATATAACAAAAAAAAAGAACACTTTCAATTGTGAATCATTACCGTTACGCAAAACGGCTCAGCTCTAGTACAGTCGACGTAAAAAGAGAAATAAATCAAGCGGCAACAATGAGTGTTGTGTTGTGAAAGATTTAATTGGTTTTGTCTATTTATAATGAGAGGTAAACGCTGTGTAATTAATGAAGCTCACGATGATGAGCTAGAGAGCTGTTGCTAAACGGACCGTCTGCCCACTGGATGCGTAGGTAACTGTATTATATTTTACACGGAACAGTCGACTAGAAAAGTGCTAACATTAATTAAAATTATTAATATTTTTTTTTGCTTCCTTTTTAAAAAAGTCAGCTGCAGGAGCTTATGGTATTTAATAAATATACAATTTTTGTATTCACTAATAAATTGATAACAGTGATTTGATTCATCAAGATTAATTAACGTTACATCGTAACATTTTTATAACGAAGGTACTTCAATCGTATTGATGGTTTTCTGTTAATTAATGGAATTAAGAAGGTTTCAAAAAGGTTTTTGTTTAATTTCATAGAAGGGTGGATGAGCTAACAGCTCATCTGATTCTGGTGTTTAGTGGTTACTGGAGCCCATAGACACCTACAACGTAAATGCCGCCACACATCTTGGGATATGTGTTCTAAGATCTCAGTGTAGTAACAACGGAAGTCCCACTCTTCAAACCGGAACGCATTACTGCTTCACGGCAGAAATAGGCAAGGTGTTGGTACCAACCCGTGCGGACTCACAAAAGGTCATACCGCCAGTAAAATTTGTCATTAAGCACTGTAGTCCCTCAAACCAAACAGGTGTATGGCGAAATATAATGAAGATATTAAAATGAAGTGCATCAAAACCACTCCCAGAGCTTCGCGGAAGGCTACGTAACAATCACGAATGCGTTTTGCGGTGTACAAACTCTTGATAATCAAGTTGTTATGTGTTATGGCGAACGCATGTTTATTCTTCGTTCCTTTATCCTCAAACGTTTACAGCGAAAGTGATGTCATTGACCTCCTTTCTGTTTTTTGTAAATTTAAATATTTTAAAAACACTCATGATTCAACTGGCATTCGTAATTTTTTTTTTTTTAAATTCATTTGTTAAGAAAAACGGTTTAATTCGTTCACGACTGTACCATAATTCATTTCGCCCACGTTTTACTATTGAATACTCTATCAGACGAAGACGAAACAATAACTTATATGAGCAAGCAAAGTTGAGCTTTATTTTAAGTGGGACAAATAAAAAAATCAATGCGTTGACTGGTGAACAATAAATTTACTGGGTCAAGATAATGCAAAGGATCTTTCTACAAGTACAATGATTCATTCAATGATTGATTTAAAACTTTTTTATTACTATAAAAAATATTAATAAAACAATTCAATTTCAATAATCCATACTAATGTCATAAATACGGAAAAAAAACTGTCTGTTACGTTTTCGCGTAATCCAAGTCATTGAACTGATTTTGACTAAATTCGGTATGGAAATAGTCTGCACCCTGTAAATGAATATGGACTATCTGGACTATAATGGACTACTTTTCATACAACTGGTCTCGACCCACGCGATTTATGCTTACTCTACGCAGGCGAAGCTTCAAGCTGAAGGCTAGTATTGCTTAAATGTTACTAAGTCGTATATTTTTAATTGAAGATGATTTGGTAAACAGCGACTGCGTTTTGGTGGTCGGCATTTATCGGAACATGTGGACAATACGATGTGCACAATCTCGGGAGGCTCATCGTGACCGGTAAGATAGATGGGAAAAGACCTCGTCCGCGCAGCCCAATACATTGGTCCAACCAGATCCGCACCGCATTTCACAACGCCCTCCACACCGCCAGAGACAAGAATAGATGGAGATCGTGCGTGCGAAGGTGATACAAAAGGGTGGTCACGACCCTTACCAGTGAGGAATACGACGAAAGGTAGAGTGAACAATACGACATGTATCTTGAGACTCAGCGTTACGCATTGAAGATTTTCCTTCCATCAAACTGGAATGCGTATTGGCACGATTTATTATAACCATTATGTACATGTTCTATTTTAGCATAATTAAAAAAACGTAAAAAATTTGCGCTGTAATATTCAAAACTTGATGTTCTAAAAAGACTTAGGATCCATTAAAAATAATTACCGCTAATTTTGTTACATAATTGTGTGGTTAATTTTGAAATCAAAGAATTCAGATTAATTTGAGAGACTGTCAAAAAATCAGACTTTGTTTTAATAAATACACTGTTTAAAAAAAAATAACAACGATCTAAAAAGCATTGAGTGACAGACAGACAAATTTAAAATAAAAAAATACATAACAAGCATGAATGAAATCAGTCTATGAATGATGACCCATTGAAAATTTTATAACTACTAACGCGTCAAATAAAAGGGTGTGTCCATAGAAATGTACAGTCATCAACATAACACTGTCTAGTTTTGACATTTCCTATTGTCAGCTATTAGCATACTGGCCAGTGTGGACCCGGCCTTTTCTTAATTTGAATAATTTAAGCGGTACAATTTAACTGTTGCTTCATTTCTTTAATTTATTCTTGTGTTTATTACGAATATAATTTTATTAAAATAAATTATATTTAAACGAATGAAATTAAAATATATTTCAAACTGAACATTAAAACAATCAAATATCAAATATAAAATAATCTTTCTCGTCTCACAAATAATCAAAATAGTCAATATTTAAAATTGTGATCTTTTGATTGAATGGATTGCAAATCATCGATTATAAAATATAAAAAAAAAACAAACAATCATTAAATTTATTAATAACAAAACGATTAAACGTCATATCTTCAAACAATAAAACAAAATGTCTGCCCACACGTGACCGTTGAATAAAAATCCGTTCAAATATGCATGAATGGACGGGTTGTACCGAGATAGGTGTGATTAGAACAAGCGTGCGCGTGGGCAGGCGCGCTGTCATCGAGCGAGAGGTCATTGTGTGAGAATGAAGACCGAGGTACTACGAAGAAGAGACGTAATTCTTTACCTTCATTTCCTGTAATGAACTATAGGTATTTCGATCACTTAGTAGTTTTAAAATTACAATACTATATGTAAATTAAAATTTGCAACGTTAGTAGCTCTTTTTTCTGCGGGTTCCGTAACTTCTTTTGGGTTCCAATACGACGGAATTAATTTTTAAGTTCCGCCAGTAGTCGAAATTCGACAATAATTAATTGAAATTATAAGTTTGAACATTATTGTGGTTCTATTGTCAAAGACTATTACACTTTTATAATCACAGATTTCGCCAATAGTACACTATAGACAAATAATATTAAAGACAAACAAATTAATCTATTCTCAATTTGACCACAGACTTTAAACAATAACAAAAGTTTGACAATAATGTATGTATTTTTAATATATATATTTTTTGCATAATTTAAAAAAAAAATAATCATTATACTCCTCCGTCCGCGCAATTTTCGTAAAAAGGAGTACAAAGTTTTTGCTTCATTAATACACTAATTCATTAAAATATGTACTTTATTATGATACTATTACTATATTATGTCATGTCAAAAACAACACACTGTACATAAACATTTTCTAGAAGACTATTATGTTATGTGTGTGCCTCATATTCGAAGCTTTAATAATTCACTTAACTCAGTTTACTAATCTCAAAACTTACGATTGTAGTTTCACAACAACGTTACATGTTTTGTGTCGTGTCTAGAGCGATTCTTGCGCGCAACAAAACAATATTTGCATTGAATGAACGCGGGCTGGACACACGCGCACCGACGCGACGGCCTGTCATTAACGGACGTGCGCAATCTGTCGGCGCTCCACCCTGTTCGAAACCCAAATGATTGTGTTCGGAACTAGCTCGCGGTCGCTTGCGACACGATCGAACGAATGCGTGTCAAAACTTGTGTACGCGACTGTACTTTTTAACGTTTCGAATTTAATTTTTCTGTTTCGCCTTTTTGGAACGAAGTTTTGGAACGGAGTTCCTTATGGGACGATGCGGAGGTGTACCCTAACCGGGAAAAAACGTCCGTAACGTAAGATTTTTATTAGTAATGAGCACAGTGTACGACTTAACTTTGTAATAACGTACAAAAAATAACATATTTTTTTATCATTCATTGACCACGATCTCAGAGCGTTCGTTTGCGCAATATACTAACTCTTACGCAAACAACCGTGAATGAAGTGTACCACAATAAGTTCGCACGTTACCGAATGAACGTGGATTGTTGCGAAACCTCCAGTATTATTTTCTTTATACCTCGAATAGAACCTAAAATTAATATTTTTATAATAAAGAAGTTCGTTCCTTTCCGGTGTCCCACGACACCACACATCTTTTTATTGAATTATTACGTTTGATTAAAATAGCCAAATAAATCTGAAGTCGTCGTGACCTAAGGGATAAGACGTCCGGTGCATTCGTATCTAGCGATGCAACGTTGTTCGAATCCCGCAGGCGGGTATCAAATTTTCTAACGAAATAGGTACTTACCAAACGTTTACGATTGACTTCCACGGTGAAGAATAGCGTCGTGTAATAAAAATCAAACCCGCAAAATTATAATTTGCGTAATTACAGGTGGTGGGACCTCTTGTGAGTCAGCACTGGTAGGAACCACTACCTCGCCTATTTCTGCGTGAAGCAGTAATGCGTTTCGGTTTGAAGGGTGGGGCAGCCGTTGTAACTATACTGAGATTTTAGAACTTATATATAAAAAAAGCATTTGAAGTAATGTTTAATATTAGATACATTGACGTTGTATAGCTTTTAGGATCTATATGAATATTGTATTTATTTTAGCATCATTCTTTATTCAGGTCTAGAGCTCCATTAAAATTACGATTAATTTATAAACCTTCTAGCACAGGTAAGCTACCAGTGTAAGCCATCGAAAAACTACACGGTCATCAGCAAAAAGCTGCATCAAAAAGCTTTGTTATTCGGCCTTTGTCCAAATTTTTTTTTTCTATCCACCCTCATTTATGTTTTTTTGCAACAAAAAACGATTTTATAAGAACTCAAAGAAGACGCTGCGAATAATTCTCCGTTTCATGTTTCTTAGTGTTTTTTTCTTTCGAACGCCCACAGGCATTGTCGTCTTATCGAACTAAATCTCTATATGATAGACCTCCTTAGGATAGACCTCGGACCCGGAATCATTGTTCGCTATATTTGAAAAATGCTTTGAGATTACGTAAAGAGTTGGACAGCAAAAAGTGTCTATTCTGCTTCAATCGGTATTCGATTAAAGTTTGATAAAGATTTAAAAAAAAACATACTCTGACAGGAACTAGATTGATTGACAGCGAGAAGCACATATTCTTCACCCTTGATTAAATATTGGGAGAATAAACAACACTAGTGATCCCGCAGTAGTCGAAATTCGACTATAATTAATTGGAATTGTAAGTTTGTAACACTATTATGATTGTTTTTTATACTTATATAATCACAAATTTCGCCAAGACTACATACACTATAAAAAATATTAACAAAGACAAACAATATTTAATCTTATCTCAATTTGACAACAGACGTCAAGAACAAAAGTTTGACAATAAATAGTATGCATGCGTGTGTGCGTCAAATACACGATGTGTAGTGTGTGTAATGTTTTCTTTATCGATTTAATGTATCTTTTATGCATTATTTAAAAAAAATATTAGCATTGTGCACTTCTTCTCTATATTCTCTATTAGTGTGGAAAATTTCATACCCCTCCGTCCGCGCAATTTTCGTAAAAAGGGATACAAAGTTTTTGCTTCACGTATTAATATATAGATAATTCGTGTAATAAATTACTATCCGTAGAGAAAATACGTAAGTAGCTTTAGGCAAAGCGAACGTGCTTAAAATTTCACCCCCCTGCAGTGAACCACAAAATATGTGTACTGCAATATTTATATATTAATACGTGAAGCAAAAACTTTGTATCCCTCTTTAAGAAAATTGCGCCAACGGAGGAGTATGAAATTTTCCACACTTATAGAGAATATAGAGAAGAAGTGCACAATGCTTATATTTTCTTAAAATAATGCATAAAAGATACATTAAATCAATAAAGAAAACATTACACACACTACTTACCATGTATTTGACGCACACACGCATGCATACTATTTATTGTCAAACTTTTGTTCTTGTCGTCTGTTGTCAAATTGAGATAAGATTAAATATTGTTTGTCTTTGTGAATATTTTTTATAAGTATAGTCTTGACGAAATTTGTGATTATAGAAGTATAAAATACAATCATAATAGTGTAGAAACCTACAATTCCAATTAATTATAGTCGAATTTTGACTGCTGCGGGACCTCTAGTCGTAAATTAATAGTCACCAAAAGAAAACCTCCGATCAAGATTAATTAAAATTAGCTAAACATTTATTTATTGGGGTGGTCACTTGAAAGATTTGTTCTGAAGTTTTTTTTCGTTCGAACCTTATCGGACTAATAAAGATCCGTTTTAATGGTTCCTTCTTGGTCTTCGATAATATCAAACATATGTTTCACTAACTAATGAAGGAGGGAGCCAGAAAAAAATCTCTAAAATTTTACGTTAAACTGTTTCAAAGTCCACGACCGTGACTACTTTAAAAAAAATTACATTCGAATACATTTAGAAGCATATATTTAACAATTTACAATTTTAGATTTTGTAGATGAAATGCATTATTGTGGGCGGTTCATTTGCAACAACAAAATTTTAAAGTTCTTGACTCTATTTCTTACTTTTTTTTTATTGCCTAGATGGGTGGACGAGCTCACAGCCCACCTGGTGTTAAGTGGTTACTGGAGCCCATAGACATCTACAACGTAAATGCGCCACCCACCTTGAGATATAAGTTCTAAGGTCTCAGTATAGTTACAACGCTGCCCCACCCTTCAAACCGAAACACATTACTGCTTCACGGCAGAAATAGGCACGGTGGTGGTACCTACCCGCGCGGACTCACAAGAGGTCCTGCCACCAGTAATTACGCAAATTATAATTTTGCGGGTTTGATTTTTAAGACACGATGTTGTTCCTTCACCGTGGAAGTCTATCGTGAACAATTGTTTCAGTTCAGTCAGTTCATTAGAAAAATTGGTACCCGCCTGAGATTCGAACACCGGTGCATCCCTCAACACGAATGCACCGGACACATGCACATGTTGCTAGGTTGTTACTGATACCCATCGACATCACAATGAGAATACCTTGAGACTTGAGGTCGAAGCCTCAATTGTAGATTAACCGTTTTAGCCTGCGAACGCTTGATGGCTTTGCGGCCAAAATTGATATGAAAACCTATCCATAAAAGCTAAAATAGGCCCACCACAAACTGCGCAAATAAAAATTATGGAACCCGTATACTCTTAGCAAAAATAGTTCTCAGCAAGATTTCGTTTCATGTTGACAATGGCATTTTATCAGTGACAGATTTTTTAGATTTAAACGACAAAGACCATCGTGTACTGAGGAAGTGACGAAGTGAGGGAATGAGTTCTCGCTGGGCATTTCCATATTGCAATAATTGTTACGTTATAATACTCATTGTAAAAATTAATATTTAAAAAAATTCTAATATTAAAAAAAAAAGACAATATGCCCGCTGAGTTTCTTGCCAGTTCTTCTCAGGACGGAGGCAAGTTTTTGTGAATTGGCGGTAGTTCTTTTTGACGTTCAACAAGTGTGTACTTTCATTTATGTTGAATATATTTTTTTTTATTTGATTTGATTTGATTTGACGGCACTCATCCTGATTTCCTAAATTATGCTAAAATACAGGGCTTGAATGTACACGTGTAGTTGGAACTATGCCATAAAATTAGGGTTAAAACTAGCATATCTTGACCAAGACTATGTATAATTCAATCCGATCGGGAACCGAATCTGGATTCAGTGGTGCACTAACTCGCCTTATTAACCCCTAAAGTCTATGAAACTGTAAAACTCTCGTTCGAATTTTCAAAACAAATACATAATATATAACTAATTCGTTGGTCTCAAAACGGTCCCATAAGGCCCACTCGAGATGATTTATGCAAAACGTGTTTCGTGGCCATAACGGTAAACTTTTTACAGTTTTACGGGAATCGACAAAAAATATGTTTCGTTTTCGTATGCCCGGGACGTATCGAGCGAGACATCTCGGGGTTCGATTCTTAGTCGAGATAACTGTTTGCGGCTAGTTATGGTCTTGTCTTGACATCATTTAATAAATTTATAAGAGGCTCCTGTTATAAAAAACCGTATTGAACCAATGTCATAGCCAATAGTCACGGAGTCTTCACAAAGGGCTCGGCGAGTAAATTAACCCACAGACACAGCCCACTGAGTTTCTCGCTGGATCTTCTCGGTGGGTTGCGTTTCCGATCCGGCGATAGATTCTGCGAAGCACTGCTCTTGCTAGGGCTAGTGTTAGCAACACTCCCGGTTTGAGCCCGGTAAGCCCACCTACACGTCAAGGAGAAGCTGAAATAGCCTCAGACTAGCCAAGACTATCAGCATAGGTAGGAAAAAAAAACATTACTAGATCACTTGTTTCCTCGCTTACTCATTTCTGGCATAGACATAACAATTATGTTATATTTTTATTATATTTCGTGGCAAATCTATTTTTTCATGAAGACAAGAATAAATATTCGATTAAAATAACCGAATATTCGAAACATAAGTCCGCAGATATTGATCTGGCGAACGGATTTTTTGCGCGGCTCTATTCTACATCCCTCTATCCCATCCTTTCTGTCACAACGTAGGTCATTTTTCGGTTATTTCGTGTCTCACGTAGAGTGGCCGTGATTTATATTGTACCTGTCACAATTTCAGATGCAACCTTTAGTGGAACGTGATATCACGCTCTGGCCTTTTGTCATACAAACGGACATTGCGTTTTGATTTTTACCTACCATTTTTTTTTTTTCGTGAATTGATAAATGGATCTATGATTACTTGACACAACTTTTTATGTTCATATTAGACTATGTTATCTAAAAACAAATGTAGAATTTATGTGTTATTATTAGCTGAAACAAATTATTTATTCAAACGAAACTTTATGCTTTGTGAGTTCAAGGCCGCTTTAGTATTCTTTTAAATACCTATAAAGTAGACATCTTCACGAATATTTATGAGTAGTCACGGCTTCAACACAATACCTTAATTTTTTATTTAGTTAATTACTTAAATATTTCGAAGAGAACATTCGTTGTACCGATACTAAAAATATAAAAAAAAAATGATGACATCTGATGAAAGTTTTTAATAATATTTATTGGTGACCATAAAAGATTCGATTTTAAGTCATGCTATTCAATGTCTTCTTCAAACTAGTCGTGGGTTCGATTCTTGAACTTTCGTGTGATGAACAGGTTTGTTTGCTCTTTGTCTGGGTAGTTAATATCTATTATATACGTATATATTTAAGCACATACAAACATTATATGTTCATCGGTCTCCCATAATACCGGGAAAGCATCCATCTAAGCAATAAAAAAAAACCGGGATTTCAGGGAATTCAGGGATGACCAGGCGTGATTGGTTCCCAGTTATTTATTTAATTAATTATTCGATATTCTTTATTGTTATTAATGATAACAATGCTGACTGAGATAAATGAAGGAAATTTCTTCTATTATTGTGGATGGTCAATAAATTGAATTCGAATTTTGTTGGGGCCTAAAATTTAAAAGTATAAATATTATTAGTATAATAAGACATATTTTAAATAATTTAATTATATTTTTAATTATTTTTTTACTTATTGTAATAATAAAGTATAAATATTATTATTAATACAAATTAATNCAATGCTGACTGAGATAAATGAAGGAAATTTCTTCTATTATTGTGGATGGTCAATAAATTGAATTCGAATTTTGTTGGGGCCTAAAATTTAAAAGTATAAATATTATTAGTATAATAAGACATATTTTAAATAATTTAATTATATTTTTAATTATTTTTTTACTTATTGTAATAATAAAGTATAAATATTATTATTAATACAAATTAATAATAACAAATTTAATTTTAAACAACTTAAAATTAAATATCACAAACATATTTTATTATTATTAATAATATTTAAAGTATATATTTTATAAAGTATTTCAGAGGCCGGGCGTTTATAATAACGAAGCACACGTGGTCGCCAGTTCTACATGTGCGCAGCTCGGACATATGTGACGTGGCCACTTTGTCCTGTATGAGAATTTATATCCCATGATGTGTGCTGGACAGTCAGAGTCATAGGTCGAATGATTAGAATTAAGAATAACGTTAAATTAGCCAAAATATAATAATCTTTCTTAAACAAACGCAGCATGGTTTTCTTGAGTGAATTTTATTTAAAAATTAGATGATAATACCACAATTTGCGAGACACATTACATATTGTTTCATTTTAACACATTTCTAACTAAATCGCTTCTCAATAGGACTTAAAAAATGGTGCTATTATATTTTTGTTAACACAGCATATCTTTTTGTTACAAAATTTAATTTAACATTCTTGATTTTCGAAATTTGAAATAATGACAAAGCCTATTCATTTTTGGAACACAATTTTAATATATTATAATACATCAGACACTACAATAAAACAAATTATCAGAAACAAGCGTCGTTTGAAGTTAAATATTATTTATATCATCTACCTTTTTCGCGCGTTTTTCGCGAGTTGTTAACGTAATTAAAACAAGTTTATTTTAACGGAAAACTGCAAGAGTATTCGAAACTTTAAAAATAATATAATGAAAATAGAAAGTAGTTTTAATTATGAAAAAATAATTTTAAACAACTTAAAGTGAAATATCACAAACATATTTTATTGGTAACAGTACAGGCCGTTATAATATGTTTAAATATTTTCATACAGTCTGACCATATGGGTCACTCCGCGACAAATGTTGGCTCAATAAATTGATATAATGTCCTCTATACAAGCCAGTACATTTTATAAAACGACATAATAATACATGCAAATGTAATATGCGTATATTTTTAAGTCAATTTTAATCTTAAGACATAGCAGCATTACGGTGTATTTCAGAGTTTCGGCCAGCGTCATATAAGTAGGTAATGGCTGGTAATGGTAAAACATCAGTTGAGAGTGGAAAAATTCGAATTTAAGTACGGACATAAACAAACAAAAACGATTTTACATTTTCTTTCATAGAAATATTTATGATTGACTAAAATACTCTTGTGTAGATACAATTTTATATCACCACTAGCGACCCGCCCTCGCTTCGCTACGGAAACATTAAAACAGACATGAAACCAAAAAAAAAAAAAAAAAATTAAAAAAAGTAGCCAATGTTCATCAGGGATAATATCGGCTTCTAATGGAAAAAGAATTTTTCAAATCGGTCCAATAGTTTCGGAGCCTATTCGAAACAAACAAACAAACAAATCTTTCCTCTTTATAATATTAGTATAGACAATTCAGAATTTTTCTGTATTCTGAGCACCACAAGCTTACAATTAACGTGCAACTTATTCATTTCCCTATTATTATTCATTTTCATTTCATTTTCGGGTTCTATTCGCACACTAGCATCTTGGATAACGTTTTAAGCGGTAGTGATGCATTTGCAATTCTATTTACAGTAAACTCTCATAATCAGCAGACGTGATGATGTGATGTGAAGCAGTGAATGCAATTCAAAAATCGTTTTTTAGGCATCTTTGACCTAATAAGTGAAATGCGCAAAGTCATTCGAATTAGCCATGATTCGATACTGGGATAGGCACGAATAATTCCGATGATTTAATAAAAGTTAATTTGCGTATTGCTCTCTCAAGTCTATTGAACACCGCTAAGCGCCACATCTGGATGTCGTTTCCATGCCCACACCGTTACAGTGTGCCGACCACAAAAAATATATGTGATATGTAGGCGTAAGCAAGCTTATAATGCTAAGAAATTGCAGTATCAGTTAAGATATCTTGTCTGATTTGATTACTGATGACAGCAAGTGAAGTCTTAATAATGTTACCATTTTTATGCTAGCCTAGTGTGAACATAATTTATGACACGACTTTTAATTGAACTGCTCCGGAATTAGTATAGCATTTAAAAAGTCAGAGCAAGTAATTTGTCAAAGCGAAGGTATTGACAAAATTGGACGTTAGAAAATAGCTGCCTTGCGGTGGATTTGAACCCTTAATATAGTGGGTAATAGTAGAATCACTCTATATGAGTGCTAGCAATGAGTAATTTAACCATTCGGCCAATTAATCTCATATTACTGGTGGTAAGACCTCTTGTGAGTCCGCGCGGGTAGGGACCACCGCCCTACCTATTTCTGCCGTGCAGCAGTAATGCGTTTCGGTCTGAAGGGTAGGGCAGCCATTGCAAGTATACCGAGATCTTGGGACTTATATCTCAAAGTGGGTGGCGCATTTACGTTGTAGATGTCTATGGGCTCCAGTAACCACTTAACACCAGGTGGGCTGTGAGTGAGCTCGTCCATCCATCTGAGCAATAAAAAAAAATCTCACAATAATCAACATTTTTTTAATTCAAAATATTTGCACAACTCTGCTGTGACAAGTACTTTACTTTAAGTTACTATTGAATATAAAAAGCACTTGTAGTAGTCATTGGCTCTACCTAGACGTTTACATAATCTCCGGCGCTAATTTCCCTAGTCAAACCCTGAGTCTTGTTCCCTGAACAGTTGTTTTAATTTTACCACGATACGAAATCCCACAGGATAAGCCGATGATAAAACAAATATCCGTCGGTAACAGGGTCAGAATCCATATTGCGTGGAGTCGGCCCAGATGGGCCGCGGTTTAATTTTTTGTCCACCTTTACAACTATTTTTAACCACCGTTCGGTCCACGGAGATACTGTGGAAAGTTCAATAAAGAATTTAAAAAAAAGTAATAATGACTTACTGTTACTATGATTCATTTTTTTTTTTTAATTTACGTAACTTTAAATTTGCTATCAACGATCTTAGTAAACAATGTTTTTTATTTTTTTTATTGCTTAGATGGGTGTACGAGCTCACAGCCCACCTGGTGTTAAGTGGTTACGGAGTCCATAGACATCTACGACGTAAATGCGCCACCCACCTCGAGACATAAGTTCTAAGGTCTCAGTATAGTTACAACGGCTGCCCCACCCTTCGAACCGAAACGCATTACTGCTTCACGGCAGAAATAGGCAGGGTGGTGGTACCTACCCGCGCGGACTCACAAGAGGTCCTACCACTAGTGTAAATTCGTATTCAGATCAACAATAACACTATAATCTCAAGCTTCATGTACCCATGATTTTTTTTAAAAATCGCTCATACTTTTATTTAGGATATCCGTTGAAATCAAACACAGGTTTCACCATAAAAACAATAGTTTCCTCTATCTATATAACACCAACAAAGTTTCGTTTATTTTACCGTACCGCGTACATATGTTCCGTTAGTCGCCTGCACCTTGCAAATGGCAAATAACCTGCGACCTATTTATCCTGATATGAAAAAAAAAAAAAAAACGAAACCCAACATCGTATAAGTCAATTAAAATATAAAATCGACTCTATACAGGTATAGATAAGGCGATCAGTTCGAATATGAATGCATTTGTAAAGCAGTCGTCTCTAACCGCATGTGGGAAAGGTTTTGGTGACTTTTTTGTGATAGTCCTTAGTTTTGGGCAACGGATGTTTGGTCTCAGTTTATTAATTAAGTTTTGGTTTCAGATTAGTTGGTGATTTTTTAACGCGTACGCGTGATGCGAAGCGGGACGACCATTGCGATTGGCTTAAAATATCTTATGATTTATTCAGTGGGCAATCGTTTTGCTATGCAATTTGTGCTACCGACATCCAATCAATCAACGACTCTTCTCAAATTACTAAGTTCAGGGTTCTCTGAACTATATTTTCTTCAAATATTACATAAAAGAATATATATTTTTGTTTTAAATAAATATAAATAACTAAATGAAAACAAAATCACGCACGGTCATCCGGTCCTAAATTAAGATTCCTTGTGTTATGAGAACCAGAGATTGACATACATACATACATCTAAATTGGAGTATCTGTTTGTAATAATAAAATAACCACTTTTTACTAAATGCGTAAGTATGTATACTACAGTACATATACCAAACTATATTTTTTAAAATTTTTGTCTGTCTGTCTGTCTGTTTGTTCAGGCTAATTTCTGGAACGGTTGGACCGATTTTGACGAGACTTTCACTGATAGGTAGCTGATGATATAAGGAGTAGCTGAAGCAATTTTTTTAGACTAGCTTCGCCCCGCGGCGTCACCCGTGGTACGACAATAACCACGGCTAACATCGCGGGACTCAGCTAGATTTAAATGTATACACATATAGATAATAGGCACCCAGATAAATAAAAAAATCTGTTCATCACACGAATGTTTACCTGATGTGGGAATGGAACCCTTGGCGAAATAGTTAGGGCCACTAGCTAATGCATCACCGAGTTAGTCCCTTAATAAAACAAGCTACAATTTTCAATGCTCATGAAAACAAATCCAACATAATTCATAAGTAAATGTGCTTAAGAAGTCGTCGTGGCCTAAAGGATAAGACGTCCGGTGCATTCTATTTTAGCGATGCAACGGTGTTTGAATCTCGCAGGCGGGTACCAATTTTTTTAATGCAATACGTAGGTACTTAACAAATGTTCGCGATTGACTTCCACGATGAAGCAATAACATCGTGTAGTAAAAATTAAATTCACAAAATTATAATTTGCGTAGTTACTGGTCCGTCTACCGTCTTATGAGCCCGCACGGGGTAGATGCCACCACTCTGCCTATTTCTGCCGTGAAGCAGTACTGTGTTTCGGTTTGAAGGTTGGAGCAGCCGTTGTAAATATACTGAGACCTTAGAACACATACTACAAGGTGGGTGGCGCATTTACGTTGTAGATGTCTATGGGCTCCAGTAACACCAGGTGGGCTGTGAACTCGTCCATCCACCTAAGCATTAAAAAAAATGTTTAGCTCAGTAACAATAAGTAATTCGGCTACATTATAATACGTGTAAGTATTATTACTAGAGGTCCCGCAGTAGTCGAAATTCGACTATAATTGATTGGAATTGTAAGTTTGTACACTATTATGATTGTATTTTATACTTCTATAATCACAAATTTTGCCAAGACTACATACACTATAAAAAATATTAACAAAGACAAACAATATTTAATCTATTCTCAATTTGACAACAGACGTCAAGAACAAAAGTTTGACAATAAATAGTATGCATGCGTGTATGCGTCAAATACATGGAATGTAGTGTGTGTAATGTTTTCTTTATTGATTTAATGTATCTTTTATGAATTATTTAAAAAAATATTAGCATTGTGCACTTCTTCTCTATATTCTCTATAAGTGTGGAAAATTTCGTACTCCTCCGTCCGCACAATTTTCGTAAAAAGGGATACAAAGTTTTTGCTTCACGTATTAATATATAGATTATATAAGTGTTATTGCACGTTTTCTTTCACCACTTTCGAGTACCTTCCAGCAACCGCAAAGCCCTACTAAAGGGTCACGTATCGTGATCACGTGCAGGGCCCGTCTCTCGTAAAACAACACCGATTTATTGCTGGTTACCATCTGCCACAACCGAATCTGTGGCGTTACTGAATTATTGTATTGCACGATGATGTTTATTGCGGCGCGCTCTGTAATTTGTTTTGTATATTTTACTCAGCACCGAGTGGTTATATCTAAGTAAGCATTCCCTATCACATTTCACCTTGCTTTCCAAATTTTCAACGTTATTCATGTCTTGGATTAGTTAAGATGTTCAGAACCTACATATACATAGGTTTAAGAAAACTATTAAAGAACATCTGTGCGATAAAGCTTACTATAAAGTCAATGATTATCTAGAAGATTGCACAAAGTGGGAATGAGTTACTCTCTCCGGGCATTTCAATATTGTAATAATTGTTATGTTATAATTACTTATTGTAATAATGAATATTTAAAAAAATCTAATATTAAAAAAAAACCAAATATATCAAAAAAAAAAAAAAATGCCCGCTGAGTTTCTTGCCAATTCTTCTCAGGACGGAGGCTAATTCTTGTGAATTGGCGGTAGTTCTTTTGACGTTCAACAAGTATGTACTTTCATTTATGTTGAATAATTTTTTTTTTATTTGATTTAATTTGATTTGATTTAACAAGTTTTTAGCGTAAGTTTTGTGCCGTCACACAATGGAGCAGAATATTCACTTCATGTTTTAATGAAGCAGGACCTACGTTGTGACGTTAATAGGTTCTGGTAGCCGCTTGTTACTAGGTGACTTACGAGATCTGTTACGCCACTAAAAGTGGATGTTATTTCTTGGGTGACAATTTTTTTGATTGTATTATCTTAACATCTTCTTGTCATCATCTTCTATGCTGGTCGGTTTTTCCAAAATAATTAACGATATCTATTTACTTTTTAGCCCACAGATGTCCACTGTTGGACATAGACCTGCCCCAATCCTCGCCAGAATGTTCGATCCTGTGTCACCTGTATTTAGCGATATTGTTTGTGTATATACATGTATGCGATATATATTTTTTATTTAATATTTTCTTTTATAGTATTATACTTATTTATATTTTGATATCGATTATAATAAAAATAAACTCATATTTTAAATTATGTTTCATGCCTATTGCATTTAATCACGCTTTCACAGTGAGGCCTAAAAAATTAATTATAGATTTTGCTAACCGACTTCTAGTAAAAAGGAGATTTTTTTTCGGTTGTATTTTTTAATGGAAATGTGTATAAAGCGGTCCAGCTTACCCACCCCCGCACCGGTCTCGCACGTATATAAAGGTGTGTACACATCGCATCGTTGACGCGATCAATCTCCATCAGCAAGCGCGCATTATCATCCGAGTATCCGGCTCGCGGACTCTGACCCTACATACAATTAGAAGCGGCATTTTTATAATCGTCTGTAATGTTTCATACATGATTATCTTATCCGACCCAGGCGACAGGTCAACGCATTGGCCGTCGCCCATAACATGTCTTGTCCGATCTAATGGTAGATTCTGCGGAGCACTGCTCTTGCTACGGTTAGTGTTAACAAATTCTCTCAGGTTGAGTCCTGGAGCTCACCGTCCTGGCGTAATTGGAATAGCCCCTTGGGGTTTCAGCGAATAGGTAGGGAAAAAAAGACGTGAATGAAGTGAAACTTCTTTTTCAATGTGTAGTATTGTGGTTTTCTTAATTTTTCATCCTTAAATCAGATTGCTCTTGTAAAAGGGAATGCTGTGTTTAAGAGATGCGACATTTTCAACATTTATATTATATATTTTTTAAATACTTCATTAAAGTATTGAACGCTACTCGTTGCTAACGCTCGCGCTGGCCTGTAACAGGTATACTACGCGCATGCGTTCGAGTGCCACGCATTCACTCTCGCTCTGTCTCTTTCTATTCCATGGTAGCGTTAAGCGTTTAACGCAACCTTGTTGGAAGTCGCGTTAGAAGTTTCACTTCAAAAACCTGATTCTAATTAAGTTTATTTTTGATTTTTTAATATTGCTACACTAGTATATTTGCATTATGATATCTGTAGACCCCAGCGCTGTGAGCTGGTCTATTGTCTCCAAACCATAACACACAAACGTTTTCAAGCATTGGCATAACCGTTCATTACGCTCATAGTAGGATATGGTGAACGCATAATTTTAAATTTAGTATATGTGGAAACTGAAGAAGGATTAGCCCAATTTCAAATCCACGACTTTTAATTCAATTTATTAAATTAGCAATTAACCTAATATTCAGTGTCGAGACATTTAATCCGTGGGGTCTTAGCGCTATAAGGCCTTTTAAAGAAATAGCAAAAAGGTTAGTCGACATCATAGGAGACCGAAGAGCTGGCAGCTATCTCAGACAAATAATTAGTCTGGCTATTCAAAGGGGGAACGCTGCTAGTAAGAACGCTTCGGAAGCTTGCCTAAAGGAACTGCTTTTAATAATACATTTTAGTAATTATAGTATATTTTTTAAGGTTTTTTATTTTTTAGATTCATTGTTCTAGTATATATTGTTTTTTTATTTCTGTATAAGTAAAACCGAATATTAAAAGAAATCGGCGTTGGATATTTTTTTCAGTCATGTCTATTCGATTATTAATACTCTAGTGAGAACGTAGTCGACCGCGATCGTCCATCAAGCGTTTTATCGCGCATGCGTTCAACCCGCCTTATCTCAAGAGATGAAAGTGACGAAAATGTACACAAAATATATGTATTGTTTCAGTAGCGAAACGTGATACACATAACGCCCACATGCATTTAAAATAAGTCATTCCAATTATAAAGTACGTCACGTTATGACAAGATAGTACGTTTGGTAGACAGAGACTTGACTCTGCCCCTGGTATTGCTGTAGTCCATGGGCGACGGTAACCACTTAGGATCAGGTGGCTCGTACGCTCGTTTGCCTAGGACAATAAAAAGTGGGCTTGAAAGATTGATTTAAAGACCAAGTTTTAATTTTATTGAAGCTTGGTTTAGCTAAGGCAGAGATATCAGATCTAAAATGCTACCTATTAACTCTTCAACTTAACCGCTAATAAGTGGCAATATTCTTTTTCTTACTTCAAGTGTTCACCGGCCCGACATAACCTATAAGTCTCACAGATAAATCCACGGATTTGCCATTCATAGTTTGACAACTATATATAGTAATAATTCTTTTTAATGTCTCGTTTGATTGTAGACGTGCACTCGTAATATGCGACAAAAGGCTTAACTGTACCACGAAGGCTGACACAAGGCTCTTTATGATTAATCATACGTTTAATTCAAGTTTCGTGTCTGAGAAACGATTATTGTACGACTGCACTGTGTTTTGCTTGCGTAATATTTTAGAATAAAAGTAGGAGTACATTTAAAAATTGCATGATCTCAATTCAAAAATGTGTCTGCTCTGTATTGTATTTTTTTTAAAGGGATCTTATGACCTGGTAACTAAGACCTTTAAGTCATGTCTTATTTAATTTTATTTTATATTCTTATTTTTATGAAAAATGATAATATGGAGTGAAATGAAATGAAGTTGATTAATTTGAGACATTAATCAACTTTGATGAAATTAAATGAAATGAGATGATATGGAATGAAATGTAATCTCAGTAAAATGGTGGTCATTTACTGAGATTTTTTCAGTGGACTTTTTGGAGGATCCCGAGAAGTTAGTCCAGCGGCTTTGTTTCATTTTACCACATTTGTGCACTTTCACAGATATTAAACAGTAAATAAACCAGCGTTATTACACATTTAAACCTGAAGAAACACTAAATAGACAGATAGAAAATAAAATCACACAACTTCACTCTTCGCGTTCCCGCCAAAAAGTCCACCGTATTGTATATAAAGATATTGCGGGATGCATAGTTAAATACACGGGTGCTTACATTCTAGTTATTTGTGTCACAGAAACTATTGTTTCCAGTTTAAGGGGTAGGGTAAATTTATTACGATATTCTATTCAGACTCTGATCTCAGATCTCAAGGACTACTGCGTTCTATTTTTAGTGTCGATGAGCTTCTAAAGTTTCCATGCAAGATAATAGAGGTGCAGCGCAAAAGTGGCCTAAGCTTGCCATAGCTAGTATGTAGGCAATGAGGTTTGAATTTTCATGAATTTAAATTTGAGTGGGCAAAAAAAACAATACGCGCAAAAATAATGTTAACAAAGCCATCGGTTATCTATGGGTGAAACTAGGCCGGTAATACATCAAAATATATTATATTTTAAATAAATTATACATTATACATACATACATATTATATTATACATACATATAGACCTGAATATAAAAAAATGTGGGTTAGGCCACTTTTGCGCTGAGAGCCTCAATTGAGGTTACCGTAGCGCCAGCATACAACCTTAAGCTATCCCTGGTACCAATTACACCGATGCATTTAAATCATGACCCTTTAAGTCAAGAACGACTTCTTCGTGATAATAATGATGTTCGGAACCAACTTATACCATCATCAGTTATATAAACATCCGTCTGAAATAATAAAAAAGTTTTAATTATATCGTATTTTTTATTTATTGCCCATGTAGGCATACGAGTATACGGCCCACCGGATGGTGAGGGGTTACCGTCGCCCATGGACTTCAGCAATGCCAGGGGCAGAGCCAAGCCGCTGCTTACCGCTTAGTACTCTTCACAAGCCTCGTTTGAAGAAGGACATGTCATAGCGCTCGGGAAACAACGTGGAGGGGAGCTCATTCCAAAGCCGGATGGTACGTGGTATGTACTTAAAATATCAATAATATTTTTTTGTATCTCAGGATTGTGGACAAGATAGGATCATAATAAAAAATTACATTATTATTTTTGCAACGTTTCGGTCTTTTATTAGACCTTCATCGGGCATCTGAAAATTACACATATTGATAACCAACAATATAAAAACAACAATTGTCAACACTACAATATTTACCATAATATGAATTTCAACAATCACTATCCTACACTGCACAGTAAAAAAATAAGAGACCGAAACGTTGCAAAAATAATAATGTAATTTGTTATTATGATCCTATCTTGTCCACATTCCTGAGATACAAAAAAAATATTTTATAATAATTATGGACGATAATATTGATAATAATATCAATAATAATATGTTCTAACTACTTATCATTTTCAGATATATTTCGTGTTTGTTTAAAAAACATAAGAACCCCAAAGTCGTATTTTCCGAGAACGATTAAAGATTCCAGATAACGCAGAAAACATTAAAGCATTTTGTCGTCATTGCCACAAAAAAACGAAATTCCGGTAAACGTCTTGGTCACGGGGTCGTAAATTATAATACGGCATGATGTGGCAAAATAAACGGTAAATGACCACCTGTTTTGTTGCCATGGATCCTGTTATATCAAAACGTTAGAGGCACACCTCATTAATTTCGTTGAAATTTATGTGTTTCGACACACGATTTCGGTTNAAAGCATTTTGTCGTCATTGCCACAAAAAAACGAAATTCCGGTAAACGTCTTGGTCACGGGGTCGTAAATTATAATACGGCATGATGTGGCAAAATAAACGGTAAATGACCACCTGTTTTGTTGCCATGGATCCTGTTATATCAAAACGTTAGAGGCACACCTCATTAATTTCGTTGAAATTTATGTGTTTCGACACACGATTTCGGTTTGTACTATCCACCTTAGGGAAGGACGGTCAGCAAAATAATACATTATTAATTTTATCTTAACGACTTGTCCACAAATATATGGGATTTCTCAAATTTTGCTTTTTTCATCAAATTATTTCTTCTTCTTCAACGCGTGTCCAGCCCAATGCTGAGTGTAGGTCTCCTCGAATGCACACCATTCTCTTCGGTCTCTTGCCTTTCTCATCCAATCTCTACCAACTACTTTGACCAGGTCATCGGTTCACCTCGTTGGTTGTCTGCCCACGTTACAACGTCCAGTACGAGGTCTCCACTCCAGTACTTTTGTGCCCCAACGATTGTCAGTGCGGCGGCATATGTGGCCGGCCCTAATTAAATAATCAAATTATTTGCGTACTAATAAAAAATACATAGAATCGCATAGCCATAAGTAACTATTTGTGTATTAATCTTTTTTTTACAGCTAATAGAGGTTAATAAGTAAAATTAAATGAACATTTCGATTTTGTAAAACCGCTTCGAAATCTCATCATCGATCTAAAGTCTCTTCTACCGCTACCAACGACTTGCACAAAACATGGGCACGCACGTTTTTTTTGCTGGCAAACGCCACGGCCATCTGGTATGGGATTTTTTAAACAAAAAACCATTTGCCTGACCCTTTCTTACCTTGCTGGCCCTCGTTTTTTTTTTTTTTTATGAAAAGAAGCAGACCCCTTACAATATGCCGTATTAGTGTATTAGTGAATTCTAAAGAGCCGATGAAGTTTCTGATTGTTCGAGCAAACGGATTGAGCTAACGGTTTTAATGTTTTTATATTTTTTATATTCTATCATTACGTATATTTTATAAACAGGTTTTTTGCTGACATTACATTCAACTTTTTTTTTTTTGTATTTCAGTTGTAGTTCATTCAGGCATTTGCGATCTAGGATTTGTACGTTGAAATAATTTATTGTAAGGTTACATTGATTATGATCTGAAAATCTTATTATTGAACAAAATTGTCGGTTCGGATATTTATCAGAAGATAAACGTAGTAGTATATTTTCAGTGTGTCCACAAAACCAGAGCAGTAAATTATACACACTATTAATTAACGGTAGGCAGCGGCTTGGCTCTGCCCCTGGCATTGCTGATGTCCATGAGCGACGGTAAACGCTCACCATCGGGTGGACCATATGCTCATCTGCCTACAAGAGCAATAAAAAAGTTTACGATTTACAACTCTATTACTTAGCACGGCTCATGGGTATACTCACGGGTATTCATATGTACATATCCGTGACAATAACGCTCGCAATACTGAAGTATTATTTTGTCTCTGCGTCATTCATTTCTCTTTTTTCCGCAAAGCAATCCTATAATCCGACTTATAGTATAGCCACACTTAAGCTTCATATCTCTAAGTTGAACGATGATATTGAAGCTGACGTTCAATTTAGGGTTCAAAGTGACATTCAAGCATGAGCTCCGGCAGCCTTAAAAGAGAGAGATGAGAAGGGATCAGATGAGACTAGCCAAAGCACGAAATTGCCAATTTAGTTCAACTACGACAAATCTGAAACCAAAGAATCGGGAATTCTTGGATATGTATGCGTGTGTATAAAAACAAATACCTTACAACTCGGCGCAAAAGAGTCGACGAACCTTCTATGAAATTTTGTAATCGTAATCAATAAAAGAAATCGCTATAGTTCAAAGACAAGCCGACTTTAGTACCAATCAAAGAACTTGAAGTACTACGGGCGGATATGAAAAAATCAACACCCTGTATAATATTCATATCGAGCGGCATGGATTTGCGTGTTTGTTTATGTTATAATTTCCAAAAAAATCAACAACAAATAAATTTAATAACTTAGTAAAAAAGGTAGTTTCGTAAATTTATAATTGATTTCAAAGATATAATTAGCGTCTTACAATATATTTGTTAATTCCTGTTACATACAACAGGTACTTTTTTCAGTGAAAAAAAATTAGAAATCGTCGTGGCCTAAAGGATAAGACGTCCGGTGCATTCGTATGTAGCCATGCACCGATGTTCGAATCCCGCAGGCGGGTACCAATTTTTCTAATGAAATACGTACTTAACAAATGTTCACGATTGACTTTCACGGTGAAGAAATAGCATCGTGTAGTCAAAATCAAACCAGCTAAATTATAATTTGCGTAATTGCTGGTGGTAGGACCTCTTGTGCGTCCGCACGGGTAGGTACCACCACCCCGCTTATTTCTGCCGCGAAGCAGTAATGCGTTTCGGTTTGAAGGGTGGGGCAGCCGTTGTAACTATATTTGAGACCTTAGAACTTGTATCTCAAGGTGTGTGGCGCATTTACGTTGTAGATGTCTATGGGCTCCAGTAACCACTTAATACCTGGTGGGCTGTGAGCTCGTCCACCCATCTTAGCAATACATAAAAAAATATTGCATAAGCAAACCCGCCATCAAATTCCACATCATTAATGAAATAAACGTATCTACCCCGCTGATCTCTGTTCGCAGTTACAGCTATTGCTAAATGCGGGGGATGGAATGCACTTCAATTCTCGTACCCACCAGCTTCGACAATAGAATATCTTTGACGGCGGTAATTAATAAAGAGAACGTTCGATTTTAAAAGCATTCGAGAGCCCATGTGGCAGCTGTTAATAATTTTAAGACTGATTCCGTTTTAAACGAGAACCGACTTAAGTAGTCAATTATTTAAAATAAATTAAAAACGTAACGTAATATTGTTGATGAAGACATGTTTGTTTCAGAAATATCAAATTCTATGTTCTTTATACTTTTATTTTGAAAACTAGTTGACCCGGCAGACTTCGTAGTGCCTCAATCGATAAATAAAATACGGTTACTGGAGCTCATAGACATCTACAGCGTAAATTGCCACCCACCTCGAGATATAAGTTCTAAGGTCTCAAGTATAGTTACAACGGCTGCGCCACCCTTCAAACCGAAACACATTACTGCTTCACGGTAGAAATAGGCAGGGTGGTGGTACCCACCCGCGCGGACTCACAAGAGGTCCTACCACCAGTAATTACGCAAATTCAAATTTTGCGGGTTTGATTTTTATTACGCGATGTTATTCCTTCACCGTGGAAGTCAATCGTGAACATTCTTTGAGTACGTATTTCACTCGAAAAATTAAAAAAATCCATTAAAAAATTTCACCATCTTCGAAGCCTGGAACTGTACAAGACGGACCTATTCGATCGAGTTAACAGTAAGTTACTCATTCCATAACGGACTATATTATTAACACTTAATTCCCATTATGATTTTTTTATAAAATGATTTAAATATAACCCACAAATTTGTGATATATTTGTCATAAATATGTTATTTCATATTTTTTTGCGAATGATATAATTTCGAATTTTCACTTTCGTATCTTATCTGGCACACTTCGATGCTATATTTATTTACTTAGAAAAGGAAAACTACTGACGTTGTCCGATTTATTCACTTAAACTAGCATGTCGAAATAAATTTATACAAATTATGAGATTATTTTCAAACCAGCGCTGAAAAACTAAGTTTAGATTTTACTGCCAAGCTAGAGACCATACATTTAAAAAAAATGTCATAAAATTCATTATAAGAAATCTCATAAATACATTTAATATATTTTAGGTTGCATGACTACGGGACTCTACCTACTGTCCTTCGTGACTTTGCCTTTATTTTCACTGGGACGTTCCGTGCGACACGCCGCGAGCTGTCTATTCTACATCAGAAAAACAACTGTGCGACAGTTGACCGAATTTTAAATAAAAACGGTACCTTATTGAATGGGACTTTTGGTATTGAATAATCAAACTAAGACATAGTGCATATTTGTTAGCATCTTAGGTCATGTACGTGGACAGACATGGTTTTAATTGTGCATTTTTTTACTATTGGTTATTTTTGGCTTTATCAAAACTGGCTGTAATGTTTTTCTTTTTTTATTTTCTTTTTAAAAAAAATTCTAGATGTTTTTATAGAAAAAGAGACGGTAGTTGGCGCAATATTCAAATGCGACGAATAACACCTTAGACGTTCGTGACCACAAAAACTGTGAGGTATTCAAAAGTCTGAAAATAATATAATTATAATTTAAAAACGCATGATAAAAACGCATGATTAAAACGAAAACCGATGAATACAGTTTTTCAATCTTTTCTAGCATAGATGCCTAACCAGCTATGAGGCGTTAGGTAATTACCGGAAAAACAAATCACAACGTATATGTCACTACTCATCTTGCGTCATGACATCTACGTTTCAATTTATCTGTCCCATCTTTTAAACAGCAAAGCATTACTGCTTCACGACAAAAATAGGCAGAATCGTGGTATTTTTTCGCACGAGCTTACAATACGCCTGTAAAATCGTCGCACCTGTACCACGCGGTGTTACTTTAAGGTGGGCAGAGGCCACAGGTCACACGTCTTGGCACGGCCATCGCCGCCCCGCCCTCGGACGCGGTGGTCGATGACTGTACCACGACCGGGTAGCCTTATGGATCAATAGCTCCCTATCCATATTCCTAACAATTCTGTTAAATATCTGATGTATTATTGTATTGGTGGTCCGTCTGCTGATTGGGAGAATGGGAATGGAGGATGCATTCGAAGAGATCTACACTCAGCACTGGGTGGACACGGGTTGAAGAAGAAAGGTCCGTCAACTTTGTCGAACAATATCCATTTTCAATTCAATACAATTCAATTCAACTAATTTATTTGCCGGAGACATGGTATACATAAATAATGGCATTATAAAATTTTAACATTCCAGCATCTTTTTACTCGAATAAAAAGTGTGCAAATATAAAATAAATATAGAAATTAATTGAAGATTACTAACATGTCAATTTATTATACTTATATAACATTCATAAATTATAGTCATAAAAAATTAGAATGGTAAATAGAAATATCTTTTTCATTTATTTATTTTATATTTTATGAGTGGACGAGCTCACAGCCCACCTGGTGCTAAGTGGTTATAGTGGCTCATAGACATCTACCTATATATACAACGTAAACGCGCCACCCAACTTGAGATATAAGTTGTGAGGTCTCAGTATATTAGTTACAACGTTTGTCCCAACCCTTCAAACCGAACCACATTACCGCTTCACGGTAAAAATAGGCAGGACGGTGGTACCTACCCGTGTGGACTCACAAGAAGTCCTACCATCAGTAAGCCGATTTGTGTCTATTAAAGTAAAAGGTCAGGAAAGATAGAAAAATTACATTGTTATAGTTAAGACTGTAGTACATTTTTGGGAAATTGGACTTACTACTAAATGTACATATAAATGTAGTCAAGTTAAATAAATATTTTTTTATTGCATAATTAAATAGATTATTAAATAGTATTAAACATATAAAATTTTGTGCGTTATAAAATCGTGGATGCGTGAAATTCGTATTCAGCTCACACCACATACAAATTTAATTGTTTTTTTTTCTTAAACTGACAAACTAAATGGCTATCAACTGTTCTATCTAATTGCTTCCATGAAAATCAACCCGCAAAATTCTGAAAAACTTATAAATACAAACGTTTTTTACTGGAACTATGACCGTGAATCATTCAAGACCTTGCAACGTCTGAAATGAATACACTATGTGTTTTGTTCAAATCCACACTCAATCGATTTAGATAATCTATTGCTTACGAAAATAGTTACCTTCAAGTTCATTCTTAGATAGCATTTTTCTGTGAGGCTCTCGTGGGGGTGTCCGCAGCGGGCGGGGCGGAGATGGCGCCGCCACTCGTGGTCCGTGGCTATCGCCCGCCCTAGACACCCGCCCATCATCACTCATTAAGATTGACTTCTCTTTTTTTTCCTACTCTAGTAACCTCGAGGGCTATTCTAGATTCACCGAGCTAGTAGGTGAGCTCAGTGGCCCTGCAAGAAGAGCAGTGCTTCGCAGAATCGACCACCGGATCGGAAACGCGACCCACTGAGAAGATCTGGCGAGAAACTCAGTGGGCTAATGACTTCTCACTAGAGCTTGATGTATAGTTTGACAATAAAAAAAAATTCATATCCGCATTGTTGTAGTTAGTGGCTCTGAAGAGTGCAGTATGGCGTTTAGATCGATTTCCGGTAACAATATTTTTTAAAGATTAACATTTCTGTTATTATTGTTTTTTTCTCGTCTGTGAATGCTTTCAAAACCCATACAAATAAGGAAGCCTACCTTGGCTAGAATATGGATTCCTTAACATAACATTCATTAAGGGGTAATTAAAAATCAGCGCTGTTCATGAGCGCGATTCATCTACTTTGAACAGCATTAGCTGAGCCACCTCCTTTTGCCTTATTATTTTCCTTTTCTTTTATTTATTATTTATTTATTTATATTAATTTCAATCTGTGTGAAAGGCAATTAAATTTATTATTATTATTATATTATTAATCTCATTTTGGGCCTAATGGCGAACGTGGTAGAGTAGTCTACAGCAAACCTGATTATAAGTGGCTTGTGCTGCAAATCACCAAGCCTGTACCCGCCCATTCTGCAAAGACTCCTCAAAAGGGCTTATCTTAACAGTGAAAGTTACTCGTGATCAGGTATAACTCTAACACCCTTATTTGTTTCTGCCGTAAAGAAGCCAAGAGTTTGCAGTGTGAGGCAAACAATGTACGATACAGCTGAAACGTCGATCTTGAAGTTCAAGTTGGTTCTACGTTGCAATGTCAATGAACTTTTATAATTACCTAACCAGGTGGGCTTTGAACTCGTTCTACTAAGTAGGGTAGTAAGAAAAAACTAGTACGAAAAACACTCCATTATTATGTATCCTTTAAAAAAATTGCATCGCCGTCTTTTTTGTATACTGTAAGTAAATTCCGTTAGGAAAGATCCGAAGGTACAATGTTATCGGTAAGAAGTTCATTTGCATGTATGTAGTTTACTTGCGTACAAAAAAAACTAGACCAAGCTAGTTTCAATGAGGATAATGAACAAAAAACATATTTGTAAGGGCAAAAGCTTGATGGAACAAAAGGTTATTGCGACTTTGATCCCGAGATAAAATTCCGTTCTCAATTACGGTGTGTTACAAGTTTTTATGGATGCTTCAAAAAAATGTTACGTGTATAAATTTTTGGGAGGGTGAATAAGTTAACTAGGCTTGTGTGGTCACCCGAAACATATTGACAATACAGTATTGAAGTCGCCACTTGCGATTTGTAATCACAATTTTACTAAGCAACGTCTATCTCACCACAAATCGAATTAAGAATGAGGAGATTCGCAGATGAACCAAGGTAACTGACATAGCCCGAAGGGTTGCAAGATAAAAGTGGTAGTGGGCAAGGCAAATTGCTCACAGAGCAAATACCCACTGAGATCAAAAAGTGATCACGATTGAGTGGTGATCACGTATCGGGAAGCGCAGCGAGAGCACGCCTTCCACGAGATGGACCGAAAACCTGCTAAAATCGCGGGAAACCGCGGGTTGCAGGCTACGCAGGTTTGATTATTGTGGCGAATCTTTAGAGCAGCCCTATATCTAGTACGATCAATTGGACATCCGTGGGCTGAAAAAATTAGATCACTTATCTACGCGAGCTTACTTGTACCAGTACATTTATAAATTTCGAACACAGCCTTAATTTTTTTACACAATGTTATTCTGTGATCGGAGAAGTCGTTCATGAACACGAGTTAGGTACCTATTTTCTCATAGAAATTGACACCTATTTTCAGAACCGAGCCTTGTCATTAAGGCCACGAGGGCTAGATATAAGACTAGAACACGGACCGTGCTTATTGAAGAAAAACAATAAATTAGCTTTGGATTTTGCGAGTGGTATACATAATACATAAAACATTTTTAATGTTATTACTAAGATTTAAATACTTTGATGTGAAAAAAAGTAAAAGACATCAAACCGCGAAAGCAGTTTTCATGGAAAGTCAAGGTATAAATACTAAATAGAATTAAGATCTTATAAAAAAATATTTTGTTAAAGTATTTTTTTTACTTCAAATGTAGTCCACTACCTAATCAATGTGAAACACAGCACACATCGAAATATCAATATAGGATAAAAGCCTTCAAACTCGCACGCATGATTTCTTCACGGCAGAGACCATAGGAATCGCTTGGATTGCCTGCAAGTTTAATTCATCGTGGAAATGTAGTCTTCGAAATATATATTCCTTAATCGAAGCTCGTCCTCCAAACAACCTACAGCGTAACATGTGTTTTTGTTGTTAACAACTTAACCCATTGACCGACATCCATCAAGCTATTTCCGGTAGAAGCCTTTACTTCAATAAAAAATACATAAAATACGAGACCACGTGCCTCTGAGAGGTTTTTATTAATCATGACCACCTGACGTATTTTTTTTTTGGGTGAAACTAAAAAGCAGCGGCTATCTCGTCACATTAAATTTTGAGTGTGAGTTTGCGGTGGGTCATAAGTCTTAAGAAAAAGTTAATCTAGTGAATACACGATTTAAGAACAAAATCTATTCAGTTAAGAAATTTAACGCCAAATAACTAAATGAGTTTTAAAATAGCTGTACAAGAGTAGTCGACTGTCAGGTGTATAGTTAGAACAACTCAATAGTATCAAACTATCTATAGACACAGCCCACTGAGTTTCTCACCGGATCTTCTCAGTAGATCGCATTTCCGATCCTGTGGTAGATTCTGCGAAGCACTGCTCTTGCTAGGGCCAGTGTTAGCAACACTCCTGGTTTGAGTCCCGTGAGCTCATCTACACGTCAAGGCGAAACTGAAGTACTCTCTCAAGGCTATCAGCATTGGTAGGGAAAAAAATAATCAAACTATTGCATCAGTCAACCATACTTCAAGCTTCGTGTGTTTGCAACGTTTCAGATAGAAACAACAAACACTTTCTTCAGTATAATTCAGATATCGACTTCAAATCTTGAGGTCGGTCGTACGGGTTGCAATGTCCATGGACATGTTTGTCCCGAGCGCGTTTCTTCCACAAGAATAAAATGACAATATTCAAGACAACAAAAAAAAAACGCTAACGGGTGTCCTAAAACAAATAGTCTAAATGCATAAGAGTAACATTTGAGTGACATATGAATGCAAAAATACACCGTACGATTTAGTACATTGAGTAAGCGAACTAATATCTGATACCGTAATGTATTCTTATCATTTTCCAATTTACTACTCTCGTGTTCCGTACCTTGACTACGGTGACTTCGGTGATAAAATGCTGCTTTTTGCTATCCATTTGATTTTATTATCCATTAACTATTAATAAATATTAATATAATAAATAAAACCAATGAACATTTTAGCGTCACTTTTAAAACATTTTTTGTTTTGGTTGTGTATTATTGAAACATTTTAGCGATCAAATATTGTTATATAATTTAAGTGAACGCATTCAGAGCCAGTGTGGAACTAAGGTAGAATACTAGGACTAATACATATATAAATTAACGGACAATGCTAATGAATTATTACTGTATAATGAAAATTTAATAGATTGAAGTTAGTATAAACAGATATTTCGTATGCTGAAAAATTACTGTTTAGTTTTAAAAATAGTATAAATTTAATTAAGAAGCCGTATGAGTAAATATAAAATCAAATTCCATTATTTATCTTTCTGCTCCGGGAGTGCTGAGTTAACCAGCGCTGTTTTAGGGCTCCGGCAATTGACCATACAGTAACTACTAGAAGCTTCGTCACGGCGAGCGATGATCGAGCTCGCGTCCGCGGTCACATGTGGACCCGATTCTTGTCGGCTTGCATATACGTAAACATTAAATCTATTGTTGAGCTTAAACTTCATCGTATAAGTACAAGTTGTGAGGTGTAATAGTCTACCTCTGTGCTTTAAGGTACCTCAAGCACCGGTCATCGTTCTCGTCGAACCCGTCGCTTGTGACGAAGGGCTCGACGAGTAAGCTAGCCCACAGACACAGCCCATTGAGTTTCTCGCCGGGTCTTCTCAGTGGGTCACGATTCCGATCCGGTGGTAGATTCTGCGTAGCACGATTCTTGCTAGGGTTCGTGTTAGCAGCGTCGTCAGGTTTGAGCCCCGTGAGCTCACCTACTAGTTAAGGTTACGCTGAAATAGCCTCTCAGGGCTATCAGCTTAGGTAGGAAAAAAAATTGTCTACCTCTATTCGGTTTCTGTCAAATTTATCTAGAAAAACATTAAAAAAAAATTGTCTACCTCTATTCGGTTTCTGTCAAATTTATCTAAAAAAACATTATACATGTATACATGTAGGCTTTTACGTTGCAAACTTTTGTATGATGACCTTCAAATGCAGATGAGTCTTTTGGTCCAGATGATGGTGACTGGTTACGGTCACTCATAGATTTCATAAAAGCTTGAGGCATAGCCAGACCGATAATTATCACTGAAGACTCCTTTTTCGAAGATAAACAAAGTGTCTCATAAATCTCTGAGCATGCTTTAGAGGGACAGTCTTCGAAAAAGCACTTTGATTGTAAAATGAAAATAGCAGAACCAACTTAAACTAGAATAGTTTGCAGAACACTCGTCGTGGAATATACGGTAATACCAAAAAAAATACAAATTCTTTAGTAGATATGTTCCAAATAATCTGAAAGATTTTGATTATCGACAATCCAACGTCTAACTGATTAGTGGAGAAGAGACATCGTACTGTAAATGCTACTACTTAAGAAACTAGATCAAAATCTGTTTTTTTTTATTGCTTAGATGGGTGGACGAGCTCACAGCCCACCTGGTTTTAAGTGGTTACTGGAGCCCATAGACGTCTACGACGTAAACGCACTACCCACCTTGAGATATAAGTTCTTAGGTCTCAAGTATAGTTACAACGGCTGCCTCGCCCTTCAAACCAAAACGCATTACTGCTTCACGGCAGAAATAGGCGGGGTGGTGATACCAACCCGGGCGGACTCACAAGAGATCCTACCACCAGTAAAGTTATGGTGAAGTCTGGTCACTAATTTTAGCCCTAAACAATAGATCTAGATTTTCTCCTAAATAATTCACAATGTTTGTACTTCAACTGGATCGATCGTTCGACCGTTCGACCGATCGATATCGGCATCCATCCGTGTGGTCTCACAACGTACGTCGTACCAGAACATACATGAGATAGAAGCTGAGAAGGTTGATATGTGAAGAAACTGTGGATGATGAAAGGAAGTGATAGAAATTGGGTCCAAAGTTGAAAAACTCGTAACTTTTGTTTAACAGCGTTTTGGTGAATTTTCACTGTGATTCTCGATCTCAAAGGCGCTAATTGTATAAATAATTACGTACCACCAGTAATTACGCAAATTAAAATCAGATTACATTAAGATCAAATTACATTCAATAAAGTACCGGAACCATTTACATGCATGATTTAGTTTATAGCCACACACGTGCTAGTGGTCATTGTCTTCCAAACACGTTTCCGACATGGACCATATCAGCAAATGCGATGATAAAACGCTCAAGCCGCATAATAGACAGAACAGTTTAATGTTACCTAGTCTGACAAGGATTAGAGTGGCTATCCCATAAATATAAATTATCTTCAATGTTGTCTTATTAAATTACCATTAATACTTATGTCTAAATGTCATTTAAGAAATATTAGAATAAGTTCGATATATCTAATATATAAAATTCTCGTGTCACAATGTTCGTTTCCATACTCATCCGAAACCGCTTGACCGATTCTCATGAAATTTTTTATGCATATTCAGTAAGCCTGAGAATCGGCTACTATCTATTTTTCATACCCCTAAGTGATTAGGGTTGTCCACCCCTAACATATTTTTTTTTATTTCGACTTTTTTTTTTGTTATAATGAAGTATTATGTGGTTGAATGAGGTTTTGTTATTTTTATTATATATTTATTCCCTCAACGTTCACAGCGCTACATGCCTCTTTCACTCATTTACCACATCCTTACACTTTTTTTTTTTATTGCTTAGGTGGGTGGACGAGCTCACAGCCCACCTGGTGTTAAGTGGTTACTGGAGCCCATAGACATCTACAACGTAAATGCGCCACCCACCTTGAGATATAAGTTCTAAGGTCTCAGTATAGTTACAACGGCTACCCCACCCTTCAAACCGAAACGCATTACTGCTTCACGGCAGAAATAGGCAGGGCGGTGGTACCTACCCGTGCGGACNGCGACGGATCGGTGCGGAAAGGGAAGAGCTCTCCCTCTCTCGCTCCGCCGCCTCCTTCTGCGAGATGGTGGACTCGCAGAAGTCGAGCATCGCCTTCCAGGACGCGTCGCTGCCGAGCATCGTAGCCACGACGCGCGGCAGCGAGAGGTCCTCTCCAATGACCGCGACGAGGGCGGCGCGCTGCTCGTCGAATCCAGAGCAACGCAGGGTTGTCCACCCCTAACATATATTTTTTTATTTGGACATTTTTTTTTGTTATAATGAAGTATTATGTGGTTGAATGAGGTTTTGTTATTTTTATTATATATTCCCTCAACGTTCACAGCGCTACATGCCTCTTTCACTCATTTACCACATCCTTACACACTTACAATAAGTCAGTTTTTGTTTCTACACTAGAAATTCCCTAGAAATCTTATATATGGCAAAACAATGTTTGCCGGGACAGCTAGTAAAACTATAGGTTTAGATTACAGAGTTGCGTTGATTTCCCACTCAATTACGAATGTACTTTGATTTGATTTGATCGTTTAAGTTCTTAAGCTTCAAATTGGTAAATGCTTTGTTTTAATTCATCCTTAACATAACTATTTGTATGATGATTCATAAAGATATGATTTTCTTGTTTCTATTGGCATCAGCTTCCACCTTCGGAAGGTGTTTACAAAATACTGATATTTTCAAATAAAAATATATACCAAAACAATAATGACATTTTATAACGTCAAATGCAATTTTAGTGTACATAATAATTGAAAATTTTACATAAGTAATTATAAATATAATATAATAATATATTACTTTGGTAATAATTATTTGTGTTAGGCCGGTACTGATTTTTTTATTAGGAATACCGTCTTAGAATTACGCAAAAATGGTTTGATTTATGTAGAGCATTTCAATGTTGCCTTCAATATTCATTACTTTTTAGTTACGCAGTAAATTATTACTTTTTAGTATATGAACACTGAGAACGTGACATTTTTTTGTTTAATTTCTAAATATAAATTTGCCAAAAAACATGAATCCACAAAAGGAATGGTGTTAAAACCCATTCAGAGGATTTGAATCCAAAGTAATAGACAGAAAAAGATGGATTGCGTATTCGTCTTAGATACAAAAGAAAAAATCATTTTCAAATAATCATAATAATCTTAAACAAGAACCAAACTGCTTTACCAAATCGGAACGCGAAACCCATGAAATAGTCACAGCGCTAGCGGCTTCGGATCAGTTCCCTCGCACACATTAGCCACGGGTCCAAACGACAAATGCAGGTTCTGAGTTAACGATCTTAACGCTTTGCTGCCGCACAAATTGTCCCGCGACCATTGCTCTGATGCTCTCTGGGACATGACAGCTTACGGTGCTCTGTCCAACACTTCCGCGTTCAGATATCTCATCTCAGTAATGAGGAGTCAACGGGTGCATTATTATATAACAATGACGTGTCGCGGTCAACGTTTGACAACAACTTCTTTTATTGTTTTAACGTAGATATTTATAGACATCACAACGTCAATAAGACGCCACGCAATTGTAGACATCACAACGTGAAAGTAGGCATTGAATCTATGTATATAAAAATGAATCCCTATTTACCTTGGTCACGACATCACGCGCGAACGGCTGAACCGATTGCGCTAATTCTTTTTTTGTTGTGCTTGTTACTGCCAGGAGAAGGTTCTTAAGAAAGAAAATAGAAAAAAATAGGAAAATTTCGTGGAAAATTAGGAAAGCTAAAAAAACTTAATTTCAATATGAATTTTTTTAATATAACCTTATGGTGTTTCACACAAGATTGACAGAATGCGTGCTGCAAATTGGTACCGCCACTACATTCATTGGTTTGGAAATGGGTCATTCATTGGAAATAAACCAGATTCTAAGCATGTTTGACCCATATCTAGCAATACAATGATTGCTTTCAAATGGCGTCATTTGGAGCTACAAAAGCTATTCAAGAAAATTTTATGCCAACTTTCAAAATTAGTTAGTATATTGAAAATTCGCTATACAATATCCTATATTACATAATTTTCTCAAGTTCAGATTTGTATAAAGAAATATTCAATAAAATCAATAATAAATGATAGTCCCAAAAGCGAAGCGAGGGCGGGTCGCTGGTGTTATACATAAAATAGTGTGTAAATTTAATATGACGGACAAGTTTCACTAATAAGAAAGATTAACTATAAAATCTCACGACAGGAAAGAGGTTAAATCAAACATTAGAAGACAAACACCGGCGTTTCCTTTGACCACATTAATCGCGCCTTTATCAAGTGGGAACAGCTAACGATTGTTCACATCTTATCTGTAGCAGGTTGGTAAATATACATCGTGTTTGCATTGAAATTAGCATGTTATTTCGATTTGATCCCGAAAGGTCGTAAGTGCGATTGTGAATGTTAAACTGTAAAATTTGTTTTGTAATTATGTAACAAATACGCGGCTCTTACAATGTCAAATAATAACATTAATAGCAAGTGACGGGCTTAGTGACATGTGACATGGCATTGACTACGTTCATGAGTAGTCACCGCCCTTTAGCAGGTAGGCTGCAAGGTATTTTGCACAATTGTCACAACTACAAATACTAGAGGTCCCGCAGTAGTCGAAATTCGACTAATTAATTGGAATTGTAAGTTTGTACACTATTATGATTGTATTTTATACTTCTATAATCACAAATTTCGCCAAGACTACACTATAAAAATATTAACAAAGACAAACAATATTTAATCTCAATTTGACAACAGACGTCAAGAACAAAAGTTTGACAATAAATAGTATGCATGCGTGTGTGCGTCAAATACATGGTATGTAGTGTGTGTAATGTTTTCTTTATTGATTTAATGTATCTTTTANTCTATAATCACAAATTTCGCCAAGACTACACTATAAAAATATTAACAAAGACAAACAATATTTAATCTCAATTTGACAACAGACGTCAAGAACAAAAGTTTGACAATAAATAGTATGCATGCGTGTGTGCGTCAAATACATGGTATGTAGTGTGTGTAATGTTTTCTTTATTGATTTAATGTATCTTTTATGCATTATTTTAAAAACATATTAGTATTGTGCACTTCTTCTCTATATTCTCTATAAGTATGGAAAATTTCATACTCCTCCGTCCGCGCAAATTTCGTTAAAAGGGATACAAAGTTTTTGCTCCACGTATTAATATATAGATTGCTGTATTCTCTTAGATTTTCCAAATTTAGGGATATGTGTGAATTTTTTTTTTTTTATATTATATCATCTCTTGCTAATTTAATTTATAGTATAATTTCTTCTCCTACATCGTTCCCTCACTACTGAGGATCGCGACCACATGTGACGTTCTTCCACTGTGTTCGATCATGGGTGGCATGGACCGCGATGGTAGTTTACGTTGTCTTTAACACAGTTTTCAACAGAACCCTTGTATATTTAAACTTACTGGGTCACACAATTCATGCAGTCAGAAACTGTTTTACAGGTAAAGATATTCGATGTATTGCTTGTTTCTGCTCGTAAATTATTACTGAAAGAACGGTTTAACATTTTTTTTTCCACATATGCTGATAGCCTTGAGAGGCTATTTCAGCTTCACCCTAACATGTGTAGGTGAGCTCACGGGGCTCAAACCGGAGTGTTGCTAACATTGACCCTAGCAAGAGCAGTGCTTCGCAGAATCTACCACCGGATCGGAAATGCGACCCACTGAGAAGATCCGGCGAGAAACTCAGTGGACTGTGTCTATGGGTTAATTCGCTCGTTGAGTCCTTCGTCGCGAGCGATGGGTTCGACGAGGACAATGACCGGTGCTTGTGGTGCCTAAAAGCACCGTTAATGGATCAGGAGGATCCGTAATGACGTGCTTTGGGCGACGTCGACGCCTTACCATTCGGTCTACAGGATCGGGTATGTAGTTTAGTAACATCAAGAATGTTCGTTCACGCAATGAAATTTCAAGACAGAGTACAGAGAAAAAAACGTTTACCTTGTAGCGAATCGCATAGGCTTATAAACACGGAAAACTATAAATTACTAATGAGTCTCAGTCGAGCCTAGCTGCGTCGCTAATTATATGAAATACACATATTTGTTGAAACTATCCTAGCGTTATCTGTTAGTTCTTGATTGTACCTGCTATTTCCATTAACTTTTCAGAAAAGTGGCGAGTTTTAACATTTATTTATTACCGTTGCTGTGAAACAGTTCGAAAAGGAACCGTGTAGCGCTTAAGTAAGATATTTAATTCGGTTATACTTTTTTTATGGTTGCAGGATTATTGGTGGCCCGGAGGTCTTTCCAGTTTCACCAGGACAGATGGGCGAGCATGGGCTCAGTCAGAAGGGGTGGGATTTGCTAACAGCTGCCCGAGCGCCTCCTCCAAAGAGATCTAACAACCCAATCAACGCTTCGCGAATGAATCTACTACCGGATCGGAATCGCGACCCGCCGAGAAGATCCGGCGAGAAACTCAGCGGGCTGATGCATGGGTTAGGTTCGGTTATACTGCTGTTACAGTACTGATTCCGTCGATTTCTGTGCAATACTAGTTTCCTGGAAATGGCTTAGTAGATTTTCTATGTGGGAAAAAGAATATAGTCTGTGACACGGGACCTTTTTTACCGGCAAATATTTAAAACGTAAAAATAATTTATAATGTGTTAAATAACTAATATAATGTAATTACTTAGAATTATTTATGCCGCTACACCAATAAAATTTATATTGTTCCAACTGTGGTGTTAATTACATAAAACACGACTTTACGGCGAAATAAAGAATTCTAGACCATTGAAATTTCGATCTAATAAGTTCCCAAAGTAAGCAAAGTGTTATTCTCGATTGGTGGCCACTTAACATCGGGAGGTCCAGCTGCTCATCTACGTAAAACGAAAACAAAAACTTCAGCGTTACACAGCGAATTTTCAAAATAACATGACGTAAAGAACCTAAAGAACTATGTCCATTTCGATTGCGTCTCGCCAGATAACAGATTGTTTTATTTAATTTAGCGCCGCGTCTGTTTGTCACGAGATAGTAGATAGAGTTGTAATTTATAGAGGACAGTAAAGCCTTTGCTTCATTATTTAATTCTTGATTGTGGAGTCTCGTCCTATTTGTTTAGTGTAATGACGATGACGCTGCGTCCGTGTGATTGCACAATCTTTTATGTACAATCGTGAGCGTAATATTTTCAAAAGAACTTAGGTGTTGCGTTAAAAAATCATAGTTAACGCTGATTTCACTAAATCGGCAGACGAGCTGATCTTTTTTTTTATTGCTCTTGTAGGTAGACGAGCATATGGCCCACCAAACGGTGAGTGGTTACCGTCGCCCATGGACTTCAGCAACGCCCGAGCCAGAGCGAAGCCGCTGCTGCATCTGATGTTAGTTGCTTAACTGGACCATGAGCCCTGTGAATGTCAGTTCAGACTTCAGATATGAGATGGAAGTCTTGCTATTTAAGCGGACTGCATTAATTAGCAAGGACGACAGTAATTATAGATAACATTTCAATTGTTTTTTTTTTTAAATAATAATTCCAGCTAGGCTCGGACGGATAGGTGAGCTCACGGGCTCAACTTGAGAGGATTTGCTAACACTAGCCCTAGCAAGAGGATGAAATTATCCGGCAAGAAACTCAGTGGCTTGTGCCTATGGTAAACTAAGGGCTATACAAATGTTAACGATTGTCTTCCACGGTGAAGGAATAACATCGTGTAATAAAAGTCAAACCCGCAAAATTATAATTTGCGTAATTACTGGTAGTAGGACCACTTGTGAGTCCGCGCGGATAGGTACCACCGTCCTGCCTATTTCTGCCGTGAAGCAGTAATGCGTTTCGGTTTGAAGGGTGGGGGGATAGCCGTTGTAACTATACTGAGACTTTAGGACTTGTATCTCAAGGTGGGTGGCGCGTCTACGTTGTAGATGTCTATGGGCTCCAGTAACCACTTAACACCAGGTGGGCTGTGAGCTCGTCCACCCATCTAAGCAATAATATATATATATATATATATACATATATATCTCCAAGTTAAAATCTCATATAGCGGAATGAATATTCAAACAAAATACCTTTAACCACCTTTCGATGGCGACTGTACAGTTTTACAACCTCACGATGTCCTCTAACAGATGTGTTCTGGGATCCTTATAATAATATTGTTTGTCTCGTATAAATACAAAACGTTTGTCATAACACTAATTCCTTGTGTGCAGTAAAATTAATTTATTTGTTTAAATGTGGAAAATTCACAGTAACTTGATTTTCCGGCGTTTATTTTCGCTGATTTACGTGCTTACACTTTTAAGTCCGCCTATTTCTGCCGCCACACATTTGCTCAAGGTTGCAGAGTAGAATGGCCATAAGTTCTGTTTTATTTTTAATGGCTAAGTGACCAACAGATATACACTAGGCCTTATTCAAACGAGGTTCGAGGAGACTCAGTGGTAGACAGCGGCTTAGTTGTGCCTCTGACATTGTTGATATCCATGAACGACGGTAACTACTTATCATGAGGTAGATCGTGTGCTCGTCTGCCTGAAATGGCAATAAAAACGTATAAGTTGGCAACTGGTAGCCCATTCATCTCATAAGGTCGAAACAGCGTGAAGCAGTATTGCGTTTCGGTTTGAAGGGTGGGGCAGCCATTGTAACTAAAGTGAGACCTTAGAACTCATATCTCAAGGTGGGAGGCGGCATTTGCGCTATAGCTGTCTATGGGCTCCAGCAACCACTTAACACCAGGTGGGCTGTGAGCTCGTCCACCTATCTATTCAATAAAAAATAAATAATTAAACCTAAATATATAATTACTTTCTCAGTCTTCAAACTGGAACGCATGCGTTCAATTACTTATCATCAGAAAAATATGGTGAACCCTACCAGTGCGGACTCACGACTCTCCTTATTTATATAAATAGAAAAAGAAAAGATTTCCGGATGGCATTAATTAAAATTGACATAGACATCGGCCTGCCTATGAACTCGCCTATACCTATTTCTCTAAGCGACGAAAACCATTCACGGCTACGACCTTAGGAATACTAATGTAGTCATTCCTCGTTACTACCGTTTTCAGGAAGAATCAAATCAGGAACGACTAGCTCTAACTACTGATAAAACTTCTATTCTAAATTACAAGACGAAATATACATAATTTATGGTCGCCCACCAATAAAAGAGCCATTTCCATCTATCACGTTTTTCATGGTCACCACATATTAAATAGAACAAACTATTCATTATCCAAAGCAAGGAGACGAGGAAATTGTATTTGTCCAATATAATTTATGCCGCGCATTGTCCTTAAAGCGTAGTAAGCATTATATTAATCGTTTATAGAAGAAAAAAAAAGTAATAAAACGTTCCCCAAATCGGTCAGCTACCATTACCAGTGGACCATGGCTTTTGGCATAAACCGAATAATATTCAGTCTCATAATAACAATTCAGTAGAAATTGTTTGTCTGTATGAATTTCTTTTGAAGAGAGTTAGCAAGTCATCTACTTGATAATATTTGTTTATATATGTTTTTATATGTATATATTTATGATATGTATATATTTATGTATATGTATTTATTTAATAACGAGTATTTGTATCTATAAATATTATGTATGTTATATATACACATATGTTTAAGTAATATCACCTTCACACTACACCTACCAAGCTTCATCTCTGCACTACCCTAAGGTAGACTGTTAGAGAATGCCTATGGCATTAAGTCCGCCTTTATACCTTCCAGTATAAGAAGTTATAAATAAAAAAAATAAAAAATTTTCGTTGCAGTAATTTGTGATTTCGAATTTTAAACACTGACTTTAAAAAAAGTTTTAGTTCATATTATCTATAGCATACCTACTGTAATTCATTAATTATTCTTTTATGTTTGTAAATGTAAAAAAATTGTAAATAAACAAATTATTTATTTTTAAATTAGAAAAGTTGTTTTGTATAGATTATCTTTAAATTTAAAGAAACGTTCGTAGCATAATATAAAAAAGATAAGGTGTACTCATCACTGTGTCATTTTGCCTTGATTCAACCTTGAGACAAATATTTACATATTTACTTTTATTTTGAAGAAAGAACGTAGTGTAGTAAAATTACTAAATTTGGAAATTTGCCTGCTAGCTGGTAGTGGGGCTTGATACGGGCCAGCGTGTATCACATATTTCAGAATGCTCCTTAATAAATATGTAGAATTTAATAACACAATTAGAATAGAACCGAAGATCGGGTTCGGTGGCAAGCTTTGGGGGAGGCCTATGTCCAGCAGTGGACTGCCGCAGGCTGATGATGATGATGATGATGAACAACACAATTATATCATTACACCGAACGTGTTTCCTATGCACAAAGACGAAAATATATTTTGAAAATTACCGCAACTGTTCAGAAAGTAAAATATTTTAAATATAGGTATACATTTAATTTAAGATTACGAGTAAATCCACGACGATTTGTTATAGTTCACTGATATTATTCATGGTTTGGTAATTTTTTTTCATCACAGCCCTGCAATTGGCCGGTACACATTCATTTATCAACGGCATTAAATCTGATAGTTGTACGTATTGGATTCGATTTATTACGAATAAAACTGTAGAGTGGACATTGCGTAAACAATTCTTAATAAAAAATAACTGTATGTGGTTGAATTTGCATTTTAGTATTTTACAGTAAGTAATAAATATTTTACGGATAAAGATTTGTATAAGGGGTGATTAATGATTTTCGGAATCTAGAGATTCTTCAAATTAATAACTAATTTAAATAAAAATGTCTTTGAAAACGAAAAGCGTTTAGATTAAAATGGAATTATGGAAATTTTTAAATTTATATTTCACACGAATTGTACGACGAAATAGATATTAATAGCGATCCGATTTGAATAATCAGAACAATTATCTAATCTTTAAGGTTCCAAAAATTTTATCAGCACGTTTCTATTCTATTCTAATGTCTGTTCGGTCCCCTAAGGTGAAAGGTCGTGCGGGCGCACGGCGGTCACTCGCGAGTGGTACCGCCAGGGACCCCGACCTCCCCATCTAAAATCACACGTATTCACGACTGTACATTTTAGTATTGTGTACATTATGATCTACTGTATTTGCGACGCAAATTCAAAACTAACATAAAAAAAATTGAAGTAAACAAAATACTATCAGACAAACGAATGCTATCGGATATGTGAAATTTTTAATACGCTTTTATTAGCTTCAGACGTATGTATGTTAGTATGTAACGGAATCTTTGAACATGATTTTGACCCCCTTCAAAACGTCGGATTAACTCGTATTAAGGATCGATGACAATTCAACAAGAAATTAAATAAAAAAAATTTGGATTAAAAATAGTGTAAGAAAAAATGATTTTATTGCGAAAAAAGCGTGGGGTGCATGGTATAAGTAGTAAATATTTTATGAACAGATATGAGTAGAAGGGTTATTTTGATAATATCCTGAAAAGCACCCCACGTTTTTTTTACAATAAAATCATTTTTTCCTACACTATTCTTAATTCAAATTTATTAAAATTGATTTTCTATTTTTTAGTTGGATTTTCTATAAAAGCGTATTTTGTTAGTTTTTTTAAACTATTTCTTATTAATAAGGTCATTTACTTCAAAAAAATCAATGAACCCCAATTTGTATCAAACATAAACATCTCGTACAAAAACAAGCAGCTATAATGAACAATAATAAATAAAGTTTTGTGAGATACAGTTTTCATAAATTCAAAGGAATCCGAACCTCCTCTTCCCTGAAGGTTTTAGGGCGGGAACTAGGAACTAAGCCGAGTCAAGAACTCGAGGGAAAATTACAAACTAAAACAATTTTTATTATTATACTATTCATACTTACATATTATATTATTATTATATTATACTGACAATACTTTATAGACGTTTCGATCGTGAAAAGTCCTTATCCGAGAAAGTGTTCAATTCAGGAAATTATTGTTATTGATTAAAAAAACATTCGACCAAGGTCGGAAACTGTAGAAAAGGCACGGAAAACAAAACACGTATCCATCTTAAAGTATTTTTCACAAAATGTAGATCCGACTGTACCTCAGAATGGTGAGGTCCGGCTACCCGGTCATTTTCGTTCAACGCCTATTATATTTTAACACGAAATCAGTCTGATAGCTTTCCCTTTTTCGAAACAAATTATAGACATGACGAAATTAAATTTCAATCTATTCGAACATTAAAATTGTAACGTAAACAACGGCTACTGTCCATCAGAATGTCAAAAGTCCCGAAGCTCGAAGCGAGTTTGTTAGGAAATTTAACAAAACTCCATAAATGTAATGAATTTAATTTCAACGCTTAGCAAATTATTTCAAATTTTCATCAAATATTCTTCGAATGTGTCTGGCTGTGTTCATAATAAGAAAAAGCAAGCAATTTCGTGAAGACGTTCTGGCGTAAAGGATAAAAAGCCTGGGGCGTTCGTATCAACCGATGCGACTGTGTCGGTATTCAAATCTCGAAAAAATTTTTGATGAAGTACACACTCGATGCATTTTGGCTATAATAACTTCCAATTGCTGGTAGCCTCGAAGGGCTATTCTAGTTTCAGCCATTTGATAGGCGAGCTCACGTGGCCTAACAGAGTTTGCTTACATTTGCTCTATCTAGCAAGAGCAGTGCTTCGCTGAATTTACCAGCGTATCGGAAACGCGACCCACTAAGAAGATCTGGCATTCAATTCAATAGGTTGTGTCTATAGACTAGGTTGCATGCAGAACTCTGCGACGAGTTCGACGAGAACGGGGACTGGCCCTTGGAATGCCTAACACCACCGAGAGTGGAAGGATCCGCCATGAAGTGATAAATCGAGCAATGTGTCTATACTAGTTCAAATCCCATAGTCAGGTATAAATTTATCTGATGATGCCCGTGCTCGATGCATCCTTGACGAATAACTTTCACGATGAAGAAAAAAAGTGGTATAAAAAAATCAAGGGCACAAAAATCGTAATTTGCGTAATTACTAAGCAATTGAAACACGAGAGCTAGTCTTGAGTTGGGTGACGGCATATCTGTGGTCTCCGGTAAGCACTCAACATCAGGTTGGCCATGAGTTTCTTCGGCTGTGTACGCAATTAAGCAAAAAAGTATTGCCTTCAACAAAATGTATAAGCCACTTGGTCATACAGTAGGCGGTACGGTCAATGCGGTAAGCAGCGGCTTGGCTGCGCCTGGCATTGCTGATGTCCATGGGCGACGGTAACCTCTCACCATCAGGTGGCCTCGTCTGCCTACAAGGGGAATAAAAAAATTAAAAGAAGCACCCAGAGAAATAAAAAAGGTAACATTACATACTTAAGAACTAGAAAATCGTAATTAGCAACATACGCTTACCTAACCCAAAATGTACCGAGGATCGAAGTATCGATCTGCTATTTGCTTAGCCTCTAAAATCCAACGCACTTGTAATAGTGATTTCATAGCAAATTCTATTACTTTGACTGCTTGAAATTTGTTCGAATTTACGAATTGTTCTTCGATCTTATCAGAGAAACGAATTGAATAGTCAAACGAGAATTAGAACAGTTTATTCAACTGCAACATTGTTATCTACGAATTAATTACTAGGAGCTTCATTTATTACGGTAGAAAATAATGTTAAAATTACAACGAGCCAGCTATGTGAAATAAATTTCGAAACGTTCAGTTTTAAAATGTGCGACACCAATTCACCTTATCAGCACTCCGACTGGTCGATGACCATCTACATTATTCACATGTCTATCGTCGAACAAGTTGCCCGTTGTAGTTAGTTGTAAAACTACCGGAAAAACCAGTCAATGACAAACCAAAAACGACCTTACTCGATTACAAAAACCTTCAAATTACAACGTTATCGGTAGCGAGAAAATTTACGGAAAAAAATATATATTTGATATTAGAATTTAAGTTTTACGCGTTTGATTTAAAGCTTATTTTCGATTGTACGCCACGAAGATGCATAACAATGAAGCAGCCTATATACCTACCACCCGCACGTCCTCTTTAGATAAGATAAAGGCCACATGAAATGAAGAGAACGACACCAATAAGCCACTAACGAACCGATATAGGACCGGTACTGTCGGCCAGTAATTAATTTGTCAGTTGATAAATATACCGGTTTGTTATAGCTACCGTTTAAATTTGTATGCGACCAATTTATTACGAACGATACGAAAGAAACTTTAGTATTTTCTTGTCTGCTGTTGATAAATGATTTATAGCAGGGGTAGCGGGTAAGATGCTTTACTCATATCGAGTGATGGGATTTTCAACTTTAAATCTCTCCAGCCACGACCTTTTCTTTTACTCTATATATATGTATATCTATCTCTATCTCTGCCCGAATCCTGATTACGCAGGAGCCAGTCATCGTCGACGTACTTACGGATCCACCAGATCCAATAACCCTTGCATTAGACTCCTTCAGCTCTAACACTAGGAGCAGGTTTAGGGACCCCGGTAACCGTACTCGTCGAACTCGGCAAAGAGTTCGACGTGCAACCTAACCTAAACATCAGCCCGTTGAGTTTCTCGCCGGATCTTCTCAGTGGGTCGCGATCCCGGTCCAGTAGTAGTAGATTCATTCGCGAAATAGCTACTCTTGAGTTGTTAGGCGTCCTTTAGAGGCGCTCGGGTGGCTGTTAGCAAATCCCACCCCTCCTGGCAGAGCCCTTGCTCGCCGACCTGTCCTGGTGAAACTGGAAAGCCTCCGGGCCACCAGTAATCCCTCAATCATAAAAAAAAACTATAATATAGGTTCAAAAAACGAAACCCAAAAATGTATATGATAAGTTTGCATTAATTTAAAAATAATATTAGCATTCAGCAATCTCTATATTGTCTATAAGTATGGGAAATAATTTCAAACTCCTCCGTCCGCGCAATTTTCGTAAAAAGGGGTACAAAGTTTTTCTTCACGTATTAATATATAGTTAGATTATTATATAGTCTTCGACAAGAATCTTATATGAAAAAGAACGTTTAGAAAGAGTATAAGTTACTTCTCACACAATTTCACGTACATGGTATGCGAAGTTCGTGTTAAATTTCCGCACTTACCACGTCGATGCTCATCACATCTCGCCCTGACCCTTGGTCCACGACGGCACCGCAAAGAAACTGAAGATTACATAATGATGTCTTATTTCGTCTATACCACTAGATACGTCTTTGGTCTGTTTAGTGATGTACTCATCGTATCGATAATTTATCGAAGACTTGCATAGTATTTTAAAGGAAGCGTTGCGTATTAAAAACAAAAAAATTACGATTTGAATGTATCGTGAATAGGTTATTTGGAATAAATGTGTTATTACTATTATGAGGGAACATTCTTAAAACTTTTCATTTGTTCTACGGTGATGGTAAATAAAAATTAAAATAAAACTTATTCTAAAATTGGTTTACTTTATTTTTTTATATACATGATTTCTTAAGCATTCAACCATTTCGACACACTAGAAAAATAATGAAGCTATAATATACAACACTATGGTGTCCATAAATTCACGAGACGGGCTATTTCCATAGCTAATTGCAAATTACAGAGCTGTCATCGGGCGAGCGCTAATGTGTCATAACACATGCATCATGGTCACGAACAAGGAGGTCTGACCCTCCACAGCCGACAAGCTATTTTGACTAGCATAGATGTATCGAAATTATTCAAAATCGGAATAATTTTACTTGCTAATATCCAAAGTGGAATAGAAAATTGACAAACAAATTATTGAAAAACGATCCGAGGTCAACTCTAATACCTATAGAGTCTGGAATTGAAATATTATAATAGAAAGGATAAAATATTACGAAATCAGGCAAGCATTTATGAGGAGCCACATGAAACGTTTTTTATAAAATATGAGCCTTGACAATTATTATTATTTCTTTCTTAATTGCATACAAAGGGGAACGAGCTGATGGCCCATGTGATGGTAAATGGTTACTGGAGCCCGTAGACATCAACAGCGTAAATGCCGCCACCCACCTTAAGACATGAATTCTAACTGTCAGTTCTATATAGTACATCGGCTGTCCCATACTTCAAGCGTGTCAAATTATGAGTACTTCTGATGATCAAATGATCCTTGAAATTATGATCTTTATAAAGTAATCTGTCTTGAGCTTATTGTATTACTTAATAAGTGATTTATTTGGGGGGATTCAGTAATAATATTTTGAGTCGTAAACTAGATAATGAAAGCTATTTTCATGGCTTGATGTCCCGTTTTTTTAAATGTCATTACATTATTTCCCACGTTTTGAATAGCTTACAGTTTTCGTGGACACGGACAACTAAGATATTATACGTTGATATTTCATTATTGTACTAACAACTTTATTTATATGATCTGATTGTCTGTGATCACCAAAAACTGTGAAATAGTCAAAACGGCGAAGAAACTATAGTATTATAGGAAAAAAAACGAAATTAAGCCCCAAAAGTCTTTTTAATTAGATTCAGCAATATCCTAGTTACACCACGCAATAACTTTTTTTTTTTATTGCTTAGATGTTTGGACGAGCTCACAGCCCACCTGATGTTAAGTGGTTACTGGAGCCCATATACATCTACCAAGTAAATGCGCCACACACCTTGAGATATAGTTCTAAGGTCTCAGTATAGTCACAACGGCTGCCCCACCCTTCAAACCGAAACGCATTACTGCTTCACGGCAGAAATAGGCGGGGCGGTGGTACCTACCCGTGCGGACTCACAAGAGGTCCTACCACCAGTAATAAACCACCAGTAAACTCCAATACGTATAGGAACGAAAAGTCACCGTAGTTATAAATTCCACTCATCTGTCAGTACGTACTCTCCTGATACATCTTCAGAGGCCGCCACAAAGAAACCGCCCATAGATACATCATACTCGATACATACACGAAATTTAACACTATTATTCTGATCCGACCAAAACTTAATACCTTTATTTGGCCAACGTTTGCCGAAGAATGCATATTTTTGAACGATGTCCGTTCGCTAACCAAACAAGGGCATCGGATCAAGTAAAATTTTACGCGCTCCAATACATCCACTGAAAAGAACACCGGATAAACGAGCCGACATTGAATCGGCCGGTTCATTTCGAAACTGAACTTTATCGCTTCACGAATAAGACTTAATAGTAACGCAAACGCAGTCTAGATATTTAAAAATGCGAAAAATTAATCACGTTAAGTTTGCTTGGTAGTCGAATTATGCGCGGGCGGTTGTGCCTTAGAATTTTTGCCTTTAAAAAATACACGCGTCGTGTTTCTGCGGCTTCTGCGAGCTTTAAATTATAATGGTTACGTGATTTTATGGTCAACACCTGAATACACATTTCTTAATGTGTTCTTTGTGTAAGAATGCCTTCTTTAACACCGTTTAGGTAATTGCTAGTGGCAGAGCCTGCTGTGTTGCTTTACTACTAACATTACGATTTCTGTAGAAGTTATCGTGCGCTCTGTTTGAAAAGTAACAATTGAGCTTGCAGGCAACTCATAATTGAACAGATAACAGGCAATTTGCCGCCGACTTTGAGATATGAAGTGAAACATTTGATAGTAATGACGGTAGTCCTATATTTTTGTATTTTCTATAGAATTTCATCGGGGTTGAAACAGTAGAGAATGATTATAACAGTTATTTGAGCTAACAATAGATCTCACCACAAGTGCATTTTTCATCAATAACTATTAGAAGTAAAGTAAATCATGAAACACATTTTTACTGGTGGTAGGACCTCTTGTGAGTCCGTGCGGGTGGGTACCACCGCCCTGCCTATTTCTACCGTGAAGCAGTAATGCGTTTCGGTTTGAAGGGTGGGGTAGCCGTTGTAACTATATTGAGACCTTAGAACTTATATCTCAAGGTGGGTGGCGCATTTACGTTGTGGATGTCTATGGGCTCCAGTAACCACTTAACACCAGGTGGGCTGTGAGCTCGTCCACACATCTAAGCAATAAAACAAAAAAAAAAACACATATGAGGATATTTTTAGATTTCAGTTTCTAACGTGGATACAGAACCGTACGTAGCACCTTTAATGAAGCCCCAATTCAATATGCCACACAAAGCGAATTCACATCTATAGAAATCTCCGATGGCAGGAATACTCAAAAATAGCGCAAAAATCACGAACGCCTCATTAAATTCGCATTACGCAAAAAAAAAACGACGCGTAGGTGGTCTCAGTTTTACGACATAAAAATAATATGTGCACCTATGCATTGCGTTTTATTTAATAATAGGGATACTATTTCTGTGGGCAGCATAATAGTGGTCGTCGCGAGCATCGTATGGGTGGTCGGATTATAAACTAAAGCCGTGGATTACAGCAGATCGACACGTGTGCCACACTGTCGAGTGGCTTTNAAAAAAAAAACGACGCGTAGGTGGTCTCAGTTTTACGACATAAAAATAATATGTGCACCTATGCATTGCGTTTTATTTAATAATAGGGATACTATTTCTGTGGGCAGCATAATAGTGGTCGTCGCGAGCATCGTATGGGTGGTCGGATTATAAACTAAAGCCGTGGATTACAGCAGATCGACACGTGTGCCACACTGTCGAGTGGCTTTAGGCAATTGTTTGATTGTGCTTAAAGTTGTCGCAGTTTGGTCCTGACTATATACCCACCATTTTTTTATTATTAACGCAATATTTCACTGCCAAACCTTGACAGATTATGCGGAGACCAACGCTTATCTTTGATTAGCAGTGTCACAGTTTTTTTTGTTTTAATTAACGACATACACCATTATGCACATCACTTTTTAACCTACAGACACAGCCCACTGAGTTTCTCACCGGATCTTCTCAGTGGGTCGCGTTTCCGACCCGGTGGTAGATTCTGCGAAGCGCTGCTCTTGCTAGGGCCGGTGTTAGCAACACTCCGGTTTGAGCACCGTGGGCTCATCTACATGTACGGGCAAAGCTGAAATAGCCTCTCAAGGCTATCAGCATATAGGAATTAGATCAGTCTCCATTACATTAACAAAAGGTTATTACTTTCTACCTTCCACGATGAATGAACGCGCGGCCCATTCAATATTAAAAGATTGCGTTAATGTCATCACTTAATTCACATCACTTGCCAGTACAACTAGTGTTCGATCCGTCAAACCCAAGCGCATAATTGTATCACCACAGAACTAGGCACGATGGGGCTACCTATTAGTCAAGTATCACAATACGCTGCTCAATACTAGATGAGCCAATCTGCCCATCACCAGAATTAAAAAAAAACACACAATCTTAACATCCTGTCGAATAACAAATACTACGTAATGTAATTCGTCACACTGTTGTACCAATTGTTTGCTGTTTTAATGCTTTCATAAGCCTCAAACTGCTATATCACCGCTTTGGACTATGATAAGGGCTGAAGTTGCTCGTAAATATAGAACTATAGAAGGATACAAGAATAGTGAAACTAACATTACATAAGTGGATAAAAGTGTGATAAGAATTAACGTTCGTAATCCGGTTTCTATTGGTTTGAACTGATCAACTATCAACCTGATTATATTATATATCAGTAGGCCCGGATATGTTTACTAAAGAAGCTCCGTACGGGTGGGTACCGCAATCCGGCCTAAAGCAATTATTTGAGCTATTGAAAAGTAAAATTGATCTACTGGGAAATATTGTAACAATATTGTAAAAAGAAATGGCGTGACAACAGAGTTCATGAATCAATACAGCTAATGACAGATCATCGTTAAGAGAACATGAATACAGACGAAAACAGAAGTGATTACATAATAAAATTAGTCATTACATAAGGCCAACTAAATATGAATCGTCAACATTAAATTAACCCACATCTCTATTTAATAGTTTATAAAATTTGTTGTACATAATCAGATTACTTAAGATTAAATATAGAGAATATAGTGTTTAACGCTAGATCGATGCTACAGATTGGCAGCATTCATTAATACAAACGAAATTTAGGATAAAAACTATCAATTTTATTTGTGTAGTAACAATTGAGACAAATCAAAATGTAACGTTATTTTAAAAAATATTTAACGAATTATTTTTTAAGTGATCTGTAGATGAGTACTGACGAGGAGAGATGGTTAATTTACGCTTTTCACCTGTTCTAAAAATAAATGTGCTCATCTGTACACAGTGTGCTTGCTCGTTCGGACGTATACAAATCTGTATTAATGATCGTCGCGAATGTACATCGATTAGTTTCCATCTGTTATGACTTCGCCACCCTCGGAACAATGTGTTTTAGCAACGGCACACATATTTTACCGGTCACTATATTTTTCATTGCCAATCATATTTCTAAAGAGCATATTTTGTTGTATATACATAGTGTCCCATTCTATAATGTTTTAATGATTATTTGCACGTTATCGAGGGTATTTCTAAGTTACTCTAGGCTGTTAGTGTTTGTTCTCCTCCGATCATCTTTGAGGGCCAATGTTAAAGACTTTTGAAGTCGTCGTGCCCTGAAAGATAAGACGCCCGGTGAACTCTTATCGATGCGACGGTGTCGGTGTTCAAATCCCGCAACAGGATACCAATTTTTCAACGTTCGTACTTGATTTTCACGAACAACTTGTACAATGAAGGAATAACATTGCTTAATAAAAATAAAACTATCGAAAATAGAATTTTCGGTAATTACTATTATAAGACATAATAAACTTCAAGACTGAAGGCGAATAATGACATTCCCGCTGTGATCTTTATAAGCTTTGCTAGGCACTTATTATACCAAAACATCGGTCGTGAGCTCTTTCACCGTCTAAACAATAAAAAGAAAGAAAATAAAAACCGAATATGTCATGAGTATCTTAGGTTAGACAGTAATTGTTACAGCTGAACAATTTTAGCCTGGGCTTGTCTGTTAAAAATCGAAGAATACGAACGCGCTATAGTTTTTGTAACCATATAAAAATGGGCTCCGTAAATACGCAAAGTAGTGAAGTGAAATTCCTTGGTAAAATTTAAGTCTTGCGCGTAATCTGTAGCCGTGCACCAATTACATATATTATACATAAGTAAGTCTTCGTCGATAAATTAGTTTACGATAATTATTTTAAATACACGCTCTTCGAAAAAGAAATTTACAGGCGGATTTTAGGTTTGTATGTCGCTTTTTTACTATCCACAAAAGAATGAAGCGTATTAAATTATACTAGAGGTCCCGCAGTAGTCGAAATTCGACTATAATAATTAATTGGAATTGTAAGTTTGTACACTATTACGATTGTATTTTATACTTCTATAATCACAAATTTCGCCAAGGCTACACTATAAAAAAATATTAATAAAGACAAACAATATTTAATCTATTCTCAATTTGACCACAGACGTCAAGATCCAAAGTTTGACAATAAATAGTATGCATGCGTGTGTGCGTCAAATACATGGTATGTAGTGTGTGTATTTTTTTCTTTATTGATTTAATGTATCTTTTATGCATTATTTAAAAAAAATATTAGCATTGTGCATTTCTTCTCTATATTCTCTATAAATGTGGAAAATTTCATACTCTTCCGTCCTCGCAATTTTCGTAAAAAGGGATACAAAGTTTTTGCTTCACGTATTAATATATAGATAGTAGATATGTACTACTATTGAAATTCAATTTAATGTCTAGAGTAAATACCGAAAAGGAAAACTTATAAACAAGGTGAAACAAATTAATAGATTTAGTGGTGGTAAAATTCTTGTGCGCCCGTAGATGTCACCACCCCGCCTTTTGATGGCAAAGCAGTAATGTGTGCGAAATGTTTTCGTTTGACTATTCGCGTATCCTTCTATAGTTCTACATTTACGAAAAACTTCAGCCCTTATTTGAAGGGTGGGGCAACCGTTGTACTATAGAAATGAGATTTAGAACTCATGTCCCGATATGGTTGGCAATTACGTTGTTGATGTCTATGAACTCAATTAGCAACAGCCTGAGTAATAATAAAAATCTTACGTTACGGACGTTTTTTACCGGTTAAGGTATCCCTCCGCATCGTCCCATAAGGAACTTCGTTCCAAAAAAACTTTTGAATGAGATTGTAATTTTTTTTTGTAATTTTCTTAGAATTACTATTTGAATTATCACAATTAAAAACACTATGAAGTAACAGAGGAGGATGAAACGCAACCATTGCTATGTAGGTAATTCGAGTGTTGCAAATCTAACCGCAAGCTTAATCGCGTCCATCCTTACTTGTGATATTAAGCTTTTAAGCTCCGTGTCCATTGTTAAAAATAGCTTTATGGTCGTATTTTCTTTTAATACTTCTTGATGTTCCTTAACTAATATGTAGTTTTTTTGGTTAATGGGAGCACTGCTGCTTTCTACTGGTGGTAGGACCTCTTGTGAGTCCGTGCGGGTAGGTACCACCGTCCTGCCTATTTCTGCCGTGAAGCAGTAATGCGTTTCGGTCTGAAAGGTAGAGCAGCCGTACTGAGACCATAGAACTTATGTCTCAAGGTGGGTGGCGCATTTACGTTGTAGATGTCTATGGTCCCGTTCTGACGGATGGGACAGACCTTATAGAATACAATTGAGATTTCAACCTCATGTTTCATGATTGGTTGTAATGCCTGTGTGCTCCAATAATTTGACCCATTTATTACACGTAAAACGAAAAATAAATTTATTTTTGCGCATAAAAAAATTCCCTCGATCTTCAATGTAAACCAGCCCTAACACCGTGTTCGTGTCTGGACAGCTACCAAAATTAAATTAAAACTGAGAGAGACAACAGCGCTGTGGCGAAACAGACTTGAGAAACGTCAAGATGTGAACAAACTCAAGATGAACTCTCTTTGTTATTCAAATAAACAAACAACAAACAAATTTTACGAGTGTTAATAGCTAAACATTTGAAACAGTTTAAAAAAATGATCTCGTCTATTCATCATCAGCCACTGAAGTGCATTGCTGGACATAAGACTCTTTTTCCTAAAGTCGCGACAGTGACCGGTCAATGATGTCACCAGTAATAAAATTTTTGAATTGAAAAATTTGGTTACACCGACTGTTTGCAATAAAAACAATTAAATTATATTCTACGTATTATACGCAAATTCATTTTTGAATAATTCACAAGACAACAGTTTTATTCTTGTTATCCCATCTCTTGACAAAATTCTTCAATTGTTGAACTTGAACCTGAAAAAAACAAGGGCACTTTTCAATCAATCAATCAATATTTTTTTTTTATTCAACATAAATGAAAGTACATACTTGTTGAACGTCAAAAAGAACTACCGCCAATTCACAAAAACTAGCCTCCGTCCTGAGAAGAACTGGCAAGAAACTTAGCGGGCATGTCTATTTTATTTAGATTATTTGTTTAATATTATTTTTTTTTTTAAATATTCATTTTTACAAAAGGTATTTTAACGTTTTGTTAAGCTATTGTCACGAAATTGTTCAGTCTAGTCGTCTTTTTTTATATTTTCTTAAATTAGTGAACATTACAAGTATGTATGCGTTCTCAACTTCAACGATCTTTTTCATCATAATCCGGATAATTTTATTTCAGATACCGCTACAATGCGATACAAACCTGATCTACTCGCGTCGTTGCCTCGCTGCTGAGGGTCGGGACCATCATATTTCGACAGGATTTTACTCCTTATAATGTCCCTTCAGCGCCGATCATTGACCGCATGAAGAGCTTCGTGGAATGAGATCTCTAGTGCGGTGCGGATTTGATCGACCCACCTTTTATTTATTGCTTAGATGGGTGGACGAGCTCACAGCCCACCTGGTGTTAAGTGGTTACTGGAGCCCATATACATCTACAACGTAAATGTGCCACCCACCTTGAGATATAAGCTCTAAGGTCTCAGTATAGTTACAACGGTTGCTCCACCCTTCAAACCGAAACGCATTACTGCTTCACGGTAGAAATAGGTTGGGTGGTGGTACCTACCTGCGCGGACTCACAAGGGGTCCTACCACCAGTAATTACGCAAATTGAAATTTGGGGGTTTGATTTTTATTACACGATGTTATTCCTTCACCGTGGAAGTCAATCGAGAACATTTGTTGAGTACGTATTTCATTAGAAAAATAGGCTGATGAATGATCTAGATCACAGAGAAATCGTTTTTCAATCGTAAACTACGACTGGACATTTGAATTTCTTATTATTGGTTCGCTCAGAACATGCCGCAAGCTCGTTCGCTTCTCATTTAAGCCGGAATGCATTATTAATTAGCCGAAGAAATACAAACATAATAATACCTAACCATGCAGACTTGTATATTAAGCCATTGTCTATCTCAGACCAACAGTAGAACTTATATCTCAAGGTGGGTGGTGCATTTAGGTCGTAAATATCTATGGGCTCCAGTAACCACTTAACACCAGGTGAGTTGTCAGCTCGTCCACTCATCTAAGCTATAAAAAAACCCAGCATTCAAGATTTCATCACAATTAATTAACCCTGAAATTCGTAGATAAAGACCGTTGAAATAAAACAGCAGATTGCTTGAATAAACACCCGTTATCAGATTGGACTGTATAATTGTGATATGGTTGCGGTATTTGAATAAGGATACGGTGACCGGGACGCTGAGGGCATTGCGATGATGGAAAGCCTGCCTATAAATTAGTCTCATTTTATGTGCGATTCGGGTTAGGGCATGGTGAATAACTTTTAATATTTTAGTATATTCGCATTTGTCTTGCGAGTGTTAGACCTGATTGAAATAGCTTTATTATTCAATGTACCGTTTAATATTTTCATTCTAATATTACTATTTTACATTGAAACCATCAATACTGTTAATTTTTAGGCCTGAAAATTTCTTTTAAATATTAAGCTTCATTATTTGCTTTTTTCTCCTGGCCTGATTACCGTTTCCCGTTTACAACTTAACACTGTAAAATATAGTTAACTCATATTTTTTAATTTCAACTCGCCAACCGCTCCTCTCTCTACTGTAACATCACTCCCATAGTTTCCAACAGTATCTTATACAAATATTGGTCGTCACCATAACTTTTGGACCACACACAACCAACGTGAAATACATTATGCATTTTAACATCATTTGCTTAAGAAATACTTGGGAAACAGTTTCTGGATGTTTCCCGAAATTAAGCGAAAGATCCTCAAACTGTTCTTGTTTAAAGTTTTTTTTTTGTACCAATATGGATAGAGCCCAAAACACAGTAATGTGAATCTCATGTAGTGAAGGCCATATATACTAGAATAGCAGAACTGTATCTAGTAATGCGCATTTTTCCCCCTTTTTTCCCCTAGCTAATCGGCGGTAGCTTAAGGACCTATTTCAGCTACGCCCGGACCGGTAGGTGAGCTCACGGGCTCCAACTGAGAGAGTTTGCTAGCTTCAGCCCTAGCAAGAGCAGTGCTTCACAGAATCTACCACCGGATTGGAATCACGACCCACTGAGAAGATCCGGCGAGAAACTCAGTGGGCTGTGTCTATGGGTGTTAGTTCGCTCGTCGAACTCTTCTCCGTAATCGACGAGCTCGACGAGTACGGTGACCGGGGGGTGCGCAAATAAATTCTACTAGACCATAGTAAATGGAAAACAAACTAGGTTATTAAACTAAGCATTAATTGTTGTTATTTTGTTTCGTGAACCCAGCAAAACAACCCGAAGGTACCCGTCGCCATAACAGCTTAATCGTTTGCCATTGCGTGCTAATTAATTAAAAACATTGGTCAATGTAAATTTTGGTAATATTCTCCTGGTTTTTAATGAAAAATTCAATAATAACTAAAATGTCTGTTCACAATAACAAAATGGTAGAATAATTTTTTTTTGCGATAGGCAGCGGCTTGGCTCTGCTCCTGGCATTGCTGAAGTCCATGGGCGACGGTAACCACTCACAATCAGGTGGGCCGTATGCTCGCCTGCCTACAAAGGCAATAAAAAAAAATCTCTATTATGTTCCATGTTCCAAATATTCGATCCAAGACAATCCGATAGGTTGATTTAAATTTCAATACCCACCTGTCCAATTCCTAATGATCGTCAATTACCACGAAACCATACGCCGTGGTGTTCTCACGACAAGACCACAGCTATCGGCGGCCGCTGCTTATGTTATAACAAACAAACTGTAGAAACGAATCAAGCGGTTTATCTCCATTATTTATTTCGTAATAATACACCTCGAAGCTGTTTCTAAATTACATTGAGAACAAAACTTGATTATGCGGATTTGTTTCAACTCATTTAGTCATCTGGTTTTGAAGCTCATGGAAATCGTAACGTGATTGTCGCCATCCATCTTCAGACATGAGGTCTAAGTCTCGGCAGTACTGTACAACGTCTGTAGCACCCTTCAAATCCATACGCACCACACTTCACACACGGGATAGTTGTACCTACCCGTACGAACTGACAATACGTCCTACCAAGAGTAATTACGACGACCTTGTGATAAACTTGAATTAGAGAAGCTCGTAATTTTGGGTCGCAAAAGCAAGCGCGACCTAGCCAAAACACCAGCCAAATGGTTAGATCTGGTTAAGAAAGCGGGTGGTAATAGTCTACAGTCGGTCCTTGTCACCCATGACGGAGCACTGGAAGAAAATCAAATGTGGTCGCGATCCTCAGTGCGTGATCCTCAGTCGCGTGAGGGAAAGATGTAAGAGAAGTGAGTGAAAAATGCTAGGTCACGTTGGTTGCACGTGGTGGCAACGGACCGATCACACTGGACTGGACTTGAAGAGTCCTACGTTCAGCATTGGACAGTGGACAGACTGAGATGATGAAGAATACTTACACATTTTATTGTTTTCGCCTCATTGATTTCGGTACCTGATTTTACTCTTTCATCGTAACAGTAATGCCGAATAAAACGGGCGTCTCATTTTTAAGGCCATGATTCCTCCTAAATGTACCACGTATATTTCTCTATTGTGATTATAATACCATAGATCACGCCTTCAATTTGTATTTAGAAAATATTATATTATTATGATAACCACCAAATAACAGTAGAGGTAACAGTTTATGATAAGCGTTGACATGTCATACGGAACGACGCGATTTTCCTTCGTGACTTCAAACCAACAAGTTTAGAGAATATGGGCTTTGTTAATGACAGGGGTCTTTTTGATTGAGCCTCGTCGTGCGACGGTCACCCGACCGTGTCCGGCTGTTGTTTTGCGGTCGACCTGTGCGTAAGGTTATACATATTTTGTTGATTATCTTTGACTATAACCAGCGTTGCTTATAAATAACTTTCAAAATACTATGTAAATTGAATTTATTTGGCAAGGGAAGAGCTGGAATTCGGCGCTTATATGCCACTAATGTGTGGAATATTATACTAAATAGTATAGTATATAGTATTATTTTGGAAATATTATAAGAATATGAACATTACTATTCTTTTACTTTTTAGTATACTATTTAGTATAATATTCCACACATCAGTGGCATCACAGTATATTTTTTAAATTGATAATCTAAATTTAAGTGTAAATGGTAATGATTATAAAATGCATATCATAGAAACAAAAATTGATGAAGTAAAAGAAGTAACAGAAAAGTTCCTGCTTAAGCAATGCTATTGCAATTGCAATGGATATTCCACTCTAGATATAACCCAAAGAGGGTTGACGTAAGACAGGCCGATCGTAAAACTCATGCCAAATCTCTATGCAGTAGGACAGAGCTAAGAGGAAATGCTGCCCCTAGTCCATATAATATGGGATAAGGGCAAGGAGAAGAAGAACTATAGTATATAAACGTAAAACTAAGTAAACTAATGAAGTACCCGTAAAATATGACCACGAATACTTTGTAATTGGCACTGGAGCGAATTATAAGCGCACTAGCATGTACCAATGTAAATAACCGTTAACTATTTATGTGAGGATTTTTTATTTATTGCTTAGATGGGTGGACGAGCTCACAGCCCACCTGGGGTTAAGTGGTTACTGGAGCCCATAGACATCTACAGCGTAAATGCGCCACCCACCTTGAGATATAAGTTCTAAGGTCTCAAGTATAGTTACAGCACTACCCCACCCTTCAAACCGAAACGCATTACTGCTTCACGGCAGAAATAGGCTGGTACCTACCCGCGCGGACTCACAAGAGGTCCTACCACCAGTAAGTACAAGGGCACTTGTAACTATTTATGGAATAAAATAAGAACAAACAAAAAGTATGTTGCTGAATTGATGATTGATTGAAGATAAACAAAAAAATGTAAAAAAAGCAAATCGGCATCTAAATTTAAATACAGCACACAAAAAAAGCCCATAAACACAACAATAAGTAACAAATTATTCAACATAAGCTCCGCTACTGTTTCGATTATTAGAACTGTCAAAACAAAACCACAAATTTTGTTGTAACAATTACACAACAATAACAAGTTCTTACAAAATCGATTGTTGTCGGAATAACTGACACATATTTGTCATCCCTTTTTTTTGTCAAAGTCCGTTTTTCTTACAATGGCTTTGACGCTAGGATCGAATGACCACGGTATTACAAAAGGTTAAGCTTCCTATTTTCAACCTTAGTTTGGACATTCATCTGTTTGTCAATTTTTTTAAATAAAGTGTTAACTTATTTAGAAAATAATATTTTTTATCACTTTATTCGATTAATTCTTACATTCTATTACATATTGCATTTGTAACTTTACTTACGGAAGTTTCTCTGCGCTTCTGCCTAATTCCCATTTTGGGCACTGGTTATGTTTACTTGTACTAATACTGTCGTTCTGCCGATTTCTTTCGTGAATCAATCACATGTTCTTGTAACTGACTCTTCGACTAACTGTCAATAAAAGAATAACGGACAAGCTTATGAACTTTAAAGCATTTAACACCATGCAGACCGTCGTCTGACTATCTATGCTCTTAAAAATAGAGCTTGTTGAAATGTTAAATCCACGTGAAAGCTACTCAAAAACACTTGTTTCAAACTAGAAGACAAATGTACAAAACCTTTTTCTGTACCTATTTTTTCTAATGATGAGCAGACGTCCTTACGGTTTACCTAGTATTACGTATTTGTGGTGTGACATAATTTCCGTTTACGTTATTGTAAACGGAAATTATGTCACACCATTGTGAGTCTCAGAAGGCTATCCCAACCAAGCAGAACTTATAACTACCTAATCAACATCAGCTCGCTGAGTTTCTTGCCGGATTTTCTTAGTGGGTCGCGATTCCGATTCGATAGTAGATTCATTCGCGGAGCAGCTACTCTTGAGTTATTAGGTCTCCTTTGTAGGCGCACGGGCAGATGTTTGCAAATCCAACCCTCCAACTCCTCCTGACTGAGGCTTTGCTCGCCCATACATATTCTGATGAAACTGGAAAGGCCAACAGTAATAGCCCAATCCTAAAAAAAAAGAAAATTTGGCCGTGTTACTTCCTATTGAACAAGCTCACAATATGTAATAACACCAGTCGTTTCGATATTTCTCTCTATTCTATATGATATTTTCAAATCGCTAAAGCTCAAAAAACATTAATGGGCAGCGGCCTAGCTAGCCGCTCTCATTGCTGACGTCCATGGGCGACGGTCATCACTCACCGTCTGTCTACAAAGGCATAATAAAAAAAAATTCATGACCTACCAAAGGAAATATTTAGAATTTGTAGTATGTACTTCCTATACAAATACTTTTTTAACGTTCACTCAATACCTGTGCTAGTAGTAGTCGGTAGCCGACCGCAAATTTGTCAGACCACCTTGCAGTTAAACGTAATTTATGGGTTCCAAGCCGGGAAGTGGACGTAAAACCGTGTTGTTGCATAATCTACGCAATTTATGAACGTTTTGTAAACATTAGTGCGCTTTTCGTTTTTTGTTTGAGCAACTTAATTAGTGACTGATATCTCCATATTATAAAATAGCTTATAAGTTCGGCCGTATAAATAAATAAACGTACATATTCTATCAAAAGGTTCATAATACTATTGGTGTGAATACGAAGATTTGATTTCTACATGAGTATAACAAGAGAAGAAAACTTTTGAATCGTTCGAAAACTCATTAGTGTCGTGCAACAGCAGAGAGACGGGTCCCTATAATCGGAACCTAATGACTGCTTCGCGGCAGAAATAGTACGGGTAGGTACTATGAGCTGACGATCGCAGTTCGCTGGTATACGCAAATGAAGATCTTTTGATGCTATTCTGGCTCCACATAACTGACTGAGCTACTGAAAATACTGCGGAGGTATCGACAAATCTTCCACTGATCGGCTGAAATTACGTTATTACTGGTGGTAGGACCTCTTGTGAGTCTGCACGGGTAGGTACCACCACCCTGCCTATTTCTGCCGTGAAGCAGTAATGCGTTTCGGTTTGAAGGCTGGGGCGGCCGTTGTAACTATACTGAGACCTTAGAACTTATATCTCAAGGTGGGTGGTGCATTTACGTTGTAGATGTCTATGGGCTCCAGTGACCACTTAGCACCAGATGGGCTGTGAGCTCGTCCACCCATCTAAGCAATAAAAAAATAAAACTCGGTAGACCGATAGTCCGAATGCTGTTGTTCGGAACTTGTATAAATGCAAAGTTATCTTGATAATAATAATAGCGCGAATCAAGCATCTTTCAAACTTTTTCTTTCTAAACTTCAATAGGTAGATAGGATTATCCTAATTAACAAGGTATGATTGTTTCGAAATTTGCATAGGGCTGAATATTTAAAAACTTGTATAAACAGTCCAAATCATTGATCATCATCATCATCATCGGCCTTTATCTGCCCACTGCTGGACATAGGCCTTCCCCAATGCCTTCCACAGAATACGATCCTCCGCCTTCCGCATCCAACGACTTCCCGCCGTGCGCACTAAGTCGTCGGTCCACCTGGTTGGAGGACGCCCCACGCTCCTGGTACCCATCCGTGAATCATTGATGCCATCTAAATAATGCCTACCACTGGTGGTAAGACCTCTACTGATGGTAGGACCTCTCACTGGTGGTAGAGCCTGTACTGGTGGTAGGACCTCTTGTAAGTCCGCGCGGATAGGTACCACCATCCTGCCTATTTCTGCCGCGAAGCAGAAATGCGTTTCGGTTTGAAGGGTGGGGCAACCGTTGTAACTATACTGAGACCCTTAGAACTTACGTCTCAAGGTGGGTGGCGCATTTACGTTGTAGATGTCTATGGGCTCCAGTAACCACTTAACACCAGGTGGGCTGTGAGTTCGTCCACCCATCTAAGCAATAAAAAAATAATAAAAAATCGAATTACGGTATCTTAGACGGAGAGTGCTTTCCTTACGTGTTTCGGACATTAAAAAAACCAATAGGTTTCCGAACATCGCGTCATTAGATATGATTTATCATTTAAATTGTTCGTTTCCGCTCATTCGAATTTTACTACCTGAATGAATTAATTCAACATCGAATCAATATTATCTCCTAAATCGATCACGCCCGTGGAAAATCGACCAGAACCTATTTGAAATCTGCACGTGAGCCAAAGATCGGTCCTTGTATTAAAGAGAGGAAATCCGGCGTCCATTGTTGCATCCGATACTTACGCACTTTACCTGACCGACGCATAAAAGAACGGAACAGAATAGATCCTCTTACTCCAATACTTTTTATCATAATTATACGGTGTCAATCTTTTTAGATTATCTGTGCAATAAAAAATATAAAAAAATATATGCATATATATGAGTTTGCAACGGTCGCATTTATTATACAAGTTTTTATGCAAAAATTCCCGGTTTAATTTTCTCACGTTAGCGTTAAGCATTTTTTATTTCTTTTTTTGTTGTATTTTATTCTAATTTCGTAATGAGGGTTTAATTTGAGTGAGTACCCTTTGGGGTTTGATTCCGCGGATTTTTTCCACGCACAAAGTTGTTTAGAAAAACAACAGCTCGTAACACGGTTGTCGCAAAAAAATAATTACTTTGTTGATTTATGCATTTGCAGTTGTGCATACGTTTCGTTAGGATCATTAAAACCGGCTTAAAAAAACTGGCATAAATGGAAAATATTATAAATTAAAATAGTTGATTTAATACAGGCAAGCTTCATCTTTAAGGATTTTTTTAAAATAAAAACATTTTTTTTATTATTTTTTTATTGCCTAGATGTGTGGACGGGATCACTGCCCACCTGGTGTTAAGTGGTTACTGGAACCCATAGACACACACAACGTAAATGCGCCACACACCTTGAGATATAAGTTCTAAAGTCTCAGTATAGTTACAACGGCTGCCCCACCCTTCAAACCGAAACGCATTACTGCTTCACGGCAGAAATAGGCGGGACGGTGGTACCTACCCGTGCGGACTCATAAGAGGTCCTACCACCAGTAGGTACCTATAGTGTAACTATTTGAGAAAATAATGCATTAAATTTCACTAAAAAGAAATATGTACGCCGTAATTGATCATTGTCAATATTAACTTTGCTTTCCAATAATGCCTTGTAAAAAAGCAATTTAGTCTTATATCTTAATTAAATTGTCTTCTTGAAAATCTTGTAGATTAATTTGTAGCTAAATATTTGTATTATAAATATGCTCAATTTCTTAATAAGCAAAATTAAAATATTGATTTTCCCATCTTCAACCGATTTAAACAAAAAAAAATGCACTGCCAATCGCTAATCAAAATTTTTGCAAACTTTAAAAACTCGTACGAACGCTCCTGCAATTTTTTTACTTTTTTGTCATGTACGACTATCAGACAAAAGGCGACCGCATCTTCCATTGTGCATCCAAAGAAATAAATTAAACTATCCTTAGGGGGAATTTTACCGTTAATTCTAATCTACATGAAAAAAAAACATAAAAAACAAGGCCGCCTGTGGGAACATTCTCTTAAAAAAGTTTTTGAACAGGAAGTTACAGTAAGTGTAAATATGGGGCAGAAAATGTGTCGACAGTTATAAGAAAGATTTATTACAATAGCCTCATAACATTAAATGTTCTTAGACAGCAGTCAATACAGGTATATAGGATATGTAGCCTTTGTCCAGAGCAATTAAGGGAAACATTTGCTGACAATTTTGATTACGGGTAGGTATAGAGGCTGACAAACATCACCGATACAATTAATAATCTTAACTAATTTTGATACGAAATTTGAAATTGAGTACTGAATGTATTCTGAACACTGAACTGAATATTAAAAATCCTCCGGAAACAATAACGGTTTACTTCCTCAAAAAAAAGACGAAAAGAGAAATTTAAAAAATCATAATGTCTTTTATTAACGCGTTCATCAATTCCAGCGGCTGTCAAATTTTACAACTACTTGAGATAATCTTATTTTAGACGAATCCGCATATTATAAACTTAATTATAAACAACTCTACAATTTATAAATGACAATTTATGTCAATTAAAATACATACTTGTATAATAGATTCAACATTCAAAACCGAATTTTACAAATGCTAATGAATTTTAATCGCGATTCTTAATGACATTGGAGTTAGTTGGTAAAAATAAAAAAACGTTAGACAAATTTTCGATTAAAATATTAACTTTAAGTATTTATAATAAAACGCTAACTTAAATGCTCGAAATAACTGGAAATTTTCAACTAAGCCTTATTGTTTAAGAATTTGACAACCGCTGACCACATACCCACGGATACGGATAGAGCCCCTCGTGTTTTTTTTCATCCTTAAAGCACCATAGAGTGTTTACAAAAACATATGCGCATTTTTTAAAGACACATCTTCGGCAGATTCAAGGTGCGCGCGATTTTATTGTTAGAAAGACATCGCCGAGGGGTTTTTAATATTTCTGTAAGTACGTTTTTTTATGTGCGAGTCTGTTTTTTAAGTTTTCTCACGCGGTGATGTATTGAAAATCAGATCTGTGGGTAGATACATCCGACCGTCTTTGTGTATTAGATATATGATTCGAAAAATGCATTGAGCGAACTCAAGTGGGAATGTACCTTTATTTGTGACAAGTCTAAAATAATTTTGCAGTAAGACGAATTATTAAAAGTAATTTAAAAGATGGAAATTTAAAAATCGAAGTGAAACTGAACATTTTGAAAACTGCTAAACTCTATCGACGGTCGATAATATATTCTAGAAGAATTAATTATTACATGTTTAGATTTGATATTTGGGGTAATTTCAAAAACATACATTCTCCTATCGTGAACTATTTAACCTATATAAAGGACAGTAAGCCAACAATTTCTGGATTCTAGTAAATATTAAACAAACATAGTATCATAAAACTAATAGTATATATTATAAGGCAAAGAAAAAAAAAGAAAAAAAAAGTCGTTACGAAACAAAAAATCAAGCGATAACATTCGCTCGTTTTCATTATTTACAATTGCATAACTTAAATGGGTCCCGCATATTCATTACGGTTGAGAAAAAAAAACCCGTAATTTAATATAAACTAGATGACAAAAATACGGCCAATGATTCATTGAAAAAAGGCCCCGAAAAACGGCTGGGGGAGCTACCGGTCGAATGAAAAAATAAAAAGGGGGTGTTATAAAAACAATTGAAAAAATCCTTTAGCCATTATCGTCGGCTAACAGCTAACTGGGCTAGGAGACAGGCGGGTAATTTTTATTTTAAACTGATTTATGGATCTGATGTTGTTGTTTTTAGATTTTTTTCAGAATGAGTGATAAAGATAAGTGAAAATTATTTTGAAACACAAAATGCTCGTACCATGTTTAGTGACATTACATCGCCTTGGATTAGCAGTCTGTGAAAACCAGGTTCGATTCTCGGTCAGACTTAGGTAATATATTTATGTGAGACATTTGATATGTTCAGGACTGTCTGTATGCTTACTACTGGACTGTGTAAATATAATATAATATAATATAATATAATCTTCAAACGAGGCTTGTGGAGAGTATTAAGCGGTAGGCAGCGGCTTGGCTCTGCCCCTGGCATTGCTGAAGTCCATGGGCGACGGTAACCACTCACCATCAGGTGGGCCGTATGCTCGTCTGCCTACAAGGGCAATAAAAAAAAAAAAAAAAAAAAAAAATAATATTATAACTGTAATTGTGACTGTATATAATGATACAGTATGTGAATAAATAAATGAATTTAAAATTATACTTTAAATACGAATTCAGAAACTGCTCTTTATTTGAAGGCGGCTCTAATTTCAATTAAATAGATACCTAAAAGTTAAACTCTTTCCACGAAATATGGTATGGCCTATTCCGATCACCCATTCCAGTTTGAGTCCCGTGAGCTCACCTACATGTTAGGGCGAAGCTGAAATAGCCTCTCAAGGCTATCAGCATAAGTAGGAAGAAAAAAATAATATCACCCATGTTTTTTCCTGCATATAGTAACCTCGAGGGGCTATGTTAGGTTCACCGACGGGTAGGTGAGCTGACAGGGAACAACCTGGGAGAGTTTTGTTGATACTGGCCCTAGTAAGAGCAGTGCTTTGCAGAATATATCACTGGATCGAAATCGCGACGCACTGAGAAGATCCGGAGACGTTCCACGAGTGGTCCGAGAAGACTTCTATTATGTAAAAAAAAAAAAAAACTAGAAAATATTATCTATTTCCGAAATCGCATATTTTGAATTTGAACATCGAACAAAATTACGCGGTACAATTTTTCTTTAAATTTTTTTTTTTCGTTGTCTATTTCATTATTGCCGCCGAGATCGCTTTAATAAAAGTCCAATGTTCTATATCGAACATCAAATTCGAAGACCTTGACGTGGCCAGTGCTGGGAACGAAGTAGGCGTGCCCACAAACATTATAGATATCGCTCTATTTCATCACAACACTGAGAATGACACGATCTTTAGTGAACGACAGTCTCGACACAATGCCGTGTTCATCCCTTTCACTTTTATCGAGCTATGTGTCAATTGAACCTCTTGTTCTATTGTCTGTCTTTGATATTGAATTTTCGGTATAAATATTTCGGTCTTAGCAGTCTACAAGGGCTTAATATTGAACTTTATCTACGAAATTGCCGTTTAGAATACCGAAAAACATTTTTTTTATTTATGTCAATCAAACTATCCACACATGCTATCGATGTATCTATGTCAGTACAGTGGTAATCTTTCGATGTCCTTCTTAAAGAAGTTAGGAGTACGGGAGACAATAAGCTCTTCAACAGCATTTTATACTGTCTTTTTTTTTCGACATCTACAACGTAAATGCGCTACCCACCTCTAGATATGAGTTAAGGTCTCAGTATACAACGGCTGCCCCACCCTTCAAACCGAAATGCATTATTGCTTCACCACGGCAGAAAAAGGCGGGGTGGTGGTACCTACCCGAGTGGACTCACAAGAGGTGCTACCACCAGTAGTATAGAATTTTCGGGTATAGAATTTTCTCTGCCAAGCAGTTGGTCCAAATGAGTTTTTAGGGGTAAATTTTCGTTTGGAGCATTGCGTGCTAAACCAACATTACCGCTTACGATTATCAAAAACAATCCATTTTTTAACAAATCTGTTCAAAATCCTTTTGTTTCTTTGTCATTTTTTCTAATTTACTTGAAAATATAAATATTTTTATAATTAAATTTATTTGAATTTAGAATTTATTGCCAGCCGCTAATTACGTTTCCAATTGCGTTTAATTACATTTCAAAATACCAGTCTTGAACTTCATAAACCTTTTTTTTTTTAACGCTGGGGAATCCATTTACGGATACCCGGTCGAGGGGGGTAACGGACAGGTTATGTCGGATTCCGGCGCCTCCTGAGAGGAAGAAGGGGAGAAGAGAAAGGCCGAGGTCCTTCACCTCCCCCAATTTCTCACAGGAGACTACGCCTTGAAAAAGGCGCGCGAAGCACTTGCCCCGCAGAACGACTACCGACTAAAACCCATAGAGCTCCACGACACCGACTACACGAAACTTACGGTACCGCAGTGCGCGCCGAAAGTCTTGCCTTAGCCGGTACGAACTTCATAGACCTATATAATATTAAAACCGCTTTTACAATTGAATCTTGAGTTTTTAATGTAATTGCTTTTTTTTATTGCTTAGATGAGTGGACTAGCTCACAGCCCACCTGGTGTTAAGCGGTTACTGGAGCCCATAGACATCTACAACGTAAATGCGCCACCCACCTTGAGATACAAGTTCTAAGGTCTCAAGTATAGTTACGACGGCTGCCCCACCATTCAAACCGAAACGCATTACTGCTTCACGGCAGAAATAAGCAGGGTGGTAGTACCTACCCGTGCGGACTCACAAGAGGTCCTACCACAAGTAGAAATAAAATTTAAGCTAACACTAAAACTAGTACTAACACTAACACTAAAATTTAGGCAAATATCCATATATTAATACGTGAAGCAAAAACTTTATATCCCTTTTTACGAAAATTGCGCGGACGGAGGAGTATGAAATTTCCCACACTTATAGAGAATATAGAGAAGGAGTACAGAATGCTAATATATATTTTAATTATGCATAAAAATACCTTAAATCAATAAATAAAAACGTTACACACACCACCATGTATATGCCACAAACACACACACACATTTAAATACTCTTTATTTATTGTCAAACTTTTGTTATTTCTTCAAGTCTGTGGTCAAATTGAGAATATGTTAATACATATTGTTTATCTTTAATATTATTTGTCTATAGTGGAGTCTTGGCGAAATCTATGATTATAGAAATATAATAAATAGCCTGTGACAATAGAACCATAATAATGGTAAAACTTATAATTTTAATTAGTTGTAGTCGAATTTCGACTACTGTGGGACCACTAGTTAAAATAAAATAAGCGACATCAGACAGGAACGAAGTTCCTTATTATAAAAATATTAATTTTAAGTTCTATTCGAGGTATCAAGAAAACAAAATTGGAGGTTTCGCAACAACCCACGGTCATTCGATAACGTGCGAACTTATTGTGGTACACTTCATTCACGGTAGTTTGCATAAGAGTTAGTGTATTGCGCAAATGAACGCTCTGAGATCGTGGTCAATGAATGATAAAAAATATGTTATTTTTTATACGTTATTACAAAGTTAAGTCGTACATTGTGTGCATTAGTAATAAAAATCTTACGTTACGGACGTTTTTTCCCGGTTAGGGTACCCCTCCCCATCATCCCACGAAAGAACTTCGTTCTAAAAGTCAATCAACAAACACCAATAGAGCTGTTATTGAAATTAAAATCGAGAGGAAAACGTGGACTCACGTTTTTTTCTTCAGCAGATGTTAAAAAACCCACTAACGAACTATGGTACTCTGCGACATAAATTATTTAAATATGACTTGTAACATTGCACGTATGCATAAAAGGGTTGAAAAAAATCTGAGGGTCGTTTTTTTTTTATTCAAACGAGGGGTCAGGAATGTGTCGTTTGGCTGGCTAGCTTTAGTCACGGATTCAATACTGAATAATAGTTTAAATTACTGTGTATTTTCGCACGACGATTTGGCTAACGACTGATTCATTGTTTATTCTGTATTTTTAAGAGGAGATTTTTATTGTTGGATGGCAATTCATATTTTGGTTCATTTTGGGAATCTTTTTCTATTCGTTTCTTTGAGAAACGATCGTAAGGCGGTAATGTCCGTCTTAAGGACTGCTGTTAAGAAGACAAAACTTATATTTAGATTTTTATTGCCCCTGTAGGTAGAAAAAAAAACGATATAGCGTGTCGCAGAATCCATAACCACTTAGCAAAAAGTAGGCCTCAAATCGTAATCTTTTAATCCGGTGCAATAAAAAAAATTAACACTTACATTACAAACCTAATCCATATGTTAGTAGTATGTGTGTCGTTTTAACGGTAGTAAGCGGCTCGGCTCTGCCCCTGGTATTGCTGAAGACCATGGGCGACGGTAACCACTCACCATCAGGTGGGCCGTATGCTCGTCTACCTACAAGGGCAACAAAAAAAAATGGTACCAATAAAATTCCGAAATTTCGAAATGGCATTTGAAATGTCGTTGATTCTACCAACAGAAGTCCTTTCTTAATATTGATACCGAACAATGAATCTGATCTTATCTGCGGGCCCACAAATCAAGCACGTTTTTTCGCGTATTCTTTGTAAACGCTACTTCTCGAATTCAATTTAAAATTGCACCCTTTTCGATACTGCCCGGTGGACAGGCACCCTTCCCTTTGACAGTTCTCAGGCGGTTTTTTATCTGTGCAATCCGCTGACTTTATCTGTTACGTGACGTTGCTAAAAAAATCGCGACCAGGTGTTTGTTGCCAGCAAAAAAAATGGTTTCCAAAAATGAAGTTTCTCTCGTACTTTAACGATGTGTATTCATTATGTATCATTTAAACGTACATACATATTAAATGTAGATATAGCAATCTATATACACATATATAAAAATTGCTGTTCGATAGTCTCGCTAAAACTCGAAAACGGCTGGACCGATTTGGCTAATGTTGGTTTTGAGTTATTTGTGGAAGTCCAGAGAAGGTTTAAAAGGTAAAATAAACATATAAAATAAATATGAAAATGCTTTAAATAAAAATAAAAATAACAATTTTGTTTTTCTTCTGATGTGTCCCCGTCGGACAGATTTGTTTTGTTTGTTTTAAGTCTATTTAATACAAAAGCTTAGGTCTTTTATTTATCGACTAGCGACCCGCCTTCGCTTCGCTTCGGAAACATTAAAACACAAATGAAACAAAAAAAAAAAAAAAAAGTGGCCTATGTTCATCAGGGACAATGTCGGCTTCTAATGGAAAAAGAATTTTTCAAATCGGTCCAGTAGTTTCGGAGCCTATTCGAAACAAACAAACAAACAAATCTTTCCTCTTTATAATATTATATATAAGTATAATATTAAGTATAGATTGAGGCACTACGAAGTCTGCCGGGTCAGCTAGTTATCTATAAAAATATAGCCATTGCTATTATTGCAACACCATTTTCCGACCGGCACCACTGCACTGGCCCAATTGCATACTTTTTATAATAATAAAACTTAGTTTTCATAGTTTAGATGTATTATATTTGACAGTCATTTGACAGATAACAATCATTAATTATAATTTGGATGTTTCTATAAATTATCTTGTAGAGGTTGTACCAGTACCTACTAATCTTGTCAACTTACTAGAAACTTTAAGTATCAATCATGAACAAAATATTTTCAATGTAAACATTGACACATTATTTCCTTCCTATGTAATTTTTGTAAATTATATTTATTTACATATATTTATTCATTTTAATTATTATATTGTATAAAAAAAAAACAAATTCAAAAGGACTTCTACTTGGATTTGCTACCAATAAACTACTGATACAGAAAGTATAGTAGTAATAACTAACTTATAAATTTATTAACTTATAAGCTACGAATAAATAATAAGTCTTAAAAGTCAGCAAGCAAAACAGTTAAATAGAATTTTCTTCTCTATTTTTAAGCCGATATTTTTGCTTTTTGGTAAGTACGTAAATAACGAGTGTCAAACGAGAATGAAATCAATAATATATTATATCTTTTTATAAATACGCAAGTTTTGTTTAAATATAAAAAAATAAATAAATAAATCGAAAGCCTAAAAACGAATCTAATTTGTGATTTTTCAGTAATTACGATCAGATTTCGACCACTGGACGAGCTGTTATACAGTTCAATTAAATTATCGATAGACAAGGCCATTTTTTTTATTATAGTTAAATTCTACTTATTGAGTGACCAGCTTTGGGCCTGTCTGACGTTTTGATTACCTGAACCCACAGAGAAGCAATTCAATGAAGTGACGCAGTAACTCATGCTGAAGTCTCGCTTGCATTAGATTGCAATGAAATAACTAAGCTACAAACTCGAATGAATAATTTAATTGAAACTTGAACATTCGACTCATAGTTAAATGAACTACATATTTACCATTCTTTTTATATATGTACAAACAAAAATAGGCACACACATTCTCCAAGTTGATTGTACATACACCCAAGTTTTTCCTTCTGTACCTGAGTATCTTATATTCCTTTCATCTTAAAGTAACTATCATACAATGATTCTGTTAATCCTTTCCTTTGTATCGGACATGTGTAACGCATCGTTACAGCCATTGTTGTTGACGGAAGACGAGATTTTTGAAATTCGTTCTTAATAGTACGTTTTTGTCAAAAATCGAGATATATTTAAAAAAAAAAACACGAATAGCCGTGCAATTTTTTTTTTAGATAAATATGAAAATAATACGCTAAATTTATTTGTTTCAATTATTATATTGTAATACAATGGGTATGTGGTCCAGCACTGTGATGTGAAATTGCTAAATACGAAATCGCAGGTTCGAAATTCAATTTTAAATTTTACAAAACTAGTAAATGCCTGTCGAATTCGTTGAAATAACTTCCAAAAATATGATAAACACTCGATCTTATTAAAAGGACTACCACGCCACCTATCGGCTGTTGATTACAGTGTACTAACACTTTCTTGAAGCACCAACGAAAACTGTCAAAGTTTCAACTCAACCAGACAATAGCGCTTGTATGTCAATCCAATATAATGCATACATTGATTTTATAATATTCTGTATACTAATTTATACTAACACTGATGAATGATAGTGAAAGTACAGATTTATTGCATGGATGGTTGAAAGAGCTCACTGTTCACCTGGTGTAAATTGGTTACAAGATCTCTTAGAAGTTACAACGTGAATCTCACCACCCAACTTGAAAGGTCAAGTCGGAGTTCCAATTGCATTGGTTTGAACGGATGTCCCAACCAACATGAACCTCGACTAAGTTGGGTGTAAGTGGTTTCGGCTGATAATACGCCCTGCCCCAGGTAAATTTGCAGTAGGCAGCGGCTTGGCTCTGTCCCTGGCATTGCTGAAGTCCATGGGCGACGGTAACCACTCACCATCAGGTGGGCCGTATGGTCGTCTGCCTACAAGGGCAAAAAAAAAGTCGGTTGGTGATCGCAGTACCCTGGTTGTCATATTTCAGACTCACACAGCTGACCACATGTTAAACTCATCTAGATTTATATCCTGATAATAAATGAAATTAGATGACAACATTTTAACTCCTATAGATTTAAATTAAGTTCTAAGTATAAATGAAACTAGATGATAAATCTTTGATGATCCAAATATTCTAAGGGAGATGAAGGCAGGGAGGCACTTTTTTTTTTATTGCCATTGTTGGCAGACGAGCGTACGGCCCACCTGATGGTAAGTGGTTACCGTCACCCATGGACTTCAGCAATACCAGGAGCAGAGCCAAGCCGCTGCCCACTGCCTAATACTCTCCACAAGCCTCGTTTGAAGAAGGACATGTCATAGCGCTCGGGAAACACCGTGGAGGGGAGCTCATTCCATAGCCGGATGCTAGTGCGGATGGCGTAAGATCCGGTTGCTAATTGTCGGAGACCAAAACCCATTGGTAGTATTAAATGACAAATTAGACATTACACCAACGAAATTACGCTTATAATTAGGCAAAAAAAAAGAATTCCGTTGAACCAAGTACCGATATCTAGATTCTGCGTACGACAACCTTAAAACAGGATAATCGTTTAAACATCGTTGAAAACAAAAACAATAGGCCGGTACACACGTGTTCGTTTAGCATTATCGATTGTCCTCTATATTGTCCTGTGCGTTGCATGCGGGCGCTCGTAAATGTGTTATCGGCGTGACGTCATGGGACAATGCGTTTTTTGTTTTACGCGATGTGTTCTATGCCTTATTGGTCTGATTGGTGAAGTCTTTGATGGGGATTGATGAGCTTCTCGAGAAGTTAATTCTAATGGTAGTTTTAGGCGGAAAGGCCTGCGACTTGTTACATAGCGTGTTTGAATACCCCAATTATTGCCGTAATGCAATCGTATATTTCACTTCGAAGTGAACGATCCCAATCGAAGACTTTGATAACACCTGTGAAGCCCTACTTAAATCGAAAACTCTTTGATTTTTATTTTGAAATGAGTATGCGACCACAGCCTCTGCGTTTACTTTTAATATCTTGTTAACTCATCCAGAATAGTAGTCACCACTATCAAAGCAATTGCCTTCTTCTTTCCCAATGTCTATATGCTCTTCATTCTAAAAGATAGTTTTTTTTACAAGAGAGCCTAGTTTATTAGCATTTTCAAATAAATATAAATTTAGCCTCGATTTGGAAAGCAATTTCACCACTGCGAAGAGACAGAAAGAAACCCAGTACTCTTTCCGTTTCGGGTATATGCTCTGTATATGTCACAATGTGTTCAGTGGGAGTGACAACATCAACTTTGATAAGGGCTCCAATGAGCATTTAACACTAGCAAACGTATAATGTATTCAATTTAGTGCCTAATGTTGATTTCATTTCTGCTATAAATATGTCCATCAGTCAAGAAAATTCTCAATAACAAACTAATTAAAAACAACATAACAGAAATATAATATGAATTTTATTGGATTTTCTATTGATAATAGTGTTGGTTTCGAAAATACCACCAGCAGTGAAGCACATTAAATGAACGGAAAGGAATTACTTAAAGGAAAAATCGAACGTAAACATTATCAATTAGTTGAATTGAAGGTATTTCTATGATGATGTCTCGGAATGCTTGAAAGTAATATTTCATTTTTATGGTATTCATTTATATAATTAGTCTTCATACAAATCAATTTGAATTGATATGAAACCTCTTGTAAATATGTTTTCGTAATCAAGTCGTAAATATGATGATGATTATAATTTTGTTTGATTGGGCAGGCAGACTATCACAGTTTATCTGGTCTTCACCTACCAGGACCATCACCATCAGCCTGTATCTCTCCACTGCTGGATGTAGGCCCCTCCCATAGTCCGCCACAATGAACGATCCTCCGCTTTCCGCATCCAATCTTCTCCACCATATCGCTGCAAGTCATCGGTCCACTGGGCAGGGGACGCCCAACGTTGCGCTTACCGGTACGTGGTCTCCAGTCCAGAACGCAACTGCTCCATCGGCCATTGGTTCTGCGACAAGTATGTCCGGCCCATTGCCACTTCAGCTTGCTAATCTTTAGGCTATATCGGTTACTTTGGTTCTTTGACAGATTTCCTCATTTCTGACTCAATCCATCAAAGTAACTCTGAGCATACACTTTTCCATAGTACGCTGAGTGATTTTGAACTTACGAACCAGACCTACGGTCAGCACAAAGGACCATCTATCGGACCAAGACCATCAGACATCACAAAATGAATGCCTTGAGACATGAAAAGGAATACACTAATTCTACCGATAAAACGTAGAGTACCTAGTGAAATAGATGTAAAATTGAAATAAAAAAACATTCAGTTCTCACGCGTAATCTTCCTGCAAACATATCGGACTGGGCAGATGTACGAATTGATAAAAACGATTCTACAAAAATCACCATGAGAACAACACTAAACCTTACCTATGACCCCGGGCGATTCGAGACTTGGACTGTTAAAAAAATAAATTACACAGCCCAAAGAAGAAAAGAAACTATTGTTTGACTAAAAAACTCAGGGGTGAGTTACCTTACAATTTGAATAAAGAAATAAAAAATTGTGGGGTGGCACACAAAAAACTTGGTCCCGTAAGCCGGTGTGCGATTTTTAGGACACTGGAATTTAATATGCATAGTTATACTATTGCAAATTGATTTTTCTCCGTTCTCACGGGGCTGGGAGCGGCATTGGTAGCAGTTATTATTTATTTCATCAGAAAAATATAAAATAAATCTGTATTTATGGAACGCAATCTTACCTTCAAAGACATTATTTTCGTAATTACAACTAACAAATTAGTATTTGGATAGCAATGAATTTAAAACATAGATACAAAGATTTTAAGTAATTTCAACAGTAATTTATATAGGTATAATAGTACTAGGGATTGGGTGTATTATACGCCCGCTTTTGTTTTTTCCAGTCGGGACGTCATTGATACATATTTTCTTTATAAAGTTGGGCGATGGCATTAACATTATGGTTTTTGATTGGCTTTAGTAACCACTTATACTAACCCGAACCGTGAGCACACATCTAGAGCAATAAATGAATTAAAAATCTCTGAAAATATGTTTTTTTTAAATAACATTTTACAAGTATGTAGTTCGAACATTTAAGAAGTAGGTAGTTTGAACGTTGAAAAAAAATGTTAACCGGTTATCAGAAATCGAAGTCCGGTACAATTGATAGTCTCATCATTCGATACGGATAACCAGGGCGTTACACTCACTACGCCACGTTAGATTAGAATCGTGAAAATTGCTTATACATTGGTAATACAAGAATATAGCATTTAGGTAATATTGGCATTCGACAAAAGTCCTATAATCGATGAAATATTATATCTGATCTAACAAGCCCCTATGGCTAATCCTAGGGTACTATATACGTAAATGAATATCTGTCGCTTTCTTCTTGTTCTTCTAGCCAAGAATGAAAGGCAGATTCGTAGCAAAATATCCAAGCAAATCACTACGTAGCGCCTTGAGTTCTAGTACCAGCATCTAAATATATTACAACACAATACATGTAAGTACCACATAAGGTACGTTTGTGTGTTATCGTTGTTTGTCGTGTATTTACGCATTCTTATGCAAATTTCAAGCGACCGCTTAAGTACAAACCTATGGTACAAACACGTGCCCCGGTATATTATAAATGGAATTTAGACTGTAGATCTTTAGATGTGTCCTTTTCACTTATGTAGTCCAAAGTTGAAAAGTTATTTTCTTAAGTTCTGGTAGAGGCTTGTGACTAGAAAAGCTCATGATCCGTCTTGCATTAAGTTATTTCGCAACTTCGATAATAAAGTGAATTTTGCAATTTCGCTGAGATCATATTAACAGATGTACTTTTTATCTGCTGCTTAGAAACACTGCGTTGGTCCACATTGTTCACAGAGTTCATCCATACTACCTGGAGTCACTGCGTTCATCCATACTACCTGGAGTCACTGCGTTTATCCATACTACCTGGAGTCACTGCGTTCATCCACAGTGTGTTTCTAGAGATCTTTTTGCCAAGTACCATCCGGCTTTGGAATGAACTCCCCTCCACGCTGTTTCCAGAGCGCTATGACATGTCCTTCTCCAAACGAAGCTTGTGGAGAATACTTAACGGTAGGCAGCGGCTTGGCTCTGCCCCTGGCATTGTTGAAGTCCATGGGTGATGGTAACCACTGTGTCTGTCTACTAAGGCAAAAAAAATATCTTTTTTACCACATACCATACGGCAATGGAATTAATTTCTTTCCTCAGTGTTACGCAAGCGCTACAATAAGTCCTTATTCAAATGGTAAGCAGCGGCCTAGTTGTGCTCCTGGCGTTGGGCGCGTCCATACCGTCACTACTAACTATCAGTTGGGCCGCATGATCTTCAGCCTACAATGCTGTTAATGGTCTTCAAAATTCGAACATTCGAGATTAAGGTGATGGGCGATACGGAAAACATCAAGACAGTGATACATTCATTTGGGTTCGTCTTAAGTAAGCATGCTTATGAACAACGTACGCATAAATAATTCCCTTTCTCATACAAATTAATAGGTTCATTCCTGTATAGTCGATATGTCATTTGATCAAGCGGTAGTCAAGTTACCAAATCCGTGAATAGGAAAGAAAAAAAAAACGAACATAAAACGCCAGTACGCGCAGATGTTATGTCCAGTTTTTTAATGCTTTTTGTTGTAATTATTCAGAATGCACCGTTATACGGCTTTTTTTGTGTAATAGATCAAATTGTCGACGCGGACGCGATTGTTTTGTTTGTGTTATTGATGGTTGGGTATCTGACAGTTATGGTCTTTATTCACAAACACAGATTTTCCCTTAGTCAATTCTGTTATCGAGATTCAGGTGCCATTCGTGAAGATTAAATAACCTGATAACAAAATTAGAGTAAAATGTGTCTAATTGAATTACAGCGGGAATCATTATCATCAGCCTATAGCTCCCGTCACCGTCCTCGTCGAACCCGTCGCTTGCGACGAAGGGCTCGACGAGCGAATTAACCCATAGACACAGCCCACTGAGTTTCTCGCCAGATCTTCTCAGTGGGTCGCGTTTCCGATACGGTGGTAGATTCTGCGAAGCACTGCTCTTGCTAGGGTTCTTGTTAGCAACGTCGTCAGGTTTGAGACCCGTGAGCTCACCTACTAGTTAAGATTACGCTGAAATAGTCTCTCAAGGCTATCTAGCTAGCTAGCTAGCTAGCTTAGGTAGGGAAAATAAAATAATAAGAAAGATTAACTATAAAATCTCACAGCAGGAAAGAGGTTAAATCAAACATTAGAAGACAAACACCGGCGTTTCCTTTGACCACATTAATCGCGCCTTTATCAAGTGGGAACAGCTAACGATTGTTCACATCTTATCTGTAGCAGGTAGACTAACTAATAGCTACTAGCTACTAGACGTAGGCCTCTTTAATTCCCCACCACTGAGCACCATTCTCGGCTTCTCCCACCCAGCCCTTTTCGCAGCAATGAATGTCGTTACCGATATTGATTGCAGTCTTAATTATGAAAATTACGGTTGTCCTACCAAGATACTAAAATCTAATCATGACATCTTTAAATTTTGCATGCATAGTAGTGTAGTCGTCATGTACATGTGTACTTTGAAGTCGTCGTGGCCTAAAGGATAAAACGTCCGGTGCATTCATATTGAGCGATGCAACGGTGTTCGAATCACGCAGGCGGGTACCAATTTTACTGATGAAATACGTATTCAACAAATGTTCACGATTGACTTCCACGGTGAAGTAATATCATCGTGTAATAAAAATCAAACCCGCCAAAATTATAATTTGTGTAATTACTGGTGGTAGGACGTCTTGTGAGTTTGTACGGTATCACCACACTGCCTATTTCTACCATGAAGCAGTAATGAGTTTCGGTTTGAAACGTGGGGAAGCCGTTGTACTATAAAAACTGAGACCCTAGAACTTATATGTCAAGGTAGGTGACGGCATTTACGTTATAGATATCTATGACCTCTGGTAACCACTTTAAACCAGGTGGATGGTGAGCTCGTACACCTGTCTAAGCACGAAATTAGAATTAAACATATTAGTTATAGAAAGTCATAAGTAGTTCTGGGGACATCGACGCATGGAGGAGGATATTATTGGTTGGAGGATACCGTATAGCTCTAACTTAATAGCATCAATAGGAGAGGCGCGGGCGCATCTCTGACTCACTAAGTTTGGACTATCAGCACTAAACGAATGCATTGCGAAACAGATTGTGTGGGCGAACGAACTAGCTAAATTATTTATTGGCTCACTGCTTAATCTTAGCGTTTAGTTTATCAATTAAACAATGAAGAGTTTCGTTTCTGCTTACCTAATTTATCTTTCTAGTTAGAATTTTAGTGTGTGTTTTGATGCGAGAAACTTCTTGTTACCATTTCAAGTAGCAATTAAAACATTACCTTTTATATAAGTTTTCCTAATGACTATGTTTTTTTTTTCAATTCATAATTGAGGCCATCGGCGCAAAAGTGGTGTAACCCACAATCTTTTGTATTCAAACTTATTTGACATATATTGGAATTTATTTAAAATATAAAAATATAAAATAATAAATTTTGACGCAAAACCGGCCCGGCCCATCCATAGTTTCACCCAAACATAACAGATAACTTTGTAAATATTATTTTTGCGCGTATTGTTTTTTTGCTTACTCAAATTCAAATTCATGAAAATTCAAACCTAATTGCCTCCATGCTAACTATGGTAAGCTTAGGCCACTTTTGCGCCGGCCTCAATTTATCACTGCTTCATGGCAGAAATAGGCAGGACTATGGTGTGTGAGGTCGCTCACTGTAACAATAAAAATCAATATTTTGATTTTCATTACACGATACTACGCTACGTGCCTTTATAACTTGTAACGCTTCTAAATTAATACATTCATATTTTAATAGTTGTTGATTATTATATTCATCATAAATTTTATCAACGACGAATATTTACAAATCATTCAACTCCTATCCGTGACGCTTCGACTTTCGTATCTCATGCAAATTCATTCGAATCACAATGAATCCTGTTTGTACTCAACGTACAAACTTAAATTCATTTTTGAGATTTTATCACCGTGCCTTATGCCTTTAAAAATAACGTTCGTTTTCAAATACCACCAATTCAATTAGTGAAGTTTATAGATGTTCATTATATTGATATTAAAACTTTGAGCGTACGTACGTACATGACATAAGCTTAAGGTTGCCAAAAATAAAATGAAATAAATAAAATACAAAATAAAGTCTCACTTCGCAACTATCCAGAGTCCGTGTACTGACTTATGACGTCGTAACAAAGTGAACCAAATTTATGGTGTGTCTGCATATGACTAATTAATATGTTTTTTTATAATTGCAATATGTATTCCAACAAACGTATCGGAAATGTTCATGATCTTTCAGAACATTTTCAATTTAATAACAAATATTTTATTCACGCTACATTCATCGTTATCTATATATTAATACGTGAAGCAATAACTTTGTATCCCTTTTTACGAAAATTGCGCGGACGGAGGAGTATGAAATTTTCCACACTTATAGAGAATATAAAGAAGAAGTGCGCAATACTAATATTTTTTTAAAATAATGCATAAAAGATACATTAAATCAATAAAGAAAACATTACACACACTACATACCATGTATTTGATGCACACACGCATGCATACTATTTATTGTCAAACTTTTGTTCTTGACGTCTGTTGTCAAAATGAGAATAGAATATGGTTTGTCATTGTTAATATTTTTTATAGAGTAGTCTTGGCGAAATTTGTGATTATAGAAGTATAAAATACAATCATAATAGTGTACAAACTTACAATTCCCATTAATTATAGTCGAATTTTGACTACTGCGGGACCTCTAGTCTATGAAAAACGACCATAATTTGACATTTCTTATGAAATAAGCAATCTTCCTACTTTCATACAAATGTAAACGATACGTTAAAAGTCAGTAGGGTAGTCATATATTAGTGAAGGAGCAAGACGGTGGATTGGTGATACCACAGTGCGAGTTATAGCTAAGTAGAATTCCACGCCAACCCTAAAAGCTTTGTAGAACAATACAGGGCGTGGGTTTTATTAACAAATAATTGCAGGCATCGCCTGGACGCCTTGACCGATATCCATGCTGATTGGATTCTGCAGAGGTCGACTCTCACACAATTATTATTGTTAATTTCACAACAGTTCACCAAACCATCTTATCATTCGTTCATCCAATAATGCAATGTATTAAAAAAAACAATTACTTGGCATTTAGCACCTTGGAATCTTTTGCCATTAAAAATTATGAACCAGACTTCTGTATATACACTAAGGTAATGCAAAATACTAGGTACTTAAGTAGATACTAAGTATAGATGCTTCGGTTAGCGCTGACAGCTTGAGCCAAACAAGCTTACGTAGATTACTTTTATAAACCTTTTTTTATTCGTAAAAATAAATCCTCTAAATAAATTCTTATGCTATTTCTTCCCGAAAAATATTTAGCTTATTTCGCTTATTATCTCTTGCTTGTGAGGTTAGTTCTAACAAACAACAATCGATGAACCATCTTTATCCTTTAGTCTACGAGAACTTCCATATGTCTGCGTTAAGTTGTAAAAAATCGAGTACTTTCAGTAAAGGTTTATATTTTTTTTGATCATCACTCGTGTATCTATCAATGATCTTCTTTCATGCCTTACGATCAAACTATCTCATAATTCACGAGTGCATGACACGGTAGCAGGTTACCGTCACACCCGACACCAACGGGACATCCTGATAACGCGACCGTTTGTCCGCGTCCGTGGTACACTACCAGACAAAAAAATAGTATATGTTATATAAAAAAAAATTATGAACAAATATTAGTATGCTGTTAGTGGTTAAAGAAATGCTTCATTTAATTAATCTACTCGTATAATAAAATAATATGAGTGCAAATAATTTAATTTGTATTATTAATTAGTTTCTTGTCTTTGTATTTTGTATTATTGTCTTTAATCAATTTCTATTAATACGTACATTAATTTTATTGTACTATGATAATAAAGAACCTTGGTATTCATTGAATTGTAACTCGGACTTCATTTCTCAAGGTCAAGTCAGTTAGTCTGCTCATTTCTGCAACAATGCAGAACGTGGTGGTTCGTCTCTGATGCTTTACCACTGAATATATTGATTTATATTTTCTGTCGTTGTCAAGGTAGATTTTTAAACAAAAGCATCCTCAAGAAAAACTATGAGAGACTATATTGAAAATAAGACAATGAAACTCAATTTTGATTAATCTAACTAGATTTGTAATCTTATGAGATTTGTTGTTGAAATTAAAAATATATTCTATTACAATAAGTAAACAAATATGTATTTTATTCTACATAGTTTTAAAAGGAACGACGTTAGTTAATATATCTGAAAAATATTATTTTCTTGATCTTTTTTAATACTAAATCTGTCAACAGAATGTTAGTAAAATTTAAATTACTAAATTCGATCCACACAATTCACAAACAAAACGTCTCTCGTATGACAAAATTTAAAATATAGGCAGTAAGCCATTAAGTATTTTCGCGATCATATTATACTAGCTTTTGCCCACGATTTCGTCCGCGTGGAATAGTTCACAAATAATGCTTTATTTTAGAACAAATTTGATTAGCATAAAAAACGTTATAGTGAGCCAACCTTAACATATAGACATACGCTGTCACGGACTTTTTTTTTACATCTTTTAAAGGGGAACAATTCTGTCATACATTATTTTAGCGAAACTTTAACCGTTTCTGCAGCGCATGCAGCGGAAGCTCTCAAAAGGGAAAAAAACGCCGATTTTGAAACATTCTTTATTGGTGCTCCACTTGTATTAGTCTTAGCGTGATGTTATAGCCTATAGCCTTCACCAATAAATGGGCTAACTAATACTGCAAGAATTTTTCAAATCGGACTAGTAGTTCCTGAGATTAGCGCGTTCAAACAAACAAACTCTTTAGCTTTATAAAATTAGTATAGATATTATATTATGTGACACTCAAAAACATCTGATGATAATGTAATATTATTTTGTTAAACAGTTTTGTTGTTTTACAGTGTACGTACAATAATTGTGCGACCATTGGCGCGCGGGCGACCGCCAATTACTCTATTGCCAACAATTGTTGTGCGACATGTCCGTCCTTTATCAATGTTGTGATATCTTGTTTCATTTCATATAACACATTTGCAATTTCTCCTATCGCAAAAGCAAAGCATATTCGTACCTAAGTATTATAACTTATAGTTTGTAAAAGAAAGGCTTGATGAAAATCGATTGTTTTGAAGATTTTATCGCACATAACAACAGAAATATCACTCTGCCAATTGTCTTTCGTATCAAGCTATATTTGACTAACTATAATAGATATTTTGTGAATGAATTGTTCATAAACAAAATACAAAAAAATAGTACTTATTCGCGAAATAACAAAAACCTAAATTTGGTGTGGCCCTGATGTAGTAAGCCTTCCAATAAGAAACAAGGATCTTCTAATTGAATAGAAACTACGACCTTAGATGTCTTGAAATGGCCAAGGTATTAATTAGTATTGTCCTATATTTGAATTATGTTGATCACTGAACACCAAAGACGATATAAGATTGTCTGGCCATTGAATCAATGAAAAAAATAAAATGATGGTACCACATTTTCTAATAGGCCATTGAACGCGGTATTTGCCAATAAGAAATATTTCTGTTTGTACTTTTACTGACATCATAATCATCAATCAATTACTATGATATTTTTGAGTTACTGTTCTAGAAAATTTATTTAAGAGTGAAGGCGGTTGTTCAGTTTCTGAACGTCAAAATATTAGCCAGCGACGTCCGCCAAGACACCAACCCTCTTTCAAATCCAACCGCCAAGAGCAACGCATCAATTATAAAGTTCTCTTATATGAAGTCGTTAAATTGTAATAATATAAGGGTTCAGTAAATATCTCAAAACAATAAATACAGTCCACGCTCAATTACCAAAATGCAAAAGTGGTATAATTGTCACACTTACTTTTAGTTCAAATAAGATCCACGCAGTGTGAGCTAAGACTAATTATAAATATTCAAAATTACTTTTAAAATGTAAGGATTGCCTCTCCCGCATTATAACCCACTGACTTGCTCGTTGGATCTTTCTCGAAGAGAACCACGTGAGATTCACCACCTGTCAAGGTGCAGTAGTGCAGTGCGTTAGGTGAAGCCAGCATAGGTAGGCAAAAAAATACTGTCAAAGGCAATTAAGAATACAACCGACATGTATTGTAATAAAACTAATTATTTACTTTACAAAATTCCAGGGCTTCTCGTTAACTAATTAACTAAAACAGCTTCTCCTAAGAGCACCACTTCGGTATATTATCCAATCAGCACCGTGATGTATTGTCCAATATTTAGGGGTTATAAGGCAACAATATAAATGCCCCAAGGTCTATAAGCTACGCAGCAACACTAGATGCACGTTTCTCCTTTCATTTCGTGTAATGTATAGGCGATCCAATTACCAGAGCTTAGCGTTTTCATTTAAATACCGTTAGATATCACAATAAAATAATATATAATATATGGGAATGAGTTGCTCGCTCCGGGCATTTCAATATCGTAGTAATTGTTACGTTATAATACTCATTGTAAAAAATTCATATTTAAAAAAAATAATAATCTAATATTAAAAAATAAATAAATAATAATATCATATTTAAAAAAAAAAAAGACATGCCCGCTGAGTTTCTTGCCAATTCTTCTCAGGACGGAGGCTAGTTCTTGTGAATTGGCGGTAGTTCTTTTGACGTTCAACAAGTATGTACTTTCATTTATGTTGAATAATTTTTTTTTTATTTGATTTGATTTGATTTGATTTGATTTGGTATAATTGACAAATTATTGTATCTATGAAAAGTTATTTGGTGCATATATAATACACATAAATTGGGTTTGGTGTTTATGTTGTATGTAGATGCAGTGCGGTCCTATGGAAGTAAAGATACTTTTACTTTTCGTTCAGTACTTCAAGGGTTTCTGCTGTTAGTGTACATCAAAATGGAACTGATTTTCGGGATGTACAGTGTCTGAAGCCAATAAGAGTCTGTGAGTGAAACTCGCGTACAAGATGAAAGTCTTGAGTATAGTATTAGCTTATATAAGCTAACTACAATTTACACCGTCACGTCTGCTTCGTGGCAGTCATTGATAGTAGCACCTACTCTAGTGGGCAAATAACATAGCCCACCGGTAATAAGTCGTAAATGGACTGTGTTTTTACTACACGATATTAAATTATATTTTTTTTTTTGGAACGAAGTTCCTTATAGGACGATGCGGAGGGGTACCCTAATCGGGAAAAACGTCCGTAACGTAAGATTTTTATTATTTATGTATAGTCTTAGTATGATGGCTATACAGTGTCTAATGTAAGTCTACGTGATGACGGTTATTATTATTATTCATATAAATAGCTGTTTCTTTGTATATTATTATTATATATTTTTTATAAATCATTGTGAATAAAATGAAGTTGATAGCTTTGTAAAGTAGTTTTTTTTATTTTTACTTTTATCAATAAAAAAATCATAATAATAAATGTATACCCGAATATGTAATTATTTTCGTTATACCTCGAATAGAACTTAAAATTAATATTTTTATAATAAAGAACTTCGTTCCTATCCGGTGTCCCACGACACCACACATCTAATTTATTGCATAGATGGGTGGACGAGCTCACAGCACAGCTAAATTATAACACTTTCGATAGTTATTTAGAAAGATGCTAACCAAGATATCGGAATTCACATTTTCAAGTTCATTGAAAATTTTGTTAGGCGAATGGTAACAATTTACCTTTTCGCTTGCTTACCTTCGTAATTCACAAATTAGCAGCACTCGATGTATGTCAACAGGTAAAGCTTGGGTCAACACGGTAATATCTAATATGTACTGCTCATTGGAGCGACAAGTCTGTCGTAATCCACGTAGCCGGGCGGTCCGGCCATCCATCATAATTAAAAAACGATATAGATTATGATATCCAAACGCTAATCAGTATGATAGTGGCTGCTTTGGACGATAGCTGGGGAAAATAATTAAAGGTATTCACAATATACCCTGAATTTGAATTTGTTCCGAAAACCGACGCAGGTTTGAGAGAGAGAGAGAGAAAAGAGAGAATATACTTTATTGCACACCAAAACACAATTTACATTTTTTTTTGGTGGCCCACCTGGTATTAAGTGGTTACTGTGGTTACTGGAACCCATAGACATCTACAACGTAAATGCGCCACACATCTTGAAATATAAGTTCTAAGGTCTCAGTATAATTACAACGGCTGCCCCACCCTTCAAACCGAAACGCATTACTGCTTCACGGCAGAAATAGGCAGGGCGGTGGTACCTACCCGTGCGAACTCACAACACTTAAAAAGCAGATACATTTGTACAATAGGCGGTCTTATCGCTAAAAGCTTCAGACGACCGTTTAATTTACAGAAATTCTGGAAACTATAAAAATATAGCAGGTTTGTTGCGGTGTACTATAGACAATACATTATTATTGAAATCATCATCATCATCATCATCATTAACAGCCCACAGTCGTCCACTCCTGGACATAGGCCTCTCCCAATCTACACCACTGAGCCCGGTCTGCGGCTCTCCTCATCCACTTCTTGCCGGTCACCGTGCGGAGGTCAATATTATTGAAAATAAACATAGTATTAAGTATTAAGTTTCTAGATTAAATAAAATAGCTTATAAAATACGAAAGAGACTAGTTAGTAGCGTTAGTCTAAAAAATACAGTAAGCAAAATAATTACTAAGACGTTTGTATCACAATTTAAATTTACTCGAAAACCATGTAAGAATACGGACCTAGGTTGTCATAAAATGCTGCCAGTATAGTCAGAGGGCACGTTAATGAAAACATACGACTCTTTGATAACCTGTTATGGTGCGGAACCCCTAGCTCGCAAATTGGCCAAGGGAACTCTAATTTACCAACATTGTGCTCTTATTTTGAATAATGCGTGTTTTGCGAGATTTAAGTGGATCTAAATAATATTTTTAAAACAATTGAAAGTGAGTAGCACTAAATAATAAACTGAGATTCGCAGTTCAATAAATAGTCCTTTAATCAACGGAGCTTTAAAAGAACTCTTTAAGTTTAATAATAATAGTACAGTCAGTAATAAAAATCAAACTCTCAAAATTATAATTTGCGTAATTACTAGTGGTAGGAAGTCTTGTGAATCCGCACGGGTAGGTAGGTACCTGCCTATTTCTGCCATGAAGCAGTGATGCGTTTCGGCGTTGAAGGGTGGGGCAGCCGTTGTACTGTAAAAAATGAAACCTTAGTACTTACTACTCATATTTCAAGGTGAGTGGCGGCATTTACGTTGTAAACGTCAATAGGCTCCGGTAACCACTTAAAACCAGATGGATCGGGAGCTCGTCCACCCGTCTAAGGAATTAAAATTGTATTTTCTTTGCTTACGTTACCAGTGTGCTTTTTTGAATTTTTGTATAGCTGAAGTTATTGTAAGTTCTAGAATATTCAACACATTTCCACAAGTTTCCCTCAAAAACAGAGACAAAACTTTACTTTTTTAAGCGACGTATTAACCTTCCAACTCCCAAAGTATGGGACATCAAGTCTCCTACTACATCAAAACGTCTAAATTGAGACGTTTACACTTATCGGCAATAGAAGATTTTACATCAGTTGTCACAATATGTACTATGGAAGGCGCCGGAGTGAAATTTGTCCCGTTACTGAATGTTCAAACCGGCGTTGTGAACGCCGCGTTTTAAATGCTCGTACCAAAAATCATTTCAATATTAACAAGACCTTCTAGTACATTGTTATTGTTGCCTGTTTTACCCATAGACACAGCCTGATGAGTTTCTCGCCGGATCTTCTCAGTGGGTCGCGTTTCCGATGCGGTCATAGATTCTACGAAGCATTGCTCTTGCTACGGCTAGTGTTAGCATTGCCTCCAGGTGAGCTTCGAGAGCTAACCTACACGTTAGGTTACGCTGACATAGCCTCCCAATGCTACCAACACAGGTATGAAAAAAAAAACTATTTTTATAGTCTCCAAAAATACTGAGCTCCATAGACTGTGATGACCGCTTTCTCACAGTTGTCTTGTTCTCACTAGGCTTAGCGATGGCATGCAGCCTACAGTTATAAAATTGTACATTTTAAGTGATAAACACATTCCTATATATCAGTGATGGTAATATAAGCCCATGCGTGTAGTTACGCGAGGAGGCTTCTGGCGAGGAGCAATGCCTCATGAATGGTGGCGTTCACGTAGTAAAAATGCTTACAATAACCACTTAACTTGAGACAGATCGTAAGTTTATTTACTCACCTAGGCAATGAATAAATTACTACAGGTATTAAAAAACGTTGCAATAGGGAAACTGCTTTAAGTTAAGTATACACTACCGAATGAACTAACGCTTGTCTACATCGTTTGCATATGAGAATGATTCCGCGGGGCAGCACCGTCGCCCACTCGGTGGCGTCGCTGATTTATTGCAAATAGCGCGAAAGCGAAAACGCTCATAAAACGCAACGCTGCGTCGTTTATTGCGCGTTGTTTGGCCGCCCGAGCGATTGCATCGTGTGTAACTGCCCTTTACGTAAATCTCGTGGTTATTAGATAGATTAGATGATGCGTTTTGTTGAAGGCTTGCCCGTTTTCGTGTGCGATTGCATTGGTTTCTCTAAGTCATCATGTTAAAATTGTTATTTGGGTGTTATTCGTCTGTATGCAATAGACATAATATTTCCATGCGTATATTTAGGTATTTTCGATCTGACTTTATTGGATCCCTAATATTGTTTTTGGTGGTAACACTGGCAGTTGTTAAATTTTGTTTAGTGGTTACTAACGTTTATAGACACGAAATCTAAAAGTAAGGATCAAATTATAAATCTGTATTGCATAGTATAGCTTAAAGCTTACAGCACTTGTAGCTACTAACATTATATCCTCATATATATAACGATTCTCGAACTTTCTGTATTTTTAGTCAATACAAGTTTTGTAATTCATTATCGTGGTACGCGCGACCAAGGGTATCCTATGAAGTTTTCTTGCGCAAATTTAAATTTGAGGTTTCTTCGTCTTTCATTAACCACACTGGCTAACGGAAAGTCTAATGATTCCCACATAATAGTGACGTTTTGAGGCAATCATGCCAATGATAAATCCAGCCGCGCCGTGCGCAATGACATAACAAAGCAACTTGAGAAGAGTTCATACAACATATCCAGATATAACAGTAACGCAAGTCTTCATGTTAAATAAAACAGTGTTCGGTTTTGACGAAATTTAATGGAATCATTGATTTAGTATTTTCTTCGATTTTCGCGGGTTGTGCAATAAACCAAAAGTACCTTAACGTTTTCGAAGAATAGAATTTTCGAGATGACTAATGCCTAATATACATATTATTCATAGAAATTTGAGAATTGTGCGAATACCTTAAAATTTTCTATAAAGCTATTTATTGAGACATTTACATCATACATCAAAAATCAATGATGGCTGAATTAGAGAAAGATTAGACTTTTAGATTAATTTAATTTAATTAATTTAATTTTACACTTAAAAAGATTTCTAAGCGAAGAGCTGCATTCGTTATACACTACAATTGGGACTTTTACGGTAGACAGTGGCTTGGCTCTACCCTTAGCACTGCTGATGTCCATGTTCTCCCGAAACCACTTTACAACAAGTAGGCCATGAGGTTGTTGATCAGTTTAAACAATGTAAAAATACTATCTACTAGTCATCATCATCAGCCTGTATCTCTCCACTGCTGGATGTAGGCCTCTCCCATAGTCCACCACAATGAACGATCCTCCGCCTTCCGCATCCAATCTCTCCCAGCATATTGCCGCAAGTCATCGGTCCAACGGGCAGGGGGACACCCAACGCTGCGCTTACCGTTAAGCGGTCTCCAGTCCAGAACACGTCTGCTCCATCGGCCATCGGTTCTTCGACACGTATCTACTAGTGAACAATGTTTATTAAAGGTATAATTGAAATCCGTATCAAAAAAATTACCAACAGCTTTGCGTCCGTAATGTTTTTTTTTAACATTAAATGAGAAAGCATGGCTTATGTTTTTTATTTTGTAAATGAGCCTTAATTGATCGTAAATATTCGACACTTCTAACGTAAACTTACCAATCTGACAGGAACAGACGCTTAATTTCCTGCGCTCTGTATAACACTCATAACTAAATTGAATCACCCCAATAATCATACTTGTCATACTGTATTTCAGTATACAGTGTAACGTTCGTGTAAACTTGCATGGAGATCGTGTCGGACGGATGGACGCTCTCACGCCGTCGAATCCTAGCTCCATGTACGCTACTTCATTTATGCTTGCGGTTGGGAAATCTTATAGAACGTTCTATAATAATATGTTCAGAGAGCATCTAGAATGTTCAAAAATATTTAAGGCTGTACAACAGAATTACAAAACTTTGCACAATTATAATAAGTCCTTTTTAATATTGTTGTTCCGTCATGACACATGGCAATTCTTGGTATTTAGCTATAATGACAATACAAAAATATCAGGCCAGTATGATTATAGATGACATTACTAATTGGCCATATTATGAAGTTACCCAGGTGTTTTATCAATTTCGAAGCGTAAGGAAGAATTGAAACACGAAATCGTGTTTAAAAGTTAATAGTTATTTCGTGAACTCTCCAATGTTCACGTTTCTGCGAATGATATCAGACGTTGTTTAAGTCGTCACTGTGTTCTGGGATCTATCCGATGCGTGTACATGCGTGGCCTGATCAGATGCGTTTTCCACTCGATTCACTGCTCTCGATCCAATAACGGTGCTTTTAGATACCTCAAGCACCGGTCATCGTTCTCATCGAACCCGTCGCTTACGACAAAGGGCTCGACGAGTAAATTAACCCTCAGATGCAGTCCACTGAGTTTCTCACCGGATCTTCTCAGTGGGTCGCGTTTCCGATCCAGTGGTAGATTCTGCGAAGCACGGTTCTTGCTAGGGTTCGTGTTAGCAACGTCGTCAGACTTGAGGCCCGTGAGCTCACCTACTAGTTAAGGTTACGCTGAAATAGCCTTTCAAGGATCTCAGCTAAGGAAAGAAAAAAAAATACTCGATTCAACGCAAAATACACTATCTCAAAGCGACACACGACGTAGCTACACATTGCTTTTACCTTTGCTAGACAACTGTCGTAGGTATTAACCCTAAACAGTCCTCTTCAATCTGCAGCAGCTAAAGTCAATTAAGAAAATGGCCTTGCGCACCTAGCGTGCAATTTCTGCGTGCCAACAAGCGAACTGCACCTTTAGAATGTCCAACGAAGTCAAAGATGCACCAATAATCAAAGCACCAGTTACGAATACAGCGCTTACATATTTCCAGTACAAGCGCAATTATAGCACGTATCCGGTAAGTAGGTTAGCCTGGGTTAGGACACGCGGTCGTGTGCTTCGTGACGTGACGTCCATCAGCGCCCCGGTCTCACGGAGTCAGCATCATGTGTACATAATATAATGAGCTTGTTAGTTATTCTAAAATGTTGTGATGCGAAATTTACGTTTGGCCGCTGACTAGGTTAAGCATTGCTTTCATAAAGTTTTGCTTAATTTAAACAGAAGTATGCTGCATTTGGTGATTTGAATTTTTTTTATTGCTTAGACGGGTAGTCGTGCTCACAGCCCACCTGGTGTTAAGTGGTTACTGGAGCCCATAGACATTTACAGCGTAAATGCGCTACCCACCTTGGGATATAACTTCTAATGTCTCAAATATAGCTACAACGGCTGCCCCACCCTTCAAACCGAAACGCATTATTGCTTCACAGCAGAAATAGGCAGGGTGGTGATACCTACCCGCGCAGACTCTCCGCAGACTCGCAAGAGGTCCTACCACCAGTGAATACGTTAATTGAATACGTGTGATAACTCACAGTCAAGAAATTGCTTATCGACTGTATTAAAAAAAATATGTATTATAAACTTTTATATCAAAATTTCTCAGAACTAATTAACGGATCATATTGCGCTTAAATTGTCAATATTAATAATTACAAAGATATTTTTTGGATGCCCGTTATCCGCTTTCACAATTACAACCGCTTTGATTTAGGTACATTGGCGACCACACGAATATACTTTAAGCGATGTTTCTCAGGTTACCCGTTATTGTTTTGGCTTCATTCTAGATAGTCGCTGAGCTTTTTGCTATCATTTAGTTTTGGTCACACAATTGGATAGCCGGCGCATTGGTCAGGTCCTCAACACTGTAATACCCGATCAGTCGACGTGTCACCTCTAGATGTTCAATGATCTTGTACGGTGCTCCTGTAGGAGGGAATCTATGACCGGAATAATGGCGAAGTGGCTGTTTCGCAATCGGAGTCCGCACAACATTTGATAGATTTTTTTATTATTAAACAAATGTAGATAATTACGGAAATGAGAAAAATTAATTTTTTTATGAGTATCTGTCTGAAGTTTGGACTAAATTCGTTAAAGCTATTGTCATTTAATCTTAAAGAAATTTATCAGTAAGTCGAGATCAAAATTTATTCTTAACGAAATTCATCTTCGAAAATGCTGCTTTAGAAATATATGTCGACCCGAACAAACAAAGAAGTTTCAAAGCAAATATTTGTAGATCTGGATAAATATTACGACAAGTCGCTGTGTTCTCGTGGTCCACCCAAAATGGGACGGCAGCCGGGATGCGGACCCTGGTACGCTATTTGGCGACCCCTGCTTTAGAGATTACCTTACCGTCTTTTTTGAGAAGACCGACGTTTTAGCGGGAACACAGCACAGCTTCTTGGAAACTGGGTGCGCCCTGCTCTATATGCGGTTTCCGTCCCCGTGATCTTCTTTTTTTCCTTACCTATGCGAGACTATTTCAGTTTCACCCTAACGTGTGGGTGAGCTCACGGGGCTCAAACCGGAGTGTTGCTAACACTGGCCCTAGTAAGAGCAGTGATTCGCAGAATCTACCACCGGATCGGAAACGCGACCCACTGAGAAGATCCAGCGAGAAACTCAGTGGGCTGTGTCTATGGGTTAATTCGCTAGTCGAGCCCGACAGGTTCGACGAGGACGGTGACCGACCCCGTAATGTGGTGCACTCCTATTCTAGGGCGTACTGTGAACTTATACAGCCTACACTATTCTGTCTGTTTCATTCAATAAGAAGTCATACGTTCTAGTGTGATGTGCGGAACTGCTGTTATGTTTTTTTTCTTTTTTTATTGCCTTTGTAGGCAGACGAGCCTTATATAACAGAATTAAACTTCGAGTTCAAATTTCGAGGATTGTGAATTAGTAATGCACTTCCATTTGAATGATGGGGCAGCCCTTTTACTTTAAAAACTCAGACCTTACCACTTATGTCTTAGCTGGATGGCGAGATTTATTAGTGATCGCTTCACACTGGGACGACCGTGAGCTCGTCATCCTATCTAATTACTACATTAATTACACAGGTGGGCAATCTGTAATATATTCTGAATTTAAATATTCAAGGGATTGACATTTAAGATGATATATTTAAATCTAAAAGGTGTTTGAGTGTATAATGTCGTACGCAGTCAAGTTGCGCCACGCTCGGCCATCCCATCGATCACGCTTAGCATTTCGCGCCAATCCGCGTCCAATTGACAAATATAAGGCCGACTATTTTATGCCGCCAGGGCTATCAGCTTAGGTAGGAAAAAAAAAAAAAAAAAAAAAAAAAAAAAAAAAAAAAANAAGAAAAAAAAAAAAAAAAAAAAAAAAAAAAAAAAAAAGGCATCATGCGATGAATATTAATAAACTTTTAATTAATTCGATTATTAATATAATATTACGCAATTTTTGACGCAACGAGTGGTTAGGAACATACTGGTATATTAATTATTGGCGCCAATCTAAAACCTCGAATATATTGCTTACTGTGTAAATTTATATGTAACTAGCTTTTGCCCGCGACTCCGTCTGCGTGGAATAGTTACTTTGGCATTACGCTAAATTTTACTCCCCACTTCATTTACGTAGAAAGTGAAAATATTTTTGAATTGTAGGAGCTATTTAAACCCTTATTTTGAAACATTCTTTATTGGTGCTCCACTTGTATTTGGTCTTACCGTGATGTTATATGGCCTATAGCGTTCCTCAATAAATGGGCTATCTAACACTGAAATAATTTTTAAAATCGGACCGGTAGTTTCTGAGACTAATCTCAGCGCATTCAAACAAACAAACTCTTCAGCTTTATAAAATTAGTATATATTTCTAATGGAGTGGTAATAATGTAGCTAGGACTTGTTTTCCGTTTCAATATCATGAGCAAGGAGGCCTTGGAAAGGAAAATCACTGGAACCCGGAAAACGGGCAATGTAATCTATCCAGGCGCTCCCGACGAGTGAAACAATAACTTGCGAAATATTGTCGGCAAGAACTTGATAAATTAGGGCGGTCCAGCAGTGCATGACTGTGGACTGATGATATACACGTTTGATTGAACCAAGGTTGGTAGTTCGTATGCAGCCAGTATCTTGCTGAATTGGAATCGGATTAACGGTGATGGACGAGCGTATTTTTAATTTACTGATATACTGGTATAAACCACAATCTTGGCCTCTGTATATTACAATGAACACCTAAAAAAAATTACTGGTGGTAGGACCTCTTGTGAGTCCGCGCGGGTAGGTACCACCACCCTGCCTATTTCTGTCGTGAAGCAGTAATGCGTTTTGGTTTGAAGGGCGGGGCAGCTGTTGTGACAATACTCAGACCTTAGAACTGATATCTCAAGGCTGGTGGCGCATTTACGTCGTAGATGTTTTTTGGCTCCAGTAACCACTTAACACCAGGTGGGCTGTGAGCTCGTTCACCCATCTAAGCAATAAAATAATAATAATAATTGATATAAATTAAATTAAGCAATTCCGTTTCAATTGGCTGGTTCTTTACTGCATGGAACTATAAAGGCCAATGTAGATCAGGAATGTTTTAAAACCGAACTGATTGACAGCTAGCGATACAACAACCGGCAGACAATTACGATTTAAAAAAAAAAACCGCAGTATTCGCGTTCGTCTTGCAATACGAATACAAAGGTCGCTAACTTTTGACTTTGTTTTGATTTTACTATCAGATAAATCGGGATCTCTGTTGCGTTATATTGCCACGAACGACGATATCGNAAAAAAAAAACCGCAGTATTCGCGTTCGTCTTGCAATACGAATACAAAGGTCGCTAACTTTTGACTTTGTTTTGATTTTACTATCAGATAAATCGGGATCTCTGTTGCGTTATATTGCCACGAACATACGATATCGAGATGGAATCGACTCATTTAGCGCTAATCTTGCCGGATCTATAGTTTCTCTTGTCTTCATGAAAACTTATTTATAGCTGCTACATAAATATTGTACGGTCACGTTCATGTAGTGTTTTTTTTTTTTTTTATTGCTTTAATGGATGGACGAGCTCACAGCCCACCTGGTGTTAAGTGGTTATTGGAGCCCATAGACATCTACAACGTAAATGCGCCACCCACCTCGAGATATAAGTTCTAAGATCTCAGTATAGTTACAACGGCTACCCCACCCTTCGAACCGAAACGCATTACTGCTTCATGGCGGAAATAGGCGGGGTGGTGGTACCTACCCGTGCGGACTCCCAAGAGGTCCTACCACCAGTGTACAAAAAATCTACGATTTTTCGGCTAGAGAACATTATATGATAATTAATAGTTAAGATACACGTCATTTCGGATCCTCCCGATCCACTAACAGTGCTTTTAGGTACGTCAAGCACCGATCATCGTTCTCGTCGAACCCGTCGCTTGCGACGAAAGGCTCGGCGAGTGAATTAACCCACAGATACAGTCCACTGAGTTTCTCACCGGATCTTCTCAGTGGGTCGCGTTTTGGATCCGGTGGTAAATTCTGCGAAACACTGCTCTTGCTAGGGTTAGTATTAGCAACGTCGTCAGGTTTGAGCCCCAAGAGCTCACCTACTCACCCGGAGAATCTAGTATAACCCCTCTAGGTTACTAGAATAGTTAGGAAAAAAAACAACATAAAAAGGCTAAGATGTCCAATGTACTCGTATCAAACCCACATATAAATTACAATTCTTTTTTTTAAAACGCGCCCGGGTTTTTCCACGATGAATGAAGAACCTCATCTAATAAATATCAAGCCCTCGCTTTATTATTATTATTATTATTGCTTAAAGCTGGGCTGATTATGAACTCACGCTCTACTTAGCATTAAGTAGCATGTGAGTATTGATAGTCATAATACTTAGTTGACTGCCGCGTAGGTCACCCGTGCCCTACGTGATGCGCTGAAGTAATTATGTATGTCGAGTTCTCTTTTCGATCTTCATGCTAAGGCGACGGAATATCTCGTAGCCTCTACGAAAGACGAATCCGAAGGTAAATTGAATAAATATATTCCTAAGAGACTTGAAAGACTAAAACATACATTAACAATCAAAAAGCAAAGTTAGGCAATCTAGGCGCTTCATCATCATCAGCCTATATCAGTCCACTGCTGGACATAGGCCTCTCAAATTGTTCGCCATTGAGCACGATCCTCGGCTTCTCTCATTCAATTCCTGCCAGCCACCCTGCACAGATCATCACTCCACCGAGCCTGAGGGCGTCCTGCACTGCGTTTTCCTTAGTAAAAGAAATTGACGTAATTAATTCAGTGCGCCGTGTAGGTTACCGGTGACCTCCGCGGCAGTCAACGTGTTAACCAACAATAAAACAAATGACACGTACGTTGCCGATGTCAAGTCGATGAAACAATGCGATAGCCCGTATCCCAGCTTTGTAGTCATGGCCGCTTGCGACACAATCAAATGCCAAAATAAGGTTAAAGGTAATTATTGCTGGATGCCCGCTTTGAACAAACATTTACGATTGAATCTTCGATGAACCCTACATAATCAAAGAGGATTTTTCATAATTTCATCCCTAATAAAAAAACTGACGTGTTTTTTTTAACAAAATACACAGAAGTGTCGCTTAGTTTTTATAGATAAAAATATATAACATCGGAACCTCTGTGAGAATATTTGGACACATACAAATGCCATTAATAACAATGTTGATCAGCAGCCACAAGCTTTCGGTGTATCTCTAAAACAGGAGTCATCAAGTTTTTATTATTATTTATTACTTAGATGGGTGGCCGAGCTCACAGCCCAACTGGTGTGAAGTGGTTACTGGAGCCCATACACATCTACGACGTAAATGCGACTCCCACCTTGAAATATAAGCTCTGAGGTTCTACGGTATAGTTACAACGGCTGCCCCACCCTTCAAACCGAAACGCATTACTGCTTCACGGCAGAAATAGGCAGGGTGGTGGTACCTACCCGCGTGGACTCACAAGAGGTCCTACCTCTAGTACAACCAATATCAATATATTACCTCATAGCTTCCTCCCCTCTTCTTATAAGGTAAATGGTAGGTATCATCGTGGTACAGCTCTAAGGCCGTACTCGTCAGTATTATTTCTCCCTCTTTTTGTCGCAATGTAATTGATCATTGCAGTTCATAGAGCAAGAGAGTGGCTTTCCAGAGCAGTTAAGACTGAAATTCTGACTAAATGATATCTCTGCCGCAATACTCCAAGTGCGGCCTATTGACACCAGTGACTGGTACATCAAACTACCAACATCTGTTTATGCAGAGCCACTACAGAGGAAGAAAAATTGCTGAATACATTCTTACTGGTGGTAGGACCTCTTGTGAGTCCGCGCGGGTGGGTACCACCACCCCGCCTATTTCTGCCGTGAAGCAGTGATGCGTTTCGGTTTGAAGGGTGGGGCAGCCGTTGTAACTATACTTGAGACCTTAGAACTTATATCTCAAGGTGGGTGGCGCATTTACGTTGTGGATGTCTATGGGCTCCGGTAACCACTTAACACCAGGTGGGCTGTGAGCTCGTACACCGATCTAAGCAAATAAAAAAAAAAAAAATTTAAAAGTGTCATTTTCTAAAACAATAAACATTGTATGTAAAATGCTGATATTTAATTTATATTTACAATATACACTGATATTTCAAATAGAGAGAGAAAGAGAAGACGTTTTAAAAAAAAAAATGCCAAAGAATGTCATTGTGCATCACTAAAAATAGAACAAAACAGTTAGGACCACTGCTATTGTTGTAAATAAAAGTATTATAAATCATTACGCGAAACATTCGGATCCGTATTATTGAATCAGTCGGATTTTCAGTTTCACTTAATAGCAAACTTTATTAGGCATTTTTTTTCCGACGATTATTTTCTTCACGGCCTCTACATTGAAGTAATACAGTTTATGATCGCATAACTGAGACAAATTATATATCATATCATTATGTTAGCATATGGAGCATGCCAATTAAGTGGACATATCGTCTTTTCGCATTAAAAGTGTACAATTTCAAAAAATATTCGATATTGAGTTAATATGCGGAATCATTTGGTATCACCAGTATTTTTCTATAAATACTGTTAAAAGAGCGTAGTTTAGTTTTAGCTTTTTTTTTTGTTTATCTATATGTTGACCACTATTAACAAAATTAATAAATATTTTTTTCTTACTTTAAAAGACAGATAATGTAACTAGTAAAATATAAAAAATAAATGCTGCAAAGATGATTAATATTAAAAATATCACATGTTAAATCTTTATAACACTCTCCTGAAAAATAAGTTTTGAGATTAAACAGTTTTGATGCGAGAAGACGATATGTACGTACGCTCGAAAAACGTTGCCCTAATCCTCAACATACTTGCAGTCTACTATTTTAAATCGTAAAGAGCAAAATCGTAGGTACAAATATGCGCATATACGGTTCACAAATGAACGTGATACCGAGGCAATGGGTCACTGAGCCACGCCGCTTCCTACGGGAAAGGGCAGGCGTCGACGATTCTCCGGAACTCTATAGAGCTGTGAATAACTATATATTATAATAAAAAAAGTATTATAATATTGTAAAATATATAGGTAATAATTTTTATTTATTTAAATAGATTTTTAAATACGAACTTTAATTTTTTATATTCAAATCTGTAGTCGAGCATTTTATTAAAAATTTTATTAAAAAAGCATTCCAAATTAAGTATTGTAATTTATGTGGTTCGACTCGGTTTTTTGCCAATTGAAACATACAAAAATTGTGTACAACGGAAACATGTTTTTGGAAACTGGCGGGCAGAGAGCAACTGTCAAAACAAGACTGCCAAGGTTTTTGCGACTACAGTTGAGTTACTCTTATAATTCACTGTCTCAATAACGAGAAATATTTAGGGAAGGCAGGACATTTCTTCTTGGCTTTTTTTGTGGATCAGAATTTGAATCTCCCCATCAGATAATCGCGCGCAGATGACGGTGAACTGCAACTGTTACCGACTACATAACGAAGGTACATACACCGTAACAGTTCTATCAGAGTGCATCAGAGTTGATGGCGCTGGGAAGGTTGGGTCAGTAAGTCTTAAATAAATATTTCCACACGACTACTGTTATATATTTGGTAGCTTCACATTTCCATTTAGACGTCCAGTCTGTGATAAACGTTAGCTTGAACCATAAAAATAAATTTAAAAAATTCTTACTTTATTCACTGGTCTTACTCAATACACATTGAACTCAATAAACTTATTTCATAATATTGGTAGTATAATTTTACATAGTTAAAACGTTATCGACAGTTAACAGATTTACACTTACTGCTAGTAAGATAACCGCTAATATCTCCTATAACCTTTATCAACTATGTCTTCGTGCGTTTAACAAAATTTGAGCTATGTTACTATGGGTATACAATCCAAAATCACTTGATAAATTACTGAAACGAGCTAGCTGGTTCCTCCGGTCGGCAGTCCACGCGCTGTCCGCACGTTCATTGAGCTCTTCCCATGACATTATCCGCACACTGATATGCACTCTGCCCTATGTTCGTGTAACAGCTCATTGTAATTCCAACCTTACGTTGCGTCAAAACGGCTCAACTTAAAAACTAAAAGATGAGGTCTTGTGTCCTTTTGGCATTCGTTTCGAAATAGCGCATCCGAGGCACCGATGGCCCTAGAGATGGACCTCGCGTTTTATTTCCACCGAGGAAGACACGACTTTACTACGATGCATGGGGAAAATATGGCTCCAAGTCCGTTCAACCGTATTTCACTGGGGTCGAGGCGGGTCACAGGCGCGGACATTATTAAACTGTTACTCCCGAGGAATCGTGAGCCGTGACTTATGCAGATGTTTAAGTAGTTTGACTGATAGTCTCACGTGTCTGGCGTGGTCGTTCTCATGTGAAATCCTGGCACGACCGTCGGAAATTAGCTAGAAAGTTTCGTTAGGGCCGTATTGGGGTTTGTACTTGGGTTCGTCGGGAGCACGCGATCTGTAAATGCAAAGCCGGGATACAGCTTCGGTCACAGTTACCTCTCGTCGCTTAATGACCGTAAATGGCAATGTCGTGAGGCGGATACATGTATGTTACAAAACATTATGTTTATGTGTGACAATTGTCACAAATAAAAAAGTATTTTTGTATCTAATTAATGAATTAAGTGTTACAAAAACAAAAGAGCCTGTTCGATCCTAGAGTTCAAATATAGAACGCAAACTAATTCTCTATTTAGAGAAAACGGAGGTCAAAATATTACGTTAAATCCTCCGTAACTTAGTGTTATGACTTTAGAGTAACTGTAAATAAAATCAGATCTCACACGGGCCTATTATCTAACGCCCAGACATCTTTTCCGGTCGGGAAAAAGCGCACGAAACCAGCACAGCACAGTAAAGATATATGAGGAATTCAATTTATAGACTTTTTGCTGGTTAATAAGGAAGCTTTGTGCAACTGTAAAACGTGGGAAAATTGACTGGGACAATGGCGGAGACGAGGGTTTTTTCGGTTGGAAGAGCGCTCGTCGAACGCAATTACGCGTTCAGTTCATATGCCGTGGTATGAGGAGGCGGGTTACACTGCACCACTCGAACTAAATTATAACGTAGTTTTAATGAAAGTATTTAATTGTTACTTCTTTAAAGGTAGCGGCTTAGGCGTATCCCAGGTATTGCCGGTGTTTATGAGCATAGGTGAGGATTCGCCATCAAATAGTTATTATGCTTGTCTGCTTATAAAAACAAAAAAAAATCTTTAAAAAAAAAACAGAAATAATATTTATGTTATACTTTGGATGTAAGATTCACGATATCTGCTTCGTACTTCCGTCCTCACTAATAGGTTTTTACATACGAAATTGTCTTTTTACAATACTGACCATTTGAAACATAATCTATGTATGTATGGCTGGCCATTAATTTCAAATTTAAAAGAGGTTTATTTAAAAAAACTTGTACTGTTATTTCCGCCATTTGTTTATTGATAAGTGTTTTATTTTCACTAAATTTGAACCCATAGACACAGCCCACTGAGTTTCTCGCCGGATCTTCTCAGTGGGTCGCGTTTCTGATCCGGTGGTAGATTCTGCGAAGCACTGCTCTTGCTAGGGCCAGTGTTAGGAACACTCCGGTTGGAGCCCAGTGAGCTCACCTACATGTTAGGGCGAAGCTGAAATAGCCTCTCAAGGCTATCAGCATAGGTAGAAAAAGAAAAAAAAACTAAATTTGTATATTTTTCATCAAAATAGACACGATAAAGTATAAACACTTAGGGAATACGAGTCCCGTTGCGGTAGCCTTACAATCACACAGTTACAGTTACATTATGTCATCCACCATACTAATCAGACGTTGCGCCGACAGACTTCTACTTTTTCTAAAATGTGGACCAACTTCTTGGCAAGAAAAAATTCTATACCCGAGGAGTAGTACAGTGCTTTTGAAAAGTTTATTGGCTCCTATACACCTAAGTAGCTTCTTAAATAGGACATCGAAGAATTGCCACTGTACTGACAGAGATGCATTTGATAACATAGCTAGATAGAATGATTGACAGAAATAAACAAAATTGATAAAAAATGCTTAAGCTTTCTGTATACCAAAGAAAATTTTGTTGGCGAAGATCTAATATAAATCCCTTAAATAAATGTCAAAATCTAATCACTGCCAACAACGAATTAATTTATGTTTGTCATCGATATGTACTCGTTCTGTGAAAGTAACAATAGCAAATTATACAAACAGAAGGGTTACCTTTAAACAACGATTAAATTATCAGTGTAACCAGACGCGCTAATAAGTTTTTCGCGGGGAAAATCGCAGACAATACCCAAGGCAAGAAGCTGAGAAAGCGTCACCCATTATCATGAACTGGACAGTTATTGTGGGGCGATCACACCGATGTGAACTTCCCTGTTCCACGTCAACTAATTGATGAGTTCAATCGCCGGGATTCCAATTGTTTCACGTTTTAGTGCTTCACGCGTTCTGGACTTTGTTCATGAGTTCTTTTTTATTTTCAACTAGCTGACCCGGCAGACTTTGTAGTGCCTCAATCGATAAATAAAAGACCTCAACTTTAGTATAAAATAAACATAAAACAAACAAAAGGAATCCGACGGATGGGGGACACATCAGAGGGAAAACAAAATTGTTATTTTTATTTAATTCCGAGCATTTTCATATTTATCTACCTTTTAAACCTTCTCTGGACTTCCACGAATAATTCAAGGCCAAAATTAGCCAAATCAGTCGAGCCGTTCTCGAGTTTTAACTCGAGACTAACGAACAACAATTCATTTTTATATATATAGTTATATAGATTTTAATCATTAAGATTACTTAGCTACAGTTACTCTGCTAAGTGATCTAGCTCTAACTAATGCGAGGCCCAATTTAAACTGTAGCTGCTAAAACTAAATCACGAATGAAACGATGAAGCGACTCTAAAAAAAGAAAGAAATATATACATCTATAGGATTCTGTGTGCAAGAAATTGTCATATAACACCAGAAGTAAGTTTGCACTCCTAACTCGTGTTCATAGCACACATATCTTCTATTTATTTAATTATATAGGTTTACTCCTCATGCTCATTATTATCATCATCATCATCCTAATTACTCCTATTATATTAGCAATCGGCAAATATTATTTAACAAATTGTATACACACTGGTGGTAGGACCTCTTGTGAGTCCGCACGGGTAGGTACCACCGCCCTGCCTATTTCTGCCGTAAAGCAGTAATGCGTTTCGGTTTGAAGGGTGGGGTAGCCGTTGTAACTATTCTGAGACCTTAGAACTTATATCTCAAGATGGGTGGCGCACTTACATTGTAGATGTCTATGGGTTCCAGTAACCACTTAACACCAGGTGGGCTGTGAGCTCGTCCACCCATCTAAGCAATAAAAAAAAAAAAAAACACAAACCATCCTAGTTTGTCGTTCTCTCTGTTACTGAAAACCGTATTAAAATAAGTTACGTGGTCAAGAAGAATTAACCGGAGATACAGACGGCCACTTTACATATGCCATTTAGAGAGATGTAGATAAATTCATATCGAATACTACTGTTATTTTGTTTACACGCAGAGCTCCACAAGGAAACGACATATTCATATACTAACCCAATTTATAGCACCGAGATCACCATAGATAGGGCAGACAATATCCTCTTCCAATAATTCAATGCAAATTCGATACACGGAATAACCATAAGTACTCAACATATCGGACGATTGTATACAAATTCTTTGGATGGATGTATGAGTGACGTTTATATGCCTTAGTCGTGTACTGTTTACGGTACGATAATTTGAGTTAGCAATTTATCTTCAATAAATAATAAGAAAAGTGTATAATATCTTCGACGTGTACTAGCAATTTTTTTCCTACATATTCGCCGGTAGCCTAAGAGGTTATTCCAGATACACCGGTGAGCTCACGGGCTCAACCTGAGAGAATTTGCCAATATCTGTCCTAACAAGAGCAGTGCTTCAATAGAATCTACCACCGGATCGGAATCGCAACCCACTGAAAAGATCCGACGAGAAACTCAGCAGGGAATGCGTTTCCAGAGATTTTGTTTGCCACTTACCATCCAGCTTTGGAATGAGCTCCCCTCCACGTTGTTTCCGAGCGCGATGACATGTCCTTCTCCAAATGAGGCTTGTGGAGAGTTTTAAACGGTAGGCAGCGGCTTGGCTCTGTCCCTGGCATTGCTGACGTCCATGAGAGACGGTAACCACTCACCATCAGATGGGCCGTATACTCGTTTGCCAATAAACATGCTGTGTATATGGGTTAGTTCGCTCGCCGAGTTCTTTCTCGTAATTGTCGAATTAAAATATAGTTAAGGCTTCGATCAAAAATATCCAAAGGTGGAATATAGATGGATGGAAATAGTAATATTCTCTTAACACTAAGCGGGCCGTGAACTTGCTCGTGTGTGAGATTAAAATAAAAAATAGCTCATATTTGCTGATAACTCGTCTGGCAAAAACTTGACTTGCGCCAACGACTATTTACTTATACTAGTGGTCCCCCAATAGTCGAAATTCGACTATAATTAATTGGAGTAATTATATGTTTGAACATTATTATGGTTATATTGTCAAAGACTTCTATATCACAGATTTCGCCAAGACTACACTTTAGGAAAATATTAATATAAACAAACAATACTCGATTTTCAATTTGACCACAGACTCTAAGCAATAAGAAAAGTTTGACAGTAAACAAATAGTATGCATGCGTGTGTGCGTCAAATGCATGGTAGTGTGTGTAATGTTTTTTTATTGATTTAATGTATTTATTATGCATAATTTGAAAAAATATTAATATTCTGCACTCCTTCTCTATATTCTCTATAAGTGTGGGAAATTTCATATTCTTTTGTCAGCGTCATTTTCGTAAAAAGGGGTACAAAGTTTTTGCTTCACCTATTAATATATAGATTGATTTAAATAAATCTCTGAACTCAAAACGGTAATTTCGTCATGTATGTATGTATTCACTTAAATATTCCAACGCCCTTCGCCATAAGGATACAAAAGTTAGGACAACCGGACGAAACCGCCCACATATTCTACAAAGGTTGCACACGTAACCATGACATTACCATATCGCATAGATCAGCCGCTAAATATTGTCGCTTAAATAATGTACCTTATAATCACATTCGTCACAATAATGTACTGAAGGCAGGTGAACGTACTTAAATATAATTGAGGTCAACAGTAAATTTAGAAGAAACACTTAGCACTTACTAAAATTAACTATATATTAATACGTGAAGCAAAAACTTTGCATCCCTTTTTACGAATATTGCGCGAACGGAGGAATATGAAATTTTCCACACTTATAGAGAATATAGAGAAGAAGTGCACAATGCTAATATTTTGTTTAAATAATGCATAAAAGATACATTAAATCAATAAAGAAAACATTACACACACTACCCTGTATTTGACACACACACGCATGCATACTATTTATTTATTGTCAAGCTTTTGTTCTTGACGTCTGTGGTCAAATTGAGAATAGATTAAATATTGTTTGTCTTTATTAATATTTTTCTATAGTGTAGTCTTGGCGTTGAAAATACAATCATAATAGTGTACAAACTTACAATTCCAATTAATTATAGTCGAATTTCGACTACTGCGGGACCTCTAGTTAATCTAAAAACGAGATTTCCTTGATTTAGAAATAGCAATGTATGAACAAGACTAAATCAACAACAAGCAAAAAAGGAATTTGATAATAAAAAAAGCTAAGCAGAAATGCAGCCGCTAAGCTTACATTGGGTTCATAAAGATCGTGAACTACAGCATATGCACGAATACATATCGAAGCAGAATTGTTTGTAAGCATACCTTATTTACATTCTAAATTTTACTGGTAGTAAGTAGGACGTCTTGTGAGCCCGCACGGGTAGGTACCACCGCCCTGCCTATTTCTGCTGTGAAGCAGTAATGCGTTTCGGTTTGAATGGCAGCCGTTGTAAATATACTGAGACTTTAGAACTTATATCTCAAGGTGGGTGTCGCATTTACGTTTTATATGTCTATGGGCTCCAGCAACCACTTAACATCAGGTGAGCTGTGAGTTCGTCCACCCAACTAAGCAATAAAAAAAATATCAAACGAAGATGAATTTAAAAATACACTCACAATTTATTTTGGATAATTATTAAAATGACAAAACAATTCTTTAGTTTTCTAAAACTAATAAAATCATTTATTTCCCACATCGATCTCGAATAGCTCCGACTAACAAATCAATTGGTTTGGAAACGTGTTTATTAACGTCAATTTGTATCTGGACCGGTGGCACGATCGTGCGCGCACGCTACCAATTACGGCGATTTTTAGTCGCGAGACGACCCAACCAACACGAGATCCAAAACGAGAGGTGTGATAGGACCACAATCCGTGATCCCTCTCACTTTTGTCAATTAATTGGTACTGTTCAAAATTTAATGAGGTCAAATTAGATTTGATTGCTGAATTCACCATGATTTTGAATTCGATTTTTGAAGTGAAACTTCCTTATCGGCGTTGGAAAAAAATTTACCGTCACATTTTTCGGTTACGCGTCACTTTTTTCCGTTACGCGCCATCTGTTTTGTATTCATGTCTATGATAATAAAATCCTTTTGTTTAAACTTTATCTAATTTAACTTTTTTGTATTCATGTCTATGATAATAAAATCCTTTTGTTTAAACTTTATCTAATTTAACTTTTTTGTATTCATGTCTATGATAATAAAATCCTTTTGTTTAAACTTTATCTAATTTAACTTTATTTAACCAATTTCTAGAAAGTTGCATGTAGATCATTTTTCGAAAAATAAGGCCATAAACAAGTTTCACTTCTTACGTGTGTACACTAGTACACGCACACATTTTTTTTTTTGTTCCAGACCAGACTAAAAATATACTAGCTGTACCCGTCCACTTCGCTGGGCATTTAAAATTAACATTATCATTTCTCACCCCCACAAATATTCTCATCATTAACGCCCCCGCAAGTGGTGTAGGGAGTCCAACGCTAATATAAATATTAGCCTATCCATTAAGTACCTGTATTTTCTACAAGGATACAAAGTTTCAAGTCATTCGGATGCATGGTTCAGTAGTTATAACGGAACATCTGTAAAAGCCACTGTAGATTTTTATGTATTAGTATAGATTAGTGTACTTGTACTAATTTACGTTCAACACTAAACAAATAACCCATTTTGAGCTTTTGCATTGAAAATCCACGTATCATCTCATTGTTTTTGCACATTTGACTTTTCTTACCAATTAATCTATAGTTATTATATATACTTTATTTTGGTTTTGTTTTGTTTATTTTGAGTAATACTCGTCGTATACTGTTATCTACCCGTTATGATATAAATAGGTACCAGTAAGTATTTGTATGATTAGTGTTAATAATTCAGCGATTAATGAAATAGATTTATGCTTTCTCTTATATTAAAGACGACTAAGTTATGTCGTTGCGGTTTTTTTTCTATAGATTACTTTCGCAAGTGCCATACACATTTATGATGGAACACAGGTACCTTTATAAAATAAAATTTACCCATGACAAACGAAATAACTTAAGACCTCTCAGGGGTGACATAGAAATTAAAGAAAAGTTAGGTAGTATCATAAATTAAATCAATGATTAGATTTTTTAACCAATAGCGTTGTGAAGACTGACCAGTGATTAAAATATTTTCCCTTTCTACATCAACTCATAAATTATGACGTAATGATCGGGTTAATAATTATAATTTAACGGGATGCGCAACTGAAAGTTTAGCTTGTAGCGACGCTTGCAACACGTAGTTGACACGACAGAGAGATCTCTACATTCCGTTCGTACAGTGTCGGTTCAACTTCATGGTTAATTTTGACCTATAAGTTATCAGTAAACTCATCAAGGTTAACATAATCATGCTAAGTACACCGTTTAGATAATTAAGCAAGTCAAAAACACCAAAATTACGTTTTTTTTTTTTTTTATTGCTTAGATGGTTGGACGAGCTCACAGCCCACCTGTTGTTAAGTGGTCACTGGAGTCCATAGACATCCACAACGTAAATGCGCCACCCACCTTGAGATATAAGTTCTAAGGTCTCAAGTAAGTTACAACGGCTGCCCCACCCTTCAAACCGAAACGCATTACTGCTTCACGGCAGANAATGCGCCACCCACCTTGAGATATAAGTTCTAAGGTCTCAAGTAAGTTACAACGGCTGCCCCACCCTTCAAACCGAAACGCATTACTGCTTCACGGCAGAAATAGGCAGGGCGGTGGTACCCACCCGCGTGGTCTCACAAGAGGTCCTACCACCAGTAAATTACGTACGTATCAAAAAGTTAAACATTAACAAACGTTATACGAGCAAAGATGGTTTACGTGTCAAACAATAGTACACTAATAATATGCAGAATTTATGTCTCAATACTATTCTGATTAATGTATGCTTGGATCGTCAACAACATGTGATTGGATCAGTAGCAGTAGTTGCAATATCAGGAAAGAAGCTGGCAGGGCACCTACCATTGCTAATGTCCATGAGCGGTGACTTCTTACATCAGTTAGGTCGTATGCCTATTTACTTACCAATAAAAACAAAAAAACCGTGCTTATATAATAAATACTCTCGATTTATATCCGTGCATTGACATTCTAAATGGTTTTAATAATATAACTAGTAGGCCATTCAATTTTGACCTTAAACTCTGATTAATAATTTAATAAACTGAATTCCCAGTCGTGCAGTGTAACCTGACCGATAAACTCCACGGGTGGCGTGTCGGGTGCTCGTCTATCACAACCATTGCACAGCATCTTGTGAATTTCGTACACTAACAAACGAATTTATATATATTTTGCTTAGATGATTGGACGAGCTCACAGCCCACCTGGTGCTAAGTAGTTACTGGAGCCCATAGACATCTACGACGTAAATGCGCCACCCACCTAATGTCTCAAGTATAGTTACAGCGGCTGCCCCACCATTCAAACCGAAACGCATTACAGCTTCACGGCAGACAGGCGGGGCGATGGTACCTACCCGCGCGGACTCACAAGACGTCCTACCACCAGTAATTACGCAAATTATCATTTTTCGGGTTTGTTTTTTATTACACAATCACCGTGGAAGTCAATCGTGAACATTCATTGAGTACGTATTTCATTAGAATAATTGGTACCCGCCTGGGATTCGAACACCAGTGCATCGCTCAACACGAATGCACCGGACGTCTTATTCCTTAGGCCACGATGACTTCACATATTCACAACTGAGGCATAATCAAGTAATAGTGAGATGTAACCAACAAAGATTCTAGACAAATCTTGGTTATGATTTAAATATGTTGTTCTAACCAATACTGAATGGAAGTAATGGTAATTGGTTAGCGCGGAAACTAAGGTGAGGGACCATGATGAAGAATTCATTCCAGGTTATTAGTACGAGAGGTACTGGCGATGCAATGCATGCTTTGTAAAAGGTTTTAGGTAGTAAAAATTTAATCCGAAGAAGTGCGATGGTAAATAGGTATGTATGTTGGACGCTAATACGGAAGGCGATTGAATGGGGACATTTGTCATAGTAAATATACAAAATGCTGTTTTTTATGTAGATCCTTAAATTTACAAAAAAAAACATTGTTCTTGTGGTTGTATTAGTATATGTTTGGCGATTTCCATTTTCCACCCGGAGCTTATTTTAATGATGACGTAAACAGTGAAGCTGTGGTAGGAAGGGCAGAAATAATAGTTAGTTAAAGACTATTTGGACAAATTCCAAAAAAAGGTATTTTAATTACCTTAGATTGATTTTTATTATAAAACAATTAAACGCATAGGCAGAGTAGCTTAAAGCTTATTTGATTTTAAGCGACAGGCGAAGGATGTAGTCATTATAGTTAGTTATTGTCAATGTGGTTTGCCCGCCTTAAGAAATGATGCCCAGGCTTCAATTCCATTGGAAAAACAAAACTATTCTTCAAACAGGAACGCAGGACTGCTTTATTGTAGAAACACGTGGAACTATGGTATCGACATCATCATCATTATCAGTCCACAGGCGTCCACTGCTGGACAGACTGGTTCGGACAGAGTCGATCTTCGGCCCTCCTCATCCACATCCCGCCGGCCACTATCCGACGCCCGAACCCATTCTCCACTCGAGAACCCGTCAACTCCAGAGATCGTCAGTTTTATGGAATATACGGTCAGCCCACTGCCACTTCTATGGTACTTCTATGATCACAACTACGGTATCAATACTTATGAAATCAAATAATACTTCTTCACACTGAGCTCATAATCAAATAATAACAAATAAAAGTTTCACACAATCAATTCAAAGCCAACTTTACATAAACATTTATCTAAATGGGTAGTTAAATTTAAGACGTATTGAAAGCCTATACAATAGAAGATCATCTTAATACCATGAACTTTACTCTGTAATTGAGGGCATTTTATTTATAACTCGAAAATTGCACATTCGAACATTTCATCGGCGATTGTGAACTGTACGTTAAATTATAAATGTTTAATACAGAGCTGTTAATAACGACTTCAGGTTGAAAAATATATAAATAATAACGGTATTCGATTTTTCTAGGCAAGCCGCAATACTAAAGAAATTGAAACTTTCACCTATTGCTGCAAAGTCACCATTTAATTTCAAGTAGAATGCACATATCGGTATCTATGGACTTAGATAAAACCAGTTAATCTTACCTAAGTCCATCTTAACTGAGTTTCTTCTTAGTCGGACACTGTTGTCAGATTGGCCGTGGTTACGCTGACGATGTACACATAGAAGCATTCATTAGTTCCCCAATGTTTTGGAAGATAGCCTTCCTGGCAATGCGCTTCTAGATCTGGCGCTTTAAAGCGTTTTGACTACACTGGGCTATGGTATACGTAAACCATTTGACAATGAAATTCGAATGACAAAATCATATTTATTAAAATCATTTAATGATTTTTTTATTACTATTGTATGCCGACGAGCCAACGGCCCCCTGATGGTAAGTGGTTATCGTCACTCATGGACGTCAGAAATGCCAAGGACACATCCAAGTTGCTGTCTACCATTAAATCTTGAAATCTCATTGTCACACTAAAATGATCAAGAACACACCTAAACAACTCTCTGTTCGTATCCAGAGTGTTGTATTCGTGACTGAATCCGGCTAATGTGTGTACCTACGCTGCTATGACCGCAACGAAGATAGCAATGGCAGTATTAATTCATTGCCGCGGCACAAGGTACATGCCGTCGGTCATTATCTAGCTCTCCCTGTCTGCCCTATGAGGAATTTCTAACAGCTGTATCTGTATTAATTCCCACGGCAATCAAGACGGTATAAATAATAATTTAAATTCCACGCACATTTTTTTTTCAATTGAATGGCACAAAATCTTAATTCCTTTATTTATTTTAAACACAGTAACAAAAAATACTTTTCCGATGAAAACTAACTTCTACATGTATTTCGAAGATACACCAATTAACGATTTGAAACTAACGTAAATCAAAATGCAATGTCAACATGAAGATATAACAGTGATAATCTAGCCACTTCGATAAAGCGGCACGACACGAGAACCCTCTCATCGTGGCCGCCGGTAACTACATTCCCGATCCTGCGGACAGAATGGAAAGCAGTCGACGTCGCCCAAAACACGTCATCTCGGATCCTCCCGATCCACTAACGGTGCTTCTAGGTACTTCAAGCACCGGTCACCGTTCTCGTCGAACCCGTCGCTTGCGACGAAGGGCTCGACGAGTAAATTAACTCTCAGACACAGCCCACTGAGTTTCTCGCCGGATCTTCTCAGTGGGTCGCGTTTCCGATCCGGTGGTAGATTCTGCGAAGCACGGCTCTTGCTAGGGTTCGTGTTAGCAACATCATCAGGTTTGAGCCCCGTGAGCTCACCTACAAAAGTTAGGGTTACGCTGACATAGCCTCTCAAGGCTCTCAGCTTAGGTAAGGAAAAAAAAAAAAAAAAAAAGGTAATCTAGTCAAAGGCATATCAAAAGGACATTCCTCCCAGGTTTAGCTTATGAGCTCACCTAATAGTCCTTGCGTATTTGAAATAGCCCCTTGATCTACCAACGATTAGGTAGGGAAACTAAAAGGTAAACAGTTATACACTGCAAAAGACTACTCTTAAAATAGGGACCTCCTTCTTGCGTCGATGAACCCCAATGCTGAGGGTCGTGACCTCATGAGACTTTCTTGAGAAAATACATATGGTGGAGTCCCGCGTGCTTCCACAGCAGTGCTTTTGGAAGAGATTTCGTTCTTCGAGGCCGCTGAAGCGTTATTAGGGTACGGCTAATTACCCGCCGCCAGACATTCGGCGTTGACTGTTTTACGCTGGAAAGGTCGACCTCCAACTCAACTCTTTTCTCATCCGGGCTTGGGATCGGCATTGGCAGAGTTCAAATATATAAGTAGGTCACATATCATAATCATCATATCATAATCATCATAAAAATCACAAAAACCAATGTGGTGGATACAAGTTAAGTTATATTAATCATAATAATGATAAGATTAATATTAAATTACAATAAATTATTTCCGATGGATTGGAAATAGCGTTGCATAGGACACACTCTACGGCTCAGCGGAGTCAACGCATCATCAAACATCTCCAATATTATATAATTTTTTTTAAATCCCACCTATGCTGATAGCCTTAAGAGGCTATTTCAGTTTCACCCTAACGTATGTAGGTGAGCTCACGGGGCTCAAACCGGACTGTTGCTAACACTGACCCTAGCAAGAGAAGTGCTTCGCAAAATCTACCACCGGTTCGGAAACGCGGCCCACTGAGAAGATCCGGCGAGAAACTCAGTGGGCTGTGTCTGTGGGTTAATTCGCTCGTCGAGCCCTTCGTCGCAAGCGTCGGGTTCGACAAGGACGGTGACCCCAATATTATATTAGCAATATCATATTAATATGAACTTTTGGCAATGTAAATTTTAAAATATTTCTTTTAAAACGAGCCCTATAAAGATTTATGTTACGTTCATATTGTACAAATGCTAATTCAAATTATTTATGATGCATACAAAAGTCGTGACTCGCCTTGACACCGGACACTGGCTAAGTGCGAACCATCATTAAATGATAAGGCCTGCCTTATATTACGGTGCTTAGATAACGAACAAACGTTTTTGACTTACGTTCAATACTTAGAGTAGATACAGTGAACTACTTGTAAATTATTTCTCTAATTTATTCTGATACATACATGCCTTTCGTTTGTTTTTTCATCTTTCCTAAAAATGGTTGGAGAAAAAAAAAACTTCAGTGGTGTCAAGGGACACCCGGATGGAACGAAGCTCCTTTCGATTAATTAGTGAAGGAATTGTAATTTTTTTTTTAAGTTATAATAATAAATAACGGCATTATCAAGAAGAAAAAAACAATACTATGAACTAAATTACTATTGTTGAAACGCTATCTCGAGAAACTGTACTCATTACACGAACCAATCGGATACGAGCAATGTCACGCGATAAGCGCCAATACTAACGAAAATAATGAAATTACGAATTTTTTACTTCGGACGGACTCAAGAGGTCCTGCCATTAGTAAGAAACACCGTCTACCACTAGTATCCTACCTACCACCGTCCTACCTACCACCGTCCTACCTAGTAAACAATACTAAAACACTAAGTGTATTAACTTTGTAAATGTAACTTATTTTCCGCCTACGGAAAGACATTTACTTCCTCCCAGTTTTCAGAGATTGCTATTTTCGATTTTGTATATGCCAACGTGAACACTCCTATATATGTACTATCCATACATTCCTATCTGAATTATTCATATTCATTTATACTGGTGGTAGGACCTCTTGTGAATCCGCGCGGGTAGGTACCACCACCCTGCCTATTTCTGCCGTGAAGCAGTAATGCATTTCGGTTTGAAGAGTAGGGCAACCGTTGTAACTATACTGAGATCTTAGAACTCATATCTCAAGGTGGGTGGCGCATGTACGTTGTAGATATCCATGGGCTCCAGTAACCACTTAACACCAAGTGTACTGCGAGCTCGTCCAACCACCTAAGCAATAAATAAAAAAAATAAAAAACTAGAGTATTATTGTTTCTCTATTTACCTTCGCAAAAACGATTTGTGAACAGCTAAAAGGAACACAGATTAATCCACGGTACAACATAATAACATTTCAATCGGTTCGTAGTGCATAATAAACAAAAGTACTTAAACTGCATGAATCATCTCCGCCTCGTGAAAATTAACTAAACATTAATGAAAGACAAAAGCGATTGTGGTGCTCTTTCTCTTCCCACACTACAAGTTAATCGTTGATTTAATAAATTCATATGCGTGGGTTAGCACAACAGAGTTTACTATCCAAAGCTCCTACTTGGGGCAGACAAAGACTTATAATTTAGTGACTCTATTTTTATATAGACTTCATGGTAATCTATTTTATGAAACTTATTTTTTTTTATTGCCTAGATGGGTGGACCAGCTCACAGACCACCTGGTGTTAAGTGTTTATCGGAGCCCATAGACAACTACAACGTAAATGCGACACCCACCTTGAGATTTAAGTTCTAAGGTCTCAGTATAGTTAGAGCGGCTGCCCCACCCTTCAAACCGCAACGCATTACTCCTTCACGGCAGAAACAGGCGGGGTGGTGATACCTACCCGTGCGGACTCACAAGACGTCCTTCCACCAGTAAGTAAAGTAAAGTGCTCACAGGTCACCTACTGTTAATTCCAGTAGAGCACATATAGACATGACAATAGCAATGGTCTATCTATCTTTCGGTTGGAGTCTCAACTGTATATAACTGCAGTTTGAAACTTTGAAACCTTGAGACCGTTTCGCGGCATAAATAGCCTAATTAGTGGCACCTAACCGGGTCGGCTAGAATACAACAACAAATAAATTTGGTAGGCAGCGGCTTGGCTCTGCCCCTGGCATTGCTGACGTCCATGAGCGACGGTAACCACTCACCATCAGGTGGGCCGTATGATCGTCTGCCTACAAGGCAATAATAATAAAAAATAATAAAATAAAACGCAAATGATAGCTTCTAGTGTCTACGTTGCGTTAAAACTACAAACTTACAAAAAATAGATATACATAATTTAAACCACCCGAGATCCTCTTGTCGTGAAGATGAAAATCCAAGTCAAATAAAGACCTCAAGTTACTCCTAGTTCCTATATATTTCTAAGTAATATTTAGTAAAATAATGTACAAGATCAGATACAGATATAGATAGAACCCACAAGGAAGAGAAGATCCAAAATCAAAAGCTCCAAAACTAGGAGCACGTTTATTTTAACAGATAAAATTTACCAATTATATGTTTCACTCACACATATGTTTAAATCTGCACATTATTTGGCACGTAGGTCGAAATCATACCTTTAATGATATATTCGAATCAAGATCATTCAGAAACGCCATTTACGCAAGGAATCGTTCAATAAGCAATTATAAATTGAAAACCGCGAATAATCACACGAACACAACCTAATATTACATTGCAGTTTTTTTTTTCTAATCACCATAATTTGTACAAAACTGTATTCTGGATCTGACATTTTTACTTTCAAAATCAACTCCTACGCGTTTCTTATGAAATCGTTTACCGAATTGTCAATTCATTATGGCCCTACGAAAACAAACTTTATCACGGTGGGCTTAAGTGTTAAAAGTTAAATTTCAATGATGCGTGTAATTTTGTAAAATTGACACTTGTCAGTAAATTTCTGTATTTCGCGAATTTCGTAACCGTGACTCATACAAAGTGCTGTAGGCAGTGACTTACGGTTATAATAATAGATCTAATCTTCGAATTTATCACTTCGAGCTGTATTTTAATAAGCAATCGACTGCTTAAAGCCATATTTAGTGTGTAATAGTGACATGTGTCTGTAAGGGCTTGTGGAGTGAAACAGTAGCTTAGTTAAGTCGTCAGGACTGTATTTGATACACAACTGCATTCGTTTTTACACCTTTCTCACAAAAATGTACCTCTGTTAAGCCCCAATAAGAAACTCCCAACCATACCATGAGCGAGGATGGAAAATGACCTCGTTGGACACGCGGAATACGATTGCTCGCTTCTTCACTACTGTGTGCGTACACCTTATCATTTTGTTTGTTGTAGCTCTCTTCTACGGTAAAAATTTTTTCATCCGAAAAAAGAATTTCCCGATATTTTTTTCCCGCGTACCGCTTCAACAAAGCGCGGCATCTCTTCAGTCTCAGGTCCATTAGACGAGCATTCAAACGATGTCCTGTTTTTCTTCGATATGCCCGAAGCCCTAAGTCTTCATTTAACACCCTTTTCACCGTGGTTCTGCTTAACCCCATCTGAAGGGCCAACAGTTTCTGCTTACGTTTGGGATTTCTTTGAATTCGCGCCTTCACAGCTTTTATCACTGCTGGAGTCCTAACAGACCGAGGGCGACCACTTCTTGACCTGTCATCTACACTAGAGTCTTCATTGTATCGTTTGATGGTACGATAAACGAATCTTTTGGTTATATTCAAATTTTTCAGTATGTTAAAAATTTGAATTGGCGCGTAACCGCAACGATGCAACGCAATAACTGCAACACGGTCTTCTTTAAGCGTCCACTCCATATTTAAAAATGAGTAAAATTCTAAAAGTATACATTTTTATTTTCATGAACAATTCGAGATTCGAATTCAATAAACTTTTTTGTGGCCAGCATTCTAAAAGAAAAGTTTTTACTGTGTGACAATACTTATGACCTGACTAGTTATAATAGGCGCATTGTATATGCTCAATAGGCACATTTTACGTAGGCAGTAATATGCCAGATTAAACCATACTACCAATCACCATCATAGTCGGTTACTCTTGGCGGAGCAGTGGTGGTCATGTGGACTCCTTGCTTAATATGGCCTTGACAGCTGTTCTCCATAATTTGCGAACTGAGGCTTGGTGCACGCACTCGTTAAGAGGGGTTTTGTAGTTTGGGGTTTTGTTTGATTAGTACCAATAGCCACTGCAAAATTATTCAATTCAATCGCGTGAGGACGCGCATAAAAAATTACCAAGGAATTCGTTTTTATTGCAACAATTTCATTAGCTTTAATAAACTAAAGCTTACTGTCTATAAAAAAGATCAAGTCACAGAGATTCCCCGATAATTGACTTCCTAAATGGTAGCACGAAGTAATTGTAACGACAAAAAAAATTCAAGACAAAACTCGTAATATAACTTGTGAAGATTGTGCCAAATCATCAAATAAAACGTACAAAACAACCTTATCTCAAGTTTAATTCTACTAAAATGTCGCTAAAAAGGCTACAAACAGTTTCATCTCAGTACATTCGGGTACAAATTTAGTTTTATTGCAAAAAAATATTAAGAATTTTTATTTTATAGCTCAATGTACTTTCTTCGAGTTCCGCGAGTCGTAGACATACTTTAAGCTATTTTTACGATTTAATTTTTTATTTTTTTTATTTCGAACTCATAGTTAGATTAAGGGTTTTCTATACGAAACCCAAATAAAGTATGGAAATTATTAGTCCTCAAGATTATGTTTTTTTTTACCGAATCGTTAGTCTAACCTAACGGGTTAGTTCTCACGGACTGGTAGATGAACTCACGGGCTCAACCTGACAGAATTGCTAACACTGACCCTAGTAAGAGCAGTGAAACCACCTGATGGTATCGCGACCCACTGAGAAGATGCGGCGAGAAACTCAATAGGTTAAAAAAATCTGTTGATTCTCTTTGAGTGCAGAGAAAAGTAAAAGTGATTTTTATAAAATAGTCGATGATGGCTGTCACAATGTTCACAAAATGTTCGTCTGCAAAAGTACTTTTGAACCATAACTTTGTTTCTATGTATTACCTATTTCAATCACAAAACGCAGTCTTCCGTTTTTATGACAACTTATATCTTATTATTTTTTAGATCTCGTGGCCGCAATCCTATGCGCTGGTCCGACCAAATCCGCAACACTCTGGACACCACCGTCTACGAAGAAGATCGCGAAACATCATCCAACGAAGGATAATGGTAAGAGATGGTCACGACCACCAGACATGAGGACTCAGGGAGGGGGATATCTTATTATTATATTTTTTAAGATGATATTCGAACAAAATATGTTAAAAAAGTTTATGGCTGCGACAGCGTAATTATTTAAGTTGTACAATTATTCGTTTGTTTATTTTTTAACACGCTTTTAATAACTAGGTATATAATAATATGTATGTTTGCTTGTAGGTATGTAATGGAATCTTTGAAAGTCTTTTCATCGACAAACTTGAAAATTTGCACACGCATTAACAACCGTTGACAGTACAATAATTTTATAATTTGCTCTAATATCGTGACAGGTATTACGAGGATAAATAAAGATGATTTTTTTTGTTATTTAGTTTTTTGTTTTGTTTTTCGATCACGTGTATTAATCTAAAATAAAAATACCAAATGTTCGATCTACGCGTATTATAACAATTTAATGCCCATCAAAATCCCAGTAGTGTAAACCGTCTGTTAGTAAGTGTACCACGGTTGAAACAGCGATGACCATCAACCAGACCATCGCCGACCCCACGACGGTCATTTATAAACACGACCATGGGAACTTGGAGATAACGCATCGCACGTACCGTACTAAACAACTTGATTAGAGCTTTGTACGTTTTTGCCTGCAATTACTAGCTTTTACCACCTGACATGTTCGCTTTACGTGCTTATTGATATTTAATGAGCCATTGATTCTAAATGTGATAAGTTTGCAGAAAATAATCGTACCACGCCATACAATTTGCCACGTACCATTCGACTATGGAATGAGCTCCCCTCCACGGTGTTTCCCGAGCGCTATGACATGTTCTTCTTCAAACGAGGCTTGTGGAGAGTATTAAACGATAGGTAGCGGCTTGGCTCTGCCCCTGGCATTGCTGAAGTCCATGGGTGACGGTAACCACTCACCATCAGGTGGGCCGAATGCTCGTCTGCCTACAAGGGCAAAAAAAAAACCCTCAGATTTTGAAAATATTTTGGCCCGAGATGATCACTTACAAAGGGCTGAGGAGGACCACCAAGCAGACACCAATGGAGAAGGAGATCCTTACGCGGAAGTGGAATTGGATTGGTCACATATTGAGAAGGCCCGTTACCCACCTATCAAAGAGGGCACTGACCTGGAAAGTGTCTGGTAAAAGAAAGAGAGTCCGCCCCAGAACAACTTGGCGTCGCTCGGTGGAACAGGTCTTGGGCATGACGTGGGAGGAGCTAGAACAGACTGCCCAAGACCGAGGTAAATGGAAGGATTTGATTCGAGCCCTACACCCCATGATGACCCTCAGATTACTATAGGAGGATATCGGTTCATTGGTTTTCGACCACAGAAATCTCATAGAAGATGACGTATTGAGCTTGCTGTATCTCCGTTAGCCGCTTAAATCTATAGTCTTCACATTGGATTCACGTCTGCAAATCGCAAAACGTACGTACAAGCAACGCATCAAACGAAATTAAACTTTAACACTACGGAAGACGGCGTTAAACACAATTGCTTTTTTTTATTGCTTAGATGGGTGGACGAGCTCATACAACGTAAATGCGCCACCCACCTTGCGATATAAGTTCTAAGGTCTCAGTATAGTTACAATGGCTGCCCCACCCTTCAAACCGAAACGCATTGCTGCTTCACGGCAGAAATAGGCAGGGTGGTGGTACCTACCCGTGCGGACTCACAAGAGATCCTACCTAAGTGCTCTAACTAAAGTGTTCTATCGATATTCCCAAAAGCGTTAATCTTGCAATTAACAGTATAAAAATAGTTCGAATATGATCCAAATTATGTAGCTTCGATCCACGTGCGACGGAGGACATTGTTTTCCTCAATTCAACAAAGCCACGAACTCGCGGGCCGTGACATGTTATCTGACAAACATCGGCTACGTGTGCACAAGTCAGTCCACGATATCATCTGTTCTCATGGAGGTTTACTACTTCCGAAATTTCCTTCGAGATGCCTTCAAAACTTTCGTGATCTTTCTTCAGTATCTTTTTATTATTATTTAACTAGCTGATCCGGCAGACTTCGTAGTGCCTCAATCGATAAATAAAAGATCTAAACTTTTGCATAAAAGGAATCCGTCCGACGGGGGACACATCAGAGAAAAAACAAAATTGATATTATTATTTAATTCCGAGCATTTTCATATTTATCTACCTAACCTTCCTTGGACTTACACAAATAATTCAAGACCAAAATTAGCCAAATCGGTCCAGCCGTTCTCGAGTTTTAGCGAGACGAACTGCAATTTATTTTTATATATATATATATATATATATAGATAATAGGTAATAACTTTACGTCAAGTTTTGTATTTTTACTCATCGCTTATCTTATTGCATTTTCAGTGTAGCCGGATAACCTTGATACGTTAAAATTTAAAAATACAATTCTGTTTCATTATCAACAAACCGTTCGGTGAATGTTTTTTTTATTTAAATTTACTGCAAAATTACTAGTCTATTTCCACAACTTATCAATTAAGTATTCGAATATTTCAGTAAATTCTAGTTAATACTCGGTAACGTTTGCTGTAAAATCACCTTACACTGAAAACTTTGTTACTGGCTGCTTATTATAAACTTTATACAGCGATTATGACTTATGACTATAATTTTAAAGTCTTTTCGGTTTTTTTTTTACTCCAACCATCAAGGAAACGCATTACTGCTTCACGGCAGCAATAGACAGAGAGTGATATTTACCCGTGTGGGCTCATAGGACAGCCTAACACCAGCAATCATGCAAATTATATTTTTGCGCTTTTGATTTTTATGATTCGATATTATATCTCCATTAAAAAAAATGTGGTAGGCAAGGTAGAAGGGAAAAGACCCGCCGGCTGGCAACTAAGCCGTTGGTCGGATCAGATAACTGCGCTCACTGGACTCTCTGTTGCGAACGCCCTGAGAGAAACCGAAAACCGAAGCAAATGGAAGCTGATGGTACAAAGAGCTACGAAGGGCTTTCAGGGACACGACCTTCAGCAATGAAGTATTCGACTAAGAAGAAGAAGAAAAAAATTGATACTCACCTGCGGGATTCGATCACCGGTAGAGTCACATCACTACGTACGAATGCACCTGGCGTCTTTCCCTATAAGCCACGACAACTTCATTAGTATCAATTTCTAGAAATATTTAAGTGCATACATACGTTGTATAAGTTCACAATGGCTCACGATATCATTATGCTGCATCCACGTCGCGTTGACAGACAAACAATCGACTTTCACGTTGTCAACCCACATCCGATTTGACGTGACAACACCATCACTGCCAGTTTTGCAAACGGTCCAAGTTATGAACGAAACTCACAGTTCACGCGGGCAGCTACCAATGGGATCGAGTTTTTTTTACTTATTGCTTAGATGGGTGGACGAGCTCACAGCCCACCTGGTGTTAATTGGTTACTGGAGCCCATAGACATCTATGACGTAAATGCGCCACCCACTTTTTAAGTTCTAAGGTCTCAAGTATAGTTACAACGGCTGTTCCACCCTTCAAACCGAAACGCATTTCTGCTTCACGGCAGAAATAGGCAGGGTAGTGGTACCTACCCGCGCGGACTCACAAGATGTCCTACCACCAGTAAAATGTGGATACAAGGATGATAGCTTTTAGATTTGTACTAGAGAAAAGAATAACAAAACTTATTAGACTCTGATGCGAAGCACCGTTCTTGCTAACAAATTCTCTCAGGTTGAGCCCGTCAGTTGACTTACCGGTCCGCGAGTAACTGAAATAGTCATTTAGGCTACTAGCAATTAGGGAAGGAAAACAAAGTGTACTTAAGATCTTCGTCATTTCCCTATATCTATATATATAAAATGAATTGCTGTTCGTTAGTCTCGCTAAAACTTGAGAACGGCTAGACCGATTTGGCTAACTTTGGTCTTGAATTATTTGTGGAAGTCCAGAGAAAGTTTACAAGGTAGATAAATATGAAAGTGCTTGGAATTAAATAAAAATAACAATTTTGTTTTTTTTTTTATGTGTCCCCCGTCGGACGGATTCCTTTTGTTTGTTTTAAGTTTATTTTATACAAAAGTTTAGGTCTTTTATTTATCGATTGAGGCACTACGAAGTTTGCCGTGTCAACTAGTATGTAATATTTTTTTAGGCAAAACCTAATCTGCAATTATATGATTCATCTTCGTATATTAATAAGCTTCCTCTATATAGTGTCATAAAAATATAAATATCATTATAAATACTCACATGGTGCCTTTCAATCCTCACTGGCGTTAATAATCGCAGCAGTACGTATTTTGCGCCATACAAAAAGGTAAACGTGCATTGTTCCTTTTTCCTAGATCACAAAATGACAAATGATACAATAATTTATGCACGAGCAACATATTAAATGTGTTTTGAACGTACACATTAAATAAAACATTACACGTTCGTTTTACATTAATAGTGACTATTTCAAATAACGTAATTACCGCACGCTAGAATATACGCGTTCAACAGAAAAATATCGAACACAAAACGTGTTTGACAAAAGACTTCAAATGACAATATAACATTGAACTTACCTGGCCTTCGGTTCACCTATGACTTATCGATATCTTTGGGACGTGTGTGTACAAGTGACCTTAGTGCGACCACAGAGCAGGGAAACAATGAGGCTTATTCAGTGAACTACTGATTCAAAGCCGTAAAACGTATGTTTATTTGTTAGACTGTGTACAATGGTTTGAGTTTGTATTTGAGTTATGAATCTCGTTTGACCCCGTGCCCCTAGATTTGCGTCAGCCGGTACAACAATTATGCCGTGTGTTACAGCCGTATTGTGTACTCATTACCATTAAAATAACGGATCTAGGCAATTATGTTTACTTAATAACGGAACAAAACGTATTGGTGTTGCTATTTCAAACTTAAGAAGTACACATTTCTCATTGTTGTCATTAAATTCTGCTGACTGACTTTCTATTTTAGTTTTATAATAAAAATTTTCGGTTATATCTTTATGAATTTAAACACGTTAACCAGCCGTGCATTGGTACTACTATGTTACAGATATCAAAGAATTTTACATAATCTAATAAATCGGTACAAAATAGGTAAACGCGATCCTAATGTTCTTGATGCTATTGCTCCGTAGGCTAATTTTTGGGAATTGATAACAGAGTTTTAAATCAAATGGACAGCTTTCACAATGCAATGTTTATGGGGCTCATTAGCCAGCCTTAAGTCTTGTCCGCTCAGCTTACTAATAGATAAAAAGCTTGAACTCCAATCGGATGGGCACTTTCATCCATCCGAGCGTAGCTGCTATATATTCTTAGGCTACCAGCGAACAGATAGGAAAAAAAAACTCCATCCTCGTCATGTCTACACCTGCGAAGTAATCAGACTCGACTTAAAGTTAAGGGTAGGAACGCGTTACTGCCGTTTCAATTTTATTTATTAACTAACACTTATTCACTGAAATACTAGGAGCTAATTAAGATTACATTAAATGAAAATACAAAAAGATTGCTTACTGTTTTCAGGTAAACATTGTTTCATATTTTCTATGTACACTATTTACAATACTTATTTCACATTATGCATGTGACATCCTACTTTGTCAGAGCTCTACTCACCTCGAAGACATTAATACACGATTTAGGCTATTTTTAATACGCTTTTATTAGATACAGACGTATGTATGTTTGTAACGGAGTCTTTGAACATGATTTTGACCCCCCTCAAAACGTCGGATTAACTCGAAATTTGGTATACTGATTAAGGACCGATGGCAATTCAATATTAAAAAAAATTTAAATATAACTAAAAAATGAAAAAATAGTTTAACAAAACTAACAAAATACGCTTTTATAGAAAATCCCATTAAAAAATAGACAATAAATTTTAATAAATTTGAATTAAAAATAGTGTAAGAAAAAATGATTTTGCCATAGTTCTCATTCATTCATATGGTTAAAAAAACATGTTACGGACCTAAACAAAACAATGATAGTAAACAACAATTTTGACACTAAAGATTACACACTATTATAGTGAAGACGAAAATCTTAGGATATTATAGGAAATAAGAAAGTGGCAAATTATTTGAAACCGCATTCAAAACCGACATCTGTGAAGGCGGCGTTTAGCTAAGTTAGATTGAACATCCGTATTCCGCTTATGATTTTATAGAATAGTTAGAATCAACAGGGTAACAGTTGCAAACAGTTTTATTTATATTATTATTACTTTCTTATTATTTAAATTGCTTGATTAAATAAATTCGCGGCACCAGTGCTAACTGGATCCGGCAGTCCCATGCCCATGCGAAATTGATACTTATTACTGCCAGCACAAATAGGTAGAATGATTGGTAATGACATGTCCTTCTTCAAACGAGGCTTGTGGAGAGTATTAAACGGTAGGCAGCGGCTTGGCTCTGCCCCTGGCATTGCTGACATCCATGAGCGACGGTAACCACTCACCATCAGGTGGGCCGTATGCACGTCTAGTTATAGGGCAATAAAAAAATAAAAAAAAACATAGGAAGGTGTAGTAAGAACCCGACAAGCTGTCAATATGCACTACCTACTGTCAGTAGGTATTTAAGGAAATTTGTTAATTTTACTATAACTTTTAATTCAATTCTATCCGTTTACCTTGAAAGCGTTTCGTCAATTGCTTAGAAATATTTGGCGTCTTCGATTCTCTTGTATCCAATCACAGGATATTGCAGTGCAGCATGCGCAGTCCATGTAATCTTGTATTAAGTTATATCGAGGTGGCTATTTACTTTTAGCGACATTATTGCAACTTTACAGGAGAGCCATTTAATATTTAAAATTTGGAAAAAATATCATATCAAAACAGCTTTTTTAGCTATTTCAATGGAGTTTAAATTATTGAATTTCAATTAAAAACTGTTGTGGCTAATACCAAATAAAACGCACCTTTAATTACAAAGATAAATATCACGTATTAATTGAAATGTCTCTTAAACCTTTCACCCTTCGATATTATACTTTTTACCACAAAACACGGAATCCTACAAACATTTCCGGTTAAGGGCAAAAATTTAAATAACATTTAATCCGTTCTTCTATACAATGGCCGCAGGGCATTACATGACCGGTAGAATATTCTGGATCAGATATTTCCACTTAAGATAGCCTTCTATGAAGATTTATTGCTTAAGTTGAATCTTATTGAATTTTAAATGGTAAATCTATTGTCCTCCAATGTTTGGATTGTATTAAGATTCGATTGTTTCCGTTTGTGTGGGAATCGATTTTAATTCGAATATCTGAGCGGAATTGAATTTTGATCGAATGTCTTTGTGCATTCGATATTTTAGTTGATGACATCAAATTGAAAATACTAATAAGTTCTTAACGATTCCTGCTATTGTAAATCATTGTAGTTCTCCTAAATTACATGAATTTACGGGACATTAATCTCCATCCTCGAAGAGCTGAAGGTCACCAAGCGCCTGCTGACTATGTGCCAGGAAAGGATCCGGAGTTTCTTTGGGCACATAATGCGATCCTCATTGCACAGCCTGGAGAAACTCATAATTCTCGGACAAATGGAGAGGAAGCGCGCTAGAGGAAGAGCGCCAGCTAGATGGCTGGACCAACTCAAAGAGGTGACTGGGGGCTAGATACAGGGTGCAGTACATATGGCGCAGAACCGGACCGAGTGGAGAAGATTGACATACAGTCACGATCCTCAGCATTGAGGAAACGACCAGAAAGAAAGAATTGAAATCGAATCGACATCATGAAATTATCGACGCGAGCTATGTTCTTTTAAACAGTCATCATAACTATGAGACTATGATTTCAGTGAAGTTCGAACGTTTGATGGGTAAATCGGATTAGTTTTCGGTTTAAAATCCTCGTTATTTCGCTTCTATCTAAACTATAGTTATATTTCAACTCTAGTTAATCTGTGGTGAAATTTATAAGATGCTCTTTTGATTCGTATTCGAAGACAGACTTTTAACTGAGAATTAGAATATGGTTTTGTTTGTTTGCCTTAACTTGAGAATTATAATTTTAAAATATCAATATTTACAAAATTTTCTTCTGAATACGATTTACTACTTGAGCTATTTGCTTCCCAAATTGTTGTCTATTTTATGTTACCAATAATCTTTCGGAGCTGACAAACTGTACAATTCTTCAACATTCAACAAAACGTCTAATACCTAATCAAACAATTATAAAAAAACGTATATAAAATACCGCTAAAAAAACTAATGTAAGATAAATTTGTAATGGTCCAAAATAAAAAAAAATTACAAAACCAAAAACAAATTAAACATATCATTTAACAGATTATAATTGATCAAACTGTGTTATCTTTATAAAACGAACATAATGTTACGCTGTTGTTAAATTATATATGTATTTATATAAAAAACTCCTACTTTGAAACAAAATATTACTTATTAGTATGTATATTCATGTCAATAGGATAAAGTGTTAAGGTCAGGAGAACGGGGTGCTGGCTAGAAACGAAATGTCAAAGCGATGAGCTACAAACAGCTTCATGCAATAAATGGACAAGAAATATAAACTATTAATTTGTCACTTAACTGACAAATACAGTGAATTTTCACGAAAATGACTGGAAAGAGAAATCGAAAAAAATATATAATTCTAAAATGCGATTTAGTAGCTGAGCAATGACTGTTCTTATTATAAAACTATTACAACATACAGGCCAAAAGTTCTGCCGTTCTGGCAGTTCATAAATTTTTAAATTACGAACGTCGAAAAAAAAACCATAAAAACGCAAAGATTCCTGTAAATATAATTTGACGGGAATACGGGTTTTTTTTTTTAATTTAACGGAGATTCTCAAGGCACAGGTATATAATGTATATATATAAATGAATTGCTGTTCGTTAGTCTCGCTAAAACTCGAGAACAGCTGGACCGATTTGGCTAATTTCGGTCTTGAATTATTCATGGAAGTCCAGAGAAGGTTTAATAGGTGAATAAGTAGGAAAATGCTCGTAATTATATAAAAATAAACAATTTTGTTTTTCCTTTGATGTGTCCTTGTTGGACGGATTCCTTTTGTTTTTTTTTTGTTTTTTTTTATACAAACGTTTAGGTCTTTATTTATCGATTGAGGCACCACGAAGTCTGCGGGTCAGCTAATTTTAAATAAAATCCTTAGGTCTAAAACCAAAACGAAATGAATTTACTAACCAGCAAATTTACATTTAAAATAAATTATAATGCGATACTAAATTGTGGTAAGCTATTGAACATGTGCGGTCGAGGCATCCTCTAAAGGTCGCGTCCTGACCGATAACGACTGCAGCCTTCTCCTGATCTGGCCGTTGCACCATGAGGTTACCACAGGAACGTGCCCAACGATTTGCTAATAGCCCTCGTGCGGTGCCCGCGTCTTTACTTACCTACATCTCACGTTTCGTTCGGAGCATCTATACGTGTTTCGTGATTACGACTTTGTTAACTATATTTGTAATACTAACTATATTCATTTTGAGATTTCTATATTAATTTATACTAGTGGTCCCCCAGTAGTCGAAATTCGACTATAATTAATTGAATTTATAAGTTTGTACACTGTTATGATTCTATTTTCAAAGACTATTATACTTTTATAATCACAGATTTCGCCAAAACTACACTTTAAACAAATATTGATAAAGACGAACAATATTAATCTATTCTCAATTTGACCACAGACTATAAGCTATAAGAAAAGTTTGACAGTAAACAAATGGTATAAAAAATATTAACAAAGACAAACAATATTTAATCTCAATTCGACAACAGACGTCAAGAACAAAAGTTTGACAATAAATAGTATGCATGCGTGTGTTTGTCAAATACATAGTGTGTGTAATGTTTTTTTAACTGATTTAATATATTTTTTAAGTTTAATTTTAAAAAAATATTAACTATCTGCACTCCTATTTTCTCTATCCTATATTCTCTATAAGTGTGGGAAATTTCATACTCCTCCGTCCTCGCAATTTTCGTAAAAAGGGTGAGTACAAAGTTTTTGCTTACCGTATCACTGATTAAAGTATACGTTATTTAAATATGATTTTGTATTATGATGGCACACATTTTTACTGCCCTTTGCACGATGTTTAAGAATGTTTAAACAACATCTCACGATTCTTAAATTTTTACTGGTGGTAGAACGTCTTGTGAGTCCGCACTGGTAGGTACCACCACCCTGCCTATTTCTGCCGTGAAGCAGTAATGCGTTTCGCTTTGAATGGTGGGGTAGTCGTTGTACTATACTGAGACCATAGAGCTCGTATCTCAAGGTAGGCGGCAGCATTTACATTGTAGATTTCTACGGGCTGCCGTAACCACTTAACATCTGGTGCGTCGTGAGCTCGTCCACCAACATATGCAATAAAGAAAAAGACCATCTATTGTTCCATGGTCATAGAAATCTCAGGCAGACGCGATGCTGGAACCGATTTGGAACTGTAGTTGCTGTACTATAAACTGAGACTTAGTTAACTGATTTATTTAATTCGGTAACCACATTTATTTTATTGACGTTAATTACCTTGGAAACCACTGAACAGTAGGAGCGCCGTAAGCTCATCCATCTATTTAAGCAGTAAATAAACCTTAGGACATTCAATTCAACCATATCAGCGTCACCGGGCTAGTAGGCGAGTTTACGAGGCTCAAACCTGGCGATGTCGCTAACACAAACACAAGCAAGAACCGTGCTTCGCAGAATCTACCACCGGATCGAAAACGCGACCCTAGAAACTGACCGACACATAAGCAATCCGAAAAGTTTTTTTTAACATTTGCAAATTATAAAAATAAACACGACAACAGCTATTAACGCATTCTATCTTATCCATTAAAAACTTTTTTTTTTATTGCTTATATTGGTGGAGGAGCTCACAGCCCACTTGGTGTTAAGTGGTTACTGGAGCCCATGGACATCTACAACGTTAATGCGCCACCCACCTTGAGATATAAGTTCGAAGGTCTCAAGTATAGTTACAACGGCTGCCCCACCCTTCAAACCGAAACGCATTACTGCTTCACGACAGAAATAAGCAGAGTGGTGGTACCTACCCGCGCGGACTCTCAAGAGGTCCTACCACCAGTAAAAAATGTGTTTAATCTGTTAAATCCTTGTATACTTATCATAAATTTAACGTAAGAATATTCTACAACACTTTCAGGTGGGCATTTTGCATATATTTAAGAACAAGACAAACTTGCATGAATATTTATAGGGAACGCGCTAATGTATTCAACATGAGTCGTTTATTGTGTGTTTGAGCACGGGATCGAACCCTGGACAATCGCACGTGGGCGCCCGCTCCGGAACCGAGCACAAGCGATTATCCACGCCCGTTGTAATGCTATTGAACAATAAGATGCTCTATTCGAAACACAAATATGTATATAATTATATAATCTATAAACCGACATTTCTTGAATGCATACCCGAACCTGTAGACCGAATGATAAACAATCGACGTCGCCCTAAACACGTCATTACGGATCCTCTCGATCTATTAACGGTGCTTTTAGGTACCTCAAGCACCGGTCACCGTCCCGGTGAATTAACCCATAGACACAGCCCACTGAGTTTCTCGCCGGATCTTATCAGTGAGTCGCGTTTCCGGTCCGGTGGTAGATTTTGCGAAGTACTGCTCTTGCTAAGGCCAGTATTAGCAACACTCCCGGTTAGAGCCCCGTGAGCTCACTTACACGTCAAGGAGATGCTGAAATAGCCACTCAAGGCTATCAGCAGAGGTAGGTAAAAAAACTTGAATAAATTCTAATAACGACTACAAATGCTATGCTTTTTAAATTACAAGAGAAATAATGACAACCTTACTTGGTTTAATTCATTTATATAATTTTAATTTATATTCCTGATATTGTATACCTAAATGAAATGAGGAATGAAATCATTGATATCTTTAATATGTTTGTTGTTGACAGTAATCTAATATATAAAATTCTCGTGTCACAATGTTCGTTCCCATACTCCTCCGAAACCGCTTGACCGATTCTCATGAAATTTTTTATGCATATTCAGTAAGCCTGAAAATCGGCTACTATCTATTTTTCATACCCCTAAGTGATTAAGGTTGTCCACCCCTAACATATTTTTTTTATTGGACTTTTTGTTTTGTTATAAATGAGGTATTATGTGATTGAATGAGGTTTTGTTATTTTTATTATATATTCCCTCATCGTTCACAGCACTACATACCTCTTTCACTCATTTAACACATCCTTACACACTTACAATAAGTTAGTTTTTTTTTCTATACTAGAAATTCCCTAGAAATCTTATATATGGCAAAACAATGTTTGCCGGGTCAGCTAGTAACAATATAAAATTATAACTTTGTATTTTTTTAATTTTTATTTTGTTCAACCTATTGGTTTTTGACATTGTGGCAGAACGTTAATTAAGGCGTTAGAAGTATCGTCTTCGAAAAATAAGATAGAGCATCATTCGCTGCGAGTAATTATCCGAGGTCCGCACTGTAATTGAAGCGGACCTCCACTAAAAACCAATAACAACGCTTTATTTGATTTACGATCGCCTAATGCTCACGTGTGCGGACTTTATTAGCATTTATTAAGATAATTCAAGTACTCCATTGACTGAGACATAGATCGCTTTTGAATTACCGCAAAAAGCAAACTTTTCATCGTTTTCTATTCCATTAGAAGGCTTTGTGTTGAATTTCATAACCCACGAAACAACTTTAAATATTTTTTGGAACGAAGTTCCTTATGGGACGGTGCCCTAACCGGGAAAAAACGACCGTAACGTAAGATTTTTATTATTTATGTATAGTCTTAGTATGATGGCTATACAGTATCTAATTAATAGTCTACGTGATGACTTATAATAGAAAATTTAGAAATATTTTTTTTTGTTTTGTTTTATCTATTTATGAGATTGTTGAGTATAATTAAATTTTGTTTAAAATAACAATATTTAATTTCTCGGACATCAATCTAATTTTTTTTATTTTTATCAATAAAAAAATCATTATAAAAAATGTATACCCGAATAATTATTTTCTTTATACCTCGAATAGAACTTAAAATTGATATTTTTATAATAAGGAACTTCGTTCCTATCCGGTGTCCCACGACGCCACACATCTTTTTTTTTAAATGACCATAAATAAAAAATATTGTATCTTTTATTAAAGTAATTTGACTGTTTAAACGCCTTGTTATTTTATATGCAACAGAGGAAAACTGCCATACATGTACAGTTTTGCGTTTAAATCTCCTTGACCGGTTGAAACTTCATCTAGCATGTGGGTATTTCGACCTAACAACGGCCGAATCACGAATGATGGCCGGACAGAATTAAGAGATCCAATTAGATCCGCCTGACTGTCTGGACTGACTGGCATTTGTATGTTCAAATAATGGAATGTCAAATAGTCAGCTCCCGTTCTGTAAATATTAGTCTTTCTTAGGAGTTAATTTCGTTTATTCGTTAAGAAAAAACAATGCAAAAGTAGAGAGAGAGAAAGAGGGACAGGGAGAGAGAGAGAGAGGGACAGGGAGAGAGAAAGAGGGAGAGACAGAGAGAGGGAGATAGAGAGAGAGAGAGCGAGAGAGGGAAGGAGAGTGGGACATAGAGAGAGAGAGAGAGAGAGATTTTTTATTTTAATCTGAAAGACTATTGAGAATGAACAGAATACAATACCGTTTTCTTCAATACATTGTACATAGTAGAACCTCTATTTGGATACAAATTTGACTAGCAGGCTTATTACCAATGCGAACGATTTATTACCCGGTACAATTGCAACTGTGGTCGAACACGGACAACGACAGTCTAATTGTGGGTTGCACAGCGAACAATGCATGAATGAATAACATATTAGACTAGGTCTGAAACTAGATACGTTGTTTGGTATGCTGGAAATAAATTAACGTTCTATTATTAATGTCTGTGTCGAATTTACTTCTTACATTTAATTTATTTATACTGGTGGTAGGACATCTTGTGTGTCCGCACGGGTAAGTACCACCACCCTGCTTATTTTTGCCGTGAAGCAGTAATGCGTTTCGGTTTGAAGGGTGCGGCAGCCATTGTAACTATACTGAGACCTTAGAACTCGTATCTCAAGTTGGTTGGCGGCATTTACGTTGTAGATGTCTATAGGCTCCGGTAGCCACTTAACACCAGGTGGGATGTGAGCTCGTCCAACCATCTAAACAATAAAAAATAACTAAAAAATTACATTAAAGTAAAATACCCCGCAAAATAGCATAAAGTATCAGTTTAGGTGTTAACAGCGTTGATTCTGTGTAAATCAACTGCAAACTACAAGCCATTGTAAGCCTGCCAATTACCTCAGTGGTGACATACTTTTTGTTTTAAAATTGTAAACCCGTAATCTATAGCGATGACAGCTAGTGGATGACCCAGTATAACACGAGTTCGTTGACCCGATACCTCAACCAATTCTGTGTTACATTGCGTAGAGCATTAGTGAAATAAATTCAAATATTTTGTCTTGCTTATTCATTTAATACTGATACCTAGAATTATTCACTTATATCCGTTTTTGTTTTTATAACGCAGAAGGTACTAGAAAAAAATTCTAAAACTTGCAACCTTTTTTCACGAAGCACAGTTATAAATACTACAATTTTCTGGGTAAAAAAGTGAGAATAAGCCGTAACAATAGTTTCAATTACTTCTCTATAACTTTAAAGGAACACTATCCTGCAAATAATATCTATCAGAGTTTGAAATTGTAAAATACGGATGAGCAAATAGTTCGTGGTTTTCGGATAGACTTTTCAATCTTGCCCCTATGCCGGCTTAAGGTACATCAGAGTGTCGTTCCGGCCCATGAAACTGCCCCCAAACTGCTGAAGTATACGGAGTGAGACCTTTTGGAAATACATAAATAGCTAATTATTTATTGAACGGAAAACTTTAGATTTTCAAAATCACTTTGACTAAGCTATGTTGCAACGGAACACTATTTGGGATTTTAATCTATTATCTTACTATTGTGACTAAGACTTCGATTTCATATCTTTGTCCGCGTCGATCGTAGTGACGCTAATATATCCAAATAACACAAATTGCAGTGCCAAATTAAAATCAGTCCTAATTTTTTTTACAAACTGGCAGTTATTTTGTTAAAAGTTTATATATTGTGGGAATTAAGGGCAATATTTGCGTGTTCTTAGGATGCATAGATTTTAGATACTCCTTTATTGATTTTATCGTTATTCATTTTGTATTAAAACCGTTGTCGTCGTGACAACAGCTAGCTGTAATTTTTCCGCTTTTTCGTTCTCAGGTACAAAAATGCTACATCCATCAAAAATAAATTTTAATAAATTTGAATTATTTTATTATTGAATTTATTAATTAAGTAATAAATAATAAATAATTAATTAATTATTGAATTGGTGTCTTTCAGGATATTGTCAAAATAACCCTTCTACTCATATCTGTTCATAAAATATTTATAACTACTGATACCATGCACCCCACGTTTTTTTTACAATAAAATAATTTTTTCTTACACTATTTTTTATTAAAATTTATTAAAATTTATTTTTTAGTTGAATTTCAATATTTTCAATTTCTGTTTTTTCAATATATTTTTAATATTGAATTGTCATCGGTCCTTAATAGTTACATCAAATTTTGAGTTAATCCGACGTTTTGAAGGGGGTCAAAACCATTTTCAAAGATTCCGTTACAAACATACATACGTCTGAAGCTAGTAAAAGCGTATTAATTTAAAAAACAAGGACACAATCGTCCAAAGCAATAACGAAATCCGTCTCCATATCTGTGACTGCCTCGCTCCAAACTAACGCGAACTAAGATTGTAAGTCGAAAAACTTGTTCGTTTGTCTCTCGTAGTCTACCGGGTAGATAAGTGAATTTATTATCTCATTCTCGACCACCTCACTTTGCGGACTCTGTAGTTTTGAACTCGAACTCGAAGGACGGGACCCGCATCACGTTTCTTAAATTTCGTCACGAATCGCAGTGAATACTAATTAGCTCTGTTGATCTCGTCGATATATTGCCAAGGAAATAATATCAAAATTAAATAAGATTTCTGTGCAATAAGCAGATGAGATTGGGACTTATTCGTAAAAATTGTTTGGCAATGCCAAGGCAACAACGTAAATATTCATAAAATTATTACAGTTAGAAGACCCTTACGGGCTCTATCAAAAAATATATTCATAGATCTGTCAGGTATTTGGAAAAAAACACCACAGAGAATACCGGCTGAGTTATACAATGTTCGCGTTGAGCCAATATTCGAAATTAGCATTTAATATATTATATATTACACATAGATTTATGGCATTCAAAAATATAGAGTAAGTCCATTTAATTACGCGTTCATAATAAACAAAAAACCGTCCAACATATGAATTTAAATAATTAGATAAAATACGTACCTACAAACATAGTTATTAGGTGAATACGTATAAAACGCCTATTATATTTTCTACTAGTATAAATGTTATTAGTTTAAACAATGTTGATTTCCTATCATGTTCTTTCATAAGACTTTATTGACTAACTAATAAAATCCACATAAAAATGTCGACGTTTTAATTAAACTAGTATTCGCCCAGCAATTGTAATTCCTTCAAAATCATGGACATCTTGTTGGTGATATTTCGTTATGCTATTGAAGAACTCAATACTCTCCACCATTTGCCTACGTAGGATTTTAGAGTTTTTCGGTCACGTTGCGAGGAAAAAGGTTGACAATCTCGAAAGACTTCTTATCACCGGCAAAGTGGAAGGAAAGAGGCCTGCGGGGCGTAGTCCCATGCGCTGGTCCGATCAGATTAAGACGACTTTGGAATCCAGTACCAATGTCGCTATCCACTGCGCGGAGGACAGGAGCGAATGGAGGAACATAGTCCTAACAAAAGTGCTCCGTAAAGGTCACGACCCTCAGCACTGAGGAATACGAAGCAGGGAGGAGGAGGAGGATTGAAATTGTGTTAAATAATGATAAAAACAAGCTCGTCTAAAGCTGTAAAAGAAAACAAAATCGGCTTTTAAATTAACCAACACGTATTAACGCTGAACTGTTTGCTTTTGCCTCCCTACCTAAGGAATACTTTTACTAAATGCCAATAATTTTATTGAGCACACGCTTATTCAAAAAATGGTTTACGCTTTATCTCTGTAATTCAAAACAAAAATAACTGAGGAGCTTAAAAGAGTCAATAAATGCATCAACAAGGCCTCACTTTTTGAGAATCATCCGCAGATATTTGTGCAAATTCCGTTTGTTAAGCGGTTTAAAATAAAAATTTCGGACGAGTGAACGCACTTTGCAGACCAACAGTTGGTACATCGTGTTCGAAATTTTAATTCATTTTCAGAATTTTTTTTTAGAAACTTATAACGTCTTATCTTTTTGAACGAAGTTTCTTATGGGACGATGCGGAGGGGTACCCTAACCGGGAAAAAACGTCCGTAACGTAAGATTTTTATTAGTAACGCACACAGTGTACGACTTAACTTTGTAATAACGTACAAAAAATAACATATTTTTTTATCATTCATTGACCACGATCTCAGAGCGTTCGTTTGCGCAATACACTAACTCTTATGCAAGCAACCGTGAATGAAGTGTACCACAATAAGCTCGCACGTTACCGAATGACCGTGGATTGTTGCGAAACCTCCAGTTTTATTTTCTTTAGACCTCGAATAGAACTTTAAATTAATATTTTTATAATAAGGAACTTCGTTCGTATCCGGTGTCCCACGACACCACACATCTCTTTTTTATTTTCTTGGTTTTTGTTACTTATAAAACAAGTAACTTGAGCAGCAGTATACTGAAAAGTCGTTATTGGCGAATTTTAGGGTTATCAATAATGAAAAATTTCATTTTTAACCAAAAAAAAAAACATAAATTGTAATAAATAAACGAATATACATCTTGAGGTATCAGTGATTATTGCCTAATTTTGATTACTGGAAGCATTTTAAATCTCGTTATGATGAGGGATGCCTGAGATTAATAAAATATATAAAAAAACCACGATGTATTTGAATGCACTCGAGATTCAATGCCGCATCGGCGCGGTCATCTGGCTACAAGCCAAACAAAACACATCGTACGCAAATACACACTGTCCATCCTTACGCATCCACGGTCTGTCAAAGATCAATACAATTAATATGTAGACTTCAAAATGTGTTCATACTCAACGTTGTAAAGGTATTATTACTACTATTTTTATTTTTTATTGTTTAGATGGTTGGACGAGTTCACAGCCCACCTGGTTAAGTGGTTACTGGAGCCCATAGACATCTACAACGTAAATGCGCCACCCACCTTGAGACATAAATTCTAAGGTCTCAGGTATAGTTACAACGGCTGCCCCACCCTTCAAACCGAAACGCATTACTGCTTCACGGCAGAAATAAGCAGGGTGGTGGTACCTACCCGCGCGGACTCTCATGAGGTCCTACCACCAGTAAAGCTATGGTGAAGTCTGGTCACTAATTTTAGCCCTAAACAATAGATCTAGATTTTCTCCTAAATAATTCACAATGTTTGTACTTCAACTGGAGCGAATTCATTCGCCTTCGATATCGGCATCCATCCGTGTGGTCTCACAACGTACGTCGTACCAGAACATACATGAGATAGAAGCTGAGAAGGTTGATATGTGAAGAAACTGTGAACAGATGATGAAAGGAAGTGATAGAAATTGGGTCCAAAGTTGCAAAACTCGTAACTTTTGGTTTACAGCGTTTTGGTGACTTTTCATTGTGATTCTCGATCTCAAAGTTGCTAATTGTATAAATAATTACATATCACACGTGTTACTTAACCCAGCGGTGCCATGCGTGCCTGTTAATTAACCAAGATGTTACAGATTAATTTGGCTATGCCCATGTCTATGGGAAGGGTTGTCTTAGCTTTACGGGCCGATCTTTGAACTGGCTTTGATCCGATAAGAATATCATATAAATAGAATATCGATAGAATCATTCTCTTACCCATGCATCAGCTCGCTGAGCTTCTCGCCGGATCTTCTCAGCGGGTCGCGATTCCGATCCGGTAGTAGATTCATTCGCGAAGCAGTTGCTCTTGAGTTGTTAAGTCTCCTTCGGAGGCGCTTGGGCGGCTGTTAGCAAATCCCACCCCTTCTGGCTGAGCCTTTGCTCGCCCACCTGTCCTGGTGAAACTGGAAAGGCCTCCGGGCCACCAGTAAATCTTCAAATTCAATCATAAAAAAAAAAAACATTCCCTAGGCCAATCTGAAGTTTTCAGAAAACTTCATTGAAATCGGTCCAGCCACTTTGGAGTCTATAAAGGACCCTTGTCAACAAAGTTAATCAACGATTTTGAATTCGTCATTTCTACTATATTTGTTCTATAATGTCCGCCCATCGCAGTTTCCGGCTCGGGGGCCGACGGTCAACAAACCGACAAGCACTCACATTGCTCACCGACAACTCTTTGTCTCAGCTCCTTGAAACTGAAGCGCTTCAACTTGTTGTCATTCGTCCGGTATACTATTAGTATATCTACGGTACGTCTACTTAAAATTATGGTATATATAAATATAACAGAAAAAAAAGGAAGGGAAAAAAGGATGAATCATTTTTACCATCGTACCGCCCGCCACCGGAGTAGAGTTCATCCATACTACCTGGAGCCACTGAGGTCATCCACAGTGCGTTTCCACAGGTCTTTTTTGCCACGTACCATCATGTGGGCATGTCGGAGTCGAACCGACTAAAACCTCCTGTCGCTCAACAACTCACGTCCGAGCCTCTCATGAGACAGAACTCATGAAAAGGCAAAGGGGGGAGGGTGAAGCGTTTAGTGCGGAGCACATATCTCCCATCACCCTCCCCCTCGGGACGCCGGACCGGCGGTCGTCGGCGCCACGACCACCAGCCCTCTCGGTCGGCAGGCTGTCCGAAGCCCGTCTAGATGGCGCCGGTTAGAGTTAGTTATCCTACGGAATACCCCGCTGGGTCAGAACCAGCGTGGGTCGAGGATAGCCGGCCTTCCATCACCCGGATGCTCTTGCGTAAAACGCGTACAGAACAGCTTGCACGTCGTCTTCTTAGGCCCCCTTCGCCGGGCCCCAGACCGACATATGAAGGGGACCTGAAACACTTAGAGGGCCAAGGCTTGGGCGAGATCCGCCTCCCTGGCCCCCGTTCTCTACTGTCTATTTCGACTGCTCGTACTAGAACGAGTTAACATCACGCAGTGTATTCCTGCTGCGAAGAAATTTTACATTTCTACTACTAATTGAACATGGTGACATTTAGTCTAATAAAGAATTCGAAGTGTAACAAAAGATTTGAACAACAAACAGCATTTTGATTTATTGAGTCTTGAATGAGTCATGAAACAAGTAATTTATTTGCTTCTAATTCATTTGTAAACGCTTGATTATTTTCCAAACTCTTTTATATATTTATTTACCGAATCTAGCATTCGAGTTTTTAGAAACTTATGAGGGAGTTCATATAGAGTCCCTTCTTTATTTCGCCGTAAAGTCGTGTTTTATGTAATTAACACCACAGTTGGAACAATATAAATTTTATTGTTGTAGCAGCATAAACAATTCTAAGTAATTACATTATATTAGTTATTTAACACATTATAAATTATTTTTACGTTTTAAATATTTGGCGGTAAAAAGGTCCCGTGTCACAGACTATATTATTTTTCCCACCTCTCGTGCGTTACGGCTTACGCATCATAAAAAGGTGCGTTCTTAAACGCCAAACTTAGATGCAAAGGTGAAGACTGCTGTGGATGACATTAGGAACGCTAAAGAACTGTAATATCGCCACTTAGAAGCTTCCATACACTTCTTTTAATTTGTAAAAATATTTTTACATCTCACAAAAAAATCCTACACATAATATTCACGTATGGCAAAACCGTTAAAATGACACAGCGCTATTTCATCGCGAATCTTCGCCACGGGCACACGCCGATTACGATACATAATGCGTAATATTTTCAATGATACAAGTAAAACGGTCAATACGGGTGCAGATTACAATGAAAGCGATGAGTTCGCATAATTTTATTGATCTAAATACGTTCGAGTCATTGATCATTCGGTCAATAATACACATTAAACTTGTCACTATTCACTAGTGATGTAAAAGGATTTTATTTTTCATTTTATTTATTTATTGTTAACATAGAAATAGAAACACAATCATAATTTGCATCTGTGCTTGCACTAGGTGATAAAACCTATATCTCAAGTAGCAGTGCTCCTCGTACAAAGAACACAACAGCTATACTTTAGATAAACAAAAATAGAAAATTCTTAGACAAAGATTACCCTCTGTGTAATGAGTCTCAACATGAGTGAGTGTAAGAGGGTGTGTGTGGGTGTAATCAAAATGATTAAAATTTATTTAATAAAATTTCAGTATACTCATAGTTGAAATCAAGCAACCAATTAAGGATATAACGATATTGTAAATTCCCGAAGATCAGATACATTTTACAGAGTTTCGTACCTTTGTAAATAACATTACTAGTATAAAGTACTTACTAATAATTATTTGGAATGCATCCGTGGTCTTAAAGGTAAGTTATCCGATGCACTCATATCAAGTGATGGGCTTTCTGGATCAGTCAAAGAGTACTTAGGTTATTAACTATGGCTGTCTTCACCGTTGGTTAGTCAGGGGAGTAGTTAGAGGTTGCCGCAATAAAGGCTGCGTCGATGTCACGAACGAAGTAGCATTCTGATGGTGACTTTAAAAACTTATAGATAGATTATTTTAAGATAGTTACAAATAACAAAATTATTTAGTAGGAATTGAAGAATAATTACATTAGCACTAACTAACTGCATTGTAACTGAATTTATTTGGAGAGCACTTTCTTCCTAAATCTACTGCTAATTTCGATATCGGCATTCGACTTATTCGATAGATATTCAAAGATATCGATAATGTTGTAACTTTACCTCAACACTATCACAGTGTTGTACAAGTCTCAAAGTTGACCGATGGAGCGTGCCAAATCAATCGATCAATCATAACGCTTCCTTTTCATCTCTAACCAAAACCAGGTGTGGACCCTTCTGTCTCCAACTAGAGAATTATAATATTTTTAATATTTCATCAAACCGATGAAGCATTTCAAGTTGATTTTCAAGTTCTGATTTAACCACAAAATTTAGTTCATCACCCGACCTTCAGTAGTAAAAAATGCTATAAAAATCCCATTATAATTTACGTAATTACTGATGGTAGGGCGTGTTGTGAGCATGCAAGGGAAAGAACCACAAACTCAGCTATTTAAAAAGAAATAGAAATGCACCACTGTAAAAATGTGTAAGACTTTTAAAAAAAGTAATGTTTTAAACTTGATATAAAATTTAGTTACAAATAGGCTATTTAGAAATACCAAAATAAAACCCTTGTCGTAGTCCAGTAATTATACCGAATATACTTCGTACCCAATCTAGAAGCAGGTATTACTTTTGCCAATTATTAAGCGACCTTCGTTGTGAATGTCCGGTTTTACATCTTAAAATTCCAATATTTCAATATTGAAATCTCCACAAATCCAAACCTCCAAAGGCTGATCCCTCGCAGCCGATAACTTCCCGTATCAAACTACGAAACCATATTTATCACACCCTCGTACATTGTTTGACCAAAGTTTTCAAACGACCCGAATCTCGGTAACACCATCGGAACCCTTGTTTACGCCCAATAAAAATCGCCAAGTCCGGTCAGGATATCGTGAATTTTCCAACCCTCAAAAATTTTCATTAAGCCAACTCGATCTGTGGTTCGGTCAATCGATAACAACTCTTAACCCACTCGTTTAAGGTTTACGCTGAGCGCATACGTTTTCGACGTCCCCTTGATTCGGTCCATATGTTGGAAACAAGTGAACTGGCTTCTTAACACACTGGACACCCTAAGTAGTGTTTGAGGGTGGAAAATTTTGGTTTATTGGTATTTCTTATGGGTTGATTTTCACATGTTTGTAAGGCTCCAAGGGTCGCGTAGGGTGAAATTGAGTGGTTTATTGATGGGAAAATTCCCACGCTCTTAGAGATTTATTTGTTGCCAGATTTCTAAATAAATCCTACCAACATTGCTACTATGACCGTTCATTTAAAAAAGGCTTAGAAGAACCACAGCTATATTTCATATCACGTTGTAAAATATTAACCGGTAAAAGTACTCATTGTAAACCAGAGCCCGTAGTTTTAAGCAGTTTTAAACAGTCTCGGTTTGAAGGGTTTTATTATAAGCCTTTATCATACCACAAACTAAATTTCGACACTAGGTCTCTAAGTGGATTATGACTATAGCGTTCCAGTTTCTTTGGATTTAGGAACTAGGCCTATTCTTTAATTATATTAAATAGTTATTAGTTTATTTTCCACACTATGGCAGTGCCTTAGTAAAGCCTCACCGACATAATAATTCACGCAACCCTCAACAGCGGAAGTCAATTGGGCGGAAAGGCGTCTTGACCGCGGAGGTCGAGTGACCCTTCCCGCTTCAATCATAAGGCTTTTTATGAGGGCGCTTTACGAGTCCCTTTGAAATTTCCAGATATTTCGGGAAATTAGCCGACCTCTACGAGTATATAGGTTACAGTAACACCGGAAAACAAAATTGCTATGTAAAGCAGAATGGGCATTTCTTTAAGATTCGGCTACTTAATATTCTTAATTAGATTGACACTATCTTAGTAGTAGGTCCAATTTGAGAGTATTCAGTTGAATTTAAAGTCTACTAATAGTCAGACCTAGGCTAGGACTACTTCGCTCAATCGCTTATTATATATTAGTGGAATCTTCTTCTTCTTGCCCATTATATGGTGTCGGCGTAGCATGATCTCTTGCTCCATTCAAGAATGTCCTTCTTCATATATATACTAATTCCTTCTCTCACAAAACCACTTTCACACAGACCATCCAAGTCTTTTTAGGGCACCCATTTCCTCTTAGTGTCCTCAGTAGCGGAATTATTACCTTACTACTTTCATTTGTATCCTGATTTAGAAATCCCAGGTTTGACATTTCCAAAAACGGTGAACCCTAAAGTTCAAGGCGGCCCAGAACATCAATTTGAATAAAAATACTATTAATCATTCAAGTTCTGCCACAAAATTTAACCTCAAATGTAACTAATTGAAAATCTCAACGGTCAAGAAAAACTTTTAAAGTATAATTTTAACAACTAAATACAAACAAAACATATAAACGATATAACAATGTATTTCACAAAAAAAAAAAACAATCCAAATATCCCGTCACACCAAAAACTATAACCGTTCGCTAGCAACTCTCAAAACAAAAGGACTACTACAAATTTTCAAAAACAAAATCAATTGGCGACATAATCTAAACATCATTTCAGTAGATCGTTTAAGCAAATGACACTTTGACAACCGTCTGTAGAAGTAACAGAACCGTGACAAAGAACAGTATAGTTGGCGGCATGATCTTTTCGGTTTTGTTCGCTGTGAGTATCTGTTTCGAAATGATCGGCATCGCAAAGGCCTGGTTGTTGCAGCGATTCAGCTGAAAAGAAAGACCATCGTAGTATTACAAGATCAATGTATATATTTTTTTTTCCTACCTATCCTAGTAACCTAGTATCCGTAAATTCTAGATTCGCCGAGCTTGTAGGTGAGTTCAAGGGGCTACAACAGCAGTCCGGGAACGGGGATAAAATGAAACTTTTATGAGTAAAAAGTATATATTGAAGTGAAACTTCTTTAGAATCGTTAAATTTTTAGTTATTATTTTCTTTTCAAAATTCTCATGGGGGCTATAATATGAAAGATACTAAAAAGAAGCGATTTCGTTTTTTTCTTTTGTTCTTCGCCATGGGGCAATATCAACTTACACAAAAATATTTTGAGGTAATAATTAAAAAAGTTCCCCGACCGCTGGGCTACACGAACCCTAGCAAGAGCCGTGCTTCGCAGAATCTACCACCGGATCGGAAACTCGATCCAATGAGAAGATCCAGCGAGAAATTCAGTGGGCTGGGTCTCAGGGTTAATTTACTCGTCGAGCCCTTCGTCACAAGCGACGGGTAAGCTCAATACAAAGCCGCTGCATTATTTTCTTATACGCGCTCACAGCCAACCTAGCTGTTACCTAGCCAGTTAATTAGTGGCGACCCGGGCCCATAGAGATGACGTCAATGCTCCCACTCACTTTGAGAGGTGAATTCAAGTCTCCAGTTGGTATTGAGATAAAGCCGCCCGACGCTTTGCGGATCGCAGAAACAAGCGGATTAGGTCCAGCCCATCTCAACATCAGTAATTAAATATTGTTTCAATAACAAAGACGCTATTTTTGAAAGCTAATTTCTCATATGTAAATTCAAAGCATTGAACGCATGATATATCTTCATAGTTATTTCAAACAGAAAAACATGCGGCCTACATGACTTTCTTTAGTCACTGTCGCGCGTGGACATCAGCATTACCCGGAGCCGAAACAAAACCGGTGCCCAATGCTACATTTCTCGATTAGTTTTCTACATAATTTTTCTAGCTAGACCAAAGCATTATAACTAGCGGAGAGCAGTGATACGTTTTCCTGCCATTGTCGATATTTAGCGAAACCAGCCCGTCTTCAATTTCAAAACAATAATTAGATTTAATTGAAATGAAACTCTAACACCAACCTCACAGCATGTAGTGTCCGGTGAACCGACGCACCCAGATTTACATCCACGTATAACGGCTTCGTAGTTATTGTCGCTGCCTCTGGACGTAACAGACGTGAAGCACTTATCCTCTGTACTGTGACAGGTGATCACGTGAACTCTAAGAACCAAACAAAAATATAATTTGCAATCGTCGCTAGGCATTTAAACAATTTAATTTTGATTAAATGGTCTTTTTAAAATATCGTCAGTTTTTGAAGCTTTAGGCGCTATCTAATAGTGATTTAAAAGGAATTTTAACTCACTCACACCTCAAGTTGATAAACGTAAAATTAATTATAAGGCACTCCTAAAATTGATTTATAAAAATGTTAATTTTTCATTTTAATAATTTCTATATTTTTCATATTTTTTATTTATTTCATTTCTTTTTCATTAACTAATTTTAAATCGTTTTTTCTTCCAAACATACTTTCATAAATAGTTACAATAGAAATAGTATCAATAGCTTGGCCAATACCTGTGCTTGGCGGGATCTAGACACGATCTAATGGGCGTATCGGTTTTGTAAGCGCAGACGTAGCACTCCAAAAGTCGTCGGCTGGTAGTTCTCGTGAGTGGAGCAATAGTCTTGGGAGCGGCGAGGACCGGCGGTGCTCTTCGACCAGGAGCCTCAATCTTCTCCGGTGGTTCATCTTCTTCTTCGTCACCGTTATCCTCTTCCCCTTCCCCGCCGTCTTCGTTTTGTCTACGCAGAAACAAAAAAAGTACAGTTGCTTTTTTTGCAACGAAGTTCCTTATGGGACGACGCGGAGGGGTACCCTAACCGGGAAAAAACGTCCGTAACGTAAAATTTTTATTAGTAATGCACACAGTGTACGACTTAACTTTGTAATAACGTACAAATTAGAATGCACACAGTGTACGACTTAACTTTGTAATAACGTCCAAAAAATAACATATTTTTTTATCATTCATTGACCACGATCTCCGAGCGTTCGTTTGCGCAATACACTAACTCTTATGCAAACAACCGTGAATGAAGTGTACCACAAGAAGTTCGCGCGTTACCGAATGACCGTGGGTTGTTGCGAAGCCTCCAGTTTTATTTTCTTTATACCTCGAATAGAACTTAAAATTAATATTTTTATAATGAGGAACTTCGTACCTGTCCAGTGTTCCACGACACCACACATCTTTTTTTAACTTTAAAACTACTTATAGTCTCTCCGTACGTTATTGAAGGGCACTTTAGTTATTTGGACTACTAGCTTGGTACAAATAAGTATTATCATAGAAAAAATAGGTATCTTGCATTTTCTTGTCGCCTTTCATCGCATTGTATCACTCTACAGTGCTTAGATATACACTATGACTGATAAATATAGAGATGCGGGAGCCGAATCCAGACTGTGGTATCTTTGTGAAAAAATCACATGGTATCGTAAGGAAATTTCTGGTATCGTATGCGTCTCTGGCATGCGTAACGCAGGAGAGAATCCCAATTTGGGACTGTCGAATGTTTCCAATTGTACGCAATTATGTTGTGTCCATGTATCCGTAGCTTACACTAACCACCGGTCGTCTGTTAGTAAAATCAGAATAGAAAAACTAATGATAAACTATGCGGGAGTATTATAATGAAAACTCCAAATATCTATGTATTTAGTTGAATAATGAAAATTAATACTTTTTATTTTAAGATACAATTTCGTATTTTTAAAGAATTTATATAAATCTATAATATGATTTAGTGGTTGATCGTAAGGTAATCCTGCACGGACAAAGAAAAAATTTATCCCATTAACATGGCACTTGGTAATGTTGTTGGCACTCCCGGGAAATTTACTATTATAGTACCACGAAGGAATGATTTCACACATTTTCCAGAAGACACAAAAAAACTTACTCATCGTCATCGTCTTCATCCATTTTGGAGCCAGTTCGCATCGGCAGCAGAAGCAACACGGCCAGAACAAAACAATACCTCCACCGAACCATTTCCACTTTAGGGAAATTATCAAGAAAATATCAATATTAAACACAACAATCCATTACATTTTTCATATTATTACCGAAACACTAATTTTATTTTTATCTTCAAAATTTTCCTCTAGAATTTTACATTTGACAACACATCTGACGGATGAATTTGATTTCAGAATTTCTGGCTGTTTTTCATGTCTTTTCTTAATTAAAGGTTTGTTAAAATTTTGTCGTATTCTTTATTATCTATGGAAGAATAGATTTCGGTATAATAAAAACAAATTCATAGTAAAGTCGTTCGAAGGCTAAAGTTAGTTTCAAGAATTAAAAACGCATCGGGAGCTATAAGTTGTTACCATTTTTTGACCTTGACTTGATAGGCAGACAAATTATGGTCATAAAATGGACAGTTGGATTCACATGACGGTACCCACATTTGTATCCTTCTAACGCCTACACAAATAATAAAAATTTGAGATTGTTTATTACCGCCACCTTTTATTGAAATTATAAACGCAAATTCTACTCACAGATAGGTGGCGCTGTTATCAAATACGCTTGTAAGTAGAATTCATAAGGGCTATTTTTTTCTAATTGGAATGGTTTGTCTTATTTCATATATAATGTTTCACATATAAAACAATATTATTATATTATTTCTGAGTAAAGTACCGTAAACTATAAAAGTACTAATTATTATATACTATAAATTTGATTGGAAAACTTTTATTGCTTACTCTGAAATTTCTTTTTTAACAACACACATCCTCTAATTAACGACACATCCTCTAAAAAAAGGGGTAGATAGATCACTGTGGTAGTTCACAGTTTTACTAAATGCATATTTAAGCGAAAGTAAAGAATGCGATAGATTAAATGTTTTATTAATTTTGTTCATAAAAAATGCAATTTTTCCCAGACAATACACAAATAGTCCGAATATCAAACAATTTAATTTAATGTGGTAATTTTAGTAATCGTACAATGCATATTGGTTTTTTCGTAAATTTGATTCAAATGCTTCATTTTTTGCCACTATGCAAACACACTATGAATGCTGGTTACGATTGCCTTGATGCAAATAATATAATCAATATACGACTCATTGCGAATTATAAAAACCGGACAGCGCGTCCTAAGACCGATACACAAAATAGGACGTAGAGTAGATGATTCTCAAGATCCCTACAGACATATGGATATTGGGGAAGTGTTAACATATTTACTGATAGCACTAGTAATATTTTATACTTAGTAAAAACAAAGTTGTTGGGATTGCGCACGTGCATCTTTTGATTAATTACGAGACTGAACTCTGCTGTTTCTGAGGAATTCTTGCGAAATAAAATCGCCAATAAAAAACCAGCAGTCAGATAATCCTTCAGTCTTACATGAACCTTGTACAAGAATCACATCGTTGGACCAATTGATTATCTACCAATCTCTTTAATTAATCTCATTCTCAATTTAATTAATATTTTTGGATAAGCGCATTTGAGAACAGCTGGTCTGGTTTTGTTAATTTTATTGTTATAGTTGCAAAGGTCCGGATGATATTTTCAGGTAAAGAAAAATAGTAGTTGTCCTAAAATAATAATTCACATGATGTTCATTTACAAATATTATTGATATTTAGACAGGACAACGTTTAGCGACTCAGCTAGTATTATGAGACCGTATGAGCTGGCATGACAAGTCTGCTTTTTAATATTGCAATACTATATTGGGTTAGCAACCAGCACACGCTCGACGAGTGAACTAACCCATAGACACAGCCCACTGAGTTTCTCGCCGGATCTTCTCAGTGGGTCGCATTTCCGATCCGGTGGTAGATTCTGCGAAGCACTGCTCTTGCTAGGGTCAGTGTTAGCAACTCTCCGGTTTGAGCCCCTGAGCTCACCTACAAACGTTAGGGTGAAGCTGAAATAGCCTCTCAAGGCTAACAGCATAGGTAGGAAGAAAAAAAAACCAGCACAGAGTTTAATACAAATCATAAAAATATGTACGCTGCTTTTTTTAACTTTGCTTATTAATTAATGTTAATATATCGTCTTTTCGCATTAAAAGTGTACAATTTCCAAAAATATTCTAAATTGAGTTAATATGCGGAATCATTTGGTATCACCAGTATTTTTCTCGTAAAAACTGTCAAAAGAGCGTAGTTTAAGTTTTAATTTTTTTTTTAGTTTACATATGTTTTGACTACTATTAACAAAATGAGTAGGTACATAATTTTATCTTAATTTAAACGACAGATAATGTAACTAGTAAAAAATAAAAAATAAATGTTGTAAAGATGATTAATATTAAAAATATCACACGTTAAACCTTTAAAGCCTGTAAAATTAGTTAGTTTTGAGATTATACAGTTTTAATGCGAGAAGACGATATATCTTTTGATTTACGTTAATTAAAAGTATTTTCTTAAATAAATTCTAAACAAAAAAAAAGATGCCGTATTAATTGAAAATAATATGATTTTATTCAGTTTCAAAATTACGAGTTTCATAATTGAAACTTTTGAAAATCCAAGCTCAATTTGTGATTAGCGTGAGAGGCCATTCTCTAGAAACATAGCCAGTGAGCAGCGAAAGCTAATGAGAACGTTTAAAAGGCCTCGTCCTAGCCGTCCCATCTTTCATCATGAATAAATGAGTGGCATGCTTTAAAGCTCTTTCAGTAACGCACACAGCTCCGCCGAACTAGGCCCCTTTGCGTGTTCGGTGGCAACGCGCGACGCAGCGACCGCACAAAGCACGATGCGGACTCCAATCCCCGCTCAATCCCTCCACATACGACCTCATTAAAAAATGAAAACATCACAAGCACGCCACAAGCCCACAATAGCCGAAAGATCGTCAAAGCGGAAAGCGCCACCTGCGGCGAGTAGCGGAACTACGCCACTCGCGAACTCAACCTGTGTACTGTTTTAATTAGCCTCATACAGGAAGTGAATGCGTGAAATACGTTAGGTTTTTTTCCCTCTCCCGGTTAGTTTGGCGGCTTTGAGTAAAGTATGTTAATTCACAAGTAGCCCAGCGCTAGCTTTTTGAAATTCGCTCGAAATGATTTTTTATGTTTGAATATAAGACTTATTCGACAACTTTGAGTGGTTAATTAGAGGTGAATTAACTTTATCCGGTTTGTTTGTGTGCAGGGTACGTAGACGAAGCGACCGCTAAGTCTGGCCGGGTCTCGACGAGGCGACGGAGAAACTTCAAACTTCTTTTATCTCAGTCTAGGTTCGTTCAAAAAGTGCAAACTCTGTACAAAGTTCACTTTCGCCTTGTGAACTAATTTTTCGCTCGGTGTCAAGTTCATGGCTGGAAGAGGCGGTGGGGGGTGAGACGCCGGCGGCGGGGCGGATGGCAGCTCGCTATGATAAAATAAAATATTCATTATGATTGCTCAACGCGGCACTGTTCGCGAAAGCGCGAATGTCTACATCCTGTATATTGGCTGATGCTTTATTTTCACGGATTTAGTAACACGAACTCAGTAATTTTTACGTTAGACTAATTAAAAAAGGATGTGTGGTGTCGTGGGACACCGGATAGGAACGAAGTTCCTTATTATAAAAATATTAACTTTAAGTTCTATTCGAGGTATAAAGAAAATAAAACATGTTGGTTTCGCAACAACCCACGGTCATTCGGTAACGTGCGAACTTATTGTGGTACACTTCATTCACGGTTGTTTGCATAAGAGTTAGTGTATTGCGCAAACGAACGCTCTAACGAATCGTGGTCAATGAATGATAAAAAATATGTTATTTTTGTACGATATTACAAAGTTAAGTCGTACACTGTGGGACGTTTTTTCCCAGTTAGGATACCCCTCCGCATCGCCGCAAAAGGAACTACTATATACGACATAAATAGGGAATTAGATTTAAAATTTTCACTTACATTTTATTTGAGACTTATAAGGTTTTTAAAATTTCTTATAAGATTTCCAATTCATTACCTTGTACTCATAATAAGTTAACTACGAATTTCAATGTCTAATACAAGTTCCATAATTTTTAAAATATTTATACTTATTTTAAGTGTGTATGCATTTTTGTATATATATACAATGCGAGGGTGCAGTGAATGTTTATTGATATTAATTCTAAGTTTTACTGACTGAATTGATTACACACAAACCGTACAAATGTTCTATGGGATAAATATTAAATGTTACGGTCGCAAGGACTGCACCCGACTTCCTCACACACAGGTTGTTGAATGACGTTTATTCCAGTTCAGGTGCTGTTTTAAATAAACACTCTATACCTATGCTTTACTGCTTGTTTGAGGTACCTATTCGGTCGTATTCCACCGAACGATATGTGTCTAATGTATTTATTGCCTTTATTGGAAAATGTGTACATTCGTATGTTTCAATTGTCGTTTACTGTTGGTAGGAACTCTTGTGAGTCCGCACGGGTAGTTACCACCAGCCTGCCTATTTCTGCCGTGAAGCAGTAATGCGTTTCGGTTTGAAGGGTGGGGCAGCCGTTGTAACTATACTGAGACCTTAGAACTTAACCTCTCAAGTCGGGTGGCGCATTTACGTTGTAGGTTTGTAGCACCAGGTGGGCTGTGAGCTCGTCCACCCATCTAAGCAATAAATAAAAAAAACACCTACCATTAAATCGTCTGCATTTGTTTGACTGGTAGAGAATATCTTAGGCGTTAAGTCCGTCAATATATACCAATACTAGTAGTGTAAATAAACAAATAAATAATTTAACATCATATATAAATTCTATAATTCTTTTTTAAAACAGCAGACAATTCTCAACAAGCCAACTTCGCAGCCGAAGACAGCAGGCTGACGTAAAAATCGTCCCGGACCTGCCTCAAACAGTGAAAAGTGAATCTCTCCAGACTTGAAGTATTTTTTACCGTCTTCCCCTTAATTAGTCCATTAATCCCCCCGTGAACGGTTGGGGAACTTTGCCTGCGCTTCGGTTCGGTTCTCGATTTTTTTATTCAGTCCATCGCTTTTGTACACATCGCTTGTATTGACTCAAGAAATATGTGACACATCTATACTAATATATAAATCTACAGTGGTTTTTACGGATGTTCCGTTATCTTATATCTATAAACGAGCAATTCTTGTATATTAATATATATGTATATAATCTGAATCTCGGAAACGGCTCAAAAGATTTTCATAAAATTTAGTATACAGGGGATTTCGGGGGCGATAAATCGATCTAGCTACAATTTATTTTCAGAAAGTGTTGTTTTATTCGTGTTTTCAATAATCAACTCTTCCCGATATCTATTGGCGAATACTAATACTATTTTTCTTAATTGAGGGCAACTAATCGCTTTAAAGACACAACAAGATGGCGTTATCAAAAAAAAAACCGAGCAAAGCTGGGTCATCATCTAGTAACTACTGAACCATGCATCCGATTGACTTGAAACTTGGTATCCATGTAGAAAATACATGTACTTTATAGATAGGCTAATATTTATATGAGTGTTGGACTCCCTAATTAATAATGACAATAAATAATAATGTTAATTTTAAATGCGCAGCGAAGCGGGCGAGTACGGCTAGTATTTTTATGATTTCATATATGTATATGCGGAATAAAAAAATGCCATACAAAACTTTTACTCGACATTTAAAATTCGATAATAAATTGAAAATTAAAAAAAGAACTACGTTAGGTACGTAGGTTAAAAAACCATTTTTATAGAACTAGAAAACAGAGAAAACTTTTTTTTGTCATAATTCACCATTTGGGATCCATGTGACTAATATGGACACTACCAACTCGAAACAATTAACAAACCAACATTAAAAATAGTTGTAGTTTTAAACTATTTATAAATAAACAAAGATAAGTTAAATATAAATTTCTCTTTTGTATCTGAGACGATTTTCCTTTTGGCTTAGTCGTTCCCTTCATCAAAATCTTAGTCTTAGTTCTTAGTCTTATTTTTAGTTTTTCTTAGTTGTTTAGGAGCTTTAGTGTCAACAGAATAAAACTTTAAATGCTCAGTTTATTTTTCTACAAGAAATTCATAACCATTACATACTACATCTGTTTTATTTGTGAAGCGATTTTTTGCACAAGCCTTGAAGGCTATTTCAGCTTCACCCTAACATGTTGGTGAGCTCACGGGGCTCAAACCAGAAGTGTTGCTAACATTGGCCCTAGCAAGAGCAGGGCTTCGCAAAATCTACCATCGGATCGGAAACACGACCCACTGAGAAGATTCGGCGAGAAATTTTTCATCGATTTCCACGAGTCGTACGCGTAATTATAACTACCATTTTAGTAATTATATTATTCGAATACTTTACGAATACTTCAATGACCATTATGTAATGATTACCAAAAAAAAAACACCGTAAGATTAAACCTTAAAAGTTATTTAAATTTTTTATATAATCAATTATCATTTTATCCAATAAACGGAAACTTCCCAAACTTACACTTTAGGTATATCTTCCACAGCAAGCCCTGACTAAACATTTTCTAATTTCAATCCCTAACTACGAAGTAACTAGCGCACGCAAATGAGACTCGTACGATGCGACCGACAATTGAACGTAGATCCATCATTCTACACTAACAATCCCCGGTGTGGGTTGTTAGGCAAACGCCGGAGGGGGTCCAGGAGGTCTTGTTAGAGCGGTTCGTTATGTACGTACGTACATGGCGCCGTCAGCTAACTATACAACTTATTAGACGTTTCGGAAATTCGGTTTTGCCCCGCCAGAACCACGGGCTATGCTGATGCTAGTGTCGGTAAAGAGATCATATCGATAAGCATTATGCAGCTGATTAAAATGTTGCTAACGAGTATTATTATTGCCCTTGTGGTAGTGAGTGAGTTTCCGTCGCTGATAGTGGTCAGCAAGTCCAGGGGAAAACCTCTCCGCAAACCTCGTCCTGAAGAAGGACATGTCATAGCGCTAAGGAAGCACTGAGGAGGAAGGTTCATACCAAAGCCGATAGGTCCATGGCAGAAAAGATCTCTGGAAACGCACAGTAGACAAACACAGTGACTCTTCTACGTAGTACGTATAAAATCTGCTTGATTAAAAAACATTTTAAATATCTATTTGATTCCCAGTTACTCTTACTTAAAACGCATTGATTTTATGTTATACTTAATAAGCTTATTACAAATCAGAATTATGAGGAATTATCGATGAATACGATGTTTTTTTATCGTAAAACACTATCGATATACGAACAGACCCATCCTTACTCGACATTCTGTTGGTAATGCAAACGTTTGTAACCCCGCCAGTCTCCAATCCGCCCCGAGCAAATACACTGAGTAAATAAACGTGTATGTATCCACATATGTATGTTCTCCTCTGAATAATGTACCCGGTTTTCGATTCTGAAGTTCCAGAACTCAAAGATCCATCCGTACTCCAGTATCATAACATATCCATATTCATTTCAATAGAAAACCAGAAAAACCACTCCAGGCAGACTAGCAGACAGGCAAATAAAATAAAATAAATTCTACCTTCATTATATATTTGAAATAGTTTTTATTATTTTCTTATTAGATAATTCTAATTCTTAATAGAATGAGTTAATTTCATTTTATGCTATTAGTCGACTTCGGCAATTAGAAAATACTGAAGTGTCTTTGCCGTCCGACACAAACCGATTTATTTTTACTAGTAGTTGAAATTCGACTATAATTAATTGAAATTGTAAGTTTGTACACTATTGTGATTCTATTTTCAAAGACTATTATACTTCTATAATCAGAAATTTCGCCAAGACTACACTATAGAAAAATATTAATAAAGACAAACAGTATTTAATATATTCTCAATTTGACCACAGACGTCAAGAACAAAAGTTTGACAATAAATAAATAGTTATGCATGCGTGTGTGTGCGTCAAATACACGGCTAAACCACTTAACACCAGGTGGGCTGTGAGTTCGTCTACCCATCTTAGCAATAAAAATTAAAAAACGTGGATTAAACAAATAATCACTTTTCCCCCCTACTTATTATCTGGTAGCGTAAGGGGCTATTCCATCTACGCGCGGACGGGTAGGTGAGTTTACGGGCAGCAAATGCTCAAAAATAGCACTTACAAGAGCAATACTTCGCAGAATCTATCACCGGATCGAAATACTTATCCACTGAGAAGATCCAACAAGAAACTCAGTCGACTGTGTCTATGCGTTAGTTCACTCGTCCAACTCTGCGCCGTTTTTTTTTTTATTGCTTAGATGAGTGGCGGAGCTCACAGCCCACCTAGTGTTAAGTGGTTACTGGAGCCCATACACATCTACAACGTAAACGCGCCACCCACCTCGAGATATAAGTTCTAAGGTCTCAGTATAGTTACAATCGACGAGTTTAACGATGACTGGTGCTTGAGGGGCCTAAAAGCACTGAAAGAAGATCCGTGGGCTCCGACACGACATGTTTCAGATGACGGCGGCATTGCATTACCCCATCGCTTGGGTAGGATATGTATTACTCTAACCACAAATAGTTTAAGTCAATGAAATATTGTGTACAATTCTTATTTCTCTATTTCTGCCGTGAAGCAGTAATGCGTTTCGGTTTGAAGGACGGGATAGCCGTTGTAACGATACTGAGACCTTAGAACTGGTACCTCAAGGTGGGTGGCGCATTTACGTCGTAGATGTCTGTGGGCTCCAGTAACCACTTAACACCAGGTGGGCTGTGAGCTCGTCCACCTATCAAAGCAATAAAAAAAATTATTTACTTCATCATCATCATCATCAGCCCACAGTCGTCCACTGCTGGACGTAGGCTCTTATTTACTTAACTGGACGCAGTTAAATATCACGAGGAACGTGAAAGCGTAATGTTTACTACGGCCATTATGTAGACAGTTTCCGAGCTATGCGTAACGGTGGGATGTTTGTTTGCGGGTTTGTTCTACCGGAATCTCCTTTGTCGTTCACCCGTTCGTTTCGGAACAGCCGCAAGGTGTAAGCGAAAGCGTGATATAAACGAAGCAAAACGCTGACAAATCTAGACAAACTACATTCCACTTGCTTTACACAGCATACGTTATTATAGAAAAAATATATATAGTACACCGCAACATACCTGCTATATTTTTATATTTTCCAGAATTTCTGTAAATTAAACGGCTGTCTGGAAGAGATCGCTTTGAGCGATAAGACCGCCTATTGTACAAATCTGCTTTTTGACTGTTCTTTGAATGTAAATTGTGTTTTGGTGTGCAATAAAGTGTATTTATTCTCTCTCTTTCTCTCTCTCTCTAAATTATCTACTCTCTAATATTTTACGAAACCGCTATATTTTATTACATACTCCGTGATTTCGAATTCGGCGAGCAATATATACAGCTAGCTACAAGCGCGGCTTTGTTGCTCTTACATTATGTATTCCGACGGACTCCACGTGTCTGTAACATCTATATTTGTTTGAAAGGAGACGGAAAATCGTGGGCCAAAAATGTAATAACTTGGAATGTAGTCTAAAAAATTTGTCATATTTTTTTATATAAGAATATAAAAAATCACCTCAATCCTCTTTCTGGAACCGGAGAAAAATGAGAAAGTTAGTTTTTGTTGGTATAACGGTGTGATCGATTTAATTAATCGATTACAGGATTATTAAAAGAAAAACATTGCACTAGGTAATTAATGCAAAGTAATTAAATGAGCGATTTATACTTGTTGTATACAAGTGCGGTATGCGCCGGATTTAATTGCGATTATATACATAAATGAAGAAAAAGTTTATTATTACTTAGCAAAGTAATATGATTATCGATTTCAAATCGATTAAAATCAATTGTATTTTTGATGACAGCTTTGACAGTAAGCTGACATGACGTTTGTTCATAGATTATACAATTATTTTTTGGCGCTTGTTGGTTTTTTCTGCTCTACTCGTTTTGTATCTTCGACGCATTTTGAGTGTGTATCTATCGGGCTGTTTTTATATTTTCAACGATCACTGCTTTATTATTACGGATTCCAACTCTGCCAGCCTTGTANAATTATTTTTTGGCGCTTGTTGGTTTTTTCTGCTCTACTCGTTTTGTATCTTCGACGCATTTTGAGTGTGTATCTATCGGGCTGTTTTTATATTTTCAACGATCACTGCTTTATTATTACGGATTCCAACTCTGCCAGCCTTGTACGACAATTGCTTCTACACTGGACACCGAAGATCGCTCACACGTTTGACTTGAAATTATTGCATTGGATACTGTTGAAATTATGGATCGCTGTGTGAATTGTGGGATAGCAATTCCATATTCCATACCTGATATTTATCATTGATATTCATTCGTAATATGGCATTTAAAAGATTATCCAATGGATATAATAAACATTTACTTATGCTTAAATAAGTTATTATTCAGCTCTTTTAAAGAGATTGTAACATAACCTAATTTTTACTAAATCTTTATTAACTCGGCTCTCAGATTGAGAAAACTTTTATAATTTTCAGCAAGGTACTGATAAATCTGAATCTATTAATTCATATTAGTTTCATCACGTTACATTCGGGCCCAAAAATGTATGTAATCGTTTCAGTCTCCTTTATCTACGTGAAGCGATGCTTTCAGTATTGATAACATTCGTACCTGCCAGGGGAATGACATTTAATTTGACATATCATTTGATTGCTACTATTACATTTACTTGTGGTATTTCATTATCTAAATTCTGCATTCGTCGGTTTGAAAGGCGGGGCAGCCGTTGTAACTATACTTGAGACCTTAGAACTTATGTCTCAAGGTGATTAGCGCATGTACGTTGTAGATGTCTATGGACTCCATTAACCACTTAACACCAGTTAGGCTGTGAGCTCATTCACCCATCTAAGCAAAAAAAAGAGTTCTATCTCATACGAGGCAGACCACCATCACAAAATAGTAATCTTTAAATTAATACGTGAAGCAAAAACTTTGTATCCCTTTTTACGAAAATCGCGCGGACGGAGGAGTATGAAATTTCCCACACTTATAAAGAATATAGAGAAGAAGTGCACAATGCTAATTTTTTTTTTAAATAATACATAAATGATACATTAAATCAATAAAGAAAACATTACACACACTACATACCATGTATTTGACGCAACACGCATGCATACTATTTATTGTCAAACTTTTGTTCTTGACGTCTGTTGTCAAATTGAGAATAGATTAAATATTGTTTGTCTTTGTTAATATTTTTTATAGTGTAGTCTTGGCGAAATTTGTGATTATAGAAGTATAAAATACAATCATAATAGTGTACAAACTTACAATTCCAATTAATTATAGTCGAATTTCGACTACTGCGGGACCTCTAGTATATTTAAATAGTTGAGATATCAGTTCTAAGGTCTCAGTATAGTTACTCACCCGAGGCACACCACCGTTAAATCATTTCCATGGATTTTCCTATTATAACCACAACAATAATGGCGCATGCCGATGTAATTTGATTGGAGCCACGTTCAAATCACAATTATAGTNACATTCCCGATCCCGCGGACAGAATGGAAAGCAGTCGACGTCGCCCAAAACACGTCATCTCGGATCCTCCCGATCCACTAACGGTGCTGCTAGGTACTTCAAGCACCGGTCACCGTTCTCGTCGAACCCGTCGCTTGCGACGAAGGGCTCGACGAGTAAATTAACTCCCAGACACAGCCCACTGAGTTTCTCGCCGGATCTTCTCAGTGGGTCGCGTTTCCGATCCGGTGGTAGATTGTGCGAAGCACGGCTCTTACTAGGGTTCGTGCTAGCAACGTCATCAGGTTTGAGCCCCGTGAGCTCACCTACAAACGTTAGGGTTACGCTGGAATAGCCTCTCAAGGGTACCAGCTTAGGTAGGAAAAAAAAAAAAAAACTAAGGTCTCAGTATAGTTACTCACCCGGGGCACACCACCGTTAAATCATTTCCATGGATTTTCCTATTATAACCACAACAATAATGGCGCATGCCGATGTAATTTGATTCGGAGCCACGTTCAAATCACAATTATAGTCGACGGCTCATCTCTAGTGGTTTGCGTAATTGACACCACGACAGAACTCAGTTCTGTACGCTTATACATTGGTATTACAATAGTGTACAGTAGTCTAGGTTTTGACAGTAAATACGAGTAAGTACTGCTATTTACAGACCCGTTAGAATATTCATATTAATGAAGTTCATAGAACTATTACAGATTAATAAAACGAAAAAAATTAGATCCCGTAAACGCAAATGTCAAAATGATTTGTCTCGGATTTTTCTTATGTTAATAAACAATGATATGAATACAAGAGTTCATAAATATGTTTATATATGCGTTAGTCTAATTAAAAAAACTTATATGGAAGAAAAATAATTTTACTACATTTATAATAGTTCCTTATTTTTGCTTTCATATTAAACTGATAGTAACAACTTTAAATTAGATTTTTGACGTGATAACGTTTTACAAACCGACTAGCTGGCCCGGCCAACGTTGTTTTTCCAAATAAATTATTCCTAGGAAAGATAAATAACCTAGATATCGACTGCAGCGCCATTTGTCGGGCTGATTTGTAAACCTAAACCATCCAGGGTGCCACCCAAAGGTATACAAAAAAAATCATTCAAATCGGTCCAGCCGTTTAGGAGAAGTTCAGTGACAAACACACGCACAAAATGAATATATATACAAAGATTAACATCGACTGCACGCACGAAAAAGTGTCACGTTCCACCTGAGCCTGAGCGAGAGCGTGGAACAAGAGATAGAGAGACACGATCGGCCCAAGCGTTGGCTTGTGACACATCTCTCTTCTCTCGTCACGTTAGAAAAAGCAGTTCCAATAGCTCTGCTACTAACGTTATCACGTAAAACTATCATACGTAAGCCAACTTTACAAGCAACCAATTACTTTTTTTAATTAAACTTTGGAAAATTAGTTTATTCTACGGTTACTGTAGAATGTAATAAAATAATCAATTAAAACGTTAGTCAAATTAAATTTCAGATCGAAATAAACTCAACCAAAGTATGTATAATGCATTATAAGATTGCGTAGCGCACTATAAGGTGGTACACTTAAGCGAAGGGGAAGAGGGAGATATATGAAGACGACGAATTTGCTTAGATAATATGCATACATTAAGGGGAACTAAAGCGTGCCTCGATGAAGGAACTCGGATTCGCCTCCGGTTTAATTATATAAAGGATCAAGAGAAAACTTCCTTTGATGTGTGATTCGATCGAACAAATTGTAATTATTAAAAACTGTTATTGTATATATTTAATGAAGGCTGTGTTATGTGTTGTGAGTTGTAATTATTATTACTAGTTGTCCCGCAGTACTCGAAATTCGACTACAATTAATTGAAATTATAAGTTTCAACATTATTATGGTCCTATTGTTACAGATTTCGCCAAGACTACACTATAGACAAATACTCGTAATATTAAAGATAAACAATACTAACCTATTCTCAATTTGACCACAGACTTTAAGCAATAACAAAAGTTTGACAATAAACAAAGAGTATATATGTGTGTGTGTGTGTCAAATACATGGTAGTGTGTGTAATATTTGCTTTATTGATTAAATGTATCTTTTATGCATTATTTTAAAAAAAAATTAGCATTATGCACTTCTTCTCTATATTCTATATAACTGTGGCAAATTTCATACTCCTCCGTCGGCACAATTTTCTTAAAAAGGGATACAAAGTTTTTGATTCACGTATTAATATATAGATTCTGATTTTTTATTGTTAAGATGCGTGAAAAAGTTCACGGCCCACTTGGCTTTAAGTGGCCACCGGAGCCCTTAGGCATCAACCACGTCAATGCCGACGCCCATCCTGAGGCATGAGTTCTGTGACATGAGAAACATATCACTGCTTGACAGCAGAAATAGGCAGGGTGGTAGTAACGGTACAGACTCACAAGACGTCCTACAATCAGTAATTACGAAAATCATAAGTTTTACGGGTTTGATTTTTATTACACGGTGTTATTTCTCTACCGTGAAAATCGTCCGTGAACATTTGTTAAGTGCGTATTTAAAAACGTATTATGTACTTGTTGTTTAGTTTCGTTAATAATATTAAACTTATATCAAAGGATGAACATTGGTTAAGCTTCAGTGTCCGAGAAAGTTTCCATTATTCTATTAATATGTGTCAAGAACAACATTCTTTTGCAAAGACAAAATTCTTAAGTTGTACATTACTGAAATCTCCGATGATTACATTCCACTTTACATACCACCATTCTGCTTGTTTCTACAGAGAATTTAAATGGCAAATCTTGCGCTTTGGTTTGAAGAAACTTCGATCGCATATGACGATGCGTTCTCTATGTATTCCGTCAACCAGTTAAACTACATGACAAATGAATGCCCACGATAAGCAAAATGTGTGTGCGTGCAAGTCACACACGGTAGAAGTGATACTAATAAAATATAACAATAATCGCAAGGGTCAACCACTCCGCAGTGCAATGGAGCAGCCGCACCCCGGGGGAACCGCCTGCATGATCACGGTATCCCTACGTTAAGTAGGTATGATCTAGCAAGAGAAATACGAGAACGTCTATCAACTGTGTAACATCTCGTCACCGCGATTCAGGAATTGTTGAATTTACGAGCAGTGACATCTGTTGATAACAAACTAAATAGAAATAAAATAAGCATGGCGCGTAACGGAAGAAATTAAGATGGCGCGTAACCGAAAAACGTTACATACGTTTTTTCCTCCCTACGTCGATAAAGAAGTTTCACTTCAAAAAAAGCGTAAAACCACTTACGTTAAACAATTATGAGGAGAGGAAAACTTCTGAACCCCACAAGGCTTAAATATCCGAGTAAGGTGGAGCCTTCTTACTTAACTACATCCAAATAATCTTACGTATTTGCCTAAGTCTAAAGGTTCACCCGTAGTGATGCGAGATCCCCAGGTACCCGGTATTCGGCCGGGTATTCCAGTCGGATTAGCGTAAGTCTGTTCAGCCATATATCTGGGAAGTGGGGTATCGATCCCTTGATTTTCAGCGATGAGGTTAGCGAACGACGTTTTAGATATTATGTTTCGTATAGATGTGAAGTTCGTTGCAAATTTCAGTAGATATACGACTATTATTTTTAAGTGACATAGAAAAATATATCATAGTTGTTCCATGGGGAGTGCTCTGAGAAATTGTTTGAGATGATTTTATCATCTCGTTTTTACTATCGCACCGCCCACGACCGGAGTAGAGTTCAACCATACTCCCTAGAGCCACTGCGTTCGTCCACAGTGCGTTTCCAAAGGTCTTTTTTGCCACGTACCATCCGGCTTGGGAATGAGCTCCCCTCCACGGTGTGTCCCGAGCGCTATGACGGTAACCACTCACTATCAGGTGGGCCGTGAGGTCGTCTGCCTACAAGGGCAATAAAAAAAATAAAAGTTTAATAAGTTAAAACACAGAGACTTCGACAGACTTCGGACGGTGTTATTTACCTTGTGATGTCTATAGGAACAACTTTGACTATCAATGTCTACTATCGAACATAAGATAGGCATGGAGATAATTCTTCTGAACGTTAAGCATTAAATGTCAAACTGCAATTGTCGAAACCATGTATCTCCGTAATGTTTTAACTAGTGTGTATATTAATTTCTTCGATGACTTAGGCGAAGGTTTATATACGGGACTACGCCTTATGTAAACAAAACGCTTCATGCCCACTACATACATACATACGTAGTTAACGTTTGAGAGCTTCCACTAAAGTATTCTAAGCACAAATAAACAAACATCCCGGCAAGCGATCGCACATGTCTCCCGCAAGACAAATAGGTATTTTCTCCCCCCATATCCACCCTCTAAACCCGTCCATCTCGAGACGTTTTAGTGATGCGCGTTTTCTGGTATGCAATACCAAATTTTTTCGCTATTTAAGTTCACGGCAAACTTATACGCGTTTTTTTCCTCAAAGTAAGAGGATTTTTATTATACTTTTTAACTACAGAGGCGTTATCCCAATGCCTTAAACTTATCAAGAGTATGTTACACTGGTAACCTTAATAGCAGAACTGTGAACTGTAAACTAACTGCTAGTAAAAAGTTAGAATTAAATATAAATAGTGCTTAATGTTATCGAAAAAACGTGCATAAACATCATTTTTATATAAAAAGAAGTGTGATGGCCTTTGTCATATTTAGGCAAAAAAAAATTTTTATTACATTACCATTTTGTTTTTTTCTAAGCAACGCAAATAGTGAACTTAATATAGCTTCAATATAAAAAAAATAAAAATGCTAATAAATTGTAAAATTATACTGCGGTTAATACCGAAATGAAATCGCTTCACTATCAACCCCGTCCATCCTGAACGCTGACAGCTGCTATTCACCTGCGGGGGTCGAAAGCGCCCCGCCGGTGAATTTCCCTTTAAATGTCTTTGGTGCTGTATGTTTAGGGTTAAATTGAACTCGTGAGGCATTAGCGTTGTGATTGAAGCGCTCCTTGTGAAATTAAGTTTCTCGCAATATGTACATAAGACTTTCATATATTTATCAAAGCATATTTTTATCTCTACGACTAATGGTAGATATGGAAAAATTATACATGTAGACTAAAGAACTCTAAGTTTTAACTGTTTATTATAGATAGTCGATTACTTATCCGATCGCGTCGGAGAAACGCGAAGCCGTCGTCGTTTTTAATATGACTTGTCGGATCCCCTGGATTCACTTTCGGTGCTTTTAGTGTCCTCAAGCACCCGTCGCCGTCCTAACCCAGTGAACTAACCCATAGATACAGCCCACTGAGTTTCTTGCCGGATCTTCTCAGTGAGTCGCATTTCCGATCCGGTGGTAGATTCCGCGAAGCACTGCTCTTGCTAGGGCTAGTATTAGCAAATTCTTTCAGGTAAGAAAAAAAATTGTCAAGCGAACTCACGGTCCATCTGGTATTAACTGGATAACTGCTCGTTGATATTACAATATGAACCTTGAGTTATGAGTTCAAGGCCTCAATTACACTATATGACTGTTGTCCCAACTTTCTAACTGGAACGCACGACTGCTTCCCGTATGTATGCATACCGCCGACCTGATGGTGAGTGACATGAGCAATTCCACTAACACGGATAAGCCGCTGGCTATTGCCGAGAGCTCTCCTCTATTTTCCTAATCCTTAATTAATTATAAATTCCAACTCCAACTAAAAAATAGAAAATAAATTTTAATATACAACATGATAATAAATAATCTAAGATGATAATTAATTCGTATTTCTGTCTAACCTTATAAAGAAAACTTAAAATTTATATTAGAGTCAATCTTAGTTAAAAATATAATAACAGACTTAATCCGCAACAATTTTTTTTATTTAACAAACTTTATAACTATGACTTTAATGAATAACTTAATAACTACTCATAAATTGAAGTTATTAAATTAAAAATCACTCAACTCTAGTTGGAAAACATGTTGCAAAACAGAAGAAAATCTAATGAGATTTAAGTTGTAGAACTAGTGACATCTACCGTACAATAGAAATTATGTAATCAATTTTGTACCTAGTTTATTTAAATTTACACTAGGTGGCGTTGATAAACATGAACAAACTGCGCCTACGCTGCTACGGCGTAGCTTAAATAAGAACTTCCATTATTTTCATCTTTTGTGTAAACTTTTGTTTTAAGAATCAAAAGTAGATTTAAAAATATTTCCATTTTATATTAAATGTATCTCGTTAATTAAGTGTTAAAAAATATATTAAAATAATGTGCTTATGATCTTTTTTTTTTTATTGCTTATATGTGTGGACGAGCTCACAGCCCACCTGGTGTTAAGTGGTTACTGGAGCCCATAGACATCTACAACGTAAAATGCGCCACACACCTTGAGATATAGTTCTAAGGTCTCGGTATAGTCACAACGGCTGCCCCACCCTTCAAACCGAAACGCATTACTGCTTCACGGCAGAAATAGGCGGGGCTGTGGTACCTACCCGTGCGGACACACAAGAGGTCTAAATATCTAATTTTATAGCGGCCATTTTTTTTGTTACCATTATTAAAGTGTAACACGAAAATATTCGTTCGCCAACGAACATTTCGAATATACAAGAGCCCGTGTTACTACCGGAGGCGTCGTTCCCGAGGCACCGCGGCTTTCCATCAGCAGTGATTGATAAGCCGAACCCCGGCAAGCGACTCAAAGAGGGGATAAGCTGAAAGTTTTTTGCGAACAAAAATGCTTTCATGTGAACTCGGGTTTAAATGCAGTTCGATCGTGGTTGAGTGATTTTTTTTTATTGCTTAGATGGGTGGACGAGCTCACAGCCCACCCGGTGTTAAGTGGTTACTGAAGCCCATAGACATCTACAACGTAAATGCGCCACCCACCTTTTTCCTTCTTCAAACAAGGCTTGTGGAGAGTATTAAGCGGTAGGCAGTGGCTTGGCTCTGCCCCCAGCATTGCTGAAGTCCATGGGCGACGGTAACCACTCACCATCAGGTGGCCGTATGCTCGTCTGTCTGCAAGGGCAATAAAAAAAATGTAAAATCTAAGGTCTCAGTATAGTTACAACGGTTGCCCCACCCTTCAAACCGAAACGCATTACTGCATCACGGCAGAAATAGTCAGGGTGGTGGCACCTACCCGTGCGGACTCACAAGAGGGCCTACCACCAGTATACTTCAAAACCGGAAGCTAGACTTAAATAACAAACGGTTTTATAGTCGCTTGCAATGGAATAATAATTAGTGATTATAAACTTAGTAACTATACTATTTAAAAATTAAAATAAAGAACAAATTTTGGATATCAGAATAGATCAAGAAACCTTACTAAAAAAAGCACATAACATACCTATAATTACAAAATATTGAAATGTAAAAAACGAAATGACTACGGTCTGTTTATAAAAATTATTAGGAATGTAATTATGAATATCAATTTAGTTATGTCATTTCGAGGTTTAAAAAGTAAGAACAAAAGCTGTTTTTAATTTATATTTCCATAATACATGGAGTATTTCGTTACACAAAATTTAAGAAATAATGAAAATAAGACAGTTGAGGTAACTTAGATCGGTACTTAGATAGAAATCTTAATGTTACATTAAAAAATGAAGACAATTTTCTAAGCTTCAAGTATGTACGTATATTCTATGCCTACATCATGTCTGTATTATAAAACTACTTAGGTATATACTTAAAAAAAAATTTTTATATACTTTTTTATATTTAGATTGATGGACAAGCTCACACCCCACCTGGTGTTAAGTGGTTACTGGAGCCCATAGACATCTACGACGTAAATGCGCCACCCACCTTGAGATATAAGTTCTAAGGTCTCTGTATAGTTACAACGGCTGCCCCACCCTTCAAACTGAAACGCATTACTGCTTCACGGCAGAAATAAGCAGAGTGGTAGTACCTACCCGTGCGGACTCACAAGAGATGCTACCACCAGTAAACAGTCGTTACACAAATATTAAGAAATAATGAAAATAAGACAATTAAGGTAACTTAGGTCGGTACTTAGATAGAAATCTTAATGTTGCATTAAAAAATGAAGACAATTTTCTAAGCTTCAAGTATGTACGTATAAATATTCCATGCCTACATCATGCCTGTATCACAAAACGTCTTATGTACTTAACTAGCCCTGTATCCTTGCGCCTTTTCATATTTAAGTAACAAATCGTGCACGGCACTACAAAGCCTACCTTCTAACATTATTGATGACTAAAACAACCTCCCACCGCTCCCCTCACGGCCGCAGACCCGAAATACGAAGCGGGGTCAAATGGTAACGGTTACCTACAACCTTCGTCTTGAAAACAAAAGATAAAGGAATTTCGAACGTGTACTTTAGAGTTAAAGACTAAATTTGGATATTCAGGTTTGCCTTTAAAGTCCCGAATCCTTGCCTAAGTAGACAAGTACGTGATACAGAAGATACAGTAAGGTACGTTTCTGAGTTGATCTGGATTAAACGATAGTTATTGATTTGTATATAAAACTCCTGACTTGAAAATCTTGAGTTAATAAATAAATGTGAATTATACAATAACAAATTTTATATATATGTAATTTATTTTATTCTGTATTATGAGAAGTCACTGCTGTAAATTATGACCAATTAAAAAATCTCAACTTAAAGCAAATTAGTATTTACTTCGGTTTTTGCGAGTCGTAATAAACCGAACGGGTGAAACTGCTCGGTAGACCGACGATCTGAAGGTTATTCTTCGTCACTTGTACACATAATAATATGAATATACAAACTTATCTTGAAAATATCATTATCAAGATTCAGGCATTTGTCAAATATTTTTGTGTAATATGACAGATGCCGCCACGCCTTTAATAATACAATGAACATAATATAAGTGATTAATAAGATTCAAATAACGATTTGAGTATTATAGAATATATCGACGAAGAACACTTTGGTGTTTCATGACGACGATAATTGTACAGTATCCGAAACGCTGGATGCTATATAATGACAATAAAAAAACTAATTCATTTTCAAACTTCACCGCGAAATCTATCTCGGAAATCTATCTCTTAAAAACATACAAAGAAAATTTGACATACTGGTCTCCCAATCTCGCGCGAGTGGGTGTCACGCCGAACCCCCCAGGTGGTCGGGCCATTTTACCACGTTAGGCTGTGACGGTCGCTTGTAATTCTGGCGCCTAATGCGACTATTCCTATTTCAAGTTTCCCCTCCAGCTTAAGTACGGCCTGACGCAGGAGATAACGCTCCTCACTTAACCGATGTATGTGGATAGTGAAATTGACGTTTCAACATCGAAACTTAAGTTGAACGATATTGAATGCTGTTTATTAATACTCAAATTTGCGGGATTGGATTTAATTAAAATCACTGAATTTGAACATCGGATATTGTAAATGACTTTTCGGATAATATCTTGGTGTTCATAAGTAAATATATCTATTTTCATCAGTTAGTTCTTAACGGTGTCGTTGAGTAGAGTATGGGGCCAACCTAGTATTCAAAATTACTAGAGCCAAAAAATGTTGGCAGGTACACGAGACTGAAATCTCAATAGCAACAGAACAACAGCTACAGAAAAAATAAGCATTCTAGTACCAGTCTGGTATCATAAAACATGCCCTACAACTTACTAGTTACGATATGATATTATGATACAAACGAAAAGAATGCTTAAAAAAATACATTATCAAGGACAGTGAATAATCTCGAAAAGTTAATTAAATAATTATTACCTTACTAGCTGACCCGGCAAACTTTGTAGGGCCTCAATCGATAAACAAAAGACCTAAACTTTTGTATAAAATAATCTTAAAACAAACAAAAGGAGTCCGTCCGACGGGGGACACATTAAAAGGAAAAATAAAATTGTTTTTTTTATTTAACTCCGAGCATTTTCATATTTATCTACCTTTTAAACCTTCTCTGGACTTCCACAAATAATTCAAGACCAAAATTAGCCAAATCGGTTTAGCCGTTCTCGAGTTTTAGCGAGACTAACGAACAGCAATTCATTTTTATATATAGAAATTTATAAATTATAATGTACAACAATGTTGTGCGGTAGCAATGCCATAACAAAATAAATATATGCGAACCATATAGTCGACTCAACTATAAGCATAATTAAAGAGAGGTCACACGCAACCCATAACAACACACATATAAAATTATACTATAGTCAATACTAAAACGGCATTTAACTACACAAGAAGACAACGGAAATAGTATAAAACTCAATTGAAAAATAAACGTTAATTTAAAAATACTATCTCCGTCTCCCTCTATATATTATTATTATCTCTTCTTTTTTTTTTTAAACTGACTATATACTTTCAAATACAAAAACAACGGTTAATAATAAGGCATCTAATTCTCCAGTCTGCGACAGTCGTTCTCTAAACAAAGATAAAGTCGCGTTCACACAAATAGGTGCGGGCGGCACCCGTTCCGAATATAAATCGAAATCGTAAGTTTCGGTGCGGGTTAATTAATTGCTACGGGATTACTCGAGGCCGCTATTCCGAGTACCTACTGGTTACGCGAGATTTAGTTATAGCACGAGCCGCAACCGGACCTCAATAATGAAACAATCTGCGAAGTAGTTAAAAGTTAAAAATTAAATGAATCATTATCAAATAAAAATCTATCTTCTATATATTATGCAACGTCTTAAAATCTATATTATCCATTTATTTGTTTGCTTGCTTTTCCTGTGTGCGTTCCTAAATCATTTACACTCCAAGGTATTTCTGTTGCAGTCAGATTACAATAGATGACGCGCGAGAAATATCAATAATTATGTTTACATACTATTATATGTGATAATCTAAGCCAAACGTAGATTCACTGGTTTCTATAATAATGGGGACCCAAATCAAAATAAGCACAGAGAATGACGTCAAATCTTATCTTATTGGGTCTGTGGTTATTATTTTTTGGATTATTTTGGCCCCAAATGAGGTCATAAGTCATGAAATGGCGTTCGTCCGAGGTCTGTAAATTTTTTGGTGCAATTTAAAAAGCTAGCTATGCGCAATTTTAAAACACAAAAAAATTCTCCCTTTCTTTCCCCTTTGTTTCTTTCCTTTGTCCCCTAGATTTGTTTTCTTTTAAGGTAAAACCAAAAAATATTTTTGAAGACACCTGCATCATTTGTGTGATAAAAGGACTATTTTCAATAATTAACAATTTAGTGAGTAGTCGTTAAATATTCCAAATAAATCTATCACCACAAGTACTGTAATATAAAATTGATTTTTGGTAACATGAAATTTTAAGTTTCCATTTTTAACACACTATTATTCACTTATCCTATTTGCTTTCTCTATCTATCAAAACGAATCTTTCAACGTAATATTCGCTAACTTTAAGACATCCGATTAACCTAAAAAATTGCGCACCTATCGAGGACTGATGACAATACAACCAATTTTAATAATTTGGCCTAATAGGTATTTTGACCAGGTTTGTCAAGATATTTCGATATCTTTTTAATATTTATTTCGATTTATTTTAGCGTGTTTGTTTTTAGTTCTTACACTATATTTATATTAGATGGATGGATGAGCTCACGCGTACTTTTTGGTAAGTGGTACAGCTCGGAGACACTGTAGAGTGAATGATGGCGACCACCGTGAGACATCAAGGACTTATAAAACAATGTTTTGTAAAATTACCAAATATGGTACATTGAACTTTATTACCGCGGGATAGATTTGGATGAAATTTGGAATTGCCACTAGTTCAGCCATGAGTTAGTACTGCATCAAATTAGTCTCACATTACATATTCAAAATCAAACAAAAAATAGGTAACAACAATTAGGTCATCAAGGTATATCAAATATTTCAATACAAAAGAATTTCCAGGAACCTAAACGCCACTAAAATTCTAAATTTCGTAACATTATTTACGTGTGAGAGTTTTTGTCTGGAAGCAACAGGCTGCCCTATTGTAATTTATATCTAGCGCACCAAACAGCAGCAACCCATAATTCGGGGCAAAAACCAAAAATTAAACATCATCCTTTGTTGGCGAAAACGCTAAATTGAGGAAATTTCCATCCATTCTACAACCAGGCGTCATCCGCGCCTAAACCCCGCTTCAATTTCAATAGCACCCCAACATACTCCCTACACCCTTTAGGACACCCCCACATCACGTTGTCTCTCTCTGACTTACCCGTATTTTGTTTACGCAAAAAGGATAGTTTTACCTACAGGGCAGGTCCGAAAGTTAGACATATATTATTATATTATACGGCCGTAGGTGGCGCGGGGGTGAAGATTGATGCGGCGGAGTGCGGGGGGGTAGTTTCGGCAACCCTATGGCGAACGTAACGAAATTTACGTCACGCATGAATGTGTGAGTGTTTGTGTACGTGTGGCCTATTCTCATACTTAGATGTTGGAATATTATTACATTGATTTATGTTGTTTATATTAAATCTTAAGCGAACTTTCACTACGACTAAGGTAGCAGCAACTGGTTGTTAAGCCTCGTCCATAATTATTTTAAATCCACAGATTATATATTATCATACTACAATTTTCAATTAAAATAAGGCAACATTAGGGACGTCACATTGCGTCAGTTTGAGTAGAGATGCAGTTAGCAAGTCGGGCTGACAACCCAATGACAAGCTTTGCCTGCTTCTGTTAACAGCGCTCAGACTTTTGCGCAACCCCGAGTTAGAACATGAAACAATAGAGAGAGACTCTGTTTCACTCTTTTGTTAATTAGAAATTTCTAGAACAACAAAGAACATAATTATAGCTTCTCTGTGCTAATTTAAATAGATCCCACTTTGATTTTCGATACAAATTTCAAATCAATCGAACAAAACCGAAGGGAGGCAAAGGTATTTTTAAAATGAGAAATATTTAGCCTTTTACAAATTTAAAACGGCAAAACAAATATTTTTATTATTATCGTTACACCAAAATTACAATCTTAACTATTCCAAATTGATATGCTTCTTATACCAGAACGACGGAGACAATATAATAAAATTGTTATATAGTTTGCCTCCTACGTTTTACTCAAAAGAAAAAAGTCTCGCGTGATTATCTTCGGGATTACAACGAAATGAAAACGTTATTAGGCTTCAAACCAATCTCGTACATTTTTGATATGTACATTATTTTGAGGACAGAGCACGCAAAACTTCGGATTTGTGGGAAATTGAATTGGTAATATGAGAGGATAAGTAAAACGTGAATTTTATTAAGGTAACCTTACGGTAATACTAAATTAGAATTATATTCAGTACGTACCTACACGAAATCTTCACTGATTTTTAAATCGCCTTTTTTTAGTGTCCAGTGATTTTCATAAAATAAATGCTAATGAACCTATTAACAAAAGTGGTTATTAAAAGAATCAAGTTTGGCAGTCAGCATTACCCGGGATCGAAATAGACAACACGTTCTAAGGCAAAATTAGTGACTCTTTTTTTATTGAGCCACGTGGGTGGACGGGGTCACTGCCCTTTTGATGTTGCCAGAGCTTAACACGACTCAAACTTAGCGCCAACTTTACCATTGTGACGTACACATATCAGAGAACTTGCCACTAACAAAAACACAATCAGTTAGTCAATGCGCAGTATATACTACTGTAGTTTGACAGTCATTCATCTGTTTAACACTGTTTTCACACTGGTGGTAGGACCTCTTGTGAGTCCGCACGAGTAGGTACCACCACCCTGTCTGTATCTGCCGTGAAGCAGTAATGCGTTTCGATTTGAAGGGCGGGGCAGCCGTTGTAACTGTACTAAGGCCTTAGAACTTATATCTCAAGGTGGGTGGCGCATTTGCGTTGTAGATGTCTATGGGCTCCAGTAACCACTTAACACCAGGTAGGCTGTGAGCTCGTCCACCCATCTAAGCAATAAAAAATATAAACAAAGATGTGTGGTGTCGTGGGACACCGGATAGGAACGAAGCTCCTTATTATAAAAATATTAATTTTAAGTTCTATTCGAGGTATAAAGAAAATAATTATTCGGGTATACGTTTTTTACTATGATTTTTTTATTGATAAAAAAAATCTACTTTACAAAGTTATCAACTTTATTTTATTCACAATGAAAAATATATTATATAATAATAATATACAAAGAAACAGCTATTTAGATGAATAATAATAATAACTGTCATCACGTTGACTATACATTAAACACTGCATAGCCACCATACTAAGACTATAGATAAATAATAAAAATCTTACGTTACGAACGTTTTTTGCCGGTTAGGCTACCCCTTCGCATCGTCCCATAAGGAACTTCGTTCCAAAAATCAGTAAAACACGCCTAGTTCTAAAACAAACCCACACCTCGCTTCAAAAATCTCGTAAGTTCATTAGAGTGAGATGAACAAAAATCGTATCGGCAAGTTCAAAGTCGGGAAACACCATTGTACTAATTACGGAGCAGACGGCGCGCTTTCGCTTTCGTCGGCGGTCGTTTTAATTATTTTTTTCTCCGACGTCGAGACGCCGCCGTCTGCCGGGAAAAATACGCTGAAAGACTAAACAGGGATATGCTTTGTCATTAACGTATTGGCGGTGCGTACAAAAAGATGACCTTGCAAAATCACGACGATTTATAACAGCTTAAATTTTTCTTCAGAAGATGTGAAGTTACGAAAACTTTTTAAAACCAAAAATGACAGTAGGCTAGTTTTTTTTGCCTTTGTAGGCAGACGAGCATACGGCCCAACTGATGGCGAGTGGTTACCGTCGCCCATGGACTTCAGCAATGTCAAGGGCAGAGCCAAGCCGCTGCCTACCGTTAAAACGCCAAAGTTTTTATGACTCGTAATTTTTAATGTCTCATGAGAACTAAACTAATTTTTAAGCTATTTTTTTTATGAAACATAATATGTTAGTTATTAATTTTTTTTTGTTTAATATTTATTTTTTAAAAACACAAATGACTGCATAAATAATTAATTATTAATAAAGCATAAATATTAATAATAAATGATGTTATAATTTTTTTTATTTTTTATTTATCTAATTATTTATTCGTTCATTTGTCATTAATCCACATTCTGTATCTCTTAGTGGCACTTTGCCTCCTTGTTTCATATTTTAACGATAGAAAAATTGAATTATGCCAACGTAAAAATAGAAGTTCTGCAGGAGCATCCACGTAAACCTTTCGGTGGCAGCTTTTAGCGAAGTTCACGCTCCGCTCAATCTTTGATACTTTCTTCGTGCATTTTTTTAGCTCGTCTTATTAATGAAAAGTAGGTTACTAACTTGGTACGCTTTAAGAATGAAAGTTACGACGTTGCCGTAGGTCCGCGACCTCGCGAACAGCTGGCTTTTGTTTTGTCGCGTTTCAATACGTTTTTTTTTTGTTTTAATTTCAGGAAAAATTTGCAATTTTCACACACAACAATAGGGCAGGGAAAATTTCACTTCGTTTCATACCAATAAAAAAGAAACACGGTGCTATGAAACGGAATGAAGAGTGAGAGAAGAGAGAATATACGTTTTTGCACATCAAAACCGTTCCAATAACCAATAAACGTTCTTATCGCTAAAAGCGAAACCGCCTTAAATAGATGTTTTTTGTCTTTATTTAAAGAGATTATTCACCAAGTGAATATGCCACTCCATTGTACAACAAAAGAGAGTAACAAAATAATTACATAAAAAATAAAGGAAACTGTTATCGTCTCTGAAGGCTGACCAAAATAATTTTATAAAGTGACTTAGCCATTCCGGATTCCGGAAAACCGCCTTATATAGATGTCTGGAAGAGATCGTCTGAAATTCTAAAAAGATACAGCTTTTTTTAACCTAACTATGCTGATAGCCTTAAGAGGCTATTTCAGCTTCTCCTTGAGGTGTAGGTGAGGTCCCGGGGCTCTAGCCGGCAGTGTTGCTAACACTAGTCCTAGCAAGAGCAGTGCTTCGCAGAATCTACCACCGGATCGGAAACGCAACCCACTGAGAAGATCTGGCGAGAAACTCAGTGGGCTGTGTCTATGCATAGATACAGCAGGTATATTGTGATGTACTATTTATTATTAACAATACTTATAGTGGTATTTCAAGATACGCTAAATAAATACATACTGCACACTCCACAAAAGTATTCCTAAATATTCCTAAAAACAAGCTAAAGCAGGTAGCTCACCAGAACCCTGAATAAAATAATAGAAATCTCTTATTAATTTTCAAATAAGCACATCGTACTTATTCGCGCGATTATTATTTTTTATATTCTCGCAGTGTTTCTGTGATTGAAAAAAATATTACCGAACATAACCCAAGAAACGGTTGTATAAAACTAAGTTCAAAATTAGATTTTATTAGTAGCTTTTGTTGTAATCTTTAGGTTACCCACATGTAGACATGACAGTAAAATTTGTGATCAAAATCAAAAAGTTTCTCAAGTAAGCATTTACGGGTGCTTTTAAATCATCATAATCGACTTGAAATTCTATTTTCAAATTACCTAATAAGAATTGGTAAGAAACTCAGCTTGCTCTTTTTTTTAATTAAAATTTACTACTTTTTTTGTTATTGATTAGATAGGCGGACGAGCTCACGGCTCACCTGGTGTTGAGGGGTTACCGGAGCCCATAGACATTGACAATGTAAATGCCGCTGCTATTATTTTTCGGGCATACCTGCAGAAATATTATAAAAATATAACATATGATAATAAAATAATAACATAAAAGAAAACTTCAAGAAGACTTCAATCAAACAAAATCATATGTATATCATTAATGTACATAGTCAAAGTCAAAGAAATATGCATTATTAAGGATAACTCAAAATTAGGGCTAAAACTAGTCAGATAAAATTCAAATGGAACCACCTGAGAAGCACTAGGCAAAAAATAGGTAATCATCAAAATGGATTCACCTAGGAAAAAGTTCTGAGGTAACAAACAATACAAAAAATACATTCGAATCCAAATCGAAACATTCTCCTTTTTAAAGTCCTTTTTTTCTAGTCGTTGACATGCAAGCTAGTAAGCTAGTATCAAGCTGTTCAATAAAACCATACACATTACTACGTGATAACCCTAAAAAATTACTCCAAGATAAACTAATAAAACTAACGACAATCCATGCAAAAATCGTTCACAACCGACCAAACCGTGACAGGGCTGTAACATCATTAATTATCTATTAAAAACTAATCCTTTTATACGTCAAAACCCATTGAGAGCGGCGAGAGGACACGGGATTACCTGGAATAAAAAAAGCCATAGGAAAAAAACCCATCACAAAACAAACAGTAGCACANCCCTAAAAAAATACTACAAGATAAACTAATAAAACTAACGACAATCCATGCAAAAATCGTTCACAACCGACCAAACCGTGACAGGGCTGTAACATCATTAATTATCTATTAAAAACTAATCCTTTTATACGTCAAAACCCATTGAGAGCGGCGAGAGGACACGGGATTACCTGGAATAAAAAAAGCCATAGGAAAAAAAAAACATCACAAAACAAACAGTAGCACAATGGGTATGGAACCCTCAAATGCGTTGTGCGTTGGTTTTTTTTTTGACACCAATAAAATGTGATGAATGATTTTTTGTGTTTTAAAATTGCGCGTACTTGACCACAAACAAATATTTTCTAAGTAATTAATCAGTAATTAATAAATTAATCAGTAAATATTTTCTAAGTAATTAATCAACGTACAGCTTTACCTTTACTGGTTAATTAGAAAAGGTCTATATCCAGGTAGAATTTAGTCGAGTGAGTGCACTCCATTGTCACTTTTTTACCATCCGGTGGTAGATTCAGCGAAGTCCTGCTCTTACAATGGTAGTATTAGCAAGTTCTTTCAGGTTGAGCCCCGTGAGCTCACCTACTCGTCGCCAACCTACGCGCGGAATTGAAATAATCCCGTAGGCCACTAAAGATTTCTTCTCATCCTTGCGTCGATAATCCTCAATGCCCTCGTGGCCTCCTCTAATAACTTTCTCCTGGATTATATTGCGCCAGGTAGGAGAAAAAAATCCTTTACCCAGCTACGAATACACAAAGTGGGGTCATGATTGTATGTATATATAATTAGAATATATTCCAGAGTCGCATCGCTTGATATAACACCCGGTGTACGGGCTTCTTATCCTCTAGGCCATAACAAGTTAGTATAGCTCACAGCTCCTTAGTACCAACGATTTACGGCGTGAAAGCACCCGCGTGACTTAAAATATGCTTAAATATTATCTCTACTTAATTCACAAAATTCCTTAGAATCCTCAAACTTTAAGAACACCAAATTAAACAGATCACAAAATAATAATAATAAAATAAAGTATTTTAAATTGAGTACAGAAAAACCGTTAACCTTTGAGTTCGTACCCCAGATTCTGACCCCACGGAAACACTTTTATGGTCCTTCACGGTCGCTTCAGGCTATACGGTTAAATCTTCCTGAGAATACATGCATAATAATCATATCTCAAATAAACGGTATAAAACGAATCTCATATTACCCTCAAACGCCTTAGGGTCACCCTTTCGGTACCTTAGGGGTGACGTTTTTTCTTTCACACTTCCGTCATGAGCGCATATGCAAAAAAGCGACAGTTATTTTCTTTGATCGCGTATCGGAAATAATAATTATATGCATAATGGTACGGATTAAGGGTTACAATTTGGCTGTGTGACGTGTTTTTTTTATTCTCTCTCTGTTCCTGTCACCTTGTCGGCGTCAGATGTTTTTATTTGATTTTTTTTTGCACACATTGAATTCGTTCAGATTTAATAGTATGCATTTATAAAGGCGACCGATTTTCTACTAATTGATAAGCCGGCTCCATTGTGATGTTCGACAAGGCTACAAATGCTTCGAATCCTTTGTCGGTTTCATATTATGCAAATTATTCAATGCTATTTACCGTAAAAAAAATAATTCAGAATATTTTCTGATACATATTCAAATGTTGCTAAATGTATTTTTTTGAATTAGAAAAGCATTTCTGACGTCACACTTTCAAACGTTTGACCCTCGAACGCCATGGGTGTGAATGTATTTCGGAACGCGTTCCATAAAATGCTCAAGTGAAGTGTTCAGTGAGTTTTAAACCCGCGAAGGCGCGTTGCCAACAATGCAGCCCGCTCCGTATCTCGGCATGCAAGCTCTTGACTTCAATCAAGCAATTACTGCCCTACGGTCGAATACACCCTCGGATTGATGAATATTCAAAATGGCCGCCCGTGCTTATCGTAAGATGAAATCCGACAGGGTTTTACTCAGCTTACCTATTCCCCGTTATCGTGTACACGTAAATTGTACGTTTAAATGTTCTATTCTTTGTTTTTATTTATTAATTGCATTAATTTCGTGAATTTTTGCGATAGTTAAGACGTGTCACACATAAGCGAAATTTTGTTTGATTACGGATTTAGCTTGGTTGCAACTAAGGTAATGACTAGTGCTATGATTACTTTTTTACCAAATTAATGATTGTTAGCGTGCTTAAGATGTGCTTTCTTTGGTTTTCTTTCAAAGATTTTAACTATCGTCATCTTATTTAGTATCTGCTTGCACTACGGACCGTTTATTTAATGTGATTATTTTTTTTTATTTCATGAGGAATTGTTCGAGATGATATCCCTTCGTTTCTATTTTATAATCGCACCTCCCGACACTGGAGCAGAGTTCATCATCGATACTATTTGAAAACGCTGCGTTTATTGACAATACGTTTTTTTTACCACGTACCCTACCGTTTGGCTGTTGAACGGCCTCCTCTTCACGGTGTTTTCTGATTGCTATCACATGTCCTTCTTCAAACCAAGTTTCTGTACTGTACCCTTCAGTTTGTTAACGTCTTAGAGCGACGGTAACCAGGTACTTACCATCAGGAGTCTGCGTGCGAAGACAATAAAAATACCTTAATTTCCAGTAACACGCTGCATTTGATTTAGCGATTTTTTATTTTATTACAACAGAGCTATTATTATTACTGGGTGAATAGACGTAACGCGCAACATTCTATAAAACTTTACACCCTTGACACACCGCACATCCCGAATAACAATAGGATGCAGATTCAGATTGTCTAAAGATAAATAATACATTTTGATTTATAATGGAACTTTAAAAAAAAAAAAGCATACTCTTCATTTATTGAGAATGCATAAATAGACCCTATTATTTGATATCGGGAAGTGCAAAATATGGGTGTCGCTTTTTTTTTATATCCGCTCTATACGTGTCAGTGAATGGGTTGACTTATGAGGGCTGTGATTTTTTTTTTTTACAACTCCTCTATCAAAAACCGAACGCATTCAAAATAGTTCGAAAATATTTTACGGGTGCATTCAATGTTGATTTGATTTATTCCAGCGGCATGCAGATGCGAGAGTTCTCGTTAGATTTATTTGACTGCTGTTTTTACCATTGATCTCGTGTTACGCATGATCGGTCATGTCGATCCGTAGTTAGTGTCTATTATTTGACGTTCAAGTTCAGCTATGAGGGTGACGGATTCGAATTTCAAACTATGATGACCTTTGACCCCGATTGACACAAGTGAAATGTAAAACGCTTTACGCTCATTACATTCGGTGTCAGATGTTGTCTCATTTGAAACGTCAGTTATAACGTCAATGGTCTGAAACATGCACACTCTCATAAGTAAAAACGTTAAAAACGTAAATATTCTTTTTTCAAAATTAATAAGTGAATAAATAATGTTTTTTTATTGCTTCGTGTCGACGAGCTCACGTCCCACGTGGTGATAAGTGATTACCGGAGCTCATGGACATCTACAACGTAAATGCCTTCAACCACTTTCAGACAATATGAGTTCTAAGGTCTCAGTTTTATAGTACAAAGGCTGCCCCACTCTTCAAACCGAAACGCATTACTGCTTCACGGCAGAAATAGGCACGATGGTGGTACCTACCCGTGCGGGCGCATAAGATGCCCTACCACCAGTGATTACGCAAACTATAATTTTACGGGTTTATTTTTTCCCCAAGTAAATCGTGAACATTTGTTAAGTACGTATTTCACCAGAAATATTAGTACCTAACTACCTGCGGGATTCGAACACTGTTGCATCGCTTGATACGAATGCACTGGACGTTTTATCCTTTAGGCCACGACGAACTCGACAAAATAAATTAATTAACACATCACACTATTCTCATCTACCTGCGATTTCCTTAATATTCCTTTTCTAATAATTCAAGTGGCATATGAATCACATACAATGAAACGCCAAAAATACTTCTACATCTTTACCGAGACTGGTAATTGTAAACCACAGTGGTGAGCCATTTTTTTCCTACCTATGCTGATAGCCTTGAGAGGTTATATCAGCTTCTTCTTGATGTGTTGCTAACACTGGCCTTAGCAAGAGCAGTGCTTCGCAGAATCTACCGCCGGATCGGAAACGCGACCCACTGAGAAGATCTGGCGAGAAACTCAGTGGGCTGTGTCTGTGGGTTAATCAGCACGTCAAACCTATCGTCGCAAGCGACGGGTTCGATGAGGACGATGACCGGTGCCTGTGGTACCTAAAAGTACCGTTAACGGATCAGGAGGATCCGTAATGACGTGTTTTGGGCGACGTCGCCCATTTACCATTCGGTCTACAGGATCGGGTATGTAATTCCCAGCGGACACGACAAGAGGGTTCTCATGTTGTGCCGCCTTCTCAAAACAAACAAAGAAGCTAAAACCTTGCGATTTTGTATTTTCCAAACTTAAGCGACAGAGTTACACTGTTATTTTTCGAAATTCAAATATTACACATTGCAAATACTAGACAAATCAGCTATCTAAATCCCTTCCGTCTAATCTACATAATAAAGAGAAGCTCCCGTATATACAAATTCAGTAATAATTCCACAATGCAGCAGGATACCACGTCGGAGAGGGTTAGTATTGTCTGAACAACTCCAAATTAATGAGCAAACGCAAAAAAGTTACACAATCGCGTCGTAAAATCTGTTCTCCAGTCCTATTCCGCTGTCTCTCAAAGTTTTTGAATTTAGGTAGCTTGGTTTTTGGGTAAGAAAAGAGTGAGTGAATCAAAATGTATAAAAATGTATACGACTGCAGGTTTGCACCAAAATAATTTAAAACCAATTCTAAAACTCGAGCGTATATAGGTAATATTTGACTAACACAATTTTCATCCCAAATTGAGTAGACACTAAATTATTTTAATTTTTTTCACTACATGTATATAATGCTTACATTAATAAATTATCAGTAAAACTTTGAGAGCCGCTTTCGAAACGTCGCTACCTACTGATCTAATTTCCATGCGTATGCGCCAACACACCGAAGGGGTTAGATTTGTTCACAGTTTCTATACAAAGTGTTGCATTCATTAAACGTACGAGTCGAATTAAGATTAGTTTGACACTGAACTTTGGTAACGATAGAACGTTTGTGTTATAGTTTATAGGCAAGTGACAGTGGTGGTATTTCGGGCACATAGTGATGAGGTTTGCAGTAAACATAAATCTATATATACTTAGTCTGGCCATAAATACTGTTACAATTAAAAATAAACAAAATATTACATTTGAATTTGGAATCTGTCATTTTTATATAATAAATATAATAATAATAAATATTTACTAACAATCACGCCACGTTAACTGGTCCCGTGGTAAGTTCGTAAAGAACTTGTGTTACAGGTACCAGATAACGGAAATAAATGTAAGGATTTTTATTATACACATACATATATTTAATATACATCCATAACCCTGGAAAATACATTTATATTTATCATACAGATATCTTCCCTTGGCGGGATTCGATCCCGCGACCCCCTTGTGTAGTGATCATGTCACTTACCACTACACCAGACGGCCGTTATATGATTGCTCATTGAGTTTTCTCATTTTTTTTTAATTTTTATTGTAACAGTATTTATGGCCAGACTAAGTATATATCAATTAGCAAAGGCAGAATGGTTTGTTCCATTAATCCTGTTTTTGACGTGACAACGTCTTATAAGTCGATAGCGCCGGCTGCATGCACGAAGAAACATGACTCATGCGGCGTTACCTCGCTCTGAGGCGTACATTTTTTCGTCAAGTATGGAGTTCAGTGAAAAGCGAGTGTGTTGTCAATTGTTTATAGCAACGATAATTGCGATAATTGAAAAATGAAACCATTCCATCAGTATTTTCTTATGACGTTGTCACGTTCAACTATCGTCAGTAAACCGACTTTACAGACAACCGAGTTTTTTTTGATTGATTCATTTTTATTTAACAACTATTGACAAGGATTAGCGCGATAAAAGACTTAGGTTTTTTTCTTCTTCTTAAAAACTGTCCATAACAAAGAAAAGTGTTTTTTGTAAATTAATAAAAAAAATGTTGTAGTATCAGTGAATTTGGTCGAATTTCGATCAACCAGCGGACAATAATAAAAAATAATACCTGTTTGTTTCTAATAAACTGGTTTTGTATCGTAAATGTTTATGAAGTTCTTCACATCTAACAACGGATTTCTTACTTCTTTAGATATACGCTAAGTAAATTTTAACTTTTATTTAGTTTACATGATATTGATGACTTATAATCGAATGATGAACTATAATAAGCACGAATAATTGCGAATAACGTTAAATAATCTCTAGTGGTCAGTAGTTCTAACTACTGTACTACAGATTCGGGTTCTATTCTACTTCAATCATGATATACCTAGTTGTTTATAGCGTAAATGTTACCAGCGTCCATAAGACAGGAAAATCCTAGCCCGGTACTGTTTAATGTTTATTTTTGTGTAAGCAAAATTCAATTCTAATCTGAATGTAGTATGTATGTATATATATTGTCGGTTCTTATATATTTAGTAAATAGTATCAAGTGTCATCAATCCATACATCTATACATATAAATAAAATTGGAGTGTCTTGTCTGTTTCTAATATTGAAATAACCGCTTTTTACTACATGCATGTGAATATATATACGGTACATACACCCAATTAACATTTTTTACAATTTTTGTCTGTCTGTCTGTCTGTCTGTTTGTTCCGGCTAATCTCTGGAATGGCTGGACCGATTTTGACGAGAATTTCACTGATAGGTAGCTGATGATATAAGAAGTAACTAAGGCTACTTTCTTTAAACTAGCCGGGTAACATCGCGGGACTCAGCTATCAATAATAAAATTTAATGTTTCCGAAGCGAAGCGAGGACGGGTCGCTAGTTCAATATAAACGTACTGCAACGAATGAACCATGCGCTCTAGTTCAAAGTCTATGCCTTTTTTTACCTATTATCTGGTAGCCTAAGAAGCTATTCTAGCTACGATGTGACTGGTAGGAGAGCTCACGGGGCTCAACCTGAGAGAGTTTGCTAACAGTGGTCTTAGTAAGAGCAGTGCTTCGCAGAATCTACCATCGGATCGGAATCGCGATCCACTGAGAAGATCCGGCGAGAAACTCTGTGGGTCGTGCCTGTTGGTTAGTTGGCTCGTCGTAATCTTCGTTGTAATCGATGAGGACGGTGACTTGTATTGCTTGAAGAGCATAAAGGACTGAGAGTGGATCCGCGGGATACAACAAGGCATGCTTCATGTTGGATATGTAATTAGCGGCGACTACGATGAGATGGTTATCATTTCGCGCTGTTTTTTTTTCAAACTAGCGTTCTGACGCTTCCTTTAGATACTTACGAATCGGTTCTAAATTTAAGTCACCATGAAGATCGACATTCCTCACGTACCGACGTGCTCCCACGGATATCCTGTAGAAACGGGATTGGATGACCTGGAAAGAGTTTGTGTGCAAGCGGGCCGTGTGAGCGAACACTACACGTGTAGAAGTCAGGAGACAATTATGACTACAAGTGCTCCGGATCTCCTCAGTAGGTCGCGTTTTCGATCCGATGGTAGATTCTGCGAAGCACTGTTCTTGCTAGGGCTAGTGTTAGCAACGTCGTCAGGCTTGAGTCCCGCGAGCTCACCTACTAGTTAAGGTTACGCTGAAACGTTCTCTACCATCCATTCAATCACCACGATTTCAAACCATCAGATTAGGAAGGATAAAAAAAAACTACAAGTGCTGTTACAAGATAGAAGTTTTGTGTGTGATCATCAGCATTAAGAGTATATATCTAAAAAACCAAAACAAATAATAATGAATATTTTACAGTCTATAACATTGTACTTGTAGACAATTTGTATTGGAATGCCTGTCTGATGTTTAGTGATTACCAATAGACATTGGGATAGATATCACAACGTGATCTTATGAAATATATGTAAAATTATGAAGATTCATATATATGTATATTTATTTCATATCTCTCTTCAAGTCGCTGTTTATTTATAAATAAAATGAATTTATAAAGAAAATAAACATTTCAAATAGTGAACAACGTAATGAAGTAAATGCACAAAAAGTTTGAGACTTCATCCTCTGTTAACCACTTCATATTGGGTGAGCCTTAAGCTCGGTTCCCCGACGAATGCAAAGAAATTACATCATAAAACAATAATCTTACTTTTTGTATCACCTAAAAATTTTATAATACGCAACAGCTAATCATTTTAAATATTTGAACCAGCCAATATCAAATACTCTGCGTATCTCATACGTTGTATTCTGTATCGCAAGGTTACTGTACCCCATCAGGAGGCTTAGGACGCCATTTCTCCGGGGCACTTCCTGTTAACATAAATCCACCCCATTCTGAAGCCACTGGCAGTGAAAAATAAAAAGGTAGAGAGGTAATGCACAAAAAAAAACCTTTCTTCTTTATCTCTCTATCTATTTTTGAATTCATAGTAAACAAAAAAATGTTGTTACGAATATGACAATAGTGCAGAGTTAATTTACTGTAATCTGGAGGCTCAGTTTCATTTATAATTATAATAATATGTACTTGTTGTTTAGCATTAAGTTCAAAGCGGTCCGTATTTTTTATTTACAATTTTGGCGGCTTAATGATGCAATTTAAATAATGGTATTTATATTACACTATTTATTTACATTATTTTGTGTCTTTCCATTCTATCAATGAAAAAACGACGAGGCATAACTAATGCTAGGGACATAACGTTTGCTAATAAGGCCTTTTATCTTGAAGTCATTTGAGTTACTCCGTTAATTGGTAAATTATATTAGTATATTATAGTAACTAGATGATGACAGAAATTATTTTTTTATAACGCCATCTTGTTGTGTCTTTAAAGCGGTTAGTTGCCCTCAATTCAAAAAAATAGTATTATTATTCGCCAATAGATGTCGGGAAGAGTTGATTATTGAAAACACGAATAAAACAACATTTTCTGAAAATAAATCGTAGCTAGATCGATTTATCGCCCCCGAAATCCCCTGTATACTAAATTTTATGAAAATTGTTGGAGCCGTTTCCGAGATTCAGATTATATATATACACGAATTGCTCGTTTAAAAGTATAAGATATAGTTGAATTTCTATTACATGAGAAAGACATAAGGAGTAAATAGTACTCTTAGGTTGGGCAATACCTATGTTTTGCCTCGGCCTTCACAACAAAGAATCCCAAATAGAGGATAGTGGATAACACAATTATCAATTATAGACCAACGACATTTCAGTCCGTAATCGGTAATAATGTAATGAATAAATACGAGATCCGACCGTAAAGATAGTTTGATCAAAACTGAATTTATTTATTTAATATTTCGAAAACTACTCCACGCCTTTACCGTTCCGGATCGCCAAACGCATAAACCAAACAAGTGCCTCCCGAGATGGTATTCGTCCTAAAATATCCAATAACCATAGTTTCAGGGGCCCCTTTGTATGGAAAATCGATCACTCCCTTACCCCAGTCCTGATGGATTACTCCGTCATCCCGCGTGATGGAATAAAAAGAAAACATTAGATCTGCTTCCTTAGGGAGTAGTACTTTTATAAGAACTTTTTTTTTCTCCGCGGGGCACGTCCGTTCAGATTTTCCTTTTTGACTTCAATATTTAATGTGTGCGTGTGCTTTTTTTCTATGTAAATCGATCTCTTGTATCTCTTTATATCGTTTATTTCAATGAGAACGCACATCGTTCGCTAAAATCCGTAAGTTTATTTTGAATACGAGAACAGTAACTGCGTCAAAACAAAAAACACACGAAATCTATATATTAATACGTGAAGCAAAAACTTTGTATCCCTTTTTACGAAAATTGCGTGGACGGAGGAATATGAAATTTTCCATACTTATAGAGAATATAGAGAAGAAGTGCACAATGGTAATATTTTTTTAAAATAATGCATAAAAGATACATTAAATCAATAAAGAAAACTTTACACACATTACATACCATGTATTTGACGCACACACGCATGCATACTATGTACTGTCAAACTTTTGTTCTTGACGTCTGTGGTCAAATTGAGAATAGATTAAATATTGTTTGTATTTATTAATATTTTTTTATAGTGTTTGGTGAAATTTGTGATTATAGAAGTATAAAATACAATCATAAGAGTGTACAAACTTACAATTCCAATTAATTATAGTCGGATTTCGACTACTGCGGGACCTCTAGTTTAAATTAAGGTATGTAATTTCGAGCGACCGAAACTCGTGACAAAACTAAGACCGAAAATCCAATGTCCAATGTATATCGTACATAGTACATAGAGCGCGGGGCGACACCCCGATGAAGATACGGGCTGATTTACGGAGGGTCTCCGAGACCCTTATCAACCGTAGTTATGACCATGTGAGGGTGAAGTTATACGGTTACCGGGGGAGGTGGAGGTGAACGCTTCAAGAATGCTCGCTCGAGCACTTTCGGAGGACATTATGTATTATTATTTTTAGAATTTTCGAGACGTTTCTTTGTGTTCGTTTCAATATTGAAATCGTTGTCTCGATGCGACATGAACGTATCAAGACACGAGCCGGAGATCTGTTTAAACTTAAAAAAACTACTAAAAACTTATTTTATAGTTTAGATTAGTTTATAGATTAAAATTATAGGCAGCGGCAGAATAACAGCGATAGTTTCAGCTATCACAAAGCTGAGCCGCGGCCTTTTTATCTCCACTGTCAGTATAATTAATATATTGTAATATTGTTTAGATAGAATTAGAAATCTATGTCATATTAATTGAAAAGTTATTTGTATTGGGGAGTAAATAATGTAATTATTATTATTATAATTATTAAAGTTAAAAGGATCGTACGTGACAATAGTATGTCAAATTTTACTTCATTTTATTACTCTACCGCGTTTGTTATTTGAACATATTGACAACAGTTCTTAAAATAAAATCCAGAGTGACCTCTTCTGAATATCTACAGTGATAGCTGCGCAGTATATTATAGTATTATTTCTATCCTGCCTATTTCTGCCGTGAAGCAGTAATGCGCTTCGGTTTGAAGGGTGGGGTAGCCGTTGTAACTATAATGAGACCTTAGAACTTATATCACAAGGTTTGTGGCGCATTTGCGTTGTGGATTTCTATGGGTTCCAGTAGCCACTTGGCACCAGATGGGTTGTAAGCTCGCCCACACATATAGGCCATAAAAAAAAAATTGTAGTGAGCTTAAACTTTGTTAAACTAATCATAAATTGCCAACATATTCCCAACCCTGCTACTGGTCGTTACGTCATATCCTGAGTCGTATCGTGTCGTGAGCGTCGTATCGTGTCGTGAGCGTCGTATCGTGTCGAGAGCGTCGTTGTATGTGTCGTAATAAATCGCGGCGTGAGCGCACCGAACTTGTTGTAAAACAGTCATGCAATTTATATGAAGTGGTGAGATAACCATTATACCTCGAACTTCGATCGTGTCTCAAAAATAGTGGCAATATTCACATAAGTTGTAACTGTTGTATGAGCCGCTTATGAAAAGTAACAAATTTGCATACGTGACTACGAAAAAACTGCGTTATGATACCACGAGCCTTATTCTCTAACGTTTTGAGCGTGAACCGTCGATATATCGACTCTGTATTAATCTGTATAAAGTGCGGAACGTCGGAACACAGACTATTGCGCAATTTGATTATAGGTATGAGGCATCGACCTGTACGTACGGAAAAACTTTATTAATAAGTTAATAACATTTATAAATAACCATTTAAATTATTATTAAGCTGTGAATTTAGCGTTGTATGAATGTAGTTTGTTTTTAAGAGAAAAAAATTCATAAGGTACTTTTTTTCTAAAACTATTTGGCAATTTCTGCAAAATATGTGAAAGTAAGCTTAACACCTTAAAAAGGATTAAGCACTCTAGATAGCAATAGGCCGAGAACGCGCTCTAACACAAGTAGATTTCAAAATTCAGTTTTTTTTTAAAAAGTCTATAATTGAACAAGAACTTATAATGTTGTATACGTTTATACCAATACAAGTCCAAAATCCAGTTAACGTCTGGTCAATTATAATGATAGGTATACAAGTCACCACCGACTTCGTGTTATATCTCGGCATGACCATATTGATTCGTTACTCAAATTATTCTTTACGTGATTAGATGATGGAAACGTCACTAAGTGGTAAGATTTTGTGTCACATCATAATATTTATTTATTTATCTTTTATTCTATACAAGATAATATAAATTGGTTAACATTGATTTATTAAAATAACTAGTTAAATATAGTTAATAGTTAGATAACTATATAGTAAAATATTTTTTTCTATGTACAATTTCTTCGGATTTCATCGGTACCTACTGTTGTCTAACAACGTAGATATTTTTGTTATCTTGAGACCTTATAAAAAAACTTACATTTTTTATTAGAAGAAAATACAGTATAATTATATACATATAGGGCTGCATAAACTTTTTTATAATATATTTCTCATTTACGAACCGAGCGAGTGTATTTGACGGCCAATTTTCATTTCGACGCGCCCAAATCATGATCAAAGACTTTTCTATCGCGTCATTGTAATAACAAGGGACGGTAAAAATGTTTAATAAATAACAAAATAAGGAATGCCCGTCATGTTTCGCGAACCATTGGTCCCTGCAATAAAATTATATACGCCTACCAAATAACAGCGTCCCCTCGGAGACGACATTCTGCATGCAAAATTTAATTTTACAATCCAAGCCGTTTCAATATAGGTAATATTAGAAGTTTATGTTCCATGTTCGAATTTGAATTTCGGAACCCCGTTTGTCGTAAATTTTATGTTGTCTTTCCGTTCTTCAGTTGCGTTTAGTTATTACAATTGCATTTATACATGTACATACTTGAATCCATATCCTCGCTCTGTCGATGCATCCATCACGTAAAGAATAAGCATATAGAACATGAAAAATACAAAAGCTAACAGTAATAATAAGCTGCGGGCGTCAAAATTTAATAATCTGACTCACAGGTCCCGACAAGAAAAAACTTTGTAAGACGCAACAATTAATACAATTATGATTGTGGGGGAGGAAAACACTGCGTTAAACTCGTGTTAAAAGGCAAAGTAATATAATTTTCCCGCCTTTTTCTCCCCTACCTAATTACGAGTCGTTTTATTAATAAAGTAGATCGTTACAATTAGAACGATATAATTTCTCAAATACCCGCGAAGATAGCATACAAATTTCTTGATAGTATCAAAAATGAAATGTCTAACTATAAATGTGAAACATTAAAAATCAAAACTCAAATAAAATTCTAAGAATTTACAAGCAATAAATCACTTGGAACGGTCAGGGCTGCCCACTGAAAATATTTAACCATCAAATGGTCGCGTGGGCTCACGGGTCAACCATTCAACGAAAATATATTTGAATAACGAATGATATACGGTTTGTTTATTGGCGGGCCTGTTCGTTCCTTTTTTGAATTTCATTATTCGGGTGACCGACGCACGGTCGGGTCGCCGTCGGTCATTCAGAGGGGCGCCGTCGCCCTTTCATGTTCACTACATTATGTACAAAGAAATTTTAATATTTTCGCAGCTTGGGCCTCGGAAACCGGTCCAGTTGGTTTCGTGTTTCGAGTTTATTGGAAATTTTACGTTTAATTTATAATTTCGTCGCACGTGTAGTGTTAAAAGGTTAACTTGGGGTGACCTGTCTTTTAAGGAATTATCAACCAAGACGCCGTCAGCGCAGAACTTCCAATAAAAACTATTAAAATTATCGTACTGCTCATTTTTAATTAAATAAAGATAACTCATAGTATAATTTTTAGCTTACTGAAATGTAGTGCAATATTAAAATTACTTAAGTCACTTGAAAAAATATTTTGATGAAAAATTAAAATCTTTTTTCAGGAAACTTGAAACAAGGTTTTACACATACGAAACAGAATGGAAATTAAAATGAAACGATATTATTTTGTAGGAAATTCGAGCGGCTTCCCTTCAAGGGTCGTCCCCGGGGGATGAAAAACGGGAAAACTTTCCCTATCCTATTTTGTTTACTTTTACACTAGTTATGTTTAAGCGCAGAGAGAGGGTACGAAACAATTTCTTAGGCGTGACGCGCTGTTTGACGAATTCAATTCTGTGATTGCTTTTCGATTTATTTTTTGTTCATAATATATTGAGGTTAGAAATCGTCTCTTAGAAATTACGGTGAAACTCACAAATGCTTTTTTTTAATACCAACAATAAAAAAACACTAAATATATAATTATAAGGATTTTGTTGAACATATGTGATGCGTCTAAATATAGTTAATATTGCGTATCGTGTACCGATTTCTGAAAGCATTACGTAAATCGAAGTACATAAATGCTTAGAACTTATTCGGCTGTTTGTGCCTCTTCTAGAAATTAAGTAATTTTGATTTGCATGGTACTGTTAGCTAAGCAATGAAATTTCGTTCTAATTTTAAATGTACTGTCCTAAGCCTACAGATAAACTTTTTTTTTTTAATTTACTTTTGCGATTTTTCAGAGTAATGTCACAGTATAGTGGAAGTTACAGTAATCACGCATTCTTGTAAGGCTGTACATATGTAATTAAACAATTAGAGTTGTCCGTTATACTCGTTGATACTAATTAGTATTCAAATATGGTACTAGTTAGAATGCTGACATCATTCTACGGTAATTAGCATATACTCCCTCCCTGTGACGTTTATAAGTTAGTTACGTTCACCCTACAAGATGCTGAAGCTGAATAATTAATATGTTCACTCGAATCAGCTTAGAATTTTAAAAATACTGGTGCATCACTGCTTTGGCGGTAGGACCTCGTGTGAGTTTGCACCGGTAGGTGCCACCGCCTTGCCTATTTCCACCGTGAAGCAGTAATGCGTTTCGGTTGGAAGGATGGAGCAGCCGTTAACTATACTGAGACCTTAGAACTTATATCTCAAAGTGGGTGGCGCATTTACGTTGTAGACGTCTATGGGCTCCAGTAACCACTAAACACCAGGTGGGCTGTGAGCTCGTCCACTCATCTAATCAATAAAAAAAATGCTCTGTAATTTTTTATAGATTTAGATTAAGATTACGTTTCACGTTTTCAAAATCAACATTTTCAGTACGATAAGTTGTAATAAATCTTTATTTTACTTATCATCTCACTAGATTTGTTGTTGTATAATTAAAATTATATTTACATATACCACAGAACTGTTTCAAATAATGATAGATATACCTATGAAAACCCTTGTAATCTTTTACATATTTATCCTCTTGATTTTTTTTGACTTTCATTAATTATAGAAAAAAATGAATCATTCTTAATGAGAAAACATTCGAATCATGCGAGTAACATAATAATTTTATTTAAAAAGAAGCAATCCTTTGTCATACAACTCACACATGAAGACGCACATAAATAGGTGTGACCTCTGCGGGTCTTCGTGTAAATCACGACTCACACAACAAACGTGTATGATATGATACTGTCACGCCCTACTTTCGATCTCTTACGTCATATGTGTGTATTTAAAAACCTTATGACTGCATATAGTTTGACTTACTTTTCTTACTAATACGATAATAAGACAACGCAAGTTGTAATATTTATTAATCAATTGTAAATTATTTTAACATAAGGCATGAACAGAATTCTACTAATAATTTGTTTGACTAATAAACAATGTTACATTAAAAACATATTTTATTACAGAATGAGCGTTGTGTGTTCAATATTAGCTTCCTAGAAATCTACGCTACAAGAAAGCTCGCCGCTAAAAACTCTTCGAAACAATGTATCTCCGTGTACTCTCAAACAATGTCGAAAATGCGTAGGTACATAATGTTCGGACCCCAACGCACACTACTCTAGCCACATAGTAACAAACGCACACATATATACCCCGGTCTCACATACGGGACGTATGTGGACACGTGTGCGCGGGAGGGACACGTGTGAGAGCGAAACGGGGTTATCTTTACAATGCCGCGTAAGAAAGGGATGGTCGGTGCAGGACGAGCGATACAACAAATCAATACGAGCGGTGGTGACCGGTAGCCTGTGTAGCCTGTGTCACCCCCTCCCCCCTCCGTTCTCCCCAGACCGCACGCCTCCACCTACATTGTCAACTACCACAGAGTAATTTAGACCTCCCAAAATTGCTCGCGAGTATATAGCACAAACACTTTGTGGCTTCTCTTTGTTACAATATGCTTTCAACTAACGCTCCGTTGTTCTTGTTAAGGGTAGACGTGAAAATATAAATTATAGTAGTAATTAGCAAGATTGTCACCATTGAGAAACTGTACTTATGTCACGAGTGAACAAAATTATATAGGAGAGAACATTATCCCTCCCTTTCTACATACAAAATAGGTATTAATATTTCAAAGATATGTTAGTTCATTTAAAAATACGTCATAAGTTTTTCGTGAACTAAAATACAAGTAAATTATGTCCTTCTAACATATTAGTTGCCATAGATCCTCTCAAGTCTGTTTTTAACAGCGCTTCTGTAACTTTCAATGCTCTATGTCACAAAATCCGCTTGACCGCGCGTATGGAAGGCACAACGAAGCTTCGACTGAGCAAACTTGATACTTGAGAAACTTTCAACTGTAGCATTTCTTAATACATTTGCCGTACTTTATTTCACCAATAATTTACATTTTAGCAATAGTGCAATAGTGCTATTTTAGCAATAGTAGACACGTTTTATTTTAAATATGTTTTGTTGGTGTACATATTTTAGTTCATGTTATTAAGTTCTTATTAGAGCGCATAGAAATAAATTCTACCATTCTGCTTGAGATACTAGGTCTAACCCTCAATTGTATGACGGCTGTCCAATTTTCAAATAAGATTTATGATTTGCGATAAAAATATAGGGAATCTTGACATGTATCTTGACATCCCGAGCGGGATAAAAACTAGATAAAAGGTAATTAAAATTAAATCTAAAAAACACTTCTAAAGTATTGGATGATTAAAACATCGAAACTTATGTATAGAGAAATCAATTTAAAAAAAACATTCTTACAGGCAACCTCGGAATGACATAGCACGATTTAGAACAATTCCTATCTGACCAAGGTTAGGACCGGAGAGGGGCCATTTTTGCGTTACTGCTAAGGGTATATTTCGCTGAGTAACATTCATCTAATTCACTACCCTTCGCCCTTCGTTGCCTCATACAGGGAGGGACGATAAACTGTAAAACCGCGGGAGGGACCCACCGCTCCCTCCCGATAAACAGGGCTGTAATTTATGACACCTAGCGGAACCCTTCCCTGGATGGACTCGGCTTTAAAGGGATTTGGGTGTTTCAGTTATATACGCATGTTTTAGTATAATTTAGTTCAGAAAGGAAACTACGGTAAAGAACAAGGATATCCCCTTCTTTATAACATGAAATGTGAGTAATCTAAAGTATCAAGTAATGCATTTTATATATATTTGTTGATTTTCTGACAATAGTAAAAGTTACTATGTAGCATCACAAACTAATCATCTTTTTAGTGATATACAATTGTAACATTGTAACATTGTAGGTATACAATTTTATAATTTATCTACAGTATTTAGTATCCAATAAAATTTTATAAGATTATATTGTTTAAAATCTGAGAAATGAATGCAATTTCTTAACCTGCAAGAGAACTTTTTATTTCATTCTTTAATATTGAGTTATGAATATACTTATCATGATATAAGTGGTCAGGTATATCAGAACAAATTTCGTTCTATTTTTGGCACACATAAGAGAATTAAGTAAGTTTTCGCAATAAAAAAATTAGTCACTATCTTTCTAATATAATATCCGAATTGAGGATTAATATCAGTATAGGCTTATGAATATTGAATAAGAAAATAATTTGAGGAAAAGCATCAAATCGTTTAATGAAAAAAAAAGCTTAATAGTAATTAATTAAGTAATCCTTAACGAAAATAAATATATAAATGGCAAATCGTTTTTTTTAAACTACCTACAAGAACAAATCTTTGCCTTATTGTGAAAATGACAAATACATTAAGATATTATTTGTATTCACACAAAAAGCCACAACAGTCTATAACAATATTTCAAAAGAGTTTCTCTCGGGACGAGCCCCGCAAGACCTCAGGCCACAATCGATACTAACCCCTGACCAATACCAGTACAAACAGATAAATATATCTTTACCCTTATGGCCGGCACGAGGTTCGGCCATCTTGGAATTTTCCCCCTCCCCCGCGCACGCCCACGCTCAATCTTACCCCGAGCCTCCTCGATTCAAGGGGCCTTTGAAAGGCCGAAACCCACTAATACTAATGTCCTCTACGTATGCATGTGTGAGTAACACAGGTTGTGTGCTCAAATTCTGTTTGCGTGCAATTTGATTTTCGTTTGTTCGGAGGGCGTTTAGAATTCGTGTTCACGGCTTAAATTTGTATGTTTTCTCTTAATTTAAACTTCTACGATACGTTTAGTCACACGAGATCACAGTACACGGGGTGGTAAAGACTATCTTTGGAGTCTTTAGCCGTGTATTAATGTGGCCATTCAGCCCGAGACATGAGGACAATTATAATAGAATCTTCAAACGAGAACAATGGCTGATTTTAATAAAGATACTAAATCGAAGATACTATATTTATGTATATCTATATATTTATGTATTTATTTAATAACGAGTATTTGTATCTATAAATATGATGTATGTTATATATACACATATGTTTAAGTAATATCACCTTCACACTACACCTGCCAAGGTTCATCTCAGCACTTCCCTAAGGTAGACTGTTAGAGAATGCCTATGGCATTAAGTCCGCCTATACTGTCTAGTATATAAAGCTATAAATAAATAAATAAATCACAAGGACCTCTAATTCACCCTCTCACAACCACAACTCCGTATATTATCATACATGTATTTTCTACATTAGGCCACAATTATTTGGACTATCGATACGCTATGCTTGCCTATGTAGAATGGTGGTATAAATATATTATGGAAATAATATTCGACCACTGACGCCTGTGTAATATAAAATTTCATTGTATTGCCAAAAAAAAAGTATTAGTTCTGTTTTTTAATTCTCTATTACCTTAAATCGACTTCAAGTTTACTTGCGTAAATAAATATTTCTAGTTTGGTTGTTTCCCAGTTTACGACAGAGGTTTATAGCACAGTTTTATGATATGTTACGCACATAAAAGTCGAGATTTCCCCTCAAAGGATTCGCTCCTGAATAACTTAGAACTTTAGAGACATGAAAAGTTATAAATACCTCAAATACATTTAGTATTCACTCACTCATAGAAACAAAAGTTTGTGCAAAATACAAATAAGTTTTTATTTTTGTTAAGCACGTCAATTCCAGCAGCACCGATTCAAAACTAGGTAATATCGCTCATCTATACAATTTTCATATCATAGTTGCTTTTTTATTGCTTTATGGTAAGAGGTGACCCAGTAGGACCACTTGTGAGTCCGCGCGGGTAGGTACCCCTACCGCGCCTATTTCTGCCGTGAAACAGTAATGCGTTTCGGTTTGAAGGGTGGGACAACCGTTGTAACTATACTTGAGACCTTAGAACTTCTCAAGGTGGGTGGCGCATTTACGTAGTAGATGTCTATGGGCTCCAGTAACCACTTAACACCAGGAGGGCTGTGAGCACGTCCACCCATCTGAGCAAAAAAAAAGAAAAAAGTAGCAACCGGAGTACATAAATCTAACGATAGTACATTACCACCCACGTCTCAAGTTGCATTGAAAAACGGTAGTCCCAAAAACTAGAAAGCATGAATGTTTCGCGGCAGAAATATTAATGTTTTTGAAACTCGTAAACACGATCAAAGTGAACCCAACGTTAGATAAATGTAAGTATTTACGGTCATATTTCATTAAAATAAATAATATAAATAGGATTAGGTTGACCTGTCAAACTGACAGATAAAATGTTAGCTATCTTGTACGAACAAAAGAAAGTACAATCACTTTTAACACAAATCTAATCCCCGCTACCCCTAAAAAAGCGAAAACAAAAAAGATAAGAAAGTGAAACTTAAAAGCAACCGTTGCGATCCAATCAGTCACCTCAAAGATCATTCGGGGGATAATTGGCAAAGCGCTCAAAGGACGCGGTTGCCGACCCCAAATGCTCACGATGCATTAACAAAATAAAAAAAAAATTCAAATCGGCATTCGAAAAAGATTTCCATCAGTTCCGTAACGGTGGCTAAATACAAAACCCCGAAGGTGGCAACACACACACGTGAATAATTCAGTCGCCACTCCATCATTCGTCCGCTGAGAACGGTTCGACACCAATCTTCCATTTGGCAAGAAAATCGATACACGTCCTGGCCATATAAGCATTCCGGGGGAGGCAGACGGGGTGTCTTAAGGGGGAGTTAAGGTTTAGTCCCGANCAGTTCCGTAACGGTGGCTAAATACAAAACCCCGAAGGTGGCAACACACACACGTGAATAATTCAGTCGCCACTCCATCATTCGTCCGCTGAGAACGGTTCGACACCAATCTTCCATTTGGCAAGAAAATCGATACACGTCCTGGCCATATAAGCATTCCGGGGGAGGCAGACGGGGTGTCTTAAGGGGGAGTTAAGGTTTAGTCCCGAATATTGAATTTCCCTTGGGACAAACCCGTTTCACTTTGTCCCTTCGGTCGGGGTCGTGTGGGCCACGCGATGCCCGGGCGAGGCCCGCTCCATACATAGCTACACTTACACATGCGTACGTGCGTAAGTGTTAGGATAATAACATTGCGAGGCCAGGCATACGTGACTTTCAGGGCGTTTGACGGTCCCCGGAGCCATATTCTCTGCATATACGTATATGTGAGCGTCAAGTGGGCGTTTTACCCTATATGTGATGTAAGGCCTCCCTTCAAAGCCTTTAAATTGGGCCGCTCTAAATGAAAAGCTGAAGGACGAACGCGCTTCAGTCAAAGAACATTGCGTCTATGTTAGCTAATTAGTTTCAATTACAACGTTAATCCACATTAAGTCGCTATGTGAATCGAGCTCTGGCGTCTCCTATTAGATATATAATATTGATCCTATTAAATTACACGGATCGGTATATATTGGTTACGTTATGTATTACCTGTATTATCCTAAAGCTCAACAAATATATCTAGACCGATCAACAGACAGAGCATTCTTTAGCCAGGATAATGAAGTTCATTGTTTCCATAAATTTAGTACAGTGACGTCATAAATTTTAAACAGAAACTACACCGACGTTTCCCTCCTCCTATATATTTAGTTAGTCCCCTTGGACTCCGTAACTGTGTGCCGCTTCACTTAAACGCGCGACGTTTTGTATCATTTGTCTGAGGAATTAAATTGCTACTATTTTATATTAACAAACAACAGTAAGACAACAGTTAGGGTAAAAGACAGACTTGTAACTGTACTGAGACTGTAGAACTCACATCTCAAGGTAAGTGGCGGCATTTACGTTATAGATGTCTATGGGGTCCAGTAACCCATAACACCAGGTGGGCTGTGAACTCGTCCACCAATCTATGCAATAAAAAAGAGATTTTCGAGAATATGATAAACTGAAAATATTAGTGTTTTAGTAGACAAAACAATTGTATTAAGAACATAAACGTTCCACAGGTAACAGCCTTAAATTAGGACTATATTTTATGCTATGAGCATCATTTATATACCTCTTATTTAATAACAATTACATGCAGTTACATTACATTACGCCAAACACTATAAGCAAAGATATTGACGTGATTCAGTCTCGGAAAGAAACAGAACCCTATGGTACAGAACCGATAAGTTATTCACCAATTTACGAACGAACCGATAAATCATACGAAATCAACATACTCAAAACTATTTGATAAATTCTAAAGATACATTTATTAATAGCAGAAGCATGAAATAATAATATGTTTAGATATCTAGTCATATTTAAAACACAACACAAACAGAACAAAAAAACACACGAAATTAATTAATTTTTGTGGCCATAATAAAAATGATTATTAAATAATTATTCGAAATGATGGATAATGTAAAATGAAAACGAATTTAAATTGAACAACTGTTCTATTATCACTATAAACATGATTATAATAAAAGTAAAAATCTTTTTTTTCATTTAAAGATTATTTTTCAAATATTAAACATAATTGTATAGTAATATCTCCAGCACTCCGAAAAAAAGTATATTAAATTCGTATATTGTGATCCTGTGACGTCACAGACAACAGACTGTGATTGTTTTCATCGTCTGTATTCTAACTTGTCATTCTCGAATATACCTAGAAGTCTCGTGACTCAAAGAAGTAATTTCGATGTTTTACTCAGAAACTCTAATCACTTAATAAAACCTAAGAGATAGATAGATAGATAATCACTTAATAATCACAGCTCTTAGCAACAAAGAGTAATTTCGAATGACCATAGATAATACACATAAATTAGTTATAGATAAGCAACTGAAGCACTCAACAAAAATGTTTACGGGCGTCGGCCACTAGATGGCTTCGCTTCGATTAGTTTCTCATTTCTCCTGTAGATAGCAGTAACATATTACCTATCCTACATTTTACTTTTAATGAAAGATTTTGTAAGTATTCTACAACAAATAAACACTTGTATGTTTTTTTTTTTCTGTGTTTAGTTATACAATCATCAAATGCCTTAACTTTAACAGCATATATATTTAGGGGCATCCGCTACAAGATGTCGCTAGTTTCCAGACAAAAAATATTTGTCTTAAAGTATCGCAGCCCTGCGAATGAATTTAGTTGCAACCACAGATCATACTCTATTATTTTATACCTACTTACTCTCTCCTTAAAATGTTTCCATTTTATGAAAACCAAGAATATAGTGTTCGATTTGTTATAATTACCTTTCTTTTATTTCGTATTCCCAACGACAAACGTAGCCGCACAAAACACGTAATAGAAGACTTTTATTAATATCCCTGCTCAGCACAGAGCATCCGTGTTACCTGTCGAGGGTGGGGCGGGCAGAGGCGGCCACTATAAATCTCTGTCACAATAAGATAGAGACAAATTCCTTTACGCTCTCCGCTTTCCACCTTTACAACTGAAATATACTGTTGTACTGTAAATATGAGAAAAGGATTTTCATTAATACAATTTTGCAGTTTGTATTTTAGTTTTATTTTATTTTATTGCTTAGATGGGTGGACGAGCTCACAGCCCACCTGGTGTTAAGTGGTTACCGGAGCCCATAGACATCTACAACGTAAATGCGCCATGCACCTTGAGATGTAAGTTCTAAGGTTTCAGTATAGTTAGAACGGCTGCCCCACCCTTCAAGCCGAAACGCATTACTGCTTCACGGCAGAAACAGGCAGGGTGGTGATCCCTTTTTTTTATTGCCTTTCAGACAGACGAGCATACGGCCTACCTGATGGTAAGTGGGCACCGTCGCTCATGGACGTCAGCAATGGCAGGGGCAGAGCCAAGTCGCTGCCTACCATTACAGCCTACCTACCCGTGCGGACTCACAAGAGATCCTACCACCATTAATTACGCAAAATGTGGACGTCCTTAATTAAGTTTTCTATTTCACTATACTAAAGTATCATTTGACCACCTCGTTGATTGGAAACTTAAAGTCCAATATTGCCTTTTTAAATGGAATACAAAACAAGCGTATGTAAATAAACTTTATACGTTTTAACAATTTCTTGGATAACCCGTTTCGGGTTTCATACACGATCAAAATAATATATTTTTCCTTTAAAACCTTTCTACAGACAAACAAAAATACAAAAAAATTATATCCATGAAGGCAGCATACGATAATCAGGCCACAGAAGCCCATATTTCCAGATGCACGGTTTTCCAATCAAGCCCACCTTTGTATTGATGTGAACTATCGACGTGAGGTGACAACAAAGACGTGTCATCCGTTCTCGTCTAGCCCTGAGATTACTTCGAACATATATTACAGTATATAATACCTAATATATAAACCGAATATAATATATAAAAGAATAGCGAAGACAGCACTTAGAAGATAGAACACATACATAATATATACTTAGTCTGGCCATAAATACTGTTACAAAGGAAAACAAAAACAATTTCTATGGCAAATAACATTTATTACTTTTACAGTGTGTTAGTTTTAATACATAAATATAAAACAATTTAAAGTATAAAAAGATTATTCGAAGTGGTCTCCATTAGCTGCAATACAGTCCTTTAAACGTTGAGGCCAGTTATCAATAGAAGCACGCACTCTTTCCATGGGAAAATTTTTCACTGCCAATCGTACGGTTTGTTTTAGGGACTCCAAATTATTATGGCGCTTAGAGCAAGCCGTACTCTCTAAAACTGACCATAAATCATAATCCAGCGGATTAAGATCGGGATTAGACGACGGCCAGTCTTCAGCTCTGATGAAGTCCGAAACGTTCGTTTCCAACCAAGACTTATCAACTGGAATGAAATTAAATGAAATAAGATGAGATGAAATGATATGGGATAAAATATAATCTTAGTAAAATGGTGGTCATTTACTGAGATTTTTCAGTGGACTTTTTGGAGGAACCCGAGAAGTTACGTCCAACGGCTTTGTTTCATTTTCCCACATTTGTGCACTTTCACAGATATTAAACAGTTAATAGACCACCATTATTACACATTTAAACCTGAAGAAACACTAAATAGACAAAATAAAACAAATCACACAACTTCACTCCTCGCGTTCCCGCCAAATTATTAGACAGAAACAAATTCATAAAGTACTCACGAACGATTTTTAGTTTTTGCAAACTTAAGCTTGAAGTGATTGATGTACAAATCGATTATATATCGTTACATTTACCCCTTCCTAGCTCGGGGCTCACTTGTTAAGGCATCATCGGTCGAGGATCACGTTCTCTTTGAAAAGCGTCCTTTGATGCGCTCGCTTGTTATCAACGTAACAACTAGCGTCCTCGCGACACGTGTATTAAACTTTTATTTCGATATCAATCGAAAACGAACTTACGAGCCTTGTTGATAATGTCGAAAAATGTTTGAAAACGAATAAAATTATTTCGAGTAGGCTTACCTACGTGCTTGGGAACTGAACCTTTTACTGAGCTGATGAGAAAATGTGTTTTTCACGACTCGGGTGATTTTTCATTTTCTCTTTTTTTTTCTCTATTAATATTTGAGGTAAGCCACCTTTCAGTCATAGTCACGTTTATTTAGATCCAAAGGGAATAAATAAATATCTTTTCTATTCTCAGGTAAATAATAATAAAACTCTTTACTAAATCTAAAATTATAATCGGTTATAGAATACTAATGAATAAAATTAGAAAAAACTTATTCATGTGTATATATGATTAGGGGCTTACAAGTCACGTGAACGAATTTTTTTATTATTATTTTATTATTATTTATTTTATTTATTGAGGATACCAACCGAACAAAAAACAAACATTTACTATACATATTTAGAAAATGGCTAAACGAAAACAAAACTAGTTTCCACCGTCAAAATCACATATTAGCAGAAAGTGAATGACAAAAAAAAAGAAATAATAATAATAATAATAATAATGTTTTATTGCAAGTAACCATGACTCATATAAATTGTTAATAAGACTTAGACCTATGTTAGTAGTTATATTTACATCACAATGAATTACTGTCGTAACATCCCATGGGAGATGGCACCACAGCGACCCATGTAAATAATAAATAAATAATAAATTTTAATTCACAAAAAAAGCAACACAATACGCACATAATATGTACATCCACTTCTATTTTATTTGTTTATACATATGCATATTTTAAAACTTAATAATACACATCGGACCTAATTCACCTTCAAAATATTCTAAAATGGCATTTCTATATGCTGCGAGTGATAAACAAAAATGAGAACCAATCTCAGAGAGTTCTCCAAATGAGAACTTAGTATCATACAACCTACAAGATCTACAAACAAAAGAGTTAGAAGCATATTTAGTTCAAGCCGTGGAGAGTTGGAAGGTCTGTAGAACGCGCGGAAATAGACTACATTTCAATGAAATCTAGGAAAGAAGATATTCTGAATCAATTTTATAATAATCATAATAATAATAAATTAATTTTTATTCAAAAAAAATCACGCATGGTCTACGGTCCCAATTTAGGATTTCCTGTGTTGTAGGTTTTTACTGGTGGTAGGAGCTCTCGTGAGTCCGCACGGCACCACCGCTCCTCCTGTTTCTGCCGTGAAGCAGTATTGCGTTTGGTTTAAAGGGTGGGGCAGCCGTTGTAACAATACTGAGACCTTAGAACTTATATCTCAAGGTGTGTGGCGCATTTACGTTGTAGATGTCTATGGGCTCCAGTAACCACTTAACACCATTGGCTGTGAACTCGTCCACACATCTAAGCAATAAAAAAAAACCTATGTAAATACCGTACATCACTACATAGTATAAAAAAAGTAGCTTTCTCTGTCCCTATATCTGTCCCTATGTATGCTTAAATCTTTAAAACTACGCAACGGATTTTGATGTGGTTTTTAATAGATAGAGTGATTGAAGAGGAAGGTTTATATGTATAATAACATTCATTAAATAGTGAGAAACCAATAATAAATTACAGTTTCCGAAGCGAAGCGAGGGCGGGTCGCTAGTAAATAGATAATAAATACCCAGACATAGAACAAACAAACCTGTTCATCACACAATGTTTGTCCGATGTGGGAATCGAACTTACGACCCTCGGCGCAACAGTCGGGCCCGCTAACTACTGCACTACCGAGTCAATCAAATTTAAATCCACATTTCTTTAAAATCATGCCAAGAACGAGTGCCGCAAAGAAAATTAAAACAACTGTAAAATTCAGTGCATTGTAGTTTGGATAAATAAAACCTTAATACCAGAAAAAGCTTGTGATATCTCAACCATAACGTATAAAGAATCCCTCTGATTACCATTTGACGAACAGAATATTCCGCTCTGATAGACTTTTTGAAGCCACGGCCGTAGTCTGCAATTCTGTCGGGAGTAAAAAAAGAAAGATTTAATTTTTTTCAACATGGCTGAGTATTTATTACTTTCTCTCGATGCTTATTTGCTCAAGATTATTGGGGACGGTAGCCTCCTCAGTCTTGGTTTTATTTTAGTTTTTAATAGGAAACAAAATGGATTTGATACTTTCAATTTTTCCCCTAATTAATCTTCGTAAAATGAATTTTAAAACGCACTTTAGATCGATACTAAACTCGCCGTTCGAACAGCACCGTTTAAAACAAACAAAAAAATAAGCGAATTAAAATAATGCATCGAATTAACGGGACTATTGTTTTAATCACAATTCGAACAATAAGTTTTGAAGTCACATGCAGAGTTATAGACTTGAGTCCTTTTGTAGCTTAACCCTTTGTCACTGCGGTCTCTTATTGTTTCGGCAACGCGTAAATTAATCTCAGTATATTCCTTTGATGGCGTCCGGGTACAAAGGACCCAGGATTGACAGATTCAAACGTGACGGATATGTAAATAGATGCTTAGTTGTTGTAATAAAACAATGACGACTCAATGGTGCGTTTTTTTTCATTGTTTTGTGTATGTTTGCGTGCATGTCCGTATTTTCTATTATTCGTTTAATGAAACTTTAATTATTACGACACCGAGGCAGAATTAGCAGAACCCTACGAATAAATAATAAGTCAGAACCCTATTCTTTTAGTGTCAGAATTTTATTATTCTATTTGACACGATAAACAAAGGTTCTGCATATCTGGTGATCGATGTTAATGGACAATTCTCATTAAATAAAATAGTGAAGTAGTAGTAATAGTAGCCCATTAAATAAAATAGTAACCTTTTTTTACTATATTTCTGTATCTATTTATTATTTATAGAAAATCAACTACAAAATCAAAATTGTAATACCTATATAAAATGTATCTAAATCTTTCAATTGTTAGGCGAAGGCTAGTTAATTTTAATAATTTACAATATTTGCAGAGTATGCACAGAAACGCGTATATCTCATTGCAAACAAAAGCAAAACGAATTAGCCAATATTGAAATGAATTATATTGATTTCGGCGTTGTCTTTAGGCTTATCCTCTAGGACAAGAGAGCTAGTGTACTCATATCGAACTATGCAACTCTGCCAGTGCTCAAATCATACGGTCAGATGTAAATTATTTTAATGAAACCCTTGGTCACCATCCTCGTCGATTACGACGAAGAGTTCGACGAGTGAATTAACCCATAGACACAGCCCACTGAGTTTCTCGCCGGATCTTCTCAGTGGGTCACGATTCCGATCCGGTAGTAGATTCTGCAAAGCGCTGCTCTTGCCAGAGCTAGTGTTAGCAAATTCTCTCAGGTTGAACCCGTGAGCATATCTACATGTCCGGGTGAAACTGGAATAGCCCTTTAGGCTACCAGCGAATCCGGTCACCGTCCTCGTCGAACCCGTCGTTTGAGACGAAGGGCTCGACGAGCGAATTAACCCATAGACATAGCCCACTGCGTTTCTCGCCGGATCTTCTCAGTGGGTCGCATTTCCGATCCGGTAGTAGATTCTGCGAAGCACTGCTCTTGCTAGGGTCAGTGTTAGCATGACTGCAGTTTGAGCCCCGTGAGATCACCTACACACGCTAGGGTGAAGATGAAATAGCCTCACAAGGCTATCAGCATAGGTAGAAAAAAAAAAGGTAGTGGAACAAAAAAAATTAATGAAACAAGTTCTTATCACGAATGACTTCCACAGTAAATATATATCTAATATTGTATAATAAAATAAAATAAACCGCAAATATATCTCGTATATACATCTATAATTAAAACTTTATTCCATCATTAAGGTTTACCAAAACACTAAAACGTAAATTATTAAAATTGCAATGTTCAAATGTAAACATATAACACAAACGTACTGTATGTATATAATATGTAGTATTACGTACATTATTTCACATTCACGTCGGTAGGTCGAAGCAATATCCGGCTGGTATCGCTGTTGCCTGTCAGTTTATTTATGCGAGAACATGTGGAGATCCGGGGAGATCAGGGGGGATAGGCAAATATGTAACCGTGCGGATATACTGTGTACGGTAATGAGCCGAAACGGGTACATAGGTAACGGTCTTCTGTTATGAAATTTTATACACGAAATACTCACGGCTTCTAACCATTTAATATTTGTTTTTCAATTGTATAATAAATAGTCTAATTCGCGAAAATAACGCGGTTCGATTCTATTTTTTTTTGACAATCACTTTTAAACGGCTCCATATTTGTATTTATGTGTTCGCAACAAGACTATGATAGTTAGATAAATTATTTTATGTAAAAATTAAAATCACGAATATACGACCATCTGCCTCTAAAGCCGATTTTTTAATATATTGAATCGTTATATGTAAATACAGTGAAGAAGCCCCCGATAACCTATGTGACGCATTGCTTAATATCCCATTACACTTACATCCTAAATTACAAGTGTAGGCTTAAATATTTATTTAAAAACGCAACTAATTATATATTTTTTTAAACACGAGCTTATTAATCTAAACGAAACAAAAATTACTAAACTCATAATCCACATTTGAAATTAAAGAAACCATTGAGCATCGTAACTCGACAAGCGACCTATTTACTGCCTACTAATTTACAACATCTAATTCAAACCTTAACGAGACAGTATCCGTGAACTTGTACACGTACACACACACAGCAGCGATACCCGGTTAAGCTTTCCGAAAGTGGCAGTATGTGAGGTACGCACACAGGGACGCTAAAGCCGCAAGGCCCGTAACATAAGGAGCTTTGAAATTAATTTAGCTCGGAACTAGCTGGCAAATGGATAGACGTGTGAGCGGCCCGGGTGGGTTCAGCCCCACCTCCCACTTTTGGGTGTCGGGGGGGGGGACGTGTGTCGGAAAATTCGGCGCTTAGCCGAACCTTTGTGGCGAAGAACAGTTGAGCTTAGCAGTAATTGTGTTCTGTACGTGTAGGCTTTTGTTATGTGCTCTAAATTAGAATTAACGATGTGTATCGTTACGCAATACGTCTAAAAATGTTGTTTTGATGGAACATAGCACTCATAAGTGTTAATGGATAAACTAGCGATCGGCCCGCCCGATGTAAAGTGGTATGAACACGACAGCGTGAATCACACTGCCCGCCTGGAAACATTTATTGAATATCACAATTGCACGCGAATGACGCGTATTAAATCAACAAGAACACGTGACTTACATGCTTCGGGATAATCGGAAGACAGTCATAGAGAATAATTATTAAATAACATCGCCTCAAAACTAAAACGCATGATTCCCCAATTTAAGTGAAGAAGAGTTTTTTTTTGAAGAATCAAATTACTACATCGTTCAGACGAATTAAAAAAAAATCATACATATGTTATATTTTTAATAAGCTTACGTTTTAAGGAATAACTTTCTATAAATATACACATAAGTGCGTTGCCTTTGTATGTCCCAGGGATTACCAATATTTTTTGTTGTTAAATAGAATCTACTAATTTTAAAAAAGCAAACAAAATCTATATTAATACATTATTGCAGATTATTATGATATCCTCTCTCCAAGCATCTGATCACACATCGTCCAACGCCCTAACGAGCAAAGAAAATACGCACAAACAACCGCTCTTCAATATAGAAACATTAATATGAATTTCTTATTAATATCCGCTCCGTGATGCCAAAGGCCTTTATAATATCCGCAGCGCACGTTCCGTTGTCGCGTGGTGTATGACACTTTATAATGAGAATCTATCACAAATCCGTAACAAGCTAAGTTTTATACTATATACATACGTTTAATTCTTAATTTCTTTGGGAATAACAAATGAGTTGTTTTTCCAAGAGATCGAAGCCTATTACGTTGAGTTAATCACGCAAATTTAAATTTTATGGGCTCCGTTTTAATTAATCGATATTTTTTATTGAATTTCGATAACGTCCGCGTTGACTACCGCCAATTCCCGTGGACTTTGAAAAATAATTTCATATGAAGATTTGTTCGGATATTTACAAAACCAAATAACCAAATAGGTGGAGCCATCCTGGAATGATGTTATACCAATAATATATTCGCTTAGAATTAGACAAAATACATACGATGCGAATATACTAGGAACCTTATCAACACTTAATAAACGGATGTGTCGACGAAAAGCTAAAGTTTTATTAAAGTATTTTAACGATTTTTTTTATTGCTTAGTCAGCTGGATGATCTCACGTGGTGTTAATTAGTTATCAGAGCCCATAGACATAGACAACGTAAATGCCGCCACCCAACTCGAGACATAAGTTATAAGCCTCAGTTCTTCCCACCCTTCAAAATGGAACGCAAATCATAACGCAATACATCTCGGCAAAAATAGGTAGGGTAGTGAAAATATGCTTTACTAGTAATAACTCAAATATTTTTATAGAATTTGAACACCTTAATATTCTTATCGCTCGATACTGGACGTCTTATCCATTCCATACCATCCTTTCCGTTATAATCCCCAAGATCTCCGGTACTATTTAATACCAGCTGTGAACATAAAATACTTATAAAAAGCATATGAATGTAGTTACTCCTAATATATATTTGAAATAATAAAAATATCTCTGATTTCATCTCAAATAGGTACATTGTTTTTAAATGCATGCAAAACCTAAAGATTTGTCATCAAAGAAAAAATGCAAAACAGATATTCTTTTCCTTCGAACGATCACTGGATTAGCTTTTATGATTTCCGGTCGAGACCGCTGTAGGTACACGAGTGTACTTTGATTTTTCATATCAGTTTCATAAAGAAGACTTCAAAGATTCGTATATCGGAAATTGGTATGAAACGTGAACGCCCCGAAGAAAATAAATTAGATTTCTCTTTCTTCTTAACCCGTAATCGATTTGTGCGGTCGGGGGACCTGTAGGGTTCCTCGCCATCTTACTAAGCTAAGTAATGTATGATTAAAAAAATCTTGTTTTATACTTTTCTAAAAGTATTCACAGTAGCTTTAGTCAATTTAATTTGGTAGCAAAACTTCGATTTTTTTTTACCGCGCTAGTATTAAAATGATAATATCTGACTAATTGAAATCGTTTGATCCGTATTTGACAGGTCGCGTTCCTTAAAAAGTTCAAGTGCAGAATGACATTACTACCGTCTCGCAATCTGTCTAAGGGCCTGTGCACATCAAGTTTCTAAAACGCGCGTTGACGCTTTTATCCTACAGAGCGGTTTGTTGTCGTTTGTATCGATACAAACGCGAAGCTAAGGCGCGTTTTTATTGCGATTCAAATGCGTATTTGAATTTATACAGATGTGCAAAGGTCTACAGGCTTTGTCTGACTTACTTGTGGTAGGACCGTTTGTGAGTCCGCACGGGTAGGTACCACCGCCCCGCCTATTTCTGCCGTGAATCAGTAATGCGTTTCGGTTTGAAGGGTGGGGCAGCCGTTGTAACTATACTGAGACCTTAGAACTTATATCTCAAGGTGTGTGGCGCATTTACATTGTAGATGTCTATGGGTTCCAGTAACCACTTAACACCAGGTGGGCTGTGAGCTCGTCCACACACCTAGGCAATAAAAATAAAAAAAATTGTGTGCATATCGTGTCTGTATCACTACAAGCGTGCGTTGACGGCGCTTTTAAAAAACGTTGTGTGCACAGGCCCTAATGTCATTCTGGTACACGCATGCATAGGATCAAATCGCTCCATGAATTGTTGGCTTCTTCGCGAGTCGTCACCAAAGAACTTTTAGGACTCACTTCGTGAGACAATGTAACGTGATGTTTGTACTTAAAAACACATATGACTTTGAAATCAGAATGGTATTCCGGTGTGTCATGACAGACAGTACTAAAAAGTATTTTACGATTATTTGAAACTCAAAATAAAACTATAAAGATGTACATACTCGTATCTACACGTCGCTAACAAACAACTGTAAATTCACTTTTTACATATTTTAACATATAATATCGGGAGTATGTTAAACAATGTTCTACATTAAATTACATAATAATAATAATAGATTTTACTGATTCTATAGTACAGTAGTTAACGCATCCGAATATTGTGCCGAGGGTTGAGGATTCGATTCCAATATCGGGCAAACATTACTGTGACACACAGGCTTAGTTTAATATTTTTCTGCGTGTTTAATATATATATATGTATTTATTAAAATGTACATACGTCTACACATACCAAGCAACTAGTTTCCATTATACATAGAAACCAAATTTAGGGCTAAGTGTGTGCTCTTCTCATAACATAAGTAATTTACAATAACAAAACATTGTCCATACTATACAGCAGTATTAGGTGAAAATGGAATGTAGGAAAATAAATAAACAAATCAAATACAATACTTATATGACCAAAAGCTTCGCTGTAGGCTCGGATTTTCATTGGGACAGACCGATACCGATGTTGACGCGTAAATCCAGCTCACCATAAATAAACTAATCTGACTAAAAACTAAATAAATTTACTGGTGGTAGGACCTCTTGTGAGTCCGCGCGGGTAGGTACCACCACCCTGCCTATTTCTGCCGTGAAGCAGTAATGCATTTCGGCTTGAGGGGTGGGGCAGCCGTTGTAACTATACTTGATACCTTAGAACTTATATCTCAAGGTGGGTGGCGCATTTGCATTGTAGATGTCTATGGGCTCCAGTAACCACTTAACACCAAGTGGGCTGTGAGCTCGATCCCCCATCTAAGAAATAAATAGAAAAAATTTAAAAATCCTCTAATCCTGTAAGGGAAGATGGGTCTATCTGTGTAGAGAAGCTTTCTCATAAATTGCTTGTCAAAATATTAAACAAAATAGTGTCAGTCCCATAACAGATCAAAAGCTTTTCTTTATCAAGCATCAGCTCACTAGGCGCCCTGTATCTCGCAAATTTAGTACAGCTCAAATCTTAATTAATAAATAAAAACAAACTTACGTAATTATACATAGTTTTCAATGAGTATTTCACTAATCCGTATCCCGTTAGGTGTTCCAGCTGATCAACATAAGATAAGAAAGTTTGCTACACTTATCTAACCAACTCTTATTAAATCCTCCTTCGCTAATCCTTCTCGGTTGTAACTGTATGGTTAGCAAAAAAAAAACGAAAAGAATTAGATTATGTTACTTAATTTTTTACTCATGTCATTTATGGTCGATATGCAAAAATTTGTGGTTAACACAAAAACTTTGAAATAAATTTAATGGCATGAGAGTTTCCCTTACATTTTACACTAGTTTTTATACGCGCCTCCACTCCCGTTAGCTTATATCTCATCAATCGATTCACGCAGTTATTTTAGGACGCTCTTATGTACAATTTTGTATAAATTTCAATATGGCACCAAGGCATACAATCTCTAGGCAAATTATACGCAAACTTATCAATATCACTTATGTAATAGTGAACAATTATGGGAAAAGTATGACTTTTACAAATGTACCTCTCTTTGTGATACTATGATAATGCAGGTCCGTCATAATAATAACATTTTTTTCCAGGAAACCACAGGTCTGTTTTTTTGTACCCTGGATTCCTAATCAATACTTAAGGCATGAAAGCATGACACAAACTCGCTTTCATATTAGTATGGATTACGATCAAATTAACCACATATAATTTAGTTTTGGCTTGCGTTACTATCCATTTCTTTTCTAAATTTTGTGATGTTTTAATATGATATTTCGTGCCCTTTTTAACAAAAAGACAGACTAGATAAAGTTTCACGAAGTTTTTTTTTTAATAAGCATTTCTTTTTGGTACGCGAATAATCCAAGTCGAACAGATTTTTAAGATGACGTTGTAAACTATTTGTCGCTTTTAATAGTAATTTACTCTGTCAACGGTACAGGTAATTAGTGCGACCGTCGTACATAGCCCGCCGTACATAATGTAATTATGCACGTACATACATACGTACGCTTCTAAAACACTCACTCCTAGAACAATTTGGAACTGGAGCCGAAGTTGGTAACCGCAGCAGACGGCAGCCATCTTGTCGTAGCCATGGCAACCGGCAATTGTCTGTTCTCTATGTGTAAATAACTTTACGCTGTTCTATTTAAGAGCTAGATTCTTGCAAGTTGAAAATTGTAATCGATATGAAATATTCAGTTCTTTTTTTTTCCTACCTATGCTGATAGCCTTGAGAGGCTATTTCAGCTTCGCCCTAACGTTTGTAGGTGAGCTCACGGGGCTCAAACCGGAGAGTTGCTAACACTGACCCTAGCAAGAGCAATGCTTCGCAGAATCTACCACCGGATCGGAAACGCGACCCACTGAGAAGATCCAGCGAGAAACTCAGTGGGCGTCAGTTCTAAAGTGAATCGTTCAAGCTTCTTTGATATAAACAAACTTGATAATTTCTGTGTATCGCATTTTATCACAGTGACATTGCGCCGATAAACCACATTATGATACCCTAATAATCGAATGAACGAACCGATGGACACATTAATAAAACGAAAGTCAAACTTCATCGTATCGCAAATGGACAGACATTTTTATATTCGAACTCACAAAATGAAAATCTTCAAAATTACTACCAAAAAAATTTGCCCACCTAGATATGACATAAACAAAAAACAAAGATACATTAAAGATCGTAATGCATCTTCACGGGAGGATTGCTGTCGTTAGCTACATAACAATCGGTCGGAGTATTTCAATATAAAGTCTGGCCTGCCATTAGTGTGCGATGAGTCGCGGTCTCAAGATATGAGTATGCGCTACCCTTAACAGATGTTCAGCTAGTGTGGAAAGGGATTTTTTTTACGGAGGATACTTATAGAAATGGGATCTATATTTCTTCCATTGTTTGTATGGGCTAATCTCAGTCTATTAGTAAAGTCTAATTTGCGGATGATACCAATATAGTTTGAAATGTAATTCACTAGCAATATAACTAGCAAAAATTTAGGTTCAACTCACTTTCACAAGTAAACTTCTTAAGGATCTAAACTAACTAGTTAGTAGTACTACAACTAGAATGTTGTTTTTGCCCTCCCAACTGCTTTTTTTATAGATTTTTTATTATTGTTATATGTACCTATATTTTACTTTTTTTTTATCCAATCACTAATCAGATTCAGTTTAAATAAATGCCTCTATTGATTTAAAAAAAGGGTGCGTGTACTTACGTACGCGCTTACTTATGTACGCGCGTAAGAAGTTACACTTCTTTTTTTTTTTAATTAAAGTTTTAATTAATTTGAAAAAAAAATCGATTAAACAACATTCTCAGACACGCATATTGGACATCCCTTTTCTTGACATCGTATAAATTCGGTAATTCTCGGTACGGCTCGGAAAGTTCACCTGCGGCTATATTCAGACTTGCCAAGTTACGTCGGTCGTATTGCAATGAGCGATTTAGTCATTCTGTTAATTTTGTGTCACGCTGCGCGTGCATCGTAAATTTTCACTCTCATCAATTTTTCATAACGCGCCTAAAGAAGTATAACTTCAAAAAAAACGACATTGTTGTGCACATAATCTCGCTGTCAACTTAAAATTAGGTAGAAATCCTAACGTGAATACCAGCTCAAACATCGAGATATGACAAAACTTTATCTCCGATTTTTTTTATAGTCCGACTCCATGCTATATTATAAAACAGAGGACAGACAGACGCAGTTGTGGAGCACTCTTCATTTCGAATGCCTGTCCACGCGCCGCCTCCCACTCTCTTCGTGTGTACACGCCCTATCGAGATGTGTGAATGCTTAACTATGCAACTCTCGATTCGGATGAGGTATTTTAATAATTAGAAATACCTGTAACGAAGTTTGTTTATTGGGAAGTACTTGAGGTAGTAAAAGATTGTGCTGTTTCCTTTGCAATTTAGACGTCCATGATTTAGGTAACAACTTAAGAACTTAACCTTACGCGAGACGTAAACCTGAATTATGTTGATAACATAATGATTCGATATAATCCAGTAAGATAGTTTTATGTCGAAAACAATATTATGGTTTAAATTGAAAGTGAGAATTTTGCAAGAGTTTTTGTTCGAAATGAATCAAGATTAAAAGTTGTGTAACCAAATAAAGTTTTCTTCTTTTTCTCCACCTTATGGGAATACAAAAAATCGCTATACCGACCCCACTAGGTGGGGTCTCATTCTCTTCTATCAGCCGTCATCTCAACACTCACTTCACTCTCTCTCTCTTTCTCATATCGTCATTCACACACTCCATCCATGTCTTCTTCGGTTGACCTCTTCCCCCTCTACCTTGCACTACAATTCCCATCTCCTAATCACATGCATCTTCTCTACTAACCAAATAAAGTATAAGCCGATACATACATACGATTTATAATCACTACTTTTTATTATGGCTTAGTAACCAGACCTCTAAGCCAAGTTTTTATTTTCAGAAAGTTTTGGTAACCAGACTTTTAAGCCAAGTCTTAATCTCGGACAATTTATAGTAAAAAATTGTTTTCAATACGAAAAGTTACCACATCCACGGATTATTTATTCTCGATCTAGGCACGCATGCCCTTCGCTTCTAGGCGAGTAATGAAGGGACGTGTGATACGAACTCTTCATTGCGGTTATTTCAGCGGGCAGAGGGTGATATGCTGCATGCTTTCAATCGACAACCCACACTAAATGTACACTTTCAGACAAAAGAACGTTGCCAACAAAGCCTTTGTCAGGTGTGCAACGTATTGATATTAATACTTCGTTCTCTGATACACAAGTTTGAACAATCACTTAAGAAGTGGAAAAAACACAACGTATTTAAACAAACTAGTGGTCCCCCAGTAGTCGAAATTCGGCGATAATTAATTGAAATTATAAGTTCGAACATTAATATGGTTCTATTGTCAAAGACGATTATTATGCTTCTATATTCACAGATTTCGCCAAGACTACACTATGGACACATAATATTAAAGACAAACAATATGAATCTATTCTCAATTTGACTACAGACTTTATAAAATAACAAAAGTTTCACAATAAACAAAGAGTATGTGTTGTGTCAAATACATGGTAGTAGTGTGTATAATGTTTTTATTATTGATTTAATTTATTTGTTATGCATTTTTTTTTTAATAATATGCACTCCTTCTCTATATTCTCTATAAATTTGGGAAATTTTATACTCCTCTGTCTGCGCAAAAAGGGGTACCACAAAGTTTATACTTCACGTATTAATTTAAAGATAGTTAAATAACGTAATTTTTTTACTAAAATTGCTCGAGCAAAACAAATATCTGAGGATGATTCTCCAAAAGCTCTTGACGATCCAAATATCTGCTTTTCAAAGACACGAAACACTGCTTTTCAAAGATTCAACTTAAGCTACAAACCAGCAGACATGAGTTCTGAGCCTCAGTATTTCAACGGCTGCTCCACCCTTCAAACCGAAACGCATTACTGCTTCACCGTAGAAATAGGTAGGTGGTACCTACCCGGATGGACTCACAAGACATCCTACCTACTACCTGCTACCACCTACCTACTACCAATAGTTAAGCGAAGTTCGAAAAGTAACCAAATTCGACCGAAACCGAATATCAGAGTATTCAAGATTGAATACCGAATCTACGTAATATATCAAAGGTAATCCGTTTAAGTTTAAGGGGCACTATATATCATGCGACGCTACATAGACCACCCCGCGGTGTTTGGTCGTCTAAGCAGGGTGGCTTGAATGCGTGCCTGGCTGCGGCATAATTGATAAGCGCTTGTCATGAAAACGGCATAGCTGATCTACAAATACCGGTTTTTTTAAATTGCCATCGAAGGCAGACGAGCATATGGCCCACCTTGTGTCGAGTGGTTACCGTCGTACATGGACTTCAGCATTGCCAGGGGCAGAGCCAGGCCGCTGCGTAAAAACGTACTGGAGTTCTTCGGAAACCGAAAATAGGTGTCGGAAATGGTGATTTTCAACAATTTCATAGAACAATAAAACCTGATGCGTGTAATCTGCAAGCTTATGTAGCGAGCATCTCTATCTTCGCGCTGTGATGCGAATTCCCACGACTTTTACTCACTAGAAGTATGTTCTCAAATTATGAGATTGATTAAAAACGATATAATTCTTGTTACAGGACAAACTCTCTATTGGATTAACAACGTAGATCAGAACAACATATTAAAAGAGAGGACATTAACATGATGGATTATTTGCGCCAAAAATACCGAAAGAGAATTTGAAATAGTAAACGCAAAAACGTAAAAGCAAAAGAGAAGAGAGAGAGTATGGTATATATAGGGTGATTTTTTAAGAGTTAAGTTTTTCAGGTTGGCAGCACTGGTTGGTAATGGTGTCCAAACGTCATCTGTCAAAAGTGAAAAGTTTTCAGTATACTCTGTAATTTCATCATGGACAGACTTACAAACGAGCAACGACTGCAAATTGTTGAAATTTACTGTCAAAATTCGTGCTCTGTGAAAAACGTGCTATGTTTCATCATTTTTTGCCAACTCGTGAAACAATGGACATGTTGAAGGATGAATTTGGTGAGCAGCTTATCTCTCGAAATGGCCCTGTGAGCTGGCCGCCAAGATCATGCGATTTAGCGCCTCTTGATTATTTCTTGTGGGGTTACGTAAACTAGTTAGTCTATGTGGACAAGCCGAACACAATTGAAACCTTACAGTATAATATTAGGTACACGTGTAATTTGTGGAATACAGGCTGAAATGCTCGAAAAATTGGACCTTCCGAATGGACCATTTGAAACGAAGCCGCGGACAACATTTACATGAAGTTATCTTTAAAACGTTAATAGCAAAAGTTCAATTTATCGATTCCAATAAAAAATTTGATTAAATGATGCTTTGAGTGTTTTATTTGATTTAAAAAAAACTACACTTAAAAATCACACATTAGAAGGTAATCTGTTTGTTCTATTTATTACATCAATACGTTTCAGAGCAATATTGCACGAAAATTCGACCTTGAACCTCGATTTTCATTACAGCAACCGATTACCAGAACCCAAAGACCAACGCATGCTGCCGTTCACTTTGATATATAGCGAAGGGTGAAAGGCTATTTAGTTTAAACGACATTCTTGCAGTTTTAAAGTTTAAAATTTGGAAAAAAAAATATAACAAAAAAAAGTCTTCAGCTATTTGAATGGACTAAATATAATAGGAGTCCAATTAAAAACATTAAATTGCTCATGGTAATAACAAATAAAACACATCTTTAACTACTTACTAAAATAAATATTATTAAGCGAATGTCGCACCTCAAGCACCGGCCAACGTTCTCGTCGAACCCGTCGCTTACGAAGAAGGGCTCGACGAGTAAATTAACCCACAGACAGCCCACTGAGCTTCTCGCCGGATCTTCTCAGTGGATCGCGTTTCCGATCCGGTGGTAGATTCTGCGAAGCACGGCTCTTGCTAGGGTTCGCGTTAGCAACGTCGTCAGGTTCGAGCCCCGTGAGGTCACCTACTAGTTAAGGTTACGCTCAAATAGCCTCTCAAGGCTATCAGCTTAGGTAGAAAAAGAAATGTCGCTTAAATGTCGCCAATAGCCTTTGACCCGTCGACATTACAATACCAATAATACTAGAGGAGATTACAATATCAATATTATTGATACAGTAGATGGTTCAAATCAAAACCACGTTTGATTCGATTGGTTCGAATCCCGCCAAGGGAAGATATTTGTATGATAAATATAAAATGTCTTTTCCAGGGTTATAGATGTATATTAAATATAATATGTATGTGTATAATAAAAATCTTACATTTATTTCCGTTATCTGGTACCTGTAACACGAGTTCTTTACGAACTTAGCAGCGGGGGACCTGTTAACGTGGCGTGATTGTTAGTAAATATTTATTTATTAATTTAAATTTTAAAAAATAGCACTGTTATACTCCTCTAGATCAAATTAGTAATTAATTAATTAATTACTACGACCGGTAGTATCAGTCATTCGAGGAGCTCAGGAAGGCCTACCTACAAGCTTTTTTTTTTATTGCCCTTGTAGGCAGATAAGCATACGGCCCACCTGATGGTTTTTTTAATTTTTTTATTGCCTTTGTAGGCAAACGAGCATACGGCCCACCTGATGGTAAGTGGTTACCGTCGTCCATGGACTTCAGCAATGCCAGGGGCAGAGCCAAACCGCTGCCTACCGCTTAATACTCTGCCGGCCGGCTGCTTAAAATCCCGTTTTAATATATCACATCCAATTTTCTTTTGCAGTAACACCTAAGAGCTATGTTCTCGTGCCTTGATCCATACCGCCGTGCTCGTCAACTAAGCAGGGAGGCGGGCGTATTAAGGGGGGGAGGCGTTTTCCTGTTTGAAGGCACACGTCACATAGATCCTGTACAGGACAGAGCTCTGAAATTGCCCGTTAGAGAATAAGGGTTTCTGTTCTATATATACTATACATGAAATTAAAAAACAAATATATTTTATTAGTAACTAGCCGTACTCGCCCGCTTCGCTGGGCATTTAAAATTAACATTAATATTTATTGTCATTATCATTAGGGAGTCCAACACGCATATAAATATTAGCCTATCCATTAAGTGCATGTATTTTCTACATGGATACCAAGTTTCGAGTCAATCGGATGCATGGTTCAGTAGTTATAACGGAACATCCGCAAAAACCACTGTAGATTTATATATTAGTATAAATAAACCTTTTGTTGTTTTATTGATTGATTTGATGAGAGGCAAATGACTATGGAACAAAAACGTTACATACCGCGTATGTCTTGACGGTTTCCTCAGAAATTTCAATCGAGGCTTGACTGATTGATATTATCAATGGACTCCGCTAATTTTATAATTAACTAGTAGCAGACTCTAACAGCAGTAGATATGTCTGATAATTTAAACAAATAGCGTAAAAACCAGAAGCACGAATATTTTTTAAAGATCTTAATTAAATTTCAAAAAATACTAAATTGAATTTTGTTAACGTCAATCAAATAAACATATATTTATAACGGCCTTCATTTTCAACTTGGATCTCAACAAGTTACATTACATGTTCAATATATTACATTAATAAATAAATTGGAAATAAAAAAAAAACAATAGAAAAACTGATTCTATACTAAAATCAAAAAAGAATGCTTATAATTCAGGGCGTCCGTGTTTTTCTATCAAACAATAGTTTCCTTAATCGGACAAAATATTATTATATATTCCTGAATATCCGTTCTATAACATTTGAACAACCTAAATACACATTATTTACTACGTTATTGCTATGTGTAAACTGATTTTACGTAGAAGCATACGGTAATGGCTGTTTCAATAATGTATAGGAGGAATCTTTAATTAATGGATAATTAGCTGTACGGGAACATGATATTAATAAATTAATAGCTATAATGGAGGCTGGTTAAGTATTAATTGATTGATTAGATTGAATGTTTGGTTAAATTAATTAGAAAATTAGAACTTATTTTTTGATGGGCACAACACACACTGATTAGTCAATTGTTTAAACTTATAATATTGATATTACAATATCATACAACATATTTTGTAACTGTCTTTGAAAACATTGGCGAGTTAATAAGTCATACTGCAATTAAAAAGGATATTTTTAAAGGTGATAAATGAAATAAAGTGGTATCTATACAAAGTCCTGCAAGATACTAATTCAATGAAAGATAATGACACCGCTGCGCTAGAAGATGTTTTCCTTCATAGAAATTAAGTAAAACAAAATGTATTTCGTAAATAAAATAATAATTTCGTATGTTTTTTTTATTACTTAAATGGCTCTTAAGTGGTTAATGGAGCCCATAAACATCTACAACGTAAATGCGCCACCCACCTTGAGATATAAATTCTAAGGTCTCAGTATAGTTACAATGTGTGTAGGTATAAAATCATTGTTTTATTTACGAAAAATCAAAGACAATATTTGCGAAATTATTTGCAAAAAGAACAGACGATGCGAGAACGAAAGAATTAACGGACTACGTGCTCCTTATTCAAATCGCTCTCAAATATCTCATGAGAAATTCCAACAGGTCCCTATTATTGAATTCTTCGATACATCAATCTCGTATTATAGTAATGCTCCTTTGTCGAGCTCTGGGAAAAAATGAAGAACCCAAACAGATCTCAACCCTTTCGACTTTTTCACTATGGAACTCATTTAAATCTCGATGCATCCCCTATTCCGATGCACCTTGTTGCAAATTAAGGATTCAACAACATCAAAAAAAATGTGACCCCAAAGAATCGTGGGTAAAAAGTTTTATCTTCTTTTATTATGCGTTATTGAAATGAGACACCGGGTACGCATATAAAATGGTTTTTTTTAAAAGGGCAACACGGTGGCGTCTGGGTATTCATGTTTTTTTTTGACTCGCCAAAAAGTTTTAACCCTTCCGTTTGGTCGAGGATTGTTCGCTATGTCACAGCTACGCTTGCAATCTTAATTATTTTAATAATAAGTCAAATAAAACTTTATCACACTATAAGGTAGTGTTATTTAGTTATTTACGCAAATGGAGACATTTTTAATTTTACTTTGTTTTTTTATCGTGACGCCAAATATGAAATAGATAAGAAGACAAAGAGTCCACGATCCGTGATAAGCATTCCGTGGTCACCGATGCTCATGGACAAACTGTGATGACACGGGCACAACGAAGCCGTTATCTTCCATTGCTCACAATAATTACCATGTCTATTTGTTAATTAAGGCGTACACCGTATACGTTAGTAAAAAAATCACTTAAATAAAACACCTTGTTGACAATTTTCATGCTAAATATAAACACGCGAAAGCATTATACTGTGAACTCAGGTATAATTTTTTTATACAAGTTTAAAAGGTCAGAGCCAATAATATTATTAAAACAGATGAAGATCTTTTAGATTAGTCATGAAACGAGTATGTTACCACACTATGGATACGCTTTGCGAAAGAAACACTGAGCGGTACCGAGTATCTACTTGATACTTACTTTTTCGGTACATTTTTTTTCTTCTTCTACTCATGCTGATAGCCTTGAGAAGCTATTTCATGCTCACGGGGCTCTAACCGGGAGTGTTGCTAACACTGGCCCTAGCAAGAGCAGTGCTTCGCAGGTTCAGCGAGAAACTCAGTGGGTTGTGTCTATGGGTTAATTCGCTCGTCGAGCCCTTCGTCGCGAGCGACCGGTTCGACGAAGATGGTGACCGGTGCTTGTGTTACCTAAAAGCACCGTTAATGGATCGGGAGGATCCGTAATGAGACGGCACTTATTCGGTGATAGCCTAAGGGACTATTCCAGATTCTTGCGGACGGATAGGTGAGAGAATTTGTTAACGCTGGCCCTAGCAAGAGCAGTGCTTCGCAAAATTTAGCACCGGATAAGATTTGCGACCCACTGGGTAATACTTTACGATAACCTACCTCCCATACATCTTATTTTACTTCGTACATAAATAACAGTCGTAATGGTGATTCCAAAACTTGCACTGCGATATTCAAAACGAATTAAAAGTGTAGCAAACGACCCTTTCGGTAGCTCACTATTTTAAACTAGACAATAACAATGACAGTTACGATAAGATCAACAATTTCACACTTGGCAATACCTCGTATTTCAATTTGACAGCGGAGAGCATTATTTGGAACGATAAGTATCGCTCTTGATTCCATTTGATGTCATTATGTTCGAGTGCTATTACTTATTTAAATTTTTACTGAGAAATGAAAAGCTACTACGCGGTGTTTTTTGGCATTAATTGATTACCGTGGTCCATAGACCAGAATCCAGATGTAAGTGGGGCGCCTTGTGGACCCACTTTGCATGTCGCATGCACTAATGCATTCCGGCTTAAAGGATGGGGCAAACGACAGTATAATTGAGACTACGACCTCATGTCTCAAGGTGGGCGGTGTTCGGTTCTATGAGCTACAACAACCATTGAACAAAAGTTGAACAGTGACGGCTTAACCCATGTATGCACTGAAAAAAGTATCTACTGATGATATGATACTATTCCTAAGTATATAGGATAATCATTATAATATAGTACAATTGAGATTTGTCTTATGTCTCAAGGTGAGTGGTAAGATTCATATCATGATGGCCACACCTTCAATAAAAACTGATTTGTATAACTTTTAACAATATTCGTTTTCTTTCTTTCAATATAACAATCGGCTTATTACAATTCCATTATTACCAGAGTCCAATTTTCTTTTAATAACATTATACTGAGTCATCGTCCTATTAACGGAAAAATCAATATTTTATCTGTTGAAAAACAAGTTGAATCAATTCAAAACTTAAAAAACTATACCTACATATTATAATCAATTCTGATCATCTTATTTTCAGAAAGAAAATAAATCAAATCTATTAGAACATGGTTCGTTTAAAAAAAATTACATCATAAATAACAAAACCTATTGAGCAAACGAAATGTGAAAACAGTACATAAATTCTCAGTCACAGTGTTGCCAAACTCAGCGGCGACCGTCACTCCCCCCAGGACACTGGACATACGCTGCTATTTACCAATAACCCTAGCTGACCCTTAACCCTTCTACCTAAATATGACCCTAGCAAGCCCCTGGTCATTGTGAATCGAATTAATCGTCTGGTATCCCCATTGTGTGACCGCTGCCCATCCGTTTGGACTCGCGTCGCTCATTGTGTTTATATTAAAGGAGTTTTAAGTGCACCTCCTAGAATTTAGGGTGAATTCGCGTAACCGGTTCACGGACATTTTACGTCTAAAGCGGTTCGTTAAATTTCCTGATTGAATTTTTACTTGGAAAAGTTTTTTTTTTGCGACCTTATATTTAGGTAATTGTCAACTTGTGGTCGTCTTTATTTCTTTCTTTTATAGTACTTTTTACTAAACTTCTTATAATCAAAACGCCTTATTCAAATAAAGTAGTTCATGAACAAGAAAACTGTAAGGTATTCGAAAAGACGAAAACAGCAAAAACAGAAAAAAAATCCCCAAAATATTTTAACCGTAAAAAGTAGTAGTCATGTACTTTTCATCTAAAATAAAGACAGTATAATTACAAATTCAACATAATTATTTTTTTCTTCAGTCTTGTTAGTTTATGACCGGTTTAATATCACGTATTTATTTATCTATTGAAATATTTATAAAAAATTCTTCCATGATAATTTTGCAGAGCATTGTACCTAGCTAGCTCAGGTAAGGACAAACTGTTTTGCATACTCACACCCCTTTATAACATATAACAATTTTATATTGTTATTTATGCACCGGAAATGCGCCCCTCGGCAACAGATGTGCATCTAAGGATTGGTAAGTTTCTAAGTTCGACTACTAAAATTTATAGTATTACAATATGTTTTTTTGTGGTATGTAACAGTTACAACATATTTATAAAAATCTTGTTATAAATACATTTTAGAGAAGGATTAAAAAATACAATTAAAAAATACGATATCCACCAATAATGCTAAATTTTAACTTTCTCCTGTAACGATGTACCAAAAGATAGATCCTGAGCTCGCCTCTCTGAAAAACAAACCACATACATACGTCAAGCCGAATTATGACATTTACTTTTTATTTTTTAAATAATATTGCAAACGTTTATCAAAATATAAAGTCCTCGATTTATTATAGAGTATCAAAGCGGTTCGAATATTATTTGAAATTGCATAATCCATTTCCCGGTTCCGAATTCAATGCCTATTTATTCAATGGGAACGAACTGTCAGTCAAATTGCATGAAACGGATCAACGCCGAAAGGTGTGCAACGTTCGATATGCAAATTTTTGCACAACCCAAACCTTTCATACCGATTCCGACCGACACGTAATAGAAATAAGGTTGCTTCTTCTTCGAAATGAGACAAAGAAAAATAAAATTTGCATCATGAATTCAATCGAAATAATTTCAGCTCTTAGTTAAGAATTTAGAGTCGCATTTTGAATGTATTTTCATATTTGAGTATGACGTTCTCGAATAACGTAACTTTCTAATTTGCATGGCTTATTGTAAAACGAAACTCTATTTTTCGAATCGCCACAAAAGATTTTTTATGAACTTTCGATTCTTTCTAAATATAGAACATCTGCTGCTTAGGGTTAGAAGGACAGCTAGTTTGAGTGCCGATCAAAAATGTAGGTACCAATTTTGTTTTTACAATATATGTATTTCCAAATGCGGTAATGCGAATATTAAATAGTAATTTTATATCAACAAAAATCGTGAAAAATCGGTAAGTCCGTAAAACTTCGTTCTAAGTATTTACGTACGGCTTCACGTATCTAATTATTGGTGGATATATAAGTATAGGTTTTAACCTCAAATTCGAATTTTGTAAATATCTAATTCAATTTCTGTTCCAAGATTAGAATTTTTTTATTATTCTTTGAAAGTTAACAAAACAAAAAAACAAAAAATTCCTATCAGTCATGATTTGATATTGGCAAAATTGAATTTGATGTTTATAAAATTGAATTTGAAGTTATAAACCTATATAAACTATATCATAGCATGATTACCTACGACATTTTAATTACCGCCCACTTTTAAAGGATGAGATTTGAGAATCAGTTGCATTAGAGCTGGGACGATCGCTTCACGCAAAAACAGTCAGTCAATTATTACTCGCCACTAAACTAGTTTTATCCGGTTCATCTAGTCGTCCGGAGGTAAGCTGGCGATGACGACCAAACTAGTTTCGCGATTCCATCGAAGATTCTTTATCGCGATCCAGTTCCCGATGAGGCACGCTTCGCCATTCGAAAATTAAAAACGTACCTACACGCGCGTTTCATTCAAACAATATTGACGTTAAAACACCGTGAACCAGCCGAAACCGGTTTGAACAATGGCTTTAATACGCTGCCGAATTATTTTGCGAATCCGTGCAGAAACACAATCGGTTACGAACCAGAAATTCTGGTATGTTTTCTTGTAAACTGGCCGGTGGTAGCAACACATTCGCTAATTTTTAGGGTACAGTTCCGTGATATATTTTACTAGATTGGACGCATTGAAAACTGAAATTAACTGTCGGACAAGCTATGATACAAAACCATCGCATTATCGTCACCTTATTGACCAAGCCAAAGTGTATTTTTAGGTGCTTATTCATCTACTAAGATCACAAATATCCACAATATACCTAATATATAATATAAAACATAGGAATAACAAATTCTAATACGGAACTAATACATATTACGGAATGTATGAAAAGTTAGAGAATAGTAATAATAATACTTGAATGATAAATAAAATATTCATTTATTTTCTCTCTTAAAGGAACAGAACAAATACAAATTAACGTTAAAATTTATTTTGTTAACCTTTGAAAGATCTGAAGTCTGTACTAGGTTCAAAGGCCTGTATTACTGATCTCCAGTCTCCCTACTACGATGAGACACTTAGTGTTATATGAAAAGACATTTAAATGTTAATGAAATTTATGGCAATTAAATAAAATCTAGCACTGCATATCTATTTATTATAGCACATTCTATAGCAACAAGACCTACAGCTATTTCAATTCTGGTAGTAAGGTAGTGAGTACATAAATTTATTATTTTACCAAATATTACTGCCTCACACCAACCAGTAGCTTAATTAAAATCCATTAATAGCGATTTTTTGTGTACACAAAAAAATTAAATTAATATTATTAATAATTTATTTTAGAATATTTTACAAACGGAACCCGCGTGGTGACTATGCGTCACGCTTCATAGCGCAAATTTATCGAAGGGACAAAATACTAAAGGATGTATGTTTTGTACGCAATGACCCGATATGTTAACGAATTATTGAATAGCCAGATAATTACGTAGGTACATAAAGGTCGGGCGTGACAATGTAGCGTGTAGCTATCGTGTACAGAAGATATTGGCCAGATGCCTGAATCGCGTCAACGACATTTTCAAGATAATTTTCTATATAAACATGATATTGAAGGTTTGGATTGACCTTGAAGGTTTTTTCGAGACTGGCTACATCCACGTTATTGTCGATTCAATCAAAATAAATAAAAATATTATCGTGGTATTTTCGCGAAATTAAAATCATTGTTAATAATAATACTCTTCTATCGGTAAAGATGGACCTTTGATCTTACAATCCACCTGGTGTTTTGTTACTGCCGTAGCCGATAAGACTCCAGAGCGTGCATAGAAGGCTATGTATGCTCTCTGTTCACTTATACCAAAAAGAATAATAATGTCTTTACAGATAAAATGTCTTAGAACTTATTGCCAGCCAATTTTTTTTTAGTGATATACTAAAAAAAAATTGGCTGGCAATAAGTTCTAAGTTCAAATGAATTTTAGTTTATAAATATTAAATTCTATAATTATTATTATACTCAGTCAATTTTTAATCGATTAGTGTTTTGTTTTAACTACATTTGGACCCTATAAAAATACTACATTATGGAATAAGAGTTGTATCGCGTTAGCAATTCCGCAAAAATGACTCTTATGACGTACCTACACGGACTGGTATTTTCTTTACCTATTTGCTGATTAGTCTAAGGGGATATTCCAGCTGCACCCGGACGTGAGCGCACGATCTCAACTTAAGAGAATTTGCTAACACTAGCCCTAGCAAGAGCAGTGCTTCGCAGAATCTATCACCGGATCAGAATCGCGACCCACTGAGAAGATCCGATGAGAAACTCAGTGGTTAACAAAGTTATACAACTAAGTTTTTATTGAAGCTGTTGCCGTCATGATATGAATCTTTCCACTCACCTTGAGACATGAGACGAGTCTCAATTGTACTATTAACAGAGTGAACACTATAAACGAACACATAACCGCATCGTCACTTGCGATAAAGATAAATGGATTCTTATTAAAAATCGTAAGCAGTCACCGTTTTGGTTAGACCCTGGTTCAGCACCTAGGTAATGCTCCAAATGAAAACTCCTATAAAAACTGCTTCAAACGAGGCTTGTGGAGAGTATTAAGCGGTAGGCAGTAGCTTGGCTCTGCCCCTAGCATTGCTGAAGTCCATGGGCGACGGTAACCACTCACCATCAGGTGGGCCGTATGCTCGTCTGACTGCAAGGGCAATAAAAAAAACCCATGGTCACTGTTTTTTCGTCTAGTATCGGTATCACAGCTTCTTACCAAACGCCACAAGCTTTTCTGCGGATATGTGCTATGAGGAATTGGGCACAATGATGAAGAAACTCATCAATCCCCAGCTAATCTTGTTTAATCGTTCTCCTCGTTGCTCCTACACGACAACGCTCGACCTCAAACGACTCAGCAGACGATCTCTTAACTACAAGAGTTAAGGTTGGGAGTTTTGCGTCATCCACTATAGGCCTATTGACCAGGTCTTACACTGACGGACCACTTTTTTTTTCTACAAAATTTGGACAACTTCTCGGTAGGGAAAAATTCAATGTCCGAGAGTTAATACAAAATTCCTTTTAAGCGTATATTTATTCAACACCTGAGCATTAAATAAATACCACTGTAATTGCAGAGATGCATCGAGTGCATATTTTGATGATAGAAAAAAAAATGACTTCAACTTTCTGAATTCTAAACGACAATTTTATAGGTAAAACTTATTCTACCACTACGCTATGATGGCCGTTTGTCCACTCACTTTTCGAGAATAAATTGACATTTCACATCCCTATTATAATATGTCAAAACGGCCATCATAGCGTGCCGATAGTGTAATAATAATATATTCGAGATGCAACGAACGCAAAACTTAAAATCGTTTTTTTTTTTGCTTAGTTGGGTGGACGAGCTCACAGCCCACCTGGTGTTAAGTGGTTACTGGAGCCCATAGACATCTACAACGTAAATGCGCCACCCGCCTTGAGATATAAGTTCTAAGGTCGCAGTATAGGTAGTTACAACGGCTGTCCCACCCTCCAAACCGGAACGCATTACTGCTTCACGGCGATGAATAGGCAGGGCGGTGGTACCTACCCGTGCGGACTCACAAGAGGTCCTACCACTAGTAATTTTTTTTTATTAAATAATAAATAATTAATAGGTAGGTAATTGATTAAGCACCAATCTCAATTACTTAAAAGCCAAGCTAAGTATCGATCAATGTATTCAGAAATAAATTTGCAGATTATAAGCATTCGGTAATTTGAAGTTTGGATAGCCAGCGACTAACTTAGCGCCGAACTCCGGACCGCGCCGCCTCACACACGCCGGCTCCGCCCCACATGTGCCGGCCAATCGCACGAGTCTGTACACCCTCGCACGAGCACGCATATTGATCTGCGGCGGACACGAGGCCGCTCGAACCGTTTACGATTCGACATATCACACGCCAAAAAGCGACAAACAATAACATACGGGAAGACCACAATCGAAATTCTGCTTTGCGCATACGAGTTTAAGTCGAACGTCCTGTAAAAAAGCGCATGTCGGTTACGTCGTTACGTTTCTGAAATTTCGGGCTCGTAAACGAGAATGTTCGATCTAATTAAAACTTGAAATAATTACGATTACGAAAATTCACTTCTTTATTTTGTAGTCGTTTAAAACTCAATTTATGATATTTTAAATATTTTTAAAGCAACGTTTGAATTTTTANCATACGAGTTTAAGTCGAACGTCCTGTAAAAAAGCGCATGTCGGTTACGTCGTTACGTTTCTGAAATTTCGGGCTCGTAAACGAGAATGTTCGATCTAATTAAAACTTGAAATAATTACGATTACGAAAATTCACTTCTTTATTTTGTAGTCGTTTAAAACTCAATTTATGATATTTTAAATATTTTTAAAGCAACGTTGGAATTTTTATTGCCTTTAACACTGTTTAGTACTGCCATCTACCAGGCAAACAAGAAAACATGTGATTTTTTTATCTTAACATTTATCTACTCACCAACAGATGTCATTAAACGAACGTATTCTACAGTGTATTTTCTATATAACACTAGATATTCTGGTGTCCAGCACATACACAGTATTTGTAACAGATTTTTACCTTTTGTAGCCTATGAGTTAATAACTACTCGAATATGGTTGAAAATTTTCACAAAAAATGAAATCTCAAATTATATACATATTGTTAAATTAAATTTATTTCTTACTCTTCTACTTAATGTAACAAAACTATAGATTAATTAAATTATGTGTTAAATAAAATAACGATCTATATAAAACAAAAGTCAACATTTAAATATAATTAATTTTATAATTATTTTATAATTTTTAAATCGTTTAGCTGTTTCTTAAAGCAAATCATTGCATAAACGGAAGTCGGGTCAAACCATTTCTATATTTGGTACCATTCTTTTTTTAATTAAATAAATTTTCCATTTCTAATAAGCAATTTGCCTTGATTAAACATTTCTCTCTAATTTTTACTGAACAATAAATTTAATATGCATTCTCATTTTGTGTCTAATTATTCAAAAGACATTAAGGGACCTTTTGTGTTTTGCATCAATACTGCCAAATTTTACCAACAACTCAGACTGAATGAAAAATTAATGGTTTCATTTCATAAAATGTTAATTTGATATTTACATATTATTCTTCTAATCCTAAAATTAAATATAACAGTGTTATGTTTAGTGCAAGGTGCATGTGAAGTTGATGATACAATCAGGAATTGTTTGTACATACAGTGCTTGTAATTAAATTTTTGGTTCACATGGCTTAATTTTAGATGTGGTTTTCTTAATATACTTCATTAAAACCATGCAGCATACTTCAGCTTCATATCAGGCTTCTTGTCTTGTTACATCTTTTCCTGGCTCATTTAACACTAAAGGAATATCACCACCAGAATTCTTTGGTACCCAACCAGCTGACTCGTCTTCCATTTTCTTTTTCTCTTCTTTTAATCTTTCATACTCGTCTATTTCAAGCTGATATTTCGGTGTTGTTATGCCAAAGAAGTTTGCAAGTGACTCTCCGGTATAATCAATTGCATTTAGCACTTTAGTGCCTGATGTATTTGCATAATGCGTAAGCCAAGGCAGCCAAGAAAGGGTTTTCTGGCAACAAAAATTACATTAAAATGATTACTAAATAAATAAAAATGGTTCCAAAATGCTACTACTAAATGTCATTGTGTCTCATGATCATTTTATACAATATATAATTCTTTGTCCATCATGGTTTGGTAGTTAGAGAACTAGAAGATTAGTATGCCATACATTCTAAGTTAGATTCTTAGTTATAGATAGATTTTTTAAAGATATTGAATTTAAAAATATATGTATATTACACAGTAGTGTGTCCTGTCTGATAGTCATGGCATAGGTATCTTATGATAGGGCGTCTAGTAAGCCCAGTCTGGCAAATACCACCACCCTAACAAAAGCAGTAAAAAGTTTTGCTTGGAAGGTTGGGACAGCTAATATATATACTATACAATTGAGAGTTAGACCTCGTCATGTCAAAATGTCTGTGGAAATAGGCTATTCTTCTAAACATAATAATAAGGATATTCTAGTGATTTCTTATTCTAAAACTACAGTATTGAAGATAGTGATGTCATGTTTATTTATACAATAGATTGCCTTCAACTTCGGCAGTAATATCATGAATTTACATAGTAAGTGAGTCATGAATCGAAAAGGATGTTTCATATTTTCTACAAAGTATGTTTCCTGAAAACTTGTTTAACGTGCTGTATTGCCAAAGCCACGAAGATACGTTTACCTGTTCAATTTCAAAACTAAATTTGATAAACTTACAGGATCTACGTTCGCTTCCTTGGATTCGTTTTTTAATTCATTCACTTCCTCTTCTTCCACTATTTCGTCCACTCCGTCACTAAAATGTAATACTCGAGTTGGTTGAATATTTAACTTTATTTGACTATTTTCGTTACTTGCCATTTCGAATAGGTGGAATTATTTCAGAATGGATTCAAACTGAAAATACAAATTAAATAAAATGAAATAAACACAACACTTCTGTCAAAGTATTGATGACAAATGCGATCAAATTCAGTAGTAGTAGTTTTACTTTTCCAAATATAAAGGCAAAGGTATCACACCATACGGCCTAATCTTTTATATATATATTTTTTATGAATTATTATATTATGAAATGAAATGAAGCTGCTTAATATGAAACATGACATAGCATGAAATGAAATGAGTTGAAATGAGATGAGATAATATATATGTATGCTATGGGATATTTTTAGGAAAAATGATAATATAGAGTGAAATGAAATGAAGAATTTGAGACATTAATCAACTGGGATTAAATTAAATGAAATGAGATGAGATGATATGATATGGGATGAAATATAATCTCAGTAAAATGGTGGTCGTTTACTGAGATTTTATCAGTGGCCTTTTTGGAGGATCCCGAGAAGTTACGTCCAACGGCTTTGTTTCATTTTCCCACATTTGTGCACTTTCGCAGATACTAAACAGTTAATAAACCACCGTTATTACACATTTAAACCTGACGAAATACTAAATAGACAAAATAAAACAATTCGCACAACTTCACACCTCGCATTCCCGCCAAAAAGTCCCAAACTCAAATACCTATGTACTTTTAGTGTTTTTGATTATAGGCAAAGGAAAAATTTGCCCGTACACGTTAAATTTTTTATTTAAAAAAAAGGAAGCCGATAATCGAAAAAATATACGAAAAATCAAAATTATTGAATTTATGTAGCTTCTCAGAAGAATTATGGGTTTTAAGGCTTCTGTGAATTTTGTTGATGAAACTGAGGAGGCACTTACAGATAATTTTCATTGCAATTGTCACACTAATGTATTTTTTCAGATATTAAACGATTAATTTAATTTTTTGCTGAATACATAAAGAGGTAATTTTTATTTTATTTTGTCGTAATATTGTTTTATCGGGCTTAAATATGTATTAACGGTGGTTTATTAACTTTTTAGCATTTGTGAAAGCCCAAAAAGTGTGAAAATGGAATAGAGCCACAGGACGTGGCGTTTAGGCTCCTTCCTAAAAGTCCACTAAAATGTCTCAACCACTTTTTTACTGACATTTTATTCCATCTCATCTCATTTCTTTTCATCTTCATCCCAATCCCTACAATATATTAATCTGTGATTTTAAATTAAAGGTATGTACAGTCCGCGCGCGAGCTCCGAGGATTCGGGGGCTGAGGAAGCAGGCGTGCGTGCACCGCGCCCGACCGTCGCTTCATACCCCGCAGTCTCCCAGTACTAGCGTCGACCTTAACGTGAGAGTACGCTTACCGACTCGGTATTTTTAAGTTTGCGATATTTAGCAGTGTTAATTACGTGTGATTTCCAATATAAATAGTCTTACGCTTATAAGTCTTTTTGTTTGCACAAAGAGCTATTTAATTTCATGAAAAAGGATTGGCGAGCACTAGCATAATAAACATGGCTTAGCAATAGAGGAACATTACTGTCAAAAGGATGGCTTAATGGAGTATGTTGTCGAATCATTTATTAATGAAGTACGCGAGGAGAGTGACAATAGTACATCAAATTCTTCAACTACTGATTAATCTAATCTTTGCGAGAGTAATGAATAAGATTTCACATTCATTTTGTTCAATAAGTATCAGTTCATTAAATTAAATTCATAAATGATCAATTGTTTTTTTTTTATTTATTTGAAGTACTTACCCTCATAAAACTAGTTTATAATTTATAATCGCACTTTGGCTTAAGATGTGTTAGTATCGATAGCGCAATATCGACTAATTACAACACTAGCTCATTACGTCAACATGTCTTAAAATTCCTCGTAGCTCGCGCGCGGACTGTAATTAACTAGTAATAAGTATGGTTCTAGTTGTACGTAATACATACTTAATACTTTCATGGTAATTTTAAACAATTAAATAATCTGTGATGTAAACCATAGATAAGATAAATTTAAACAGATGTAAACACAAGAAGATGAATGCGTTACCTTAATTTACCTGTTTAAAAAAAAGTAATATTTCTCAAACTGCCATAATATAAAATATATTAACTTGATTCTTTCGTAAGTACCGTACCTACCTCCTTTTTTAATGATAATTAACAGGAATACTCAATTGTGTTAACTCACTTTTGAAACTCAAAAGTTGTAAACAAAATAACGAAGAGCTAGTTGTATGTATATGAACAAATTAGAATATCGCAGAAAACTGCCATTTCATAATTATGGAGGGGTTCTGTCGGGGATGTCTAATAAAATATGATGAACCTATGGAGCTTGTACAATACAGTGAGAAGAACAGAAGATTGTTCATGTACTCTACTGGCTTGCAGGTATGTATAGCAAAACAGTATTTGTTGCACGTCTCGTGTTCCAATTTAGAAAACCAAGTAAAGACCCCGACAAAATTATATTAAACACCATATCACCATTATTGCTGCTCACCCTTAGACATTAACATAAGTGTATAAAATTTCAACTTATGTCCTACACTTTAAATCAGGGGAGTAATAAAAATTATTAATATTGGTAATCACTTATTTATGGGCATGCAGTGTGCATACCACCAGTACCATAAGTACTATTAGGAAGTTGCAGAGGTAGAATTATAGACAAATGGAGTACTGGTTATAGACAAGAATGATAGTTTAAGTATGAGAGCTATAACTGCTAGTTAGTAATCAATTTTGTACAATATTAGTTTGAAGGCTAGATTTGATTCTAGATTAGATTGAACTTTGTTTTTGTTGTGAAAATGATTGAAAAATTTAAATTCCAGGCAAAACGAAATGATTCATTCACTTTTCAACTTTGCAAAGATTGTTATTTAAATATGAAGACGGCATGTAAATTCAAAAAACAATGTCGCTCTTCAGATAAAAAGCTAAAAAATTTTGTGGCAATGAAAAATAATGGCGATGATGTTGATTTCTGTAATTTTTTAAAGAACAGTGACCATCCTTTCACTTTTAGGTAAGTACAAAAATATCACTTAAATTTTATTTGTTTTTGCTTTTAATTATTATTATTCAGATCTAATATGCATAATAACTAAGTACTTAAAAAATATGCTAAAATAATAATGTGTAAATCTGAAAATTATGAGACATCCCTTTCATTGAGAATTACTTTTCAGTTAAAAATCATTCAGATTTATTGCATACTGTGATTACATTGATCCAAAAAATAACATATTTCTTTATAATAAGTATTAAAATTCAATTCACTAATCAATGTAGCTGCTATAGTGTATTAGTAAGATTTTGACCTCATCTTAAAAAGAGAATTAGGAAAGATAGAGAAAAATTACATTAACATAAAAATTTCATTTCATTAATTTCATAATTATTTGTTTTAGATTTCCTACAATGACTGGGAACAATACACCTGCAACTCAAGGAGATGATGATAATGGTGAGATCCTTTTCATTATATATTTTATTGCCTACTAAGTAACACACACATGCACACAGACTACCCACATGCTAAGTACTGCACAACCATTCACACGGACTCACTTCTTTGTTGAACCTTTACAAGAATTTTCATCATTCTGTTTACTTTAAATCATGGAAGAACCATCAAATTTCACCAAATACACTGATACTTCTCTCACTACTGGTACTGAATATTCCTATCTAATATTTATTCAGCAAGTTTCAAAGGGTATTTTTTTCTCTGGTGTAATCATGGTGATTTATTAAAAGCTTGCTTTGTCAGTATCATTTTCTCTTGTTAGTGAGAAAAACAGAGTTACTTGTTTCTGTTTATAGAATCTGTATGCACAAGCATACGCAACTTCATGACCGACATCCTACAGGGCGAGGAGGTACCGGATGCTGAAGCCAGGATCATACGAGAGGTGATTGAAGAAGAGGCTGACGTTTTGGATGATTCATTAGATTCTCAGTGGCTTCAGGATGATGTATCCATTGATACAGATTTTAGATTAGACTTTAAGTAAGATTCCTTCTGCTTTTTCTTGAATGATTTTGAATCCATCTATTCTGTATTGAAAAAAATTGGCTACACTAATCATTTAATTTGTGTAAAGTTTTTTTATTTTTTTTATTTCATTGATGGGTGTACGAGCTCACAGCCCACCTAGTGTTAAGTGGTTACCGGAGCCCATAGAAATCAACAACGTAAATGCCACCCACCTTGATATATGAGTTCTAAGGTCTCAGTATAGTTACTTTTTTACGCCTAGGATTCGAACACACTACATTGCTTAACACGAATTCACCTGACGTCTTATCCTTAAGGCCACGATGTATTCCCAATTTACCGAAGTTTTATTTACAAAATATATTTTCGATTTTTCAGTTTCAGTCCGTTTTCAACACCGCGTTCGATTGAGAATGATCATTGCTACACGCCTAAAAAAAGCCCTGTACAGAAGGACCAATTGAATATCAATTATTATGCAAATAATAAAATCATAGACCAACAAAAGGAAAACATTGAAGAAAACGATAAAGAAATCGATTTTTTTGGTTACAATAATGGTGATATTAAAAATAACGTAATTATTGATAACAATTACATTGATGAAATACAAAATGACCTACTGTATGATATAAATTCTGAGAACTGTAAAGACGATTTAAATGTAAATATTAATGTTGACGCAAATCTCGATTATCAAATTAATGATGGTAATAAAACTAAAGAAAATAAACACGTAGAAGTAAATAACATTCTAATGGAAAATAATTCACAAAATAATGCTACAAAACAAGAAAAGGTTTTGGGACAATTTTATCTTCCCGGGGACATAACAAAGAAAAATATTGCCCTGGATAATAATGATGTACAAAATGGAGCAAAAGACAACATAGACAAAAACTTGGAGCAAGCCTTGAAAAATGAACTCAATACGGAATTTTCTTTAGAAGGGTTGCTAGCGTCACCGACAGGTATAAATAAAACTTCATTTATTTGTAAATTTGGTATTTTTTGCTGTTTAGATATTTTTTTATGTATAGATATTTATTTATTATTCGATTGAAATTGAACGAGCTCAATCTCAATCTGCCTATAGTGCATTAGAAAATACATTATTTCAATATGTTGGCAATTACAAAAAAAAAAAAATGTACGGCGCCGGTCAATATAATTAAATACAATATAGAGGCAAACATAATCTTAACAGATATTTCTATTTTAGTATTACCGAGACTGTCAACGCCCGTCACGCCAATCATAAACAATATTTTATTTGGAGATAAAATAGATTTAGAATCTCAGAGCAACGGAAGCGACCACAAAACTGGTCAATGCATAGAGAAATATGAAAACGTCGAAGGGAATATAGAAATTTTAGAGGAATTCTTTAATATGAAAAATTCAAATTTCAATTTAGACGATGAAAACAGCTTGATAGATGCAAATAAAAACACTGATGTCGCGAAATCAATGAACGAATTGTTCGATTTAGAAAATTGTTTCTGTAAGGAATGTAAGAAGAAATTCAAGGATATGAAAGCGCTTAGGATACACTCGCGGAAGATTCATCGTTACACAATTAAGAATCCTAATAAAGACGATCACAGATACAAGCGAAGGATATGCGATAAATGTGGCAAAGAATTCAATGACATGGCTCGTTTCTGTAGACACAAGAAGCAGCATGCAGTATGTCTCAATGCAATATTTAAAATCTCTTTAGTTTAATGTGATTTTTGTAAGTAAACGTAGCATTTGAATGAACATCCCCTTAAAAAACACAATGTACTCTTCGACATTGAAAATCGAATATATATCATCTGTCTATATAAATAGATTGTCTAAGTATACATAATGAGTTCGATTTCCTCATTGGGAAAACATTTATGTGATGAATAGGTTTATTTGCTCCTTATTAGGTATTTGATATCTATATATCTATTATATGTGTATATAATATTATTTAAACGTATTTCACGTATTTACAACGAAGCTCAGTTTGAGTCCGATAATTGAAAATGTATTATTTTCTTGGATTACATTTTTGTCAATTTGTAGTTTTGAACGGGACTTCATTTGTTTTATCTATATTTATTTATATTACGGAATCTTTCCCATTTTTTTACGAACTTCAAAACATTCAAATTAAAATCAAGGATCATAGACGACAATATAATAATTTTGTTACAGCACCAAAAAAGGTAACAGGAAACAAACAGTACAAAAAATAAGAGTACTCTTCGAAAGTTTTAGTTCGATTTTGGTGACTACCTACGAATTAACGTTTTATCGTTACGATAAATCGTTTCATTTTATCGTATTGTGTTCACAGGATGAGAACAAAATTTATCGTTGCGACCAGTGCATGCTCACGTTCACTTCGCAGAGGACAAAGGATATGCACATGGTTACGCACACGGGCATAACAACGGAGAAAGTTTCTAAAAAGGTAAGCGGCACATTTTATTATTTCTGTTACGCGCTGAGGGTTCGGAATAAATAAAATTTTACCAAAGTACAACTATAACCCGTATTCAACACTTAGAACACTTAAAACACTCAACAAACACTTTAAAACTATCAATTCGCTTCAGGTGATCCGTTCGCTGTTTCGCTTCGAGTAGTTCCGATTACTGACATCTCTACAACGCTTTTATAGCCGATACATCAATCCTAGAATTATCGAGAATATTCCACACATCTCTAGCAGTAGTTTCCGCTATCTGTCAATAGATGGCATTGTATTTATCGAGTGTTCTGGGCGCTACTAAATCCTTCGATATTCGTTCGACTTTTCGGCGATAGATAGCGTTACTCTTAACGGCGTAACATTTCACTAATAATAGTCAGCGAAACAAACAGATTTGCTTTCAATATATTTTTCTCCTTCTCACTGTAATTGGGCGATGATATACCTTAAGGTGGGTGTCGGAACTCGCCTTCTGATATCCACGTTCTTCGGTAACCAGCTAATGCAATACAAGAGATTTGAATCACATTCGTTTTGATCAGAAATTTAATTATATAGTGTTCCCGAGTGGATTGTGTTCGAAGATGCTCATTATGTCTTAGTCGTGTCTATTACTCTTAAAACCTTGTAAATTACTAGTAAATATCGTAACTTAATTAACACGATTTTTTTTATCCTGTGTCTGTGCAAAGAAATGTTTGAATACGCGCGCGTATCAAAAACGATGACGATACAACATTTTATTTATTTATTATAAATATTACTATTGTTATATCATTCAGTGATTTGTTTCCCAGAAATACGTGTGCAATATATGCGGGGTGACGATCAACTCATATAGTAACCTGCGACTTCACATGAAGCGACACGCGAAGACTTACACGTTGAAATGCGAAGATTGCGGGAAAGGTTTCTTCAGACGATACGATTTAACTATTCATATGAGGTAATCTAATAAATATTTATAATATTTATTTTAAAGGCGTAAAAGATCGATGATAAAACGATCGTAGGGATGATAAAACTCCAGTAACAAGGAAGTTGTGCAGTGAAAAATAAAGTTAAATGAAGTGTAACAATCGCCTCATGATAACACACAATTTTTCACAAGCAACAATTTATTTTCTTTTTATTTCTATTTTAGAACCAAGGGTATTAATATTGTTAATGATCTCTAATTAGAGGCGTCTTTACCTGTGGTGCAGTTGTACCTATTCCATACTAGAGGGCCCTAGGGTAATGATTGTACACGGGAGCTACATAGGCTAGAGACGCATTTGTCTCTATTAAAACAATGAACATTTTTTTACAGAGTACAAATATTCTTAAAAAAAAGAATACGGGAGAGCTGTAATGAGTAAATTTGATTAATTTATACGTGTTCCAAAGTTCAACGATAGTCGGAAACCAGAGGGTGGGTAAATCCACGAGAGAAAAAGAGTAAAATTTCGATATAAAAAAAAAAAAAACAATAATTGAGATCCTGAAAACACTTCTTAACATTTTTAACTACCACGACCACAATTTTTCAACTATTTGTTTTTTTAATATCGGAAGCTTAGGTAGCAGCACTGCTATCTACAACAACTTTTGAAAAATCAAAAACGCCTTTAAGTATTTACTTACGCAAAAATCAATCAAAATGATTATTTTTCTCAAAAATATTGAATAATTTTTATTTTTACTTTCAGTCACTGAATTTTGAGGTGAATCAGTGACGTTGTATTAATAACATATTTCAAATGGTTTTTGTTTTGGTTGTTTGCAGAACTCATACGGGCGATCAACCCTTTAAATGCGGGTTTTGTGAGCGGTCGTTCTCGAGGCGGACCACCTTAATAAGTCACATACAAACGCACACGGGTAATTAAACACGTTAAAAATATCTAAAAGCTGTTAAACATATTTTCGTGAGAATATACTGTCTAATGTATTATTGTAGTGGTGACAGGTGAAATTAAAAAAAAAAAAATACCAGCAAGATGTGATAATTAAAATACCAAAGTAAATGTGTAATTTGGCAGTAATTCCGTACTGAATTATAATTTACCAAACTGACAGTACATCTGGCGAGTGGTTACTGGAATCCGAACTGGCTGCGTAGCCTAGAGTAGTACAACACCGTATGCTGTATATTATGTTTAATATGCTGCTTAGGATGTCATAAAGACGACTAAGGGATTCACCAGAGAATGGGCAGCAATTACACAATATTATATCAGCATACTTCGATCGTTGTCAGACACTTTCTCATCCCTAGTGTTGTGAGGCCGCACGTGCACTTATCACTATCCTATTTTCTGGTTTGCAGGGTAGATCAAAAAAGGAAACGCGAATAATATTATAAAAGTAGAGTTATATAGTTATATAGTCCCTTATAGAAATTTCAATTAGAAAAAATGAACTACCTCAGTTTCCAACCGGAAAAGCACGTTTTATTACACGGTTACTTAAGAAAATTAAAAACCAAATTGCTTGTGCCCCACATTCGATCCGCAATTTATAAGCACATCTGGCGTTTACCTGTTAGGCCGTGGCTGCTTTGAATATTGTGTAAAGTTTATTCTCAAACATAACTAATCGTGCATATTTAAATAAATTTTAATGAATACATTTTCATTATTGTTAAACGAATAATTACTTATTATGTCGTGTGTTTTTCTGATACTAGGACCGGGTTATGTATGCGACTACTGTCACACAAGATTCGCAATGAAACGATACATAGTGCGTCACTTGATGAAAAGCAAAAAATGTTACGAGATTCGAGACCGAAGATTGAAAACTGAAAAATCTAAAGGAACAGATGCTTCTATTAAGGGACCCAAGGATACGACTGATGAAGAAATATCGACTAATAAAAAAACGCCGAAGAAGCGACTGGTGAATCATGACTGACAAATTAAAGTACTTACATTTTATTTATGTTCTATTATTTTCAATGGTTAGAGCATGAACTCTTACAATTTCCATACAAAATAAGGTCGATTGGAGAATCCATTAACATGTTTTCACAAACAGTTGAACTTATGGGTCTGTAGTATGCGTTAAAGACATTATTGTCATACCCTGTCACCAACCCTTTTTTTTCCCTTACCTATTCCAGTAACCTCGAAGGTTTATACTACATCCATCGGGCGAGTAAGTGAGCTCATGGGGCTCTAACTTATCGACGTTGCTAATACTAGCCCTAGCAAGAGCAGTGCTTCGAAGAATCTACCACCGAATCGGAAACGCAACCCTGAGAAGGTCCGGAGAGAAATTCAGTGGGCTACCTGCCACTAGAGCGGGGTTCATAATTTGACCTAGAGTCACTCCATTCACATGCTGTGCATTTCAAAGGATAATTTCTGCAACAAACCTCCTCGCTTAAGTTTGTATAGTATTATATAAAAGTTACCATAAAAGAATAGTTCACACAAATTTCAACAACACCTTATTTTATTTCAAATAGGTCTGAACTTACATAATATAAAAAATATATAAAAACTTATCACTGTACAGTTATGGTTTAATGGAAACGACCATAATTAATTGAGAAAACGTATCCCAATTTCGTGTATCGATTTTAATCAATATTATTAACTTAAATGCAATTTCCGTTAGTCATAATTTAAATAAAATAATTATGGTACGCAACCAAACTTAAACAATGACATATTATATAAGAAGGAAGAGTTTATAAATATAAATAAATAACAATGTCAGGGCTTATTTCTCAACTGCACAGTAAAGTTAACTGATGCAAAATTCGTATCAAATTACATTTTATGCAATGAATAAGCCATATCGTTATTTTTCAAATGATACAAAAAAAGAAAAAATGATGGACAGTATTGCCAGATAACAAAAAAAAAATTCACCATAAATTAGTGAAGATTGATAATATACGTTTTATTTACACAATATAACTTTAATTATTATGAACTACCTAATTTTAAACATATAAAACAGCCGGACATTACAAACTATACAACTTTAGTGCCTTGTTCATTAAATCACAGACACAAACTTAATTATTATATAACTAAATACAACATATTCAATGAACAATGGCCTACAATTTTTTAAATTACAATTAATATGTGTTATACAATTGTTTTATCTCTTGTCTACAAATAATTGGGAGAGTGAGTAATTCTGAACTTTATTTAGACTGTCATAAGAGTTGGATAGTGATTTTTAAAGCTTGTACTCTACTGATAAACAAATAACTAAAATTAGTCTTCATTTCGTATACAAATACTAGTTAAAAGACCCCGATTTTACCTGTGGCCCTTTTGAATACATTTTCTTCGTATATCGCCAGGTACATTTAACAAAAAAAAAGTGTTATTGAAGACGGGCCTATTAATTACAATACAGGAGTGTCCCTCGTATAACACGATTAATTCGTACTGTTCTATACCGAAACCGTGTTATATGAAACATGGTATGCCATGTAGTATCGAAGCCTTGTCTTGTGTTATGTCGAAACCCTGTTATACGAAACCTTGAAATTTAAATAAAAGCAATGCGTACCGCATTATATCAAAACCTCGTCTTGAAGGTGTAAATTTTTATGATGCATAGTAGCCTCGATTAAATTTAATGATTTCGACTTTAATCAGCAATTTATACAATCTAAAATTCATTTTTTTTCTTTCGAGTGAATTGATTCTAAATTGCTTATTGATATTGTCAAACATAATCTACATTTAAGATCCAAAATTAGATTTTAAACTTTATGAAGTCATTTTTTAAATATCACAAATCAAAATTATTATGCACTTATAAACTTTTAATAAAATTAATGTATGTACTGTTTTTCACATTTCACTTTACTTTCGAAAATGTTAAAAAACAAACCAAGCGAAAACTTTATCAATTTCATTTCTAAAGACATACTGGCCATCTCAAAATGAACTAAACGATTTTTTGGTAGCAATAAAGTTAAAGACTTTCCTTATTGAACGTAATTTAAAGGAAAATTCCAATTTCCAATATATATATATTTTTTAAATCATGTTATTTAAAGCTTTATACCTCAATTCCGGTATCGTCTAATATCGAAACCGTGTTTTTTAATGTCATACGAGGGACCTCTGTATTGCTATTTTTTTATTTACAGGAAATCACATGATATTAAAATACATGCTTTGTGTTAACACAGATGTTTGGTAATTTTATATATTCAAGAATAATATACGAGTAATAGCTTTAAATCGATTATGTATAGTAACTATTATTGATTTCTACATTAAAATAAAATTAATTATTCTAATTAATTAAAGTATATGAAATTGAATACACTTAAATTCAAATCAAACAAGACACTACTGCCTCGACAGTAAAATTGATTGTATGCTATTTAACGAACATTTTTATATTGCATATCTTGTATTTAACTAGTGCTTAATCGTTTATTTATCAAAGTTTTATATGGAGAAAATTCTAATCTTATAATATTGAACACATTTTGTGTACAATGAACATAGTTTTCATAAGGAAATTTGTCATACATTCATTTCACTCTCATGACATTTTGACTGCCCAGATGTGACCACTTTGTATCATCCATAGGTATTCTAGACATACAGCACCTAATTATTTCAGTCCAATAGTCTAAACACTAATTAACAGCTTTACCGTGAACTATGATTTTGGGTCTTTTGATTTTTTAGGAATGACCACACAGTTATCAGCGAGCTGGTTTCTCATTGAAGAATTCTCTTTTCGCACTTCAGTCAATTCTTGGTTCAGCCTCAATATTTCGAATACTAATTTCTTGTTATCTAATTCCAGTTTTTCTAACCTGTAACAACAGGGAATTTGTAAATACTGTATCGAGACTTGAAGAGTGAGAATGAAATATGTATTATGATAGGTATCGCGCCACCTAGTGTCGAGAGGTTAGCGTCACTCGTAGACTTCGGTTTTAGCGGTAGGCAGCAGCTTGGCTCTGCCCCTGGCATTCCTGAAGTCCATGGGCGACGGTAACCACTCATCATCAGGTGGACCGTACGCTCGTCTGCATACAAGGGCAACAACAACAATAAAAGTCCTTCACCTCAGACACGACAATTGTCCTAATTATTGTGTAAACGTCAGCACTCTGGAGGGCGAGGCTGAATTTTCTATTGTATTGCTGTCACACCCTCGAGAAAGTGAGCAGAATTCATAAGTGCTTCACAGCAGAAGAGGTTAGCTTGCAAGCACATTGAATTGCTCAATACTCTCAACCACCAGTAATAACATAAATTTGGGATTTATGATTTTATGTCTCAACTGAAGCTGATTGTGAACCTGAAATTTCAGGTTCAGCCTAAGCGCCTTATTTAACAAAAATCCATGATTTACCTTTTTTGTTTTTCTGTGAGATCTGCAATGTGATCACAAGCCTTTGCCAATATACCACCCTTACTGGCAGAGTCTGGCATTCCCGAATTGGGCACCATTGCTGCTAACTTCGTGATCCAGCTGTTGATTTTGTCTCGACGACGTCTCTCAACCTCATTGTGTGTAGCTCTCCGTTTATCGTCACGCTAAATTTAAAACATATGCATCCATATATCAAAACATACTTTTACAAACTCCATTTTAATAATTAGTGGTAATATAGCAATAGCCTTCACAAGGGTAAATATGAAGAAATTAATAGTAATTAAAAGTAATTTTACCACAAAAAAAGTATACAATTAATCGAAGTTAATCGAATCGAATACAAGTTTAGAATCGCTCATAATTAAAGATGTACAAACTAAAATTTCAGTTAATATTTTTGAATATTGTATTATTACATAATTCAATTTTTTTGTTTATTTGTACATATTGTCTATGTACATTACATTAATATATGACTATTACAATCTATCTTTATTTAGTCCTTTTTGATTAACAGTAAGTGTAAAATTTAATTTTTTTTAAGAATGATGTTACCTTTTTAGTACTAACAGCTTTGGCTTGCAGTGGATCCCTGCGGATTGGCTTTTTTGCAGCAGCAGATGGTCCAAAGACATCAACTGGATTACTTATCACATAGTATTCTGCATCAGGAAAATCTATTAAATGTAGATACGTAGTAACATAAAGCACTTTTGTATAAATTACATGTTGTTTTATGCAGAAAAAGAAATAATTTTATCAACTCTTTAGATATTTTAACATTTAAATTATCAATCACAAATGGGTTTAAGAGTACAAAATCAAATGGCACAAAAACATGTAAGGCTGGTGGGAGTAACCTTACGAATTTGTCTATGGGTCTTTTACAATTAATTCAAATCAATATAAAGCTATTACAATATTGTCTTTATATGAATAAAAAGGTATTGCTTTTATATATTATCTATTTAATGACATACAATTTAGAGATTGGGATCACTAAGCAACATTCTATGTCACTGTAATAAAGTACCTTGCAAGCATTGTACCCTACTGAAAGTCGTGAAATGCTATTTAAGTTTTAATTAAACCCACTTAGTGCAATAGTACATTTCAAATAAAAACAAGTTTTGTGTAATCTTTTACTTTATAAATAAATTCTTACTGTGAGGAGGAGACGGTGAGGCATTTGCAACATTTTCTTCACCCGTCATTGTTATTAATTTATATGTTACTGTACCAGCTGAAACAAAGACAAGGTAACATTTTATAAGAATTCATAGTTCAGTAGGACTATTAGTGGACCATCTTTTTATTTTGTGTAAGTCATATGTGGCACAAATTTCTGAGACAGGTTCAAGGTAACGTTAAGAAGGTAAGGTTATGAATGTTCTCATTGATTAAGTATTAGTTATAAATATGGTGAGAGATGCAATGCTAGGGGCACAGCCACTGCGTACTGCTAATGACTCTCCTCAAACTTAATTTGAAGAAAGACGTGTCTCTAAAAAGATCTCAATAAACTAAGTGGAGGGGACTTCATTCCAAAGGCAAATGGTGTGTGGTAAAAATATAGTATGAATGAACTCTGCTACAGTGCTAGGCAATAAGTACAGTAAAAATTAGGGAAAAAAGAGGCGAAGGGATAATCTTGAACAATTCCTCTAAGCACTCTCCTTGGAACATACAATCCAAAACACAGAGATAAAAGAAGTCCCTCTTTATCTCCATCTATAATATCACAAGTTCTCGTAACTAGCTATGGTTGAGTTCTTAAGCTTTAGACGGCAACTTCACTGTACTCCCGACATTTCGGATGTATGTGATGCATTGAACAAAATATTAATAGTGTTCATTTATAATCAAGTAAATTAGCCTTGAATATAAAAATAAATACAAGGATTTAAGTGATTTCAAATTGAATTCATCCCATCAAGCATACTTTACTCAAGACCTAAACATAAGCACCGAGAATTTACTTCATAAAATCAAATTTAGTTCAAATTATGTTTCAATAAAATCCAATAAATATCTTAATATTGCTTTAAAGATCAAATAAAATTTACAGATAATAAAACTATTTATTCTTGACATTATACAATTTATCAATAATAGCACACACTACAAGCCTCTCCTAATATCCACATTATACTCAGTCAATGTTTGTGTCTTGCAATGGAATCAAAATTAAGATGATTCTTCATTAATTACACAGATCATTCAGTCAATAACATTGATCAGTATACTCACATATGTCTTTGAAATGATAAGCAGTGGTATTTTCGTTTGTATCCAAAAACGATTGCGGTACTAACTGTGGTCTCGGCGCTGTACTACCTAGAATTAATTCATAATTAAATTTCACATAATTGAATAGAGTTAATTGGCTCAGACAATTAGGGTTACGTTTACAACTCACCGAAAGCTCCTTCTTCACCAATACCGAGATATTCACTGTCCGCACTGTAAATAAATACGAAATTGGGAATCAAAACATTACATATAGGTACAGAATGAGTGGCTACTGATGTTTGAAGTACGTACGTTTTCGTCTGCCAAGTTACAAAATATATTGACCTTCGGTGCATTACAAGTGACAATTATATAACAAAAGGTTTTCCGGGATATTTAAAAACAAATTACCTGTTATCGAGCGAATTCTCATGTATGTCATCAACGTCAATTTTAATTTTGGCCATTGTGCGTAATTATTTTTGAATTTCCACGATTTGATCACGGGAACAAAATAGACGGGTCATGTGATTCAACCAATAGACAAAGTAAAAATTTTTTGTATTGCCATGAAGTTTCTTGATCGATTTAATTCAGTTGTCTGTGGTTTAAACTTCAAAGTTTTTATTTTATCTAGGCAAGCGATTTTTGTTCGATATCTGTTTCCCAGGGGTCAGTGGGCCCTAAAATCCTTGGGCCCGCGGTCTGTTCACAACACCATGCAGATCGTAGAATCTCACATACCCCGCGCGCCCCTTTTGCGCGTGGACCTCGTAGGAGGTTCGGCCCTCTACCCAAAAAAAAAAAGGTCAACATTTAAGTAAAAAGTGATGTTCCAGGGCAACCAGGCTTAAAAAAAGACTTCAATTAACAAAAGTTGTTACTTGAAAATTTCAAGAAACGTTATAGGTACCTTGTGTTACGTACATGGGGATAGAAATAGCAAGTACCATCTTGCATAGTTGAAAAAGTATCCTCTGTAAGTATGTTTTGTAAGTTATTGTTCGAAGACTCACTGAAATAGCGCTAGTGTAGGAAGTAAAAATTGTATGAATATAGATAGCAGTTTTAAGCAGACTGTTGGATTGCATAGAAGGCTATGTTTCGATTTACACTGTGAGCACAGTTCAGTGCTCTTTCTGGGAAAAATTCGTTCCGATAAAGATTCACAGTATACAATCGCAGTATCCTGGGAAAATATATGACGTCATAAATCGTCGCCATTTTTCTACTGTGAACACTGGTGCTTTCGAAGTAAAGTGCTCTGTGCTTTGATCACGTGATTACTTTTACGGGGCATAACCTCATTTTAATAATTCGGTTATTAAGTAATTATTCCTTAAATTGCTTAGAAGAAATATTTATTTTACTAAAATATATTATTATATACTAAATTGACTTCACACCTTACAGTGCTTGCAGTGCAAATCGGAATATGCTTAGCCGAAGTGTGTTAGTACCTATAGGGCGTTGTTTTTAAAATCGTTCCACTTGTTACTATTGCGCCACCTTATTTGGCCCCTTTCTAGCGGACAATTTATAATATACTGAGATGGTACTCCTAGTTCTACCCTCCATTATTAGTTATGTGTACCAACTAATTCAGTATCTTGAAAGTACCAACAGTTAATTATTGAAGTGAAACTTCTTTAGAATCGTTGTGATTTAAAAATCGATGAAACGAAAAAATAAGTCAATAGACGCAAACACATAAATGTATAGAATTTAGCCGGCGAGAGAATGAGATAGAACACAATAGACATTCTTAGTGTAGTGTTTTTTAATACAGCGCCATCTATGAGATTTTTTAATACGAACGTGTATATGAAACCTTTGTAGTGAAGTTTTAATTTAGGATTATACGTGAAGTTAAAATATCAATTCACAGAGGGCGCTACCTCATACTATAAAAGATGATTTACAATTATTTACTAACTAGCGACCCGCCTTCGCTTCGCTTCGGAAGCATTAGACTTTATTATTGATAGCGGAGTCCCGCGATGTTACCCGCGGTTATTGTCGTATCGCGGGTGAAGCCGCGGGGCGAAGCTAGTCTAAAAAAAGTAGCCCAAGTTACTCCTTATATCATTAGCTACGTATCAGTCCCGTCAAAATTGGTCCAGCCGTTCCAGAGATTAGCCGGAACAAACAGACAGACAGGCAGACAAAAATTGTAAAAAATGTTATTTTGGTGTATGTACCGTATATATATTCATATGCATGTAGTAAAAAGAGGCTATTTCAATATTACAAACAGACACTCCAATTTTATTTATATGTATAGATAGAAAGAGAAGAAGAAGATAGAAAAAAGTTTTTTTCTCTACTTAGAGATAAAGTAATTTACTTAAGGGGCAATTCCTGTGTGCTGAGTGCGAATTTTTAACGTTCTCGATAGCGTAAAAGTCAACTTAAAGGGGATTGCCCACTCTCCATAGTGTGCTAGGCCCAAGATGGACATCAAATATTACTATAAAAATGTACTGATTCAAATTCTTAAATGTATTGGATATCTAAAAAATATATTGATATTGACGCCACTATTATAAAAAATATAATAAAAATAAAAACTCGTTTTGAGGTTAATTTTCTATATAAATAAGTGTCGGATTGTGAGATACTTCAAGAACTTTTCTTTTCTTAATGTTTAAGATGTTCCTAATGTATTTTTATCCAATAGGGTATAAAAACACACACTTAATTCTTTAAATATCTATATTTTCTTCATCTTCATACACAATTAGTATCATCTAAAAATAGCAAAGGAGAGCATATACACGGTTTTAAATCTCGGTCAGGGTAAAACCACAATTCAGACAATGTTTTTTAGTCGTAGTATGAAACGTTATTGATAAAAGTAAAATAAATCGAAGAAAAATCAAAACACATCCATTTTGTACGCAAGCACAACACCACAAGCAGCAAGCGAAGTGTCAGTCAGTCAGATTAAATTCAGTGTTGTCAGTATAAAGAAAAATAATTACATGAAATTCATATATCGATTATTTTTTTAAATAACCGATAATTGATTTATATCTTAATCTTTTTTTTACGAGTACACATTATTTTTTATGTTTTTGTTTTAGTTGTACATATTTAAATAACAATACTAGTAAAGTTTTTTTTATTGCTTAGATGGGTGGGCGAGCTCACAGCCACCCTGGTGTTGCTAAGTGGTTACTCGAGCCCACATACATCTACAACGTAAATGCGCCACCCACCTTGAGATATAAGTTCTAAGGTCTCAAGTATAGTTACAAGTTAAAGTCCAATGGGTATGTCTTCGATGTTATTTTATGTGCATAAAATCCATTAAAATCGTTTGATTAATGATAATACTTAAAATGATTTATTTATATGTTTTATTTATATACTCAAAATATTTACTTCATACGTAAAAGGATTTGAAGCTGGCAATATTTTTCCCGCAAAAATAAAAATCCTTGTTTTTTCAATAGAGTTACTTTTTTTAAACTACTTATTGTAAACTGTAGTGGCGCTTATTTGCAAGAAAGTAAATGCATATTTATTTATGACAAAATTAATGCACTAAGTATTTTTTCTATAATCTATTGTCCGCTTTGGGCCTAAAATGGGCCATCCCCTTTAAAAGACTCGCACTAAGCACACTGCTGCGCGCGGACGAGTAGGTGAGCTCACAGGTTTAGCCTGAGGGAATTTGCTAACATTTACCCTAGCAAGAGCAGCGCTTCGCAAAATCTATCACCGGATGAGAATCGCGATCCACTGAAAAGATTTGATGAGAAACTCAGTGGATTGGTTTGAGGTATTACTGAGGGTTCACATTGGAAAAAGATCTCTTGTCCAAAACAGTTTGGGAATCCCGTTACTAGACTGTGCACTTTATGCAGATTCAATGCACATTTAATGTCATTTCAACGTATTCAAAATAGTATTTTTTTAAAAATGAATATCGTTTAATTGTTTGTAAATAGTTTTTGGGTATCTAAATGAATTGGTAACGAAAATTTTGTTTTTTTAGTACCTAATACTTTACGAGATAGACATATTATTATGACCACTTTTAATTTATTGTATAATAGAAATTAACATATACTTTCACAAGATTGTTTACTATCAATGACCAAATTTTATCTGACTGTGGAACAAAGAACACGTTCGTTATTATTTAAAAACGGTATAAAGTAGTTCCAAGTGGAGGTTTTTGCGGGTCTTCAACTCCACTCACTTCGACGAATGTATTTTGCACGGTTAGTAAATCATATATTGCCGTAGGATAAAGAATCCATTATGCTTTACATATTGATTTGAATGGAGGATATGTAGACGATAGATAATTTTTTGTAACTATTTAATTGATCGACAGAGAATCCCATCAACGGATTGAAAGTTTGCAATTAGAAAATCACAAATGGCGTAGACCCGATATTTTTATTTTTAGTTTTTATTATCACTGGACTACCACGATCAGCAAGTAGTCCATGACGTGAAACAGCCTTTACAATACAAATTAAAAGTAACCAATACAAAATATATACTAATACTATTATAATACTAAAGTAAAGACAAGACAAGACCTAATAATTTGTTCGTATTAAATACCTAATCTGTAGCAAATGTTATCATATTATTATTTGACTTTTTGGCGGGAACGCGAGGAGTGTAGTTGTGTGATTTGTTTTATTTTGTCTATTTATTGTTTTTTCAGGTTTAAATGTGTAACGGTATGAAACAAAGCCGCTGGACGTAGCTTCTCGGGATCCTCCAAAAAGTCCAATGAAAAAGTCTCAGTAGATGATCACCATTTTACTGAGATTATATTTCATCCCATATCATCTCATCTCATTTCATTTGATTTCATCCCAGTTGATTAATGTCTCAAATTAATCATCTTCATTTCATTTCACTGCATACTATAATTTTTCGTGAAAATAAGAATAATATAAATTAAAATAAGACTTGACCTAAAGGCCTTAGTTATCAGGTCATAAAATCCCTTACAAAAAAATATCCTCGTGGCTGGGTGTCCGTAAAGTGTGATTTCCCAGCGCTAAAAAAAGAAAATGTGTGTAACTTCCGAAATGTAATTTCCTTTATTTTTTCAATAAATTAAGAAAGTGTATCGTAGTAGGTAGTTGTTAGTATTACCATAATAAGATATAGGTATCAAATGTAATCTATAGATAGTACACATAATAGTTAAGAGCGTAACTAACAGAAATTTTCCTTTTAAAGATAAACAGTTATTCATTTATCGTTATACATTTTGAAGTAAAATATACATTGGGATGTTAAAATATTAATGTGGAGACAGAATTCATAGGTAACATAACATAAAAAAGCAGTGGTATACCTCCTTTAATTTATGGTAATGAACCAAAAGAGAAATGGAATTAAAAATGAACTACTACCGGATCGGAATCGCGACCCACTGGGAAGATCCCGTGAGAAACTCAGCGGACTCATGTATGAGTTACGTTGCCCTTCTAACTCTTTGACGAGCTCGACGAGTACGGTTACCAACGGCCGCTTACTCTCAACTTCTTGCTTTAATCTTATCAGTTGTTCGCATTAAAGTTCAGAATCGATGGTCCTGCCTGGTGGTAACAGCTCATAATGAATAATGCCCTTCCAATCCCACCACACACACAGCATCACGTTGTTGCGAGTTAACCTGGGTTTCGCCACAGTCTGTGAAGCCTGACCGGCCTTTGACCACGACCTTTTTCGCACTTTCTTGTCATACGTGATCCATTTTTCATCACCAGTTATCAGCTTCTTCAAAAATGGTTCGGTTTCATTACGTCGTAATAAAGAATCACAAATGAGTACATGGTTCATTAGGTTTCTTTCAGTGAGCTCGTGAGGTACCCAAATATCGAGCTTTTTTATGTACCCAGTTTTTTTTTAAAAATGCGCCAGAACTGTTTTGTGGTAAATTCCCAGTTTTTCAGCTACGTCGTAACTACTGACATGCCGAACTTGCTCCAATTTTTCAAAAATGGCATCCATTTTATCCGTAATAGGGCGACCAGAGCGACGTGCATCTTTGACATCAAAATTTCCGGATTGAAAACGCTTAAACCAAATTTGTGCTACTCTCACAGACACTGCACTAGGTCCATAAATATCGCAAATTTTTTTCGCGGCTTGCGTTGCAGTTTTACCTTTTTTGTAGTAAAATTTTAAAAAGTATCGAATTTCTTCATTAGATTCAGTCATCTTGACCTGATCCTAATTTGAATTTGGGATTATCTTCTTTAAAATTTAAAACTTTTAATTATACCAAAATCAGCCGGATACAAATGGTATAGCCAAAGAGATTTTATTACAAGTTCATACATACTATAACGCGAAAAGACTTTTCCCCAACCTATTATTTCCATCAATAGCTTATCTGGTTTTTTTAAGCCAAGCAACTTAATTAGCTTGCAAGTAGATAGTTCCAATTTAAATTGCTAAAATTATAGCCTCCTTGAAAATGATTTCTTTCATCACCCAAAAACAATCTGGCATATACTCATAGCATTTAAATTGCCTACACAAATAAATTTCACGTTAAAAAAACGAACGAAAACGGCAATTCGTGCCTCGTTCAGAGAATGAAGTTTCTTTTTGTCCGACCTCTTAGATTAGGTCCGCTTTGTCTCACAAACCGTTTCTCATTGTCTTTGAAATTTTACGAATTCCATTCGGCCGGAATAAGGGATGTAGGGACGAAGTGATTTGTGCTATATAGATCCCCGAGCCTTGGTTTTATTAACAGCGCTTGTCACTCGACTCTGTTAGATCGTGATTTGTTATTAGCAAATTATCTTGAAATCATATTATGAACTTAAGAACCTACTCGAATTTTTGTCATATTCATTCCTGTATAATTTTACTCGGATTACATAATTCAATTTAAGATGAAATTTGGTCAGTTATATCCTTAACGAATCCCACTGTTATTCTCCATCTACGAAAGAGCATTAATTTAATACTCGAAAGTAAAGAAATCATGTGCTAAAACCTTTTTTTTTTTTTTAACGCTGGGGAATCCATTTACGGATACCCGGTCGAGAGGGGTAATAGACCGGGTTATGTCGGACTCCGGCGCCTCCAGAGAAGAAGAGGGAGAAGAGGAAGACCAAAGTCCTCCTCTTCTTCCAATTCCTACCGGGAGACTACGCCTTGAGAAAGGCGCGCGAGGCGCTGCGCGGCGTCTACCACGCAGGACCCGCCCCGCAAAACCGACTACCGACTAAACCCCATCGAGCTCCACCACTCCGACTCCACGAAACCTACGGTACCGCACAATGCGCGCCGCAGGCTCGCCGTCGCCGGTACCCATCCTGACAATAGGACGGGATCCAATCCCCGGGAAGATCCCGCAGGACGTCGTCTCAGGAGACACCGTGAGTGGCGCATAGGAGCCACCTTGCGCCGCCTCACCACGGAACCGACAGCAGAGCACCGGGCGCCCCCGCACCCAGTACCCAACAGTCCCTACGGGAGATTAACGGGAGCATCGTGCCCGCGTCGCCCACCCCGCCTTCTTCGCTGAGGAGCCGAAGAGGGATTCCACTCCCTTTCGCGCTCCTCAGCCTCGCGGAACGCCATGACCAGGTCGCAAAATCTGGCCATGGCCTCCCACGAACTCTCGTCCTCTAGCATGCGGGCAATGACAGCCCGCAAGGAGAGGTCCCTCCCCAGCACCGCGATGAGATCTCGCCGCGGGTGCTCCCAACGCGGGCACGCTTCGAGTGCGTGCTGAGCGTCATCATCCGGATGCCCGCACTGGTGACAACCCGGATGTGGCTCTCTCCTGCAAACCCTCCACAGGTACCTCCCGAAGCAGCCATGCCCCGAGAGGACCTGCGTAAGGCGGAAGGAGAGCACGCCGTGTCGCCGATCTGACCATGTCTCCAGCACGGGCACCAGGGCCTCGAGAGTGCGCCGGCGGGTGGCTGAGGTTTGATGAAGTTCCTCCAGCAACCGCTCCCTCCATTTAGCGTACGCCAGATGACGCGCAGCACGCCTCCACCGACTGACAGCCGACAGGCCGGGTGTCCGTCCCCGACCCAGGGACTGTGTCCTGCGCCGGTATACCGTAGCCAATACCTCGGCCTCGAGATCCCAAGGAAGGGAACCAGCGAGGGCGCAGGCGACCTCTCGGGAGATCGTACGGTACCCCCTGATGACCCTCACCGCGAGCGCCCGCTGAGCTCGGAGCAGCAGCGCCGCATTGCGTGCGGAGAGTGTGGGCGACCACACGGGAGCGCCATACAAGGCCATACTGCGCACGACCCCCAGGTACAGGCGTCGGACACCGACGCTGCAACCACCAACGTTGGGCAGAAGACGGACTAACGCACCTGCCATGCCCAGTAGCCTCGGAATCAACTCACCAAAATGGTGGTCGAAGCGCCATCGACTGTCCAGCACGATGCCCAAATATTTGAGCTTCGGCTGGACAGCGATCGATACTCCACCGACTATGAGCGTCGCGCCCGGAGGGGGTCCTCTCCGAACCGGGTGAAAGCATACGGCCTCAGACTTGTGGAGGGCCACCTCAAGACCTAGTCTCCGAATGCGGCTAACGACGGTGGAGACCGCCGCCGTTGCAAGGATCGCTGCGGTCCTGTAGTCAGCTCCGCGAGCCGTCACCAACGTGTCGTCGGCATAGCACACCACGTCGACGCCACGCAGGCCAGCACCGCGGAGGACCCAGTCGAAACCGATGTCCCACAGGAGTGGTCCCAATACCGACCCCTGTGGGACCCCGCACGACACCGTTTTTCGTCCCCATCCTCTTCTCTCGGGGAAAATCACGCTCCGCCCTGAGAGGTAGTCCTCTATCAGGGTGCGGAGACTATTGGGGATGCGGTGAAACCGAAGTGATTCCACGATCGTGCTCCAGGGGATCGTGTTGAAGGCGTTGGCGATGTCAATCGACACAGCCAACAACACGCCCCCCTCGGAGCACGCACAATCGGAGAGATGGCGGACACGCAAGACCGCGTCCACGGTCGAGCGACCCCTCCGGAAACCGTATTGGTTAGGAGCCAAATCAGGCCCAACGTTTTCCAGGTGCTGGACAAGGCGATTAGCGATGACGCGCTCGAAGAGCTTACCGGCCTCGTCCAGCACGACGATTGGGCGGTACCCGTTCGGTTCGTCACGTGGCCGACCCTCCTTAGGAATAAGGACGAGCCGACCAGTCCTCCATGGCTCTGGGAACCTGCCCTCACGGAGGCACCGGCTGAACAGCCTTCGGAGGGCAGGCCCCAAACCATCGCCCGTCAAGGCGAGCGCCCACGCTCGGGACGAGATCCCATCGGGACCGGGAGCCGTGCGCTTCGCCCGCATCCTCTGCACAGCCGATTCAAACTCCGCCTGCGAAACGTCCGCAGGCTCCCCGCCATCAGCAACCCGCATCGTCGTCATCACAGGGGGGACGAAGGCCGTCCCGGTAAAATCCGGAAACAGACCCCCGACTACCCGCTGCAATGTCTCCGGCGGCAGGGTGCTGGTTGCGGGGGGGGCCCAAGGGCGGAGCACATTGCGCGCCAGCCTGTAGGGCCGCCCCCACGGATCACAGTCGAGCGAAGCTAGTAGGTCGTTCCAAGCAGCCTCCTTCGCCTCCCCGATAGCCACGCGCAGGGCCCTTATGGCCATCCTGTACACCTCGTACAGTCGGTCCTCCTCATCGGGGTCCCGGTGCGTTCTTCGACGTCGATACCGTTGGTATGCGCGACGACTGACGTCGCACAACCGGCGCTGGCTAGCGATCTCCTCAGTCCACCAGTGGACTCTGCGTTTAGGAGCGAGAGCTCTAATGCGAGGCATAGCGGCGTCGCACACCCGCGACATCGCCTCGCGCAGATGCTCCACCCCCTCGCACACGTCTGCTGGCTCACCAAGCGAGTCAAGACGCCATGCCTGGACTACAGCCGCCTCACACAACCTCTCGACGTTGAGGCGCTTCTGGGCCCAACGAGGACCCCCCGCGCCGCCACCGCAGAGCAAGGAAGAGCCCTGGATAGACTCCGCCGGAGGCACTGCGACACCGAAACGAATGTAGCGGTGGTCGGAGAGCGTCTCCTCGCCGACCATCACGGCCCAACCGCGTACGCGATTCGCCACGTCGGGCGTGGCAAATGTAACGTCAACCACGGACCCGCCCAAACGTCGCACGCACGTGAGTTCTGCGCCACGATTGAGGACGAGAAGACCGCTTCCGACCAGCCACTCCTCCACCGCCCTACCTCTGGGGCACGTCCTCGAGGATCCCCAAGCCAATGACTTGGCGTTGAGGTCCCCGAGAACGAGTATCCGTTGGGAGTGCGACCTCCCAACGACGCGGCTGAGCTCGCTGAGAAAAACCTCAAACTCGGCGAGCGTCCTGTTTGGGGAGAAGTACACTCCCAATATGAATACCTCGGCCCAGAGGACAGCAACAAAGCCGCAACCTCTCTCGACAACGTCGAACCTGGGCGGAGCACCTACACAACAACGTCGGATGATAGCCACTCGGCCCTCCAAATCGGCTGCCCAATCGGGGCTCGAAGGAACCCGATACGGCTCGGCGACCACCGCAAGATGGGTCAACCCCTCTGCCATGCTCTGGAACAAAAGGTCCTGAGCTCTGGCAGAGTGATTGAGATTCCCCTGCAGGAATCGAAGGACACCTGTCATAACAGGGCGTCATTCGATGTCTCCATAGCCGTACCGGGCTGCCTCCGCGCATTCTCAAGCGCAGCGGAAGCTCCTCTTCTAGGTCTCGGTCTCGGGGACTTGGCACAAGCCTTGCTCCCGGAGACGTGATCCGCCGGTCTGCCGGCAGAGGCACATACAGCACAGTGTGGCGCCAGAGAGCAGCCGGACGCTACGTGGCCGGTCTGGCCGCACCGGTAACAATCACGGCTGCGGTCGACCGACGACGGACATCGAGCGCTCACGTGCCCTAGCTCATGGCATCGGAAGCACTGTAGCTTCTTAGCCTCTAGCAGATGAGCGCGGAGCACGCTCCAACCGACCCTCAATTTCGGTACGGCGAGGACCTTCGTCGCGGCAGCGACGGGCAACCGAACCAACACCTGACCCATCCCACTTGGGCCAGACTTGATCTCTCCGATCTTCACCGCTTCAAGAGTGCATTCGCCAATCCGGGCGAGCTCAGCGGCTACTTCCTCCGGCGTCAAGGAGTCATCCAGCCCGCTGATGCGGATGGCTGCAGTCGTCACTGGCCGGGTCACGATGACCCCCTCCGCGGACAGAACCTCACGAAGCTTTTGGGCCAGGAGATCAGCCTTGGCGCTCTGATCAGCACCTTCCACTACCAACACCTTGGCCCCAGTCACTGCAGACCGGATGCGCTGGATGGGGATTCCGAGTGCCCCAGGGTCCACCTTGGCTCTCGCTTCGGCGAGTACGCTGCGGTATGTGAGTCCTCTTTCTACAGCCTCCGGCTGCAGCTTGAGCACAACAGCTTGAGAGCGCGGAGGACGCAGCATCTTCTCTTTCCTCTTTGCAGAGGACGGGTTTTTCTTTCCCGCTTCAGCGGGTGCTACCACTGGAACCGTCCTCACTGCTCCCTCCCTCGGCCGAGTGCCCCTACGGGTGACCGTTGACCAGCTCTCGATCAAGGAAGCTGGAGCCGGGAGGAGGGTGGGCGTTCCAGGTGGAGCCACTTGCGCAGTGGCTTTTCTTCTGGGGCCTCGTATCCTCTTTTTCGCCGATGTTGTAGATGGCACTGGTTTCAATAATGGTGCCGAATTCAGTGTAGCGTCTACGACCATAGGAGGGTCCGGTGATTTTTCGCGGCTCTTCCGCCTGTCCGCCGCTAGCGGTGGTCGCATTCGCGGCTCCGGTAGAAGCCGTCCCTCTAGCCCCGCAAAGCGAGCGTCGAGCATCGTGCCGACAGCTCGCATAATGCGCTGGAGGCGCAACTCCTCCTCTTCTTCTTCGGTGTTTGGGGCCGGGGCTGCGGCTGGTGCATTTCCTAGCACCTGCGAGACCGTAGCCAGCTCCCTCCTAATTTCATCAAGCTCCTTGCGAAGCTGTAGGATCTCCTGCTCCTGCTTGGCGTTGATCGCACGCAGTCTTTCAGCCTCTTCAGTTGCGGTGCGGCCCACAAGGTCCTCCGTGGCCTCCTTGACGGTGGCCGCCAACTCCTTCAATGCACGCACATACGTGCCCTTCGGGCTACTAGATTTGGCGGCCACCGTCAGAGCCACCTCAGCACTCTGATGGAGCCTACGCTCGGCATCAGGCTTAGGGACAGATCCCTCAGCCGCTCTCTTCTTCTGGCGCGTGGTGCGCGCGCTCTCTGTGAACTCCCTCTCCTCTCTTTGGGCCCTAAGGCACGCCTTCCTGGCAGCAGCTATGCCAACGCACTGCCTCGTGGTCGGAGGGCGTCCCCTTCCACGCTTTGATGGCGTCACGGCTCTGGGCTTCGCAACTGACGGGCCCTGAGCCTCCGAACCGGAGCTGCTGCTCAACCCGTCTGACCTTATATTAAGGACCCTTTTCCGCTGTCGTCGTGTCGGCGACGAGCGGGTCGACGATTGGGCCGAACCGACTGTGGCCATGTCATCGTCTGACACGACATTGGCTCTAAAGGAGCTTACTTCAAGGTTCTTCTCGGACATCTTCCTCTGAACTCCGTCCTTCCCGGACCTGACGTCTAGGCAGTTTTTGCCCCCCCCAGAGTACGTGGGGCAGCGTGCGTCCAACGAGTCGGCCGCACGGAGGGATTCTCCCCCCGCGGAGCGGGAGGTACCCTCCTGGGGTAGTATCTTTTTAAAACTAGCCATTACATTTATTTCTTTTTTATATATTTTTTAACCCAGGGTTCGGTTCGACTCGTTCCCTAGCGACTGGTCGCCCACCAGCCATTCATTCTCTCGCCGGGTGTCAGAGCTTAGAATTGGGTATAAAAGGAAAGAAGATAAAAATAAAACCAAATAAAATCAAAATAAAACCACAGGAGAAGAAGAATAGAAAAGCGTGTAAAATAAAACAATGAACGGAAACAAAAGAAGAGAAAGAGACAGATTGAAACTTAAATTAAATTAATNCAGCGGGTCGCGATTCCGATCCGGTAGTAGATTCATTCGCGAAGCAGCTGCTCTTGAGCTGTTAGGTCTCCTTCGGAGGCGCTCGGGCAGCTGTTAGCAAATCCCACCCCTCCTGGCTGAGCCTTTGCTCGCCCACCTGTCCTGGTGAAACTGGAAAGGCCTCCGGGCCACCAGTAATCCTTCAATCATAAAAAAAAAATAAAAAAAAAAAAAAAAGATCACGTAGAATACCTTGGTTCCGTACCAGATATTTGAATAAAGCCCTGGACTTTGGTAATCACTTTAAAAAGTCATCAGTCATCAGTCCTTATAACTATAAATATCATCAGATCATAAATCAATTTACATAATGGATTCCTGCACCGAGAAACCTTAAGATTGCCATTTAACCACGGCCATTTCAAAGGAAAACTTCGTGTAATGAAACTTTAACAGACTCTAATAGAAGTTGTCATGTGGCAGGATTGTAAGTTACCTCATCAATGTCTTATCACGTTGACTCGGGCTACATCAATTAGTTCGACTATTCGCACTTTAATGGTTATAAATTTGCTCTCATTTGCTCCAGTTTCTCATTTTGTCACGCTGTGACAGTAAAATTTAACGACTAGCCAACGTCGCAACGTCGTTTATGTACCAAGGTATACTAGAATCATTTGAATTTTGATGTGACGAAATAATCTGTGTTAGCGATTTATCGGCGAGTGTTTTAGGAATAATTGTCTCAAGGAGTCAGGATTGAATCGTTTTTAATTACGACTATAATGTGTCGCTTTTCCAGATAAAACGAAAGAAGAAAGAAACAAAACAACTTTATACGTGCATTAAACACAAAATTCAAAGTAATGCCACCAATATTTTAATATAGGTACTTATAATGAACGTTTCATCACTCGTTACATTGAAATTGTTTTCTGGGTTTCTCTTAAACGAATTTAAACGAAAGTCTAAAAAGCCTGATTACTCAGTCACATGTGACCCCTTGTTGCTTGAGTAATCAGTATAAACCAAGAGTGCCTGGTAGATAATTTGACCTTATTATGCAGTGAAATCGAGTTATCTTTAGGTCTACATAATGTTATATGTATATATATCATCGCATGACGCAGTAACTGAAAGCACTACGATAAAATACATGCAGAGCGCGTATTAGTAATTAGCAATTTTTTTTAGTGCCTTTATACAGCATAAAGTAGGAGTTAGGAGAATAAATAGAGGAAGTTAAGCAGTAAAGTAAAGAGTAGATGCAATGCCATGATAATGATACGATTTCGAAATACGACGTTGAAGTCAATCGTGAACATTTGTTAAGTACGTATTTCATTAGAAAAATTTGTACCCGCCTGCGGGTTTCGAACACCGTTGCATCGCTTGATACGAATGCACCGGACGTCCTATCCTTTAGGCTACAACGACTTCAAAACCTCCGATTAACTTGAAAAAGTTGTACACACAGTAAGGTCCGATGTCAGTATCATAATTTTATAACTTAGCTCTAATATCCTGACCGGTATCTACAGGGGAAAAATGATGAAATTGACTATCAATTCGATTTTCTATTTAAGCGTGTTTTATTTAAAACATAAAGATTAAACAGAACACAATTATAGTACTAATTTATTATAAGCCTTAAAATATAACACACAAAGCCCATCAACGTTTTGTAGTAGAGGTGTTTGTAACCCGACGGGTATGCGGGAGATAAACGGTCGGGAACGAAGGCTTACAATGCAAGGGCTTATCTGGTCGACTCGATCCCGCAATGCGCTGAATGCCGATCCAACCATTGAAATGTCCACAAAGCTATGCAGCTCATAATTATCTGACCGTGCTCGGATTGAAATCGAATGTACATACATATCTTTGTTGAACGATAACAGAACTAATCGGCTTTATTAATAACTTTATTTTGTCTGATGACGAACTCGCGCTTGTCAGTTTTAAAATATAGTACCTAATCTTACAGGAAAAGCGTTGTTATTTAGGCTTCGTAAATTATACCCACAAACATGACGTTTTTAATTTCTATTGATATAACTGAATAAGGAATTGAGAATAGAACTATTTAAAGGAAACGGCTCCCTGATCTAAGTCTTAGTAAGATAATAAAATTGCGATTTCTATGATAAGATCTTGTTGTGCCATTTTGAGTAGATAGATGAACGAGCTCATGCCTTACCTAATCATAAGTGATTACCGAAGAATTTTACAAAGTGAAAAATTGATTAAGTTGTCATTTACAATTGAGTGATCATTTTGAAGTATTTCGATTTATAGCCTACGTCTTAAAATGTGTAAATAAGAAACTAAGTTTCTGTGTAATGTTCGTTAAATTTGCGACCGCAATGACTAGCTTATTTCCCGGACCTAACGAGTTTAAAATGACCCCGACACTTCCATTACTCCTGTTCCCTCGCAAACGAGTAAATGACATGGAATCATTTGAACATTGTTGTCAAAATTGTATTAGCTTTCAAGGTTATGTAAATTGTTTTTTTTTTTTCGTTCGCAAAATTTAACTGTGCTTGATTTATTAAAACCGCATGTAATCATTAAAATGATTTTTACGGTTTATTCTTGCGTTAACTTTATTCATCCATTTTATGATGAGTAAAATTACGCTAAATGCAGCCTAATTTTATTGAAAACAGTATTCAAATATTATCGAATAGCACGATGTTTTTTTTTTCCGAAACTTCAGCACTAGAAAATTTCAAATTCGAGATTAAACTTCAAATCGAAACGCATTACTGTTTCACGGCAGAAATAGCCAGGGTTGTGGTATCGTGTGCGGACTCACAAGACGTCCTACCACCAGTAGGTAAACGTGCTTCGCAGCTGAAATAATTAACATGATACCTACTAGTGCCGGTACTTCATTACACGCTCAAGACATTTTCCGTTTTGTTCTGAACGAAATTGTGTCGCGGTTCAAATCGGGCAAAAAACTTATTCAGGTGGTATTTTTTTTATTGTCCATCTGATGGTGAGTGGTTACCGTCGACCATAGACTGCCATGGACTGCCAAGAGCAGAACCAAGTTGCTACCTACCGCTGAAACTATACTGAGACCTTAGAACTTATCTCAAGGTGGGTGGCGTATTTACGTTGTATATGTCTATGGGCTCCAATAACCACTTAACACCAGGTGGGCTGTGAGCTCGTCCACCCATCTAAGCCATAAGTAAAAAAAATAAAAAAAACCGCTGCCTACCGTTTATGGTCCAGTGTGTCTTGAACTCTGTGAAAATGATGTTCAAAGATTCCGTTACATACGAAACTAATAACATTGTGGGTTATTACTACGATCTTTCCGATCTTTTTTTATTTATTGTTTAGATGGGTGGACGAGCTCACAACCACCTGTCGTTAAGTGATTACTGGAGCCCATAGACATCTACGAGGTAAATGCGCCACCCACCTTGAGATATCAGTTCTAAGGTCTCAAGTATAGTTATAACGGCTGCCCCACCCTTCAAATCGAAACGTATTACTGCTTCACGGCAGAAATAGGCAGGGTGGTGGTACCTACCCGCGCGAACTCACAAGAGGTCCTACCACCAGTAAAAACCTCTTCCACCCAGCGGGTGTGATTGCTCGGCTGCAAGCTCATCTTGAAACATGTCGTGAGATTCAGGTATCTTTCAAATATCTTGCGTTGTATGATGGCTACCCGCCACACATCGTGTTAAAATCATGATATACTATCCTTAAATCTTCTTTAAAAAATCTTTTTAAATTTAGAATCGAAATCACAAAACAAAATTTGTTCACGCCAGCCACTGTTTATCTAAATCTAGAATGTTATTTCAAAAGAAACAAAACAAGGACCCTTGTCACTTCGGTATCGACGTCAAAAACACTGTACAAAGATATAGTAAATACCCACCTCTCCGCTCTTTATTCTTGAAGAGCCTTATTTTCAGTGAAGTTCAAGCTCAGGGTTTTAACGATAACTATCCGGATTATTAATATATCTTGTAGAATTAATTTCGCAATGTTTCAAAATATATATTATTATATAAAAATATATTATTGGAACCTGCGGAGGCACTTCGGATTCCTCTGTATTTTGAACCATGGGGAGTACTATGAGGAATTGTTTGAGATTATATCATCATCATCACTTTTTACTATCGCACCGCCCGCCACCGGAGTAGAGTTCATCCATACTACCTGGAGCCACTGCGGTCATCCACAGTGCGTTTCCAGAGGTCTTTTTTGTGACGTACATTCCGGCTATGGAATGAGCTCCCCTTCACGGTGTTTCCCGAGCGCTAGGACATGTCCTTCTTCAAACGAGGCTTGTGGAGAGTATTAAGCGGTAGGCAGCGGCTTGGCTCTGTCCCTGGCATTGCTGAAGTCCATGGATGACGGTAACCACTCACCATCAGGTGGGCAGTATGGACGTCTGCCTACAAGAGCAAAAAAAAATTATATATACATCGATAAAAATTACTTGTTTGTGATGAATTATTTGAAGAACGGATAATTATTTTCTTTCAGGCTGCTTTTACCTTATGGCGATTTAATAAAACGAATTTAACGATGTTGACATAAAAAATCGAGTATAAATATTGATTTTATTTTTTGCTTCTGCAATGAAGCAGTCATACTTTTTATTTTTATTTTAAGACAGCATCTATGTACATATATATTCGTACAATGTACCTCAAGTCTTGTTGCCCGTAATATTATTTAGGTTGCATTCACGTGATCAATAAGCGTCCAATGAACTGTGAGTTTCAGCTACTTATTCTTTCGTAAAAAACTAGTTTTTCTCACTTTCCATATTATTAGGGCAGTGCGTCTCAGAAAAATGATCACAATCAATCAACCAGGCAAGTTCAGCATAATTTATTACGGCCCCACCTTAAGCGACATTCATCATTGTCATGATAGTAACAAGAAATGAAAACTGTCCGTGTTTAGCATATCGAATTTTTGTAAAATATTTCATTTGTAACAAAGGGAGAGTTTATATTAACTTTAATCTTTTGGATTACATAAAAAAATTAATTGTGTTAAAAGGCTATTCCACTCCGTAATCATGCCATTATGCCTTAATTCTTTTTTCATGTAATATTTCATATTTACATGTTCAGAACAATAATATTTGAAGTTCGCCATAACGAACAAAGACATACGATTGAAAATCTTTCCCTTGTATGATTCCATTATAATTACGATTTGCAACATATCGTTGGCATACTTACTCAATTTTATCTGCAATTAAGTTAATATCGATATATAAGTATTATACGTTAATTGTTTATTTAGATTAGACTGTTATAGTAACTTTAAATGTCAATAATTAACATTGTAACAAATTAAATAATTAAAAATATATAAGCGTATACAATGTACAGTTTCATAGTAACAGTAGATACATTTGGCAATTAAAAATGCTCTTAGTATAAAAGAAAAAAGAAAAAAAATATTTACATAAGTACGTTCTCCTTTGAGGAAATTTAATATCTCAGCCATCAGCACTTCTTCGGATAAAAAGGACCTCCCAAAAAGTATATATAAGGTTCATATTTTACTTACCTACCTATTCAAATATCATATCTCAGATGTAAGGACACTCTTACATTACAAATCCAATGTAAGGGATTTATACCGACAAACCCTAATAATGTACTCATAATATATTGTTAGCGGTACTCTGGAGCCAATTCGGGGAAAATGTGAACAGTATCGGGTATGTAATAAGAATGATATGAGTACGAGATATATTTTATTATGTTAGTCCTAAGTGAGATAAAACGGAAAGATATAGTTTTTTAACGCGCTTTTATTAGTATGGTACGTATTATTATGTAGACTGGTGGTAGGACCTCTTGTGAGTCCGCGCGGGTAGGTACCACAGCCTTGCCTATTTCTGCCGTGAAGCAATAATGCGTTTCGGTTTGAAGGGTGGGGTAGCCGTTGTAACTATACTGAGATCTTAGAACTTATATCTCAAGGTGGGTGGCGCATTTACGTTGTATATGTCTATGGGCTCCAGTAACCACTTAACACCAGGGGGGCTGTGAGCTCGTCCACCTATGTAAACAATAAAAAAGGTTTGTTTTTTGAAAAATACAATAAAAACAATCATGGGTTCAACTGCATATCATTACGCGGTGAAAGTTATTGTACTTATGAGCTCTAGTTAACTTATGGCACCAGTCCGTAACTCTATCTGTCGAAAAACGTAAAACCCTTTACAGGACATACGAAAATGAAGTAAGTGACTTCACATCATTTATTTGAAAATTTTTAAGTCTTAGGATCTGGGCAATTTTCTAGATAGTTGTTTTGTTATAGTCTGATTTTAAATGATCATTTTAGCCAATACGCTTCGTAACGTGAATATTTAAAACATGAGATCGAAGCCACAACTATCTAAACCCTTGAAACCGGAACGAATGTTTGCTTCGCGGCAGAACTAGGTAGGGCTGTCAATGTGAGCTCACTATACGACAATACCACGTAAAAAAAGGGTGTGTGTACTTACGTACGCGCGTAAGAAGTTATACTTTATTTTTATTAAATTTATTTCTTTTTTTTTAAATATTAAATAATTAATAATAAATATTTAACGTTAATAATTTAATAACATTTAATATGAATTATATTAAATAATAATTTTGTCATTTATATTACTAAAAAATGAATGCTAATAACTCTTTTTTTTACGAGTGTACATGCGCGAAAGTTCACCTGCGGCTATATTCAGACTCGCCAAGTTACGTCGGTCGTATTGTAATGAGCGATTTAATGGGCAACTGCATTCTGTTAATTTTGTGTCACGGTGCGCGCGCATCGTAAAATTTCACTCTCATCAATTTTCCATAACGCGCCTAAAGAAGTATTACTTTAAAAGCTAAACAAAAAAAACTAAACAAATAAACAACAAGAAGTAATCCGCAATTTATCAATTTAGTTACTTGTAAATTTGTAAACCAACAATACAAGCAATCAAGATGATTGTAACCTTCGAAACTGTACGAGTTAACGGCTCGAATTTAATTAATTATAGCCAAAGGTTAATTGGAGGATGTTCGATTAATCTCTATAGTTCAGATTACTGAGTAATTGTGACCAAGTATTGTATAAATATTATCGTTATGATAAAATTTGATGTGCTTCTTGTTAAGCCTAATCTATCTAATCATAAAGGCTTTTTCGGCTTAAGGATAAAAACTTTATTATTGTTTGATGCAATTGGAAAAATACGCTACAATTTTCAGGTTATAAGCCTTTTGAAGTGGGTTCGTGCGGTGTCTGAATGGAAGATAATTAAAGGATTAAGAATGGAATATGAGTAAAACGAACAGTTAGAGAAAAATAGATATATTAATGAAACCGGGAATAATTCATTACTCAATTAAGAGCTTAGGAAGCTCCGGGTTAGCCGTGAACTCGTTTGTCTAAAGAATACATCCAGAAGCGATACAATTTTATATAAAATGTTTAAATCAATAGTCTTGTCTTGATTTAAAATAGTTCGTTACTCAAAAAGTAATCCTTTTGATTGAGCATTTCAATAAATATCATAAAGGTGAGTTCAGCCAACAGCGAGGTCGGCTTCTGTTTCAGGCACCAGTTATTTCAAAAGTCATTGGCTAAAGTACATATTACATAAAACTAAGTAAAATATTTTTTGTTTATTGCTTAACTGGGTGAATCAGATAATCACCTACTTGGTGCTATTTACCGTAGCCCTTGGACATCTTCGCCACCTGGATGTCCCCATCCACCTTGAAACATGAGATCAAGTCTCAATTGTATGGTACAACTAGTGTCCCACTATTGAAACCGGAAAGGATTAGTTCTTCACGGCAGAAAAATAAATAATAATAAGTGTATTATTATATTTAAAGAAAGGTTATAGGTATTTTACTTACTAAATAAGTAACACAACGTAATCGGGATATAGTCTAGTGATAAATTAAGGCATTGAAAACATAACGAAGGACGAAGGCGACTCTTTATTCAGCTTGGCAAGAGCTGTCTCTAGACGCGTCAGGGTGTCGCCAGGGAGACGTCCAAGGACGCGCAGCCGCCTCCTAGTCTCAGCCGAAATCGAAATTAATTTTCAAAACCATAGGGTCGTTTAGTAGGAATAACATAATAAGTTTTTCTACTAAGAAAATAACACTGAAATTGTCTTTGAATTTTGAGATTTAAAAGTATCATTTGAGATATTTGGTACGCTTATGCAAAACATCAGACCGTAAGTTATCCGCTTATGCAAAACATCAGACTGTAGTTACTTAACATATTTTTAATAGTATTATATTTTTTGTATTGATCTATTACATATGTGAATCTATGTTCCCTCCTTACTTGTTGTTCAGCAGAAAGCAGGGTCCATAGATTTGAATCTCGTCATTTTGAGATATTGTCTTGCTGCAGAAATGGTATATGTCGTCGTATCTATATATAGAAAAAAAGAGTAGGCGAATTAATGGCATTAATTACCCGCTCACAATGTAGGGTACATTCATCAGTAATTACGCAATAAAAAAATGTTCAGATTAAAAATGAACCTCAAAAAATTCATCATTATTGAAATCATTTAAATATTTTTACGTTAGAAGTAAATTTGAAGCCAATATTCGAAATGAATTTACTTAGGGTTTCTTAGAAATAAAACGTTTTCCCTTGGTACACTGGAGATTATGTAGAAGTTACACGACGCTGTTAAATGTTAAGTATAAAGTTACTTTAGTTTTGTGGTAAAATTTATTCGCAATGAACGCTTTCTTAAAAAATACATAGTTTTCCTTTCCGACGTGAGGGAAAACTGCTTAATTATCCTAAATTAACATAGATATAAAAATTACATAATAAAAATAAGAACCATTTGGCACACATGGTGTTCTATATTTGAATAGATCTAGAATTCCAGACCAAGGTTTACGCTTCGTAATACATAACCCAGATCTTATGGAAAGCAAACTTAGACACCGTATGTACATTACAAGCAACCTTGGATTCAATTCAAAAACAATATCGAGGGACATGTCGTTTTATAGTTAATGATAGGCACGATGGGTCTTAACTCGCTGGTTTAGTTGCGATTGCATGACGTAATATAGAAAGTCATGGTAAAAAGAAGATTTTAGGAAAACAATGGAAAATAGTCTTTATTTCGATGCGGTTAAATTGAAATTTGTATGTACTAGATTTTGTTTGTGATATATATACGCAGACACCAAGGAGCCTCCGTGGCGACTGCTTGGCGTCTTATGGAAGACTCACAACAACGAGAAAATCGAAAGGTATAAGTTCTTTTTTCTCATTTTTCTTTGTTTCGGCCGTTTTCTAAAAATACATGGAAGGACTTTGCGAAAGAGGACATGTGAGTAGAGATATGACTTAAAATAGAAAAAGAGGAAATACTGTCCCCGTCCCCCCCCCTATATTGGAATAGGGACAGGAACAAAATGCTATTTTTTTTGTTTATTTTTTCAAATATCTTGATTGTTTTGGTAAAATTGCTATATCCTTAGATTGAGTTTGCGTTTGAGGCATAGTAGCCGTTGTTAATCTTATGTTAAAATGTCTAAAATCTTAATAGTCGCCTAAAATTTATTCATGATCATCTTCCGCAGATGTATTTTGAATGTGATCGAAGTCTCGTTTTTGGAATTGGACAGTTTGTGAACACAAAATGTAAATTTGACAAAACGGCTCGCTTACTCAGAAAAAGTTGCTTACTAAAATTTTGTAACCTACATATTTTTCTATCATATCTATTTTGATAGAAAATGATGATTTTATTTTATACTTATTTTGATATAAATCCCATTAAGTCGCATTTCGGTTTGCCGACTCTTGCTAGGGCTAATGTTAGCAATGTCTCCAGATTAAAGTCCCGTGAGCTTACCTACTCTTTCGGTGAATCTAGCATGACCCATTGAAGTCATTAGAATAGGTAGAAAAAACTCTTTGAAAGCGTATTTACAGGCTTCTTTGATACCAGTTTTGTTGTTGTTTGGTAAGCAGAAAGTGGTAGCAAATCATGGTGCTGAAAACGTCTCTAGACCACCAAAAAATCCTCCATCCTAATGAAGCCTGTAATAACATACAATTGATCGTGTAGCGTATATATATATTCTCAAAGCCGAAATAACTCACTAAAGTTTCATAACAAATATTCATTGACTGTTCTTTTCATTGTACAGATTGATGAACAAGCTTTCTATGCACCTGGTTTTAAGTTGTTATTGGAGCTAATAGACATTAAAACGTGTTGGTTGCCGAACCATGAGACACAACGTGAAAGACTCAACTGTATTGTAAAATAACTATTTCATCCTTCAACTACCTAACAGCCTAATACATCGACTGATCGTTTTGGATAAGGTTTGTTGTTTTGATTGCTTTATCAACAACATCAAGCCTGCTCCACACCTACAATATCATTGTACAATACATTTTATTGTAATAAGATTGAAAGGCGCTCTGCGGTGCTCAAAGAATCTAAACAATCAATTAATAATACGAACTGAAAAATGTTTTCGTGTTCAATCAGCGCGTGTACTCATTGTCAAGACGAAACACAGACTGAAAAATATTACGCAATCCGCAAAACTGACCCTATATGGTACAATGAAAAAATATGGTGCAATTAAAATTATATTAACTCAAACATTCGTTCAATTATTGCGCAATCTTCAATATTAACCCTAAACAGGCAATAATATTTTCCAATGCGCAATAATTGATCGTCTAGGATGCCGCTTAGAATAGAAACGAAAATTTTGACAGGCCACATTTGTTTTTTAAAGGTATCCGACAATAATGAAATAAAGAATTAACTGGTTTAAAGAAAAAAATAATTCTATTTACCTTGTGAAAAATGAAAATTTGTACTGTATAAATGAACGAAAATTCGAAACGTAATATTAATTTGGACGCTTTCTGCAAGAGTTAAAGCTTATAATTCGTTATGACGAATGGCGTAGGATTAAGTTGTGGGGTTTTGACAAAAATCCTATGCTAATTCAGGAATTAATGTTCAGTTTTGTATAATTGGAATTTTCATTTAAATTCCTGAATAAAATTTACTAATTAAATTTTATTTTTGGGTATTGAACAGCCTACAATCACACAAAAACAACCTTATAATAACAATATAACAGTAATTGTTAACTCAGTCATTTAAGATGACGAAAAGGATAGTATCAAATGTTAGGTAATAAAAATGTTCTTCACATTCACTGATGTCTCCGCATTAACACACTTGTTGAACGTCAAAAAAATTACATAAAAGGCTACCAAAGACTTCCGAACCAGTAACAGCTCTAAGAAAAACCGAGTTGGAATTTCATGCGACCCAATTGTAAGGGTGCACATAGTTCCCTAAAAAAACTATGTATTGGATACGGGTATTGCAAGCTTTGTTCCTATTTCCTCCTATGAATATTCTACGAATCGAATCTGTGGTTTTATTTTCTTTTAACTAAACTCACTTTCTTCACTTTTTGCTTTTAACTAAAATGCTGCAGAATGTCATGCTGCAGAATTACATTCACTCACTAGGATAAACAACAACATTTGGACTGTTGCCTCGGTCTAATAAGTAATATTATCAACTTGGTAGAACATTCACCTTTTCTAGTCGTCTATACTATAATATTATCTATACTAATATTATAAAGAGGAAAGATTTGTTTGTTTGTTTGTTTCGAATAGGCTCCGAAACTACTGGACCGATTTGAAAAATTCTTTTTCCATTAGAAGCCGACATTGTCCCTGATGAACATAGGCTACTTTTTTTAAATTTTTTATTATTATATTTTTTGGTTTCATGTGTGTTTTAATGTTTCCGAAGCGAAGCGAGGGCGGGTCGCTAGTGTATTATAAAGAGGAAAGATTTGTTTGTTTGCTTGTTTCGAATAGGCTCCGAAACTACTGGACCGATTTGAAAAATTCTTTTTCCATTAGAAGCCGACATTGTCCCTGATGAACATAGGCTACTTTTTAAATTTTTTTATTATTATTATTTTTTGGTTTCATGTGTGTTTTAATGTTTCCGAAGCGAAGCGAGGGCGGGTCGCTAGTTCTCTATAGACAAGAACTAATTATACGAATTCTTGATAAATAAATTCTAATAAGTTCTAACAATATTACTGGTAGGACCTCTTGTGAGTCCGCACGGGTAGATACCACCACCCTGCCAATTTCTGCCATGAAGCAGTCATGCGTTTCGGTTTGAAGGGTGGGGCAGCCGTTGTAACTATACTGAGACCTTAGAACTCATATTTCAAGGTGGTAGCGGCATTTGCGTTGTAGATGTCTATGGACTCCGGTGACCACTTAACACCAGGTGGGCTGTGACCTCGTCCACCCATATATGCAAGAAAAAAAATATCTCTTTCTGTTAACGTACTGATTGGCTTTACTGATCATGCCTACTATCCGAGCACATATTCAGTATGGTGATCCAATATTCAATCACAACCGAAACCGGCAAAGTGGAAACTACTATTTTACCTAAAACTTGGTAACCCTGCATGTAATATTCATAGGGCATGACACAGCGCCCGCGAACCCTTTCATACCAAGTTATCTCGTCGTAACTGGATGAATTAAACATCAACATTATGAAGACATTATACGCTGGCATGTAATCTCAGCTTTTTAGGTTAAGCGTCTTCTTCGTCCAGACAGATAAAGACGAGGTGAGAAAATGCAATCTTTTTTTCAAGATTAAGACTGTTTTCAAAAGTTTTAGTGGTAGCAGTAAATGCTTGTTCTGATTATCTATATTGTGGTGTAGATGTATGTTTGTGTTTGATTGATGAATAAAATAATATTCCACATTCAACAAGCAACGATTATTAATTGCGCTAAACGTACCAGAAACACAGACGAGAGACAGTACAGATAAAACTTGTTTATGATTCAATATTAAGTGAAATCAATTTTAAGTTTATTAATCACGAATCGGTAAAGAAAATACTAAGAATAGGTTTATTCAGACCCCGAATATCAAACTTTCGAATTATTTCACGATGACAGTGACTACTGACTTTGGGCAGGTTATGCACTCAAAGCCCGTAGTGCAATAGACAGGCTCTCTACTCGACAAATGACTTAATAATCCTGATTTTTATGTATAGCTTTCATCTATAATCTCGCACGTGGAATACACTTCATATCGTGTGGGCGGAGACGCTCGCTCAGTAGTAGGATAAAAAGTAGCCGATATTCTTCACCGGGGCTCAATTTATTTCCATACCGAATTTCGTAAAAATCGCTTCAGTGCTTTGGCTGTGATAATATACCAGACCGAGTAACGTTCCTAGTGATAATATTATTTGCTATGCGACTTCTAACATCGAACAGCATAAAACTAAAATCATATTTTCTAAATGAACAATTCATAAGAAAATGAATAAAAGCGATAAGGCTTTATTGTGCATATGGAAAATTTCGTTGGCCAACTTAGAGCTATTTAGATGATTTGCAAAAATCTGACTACATCTACAAATATTGGGTGTGGGTATTGAATAAAAAAAACGACGGAAAATCAGTCATATTTTGCTGTAGTTTCACTGCTTAAAAAAGGGTTTTCTTTTCGAAATTTTGTTATTTATATAATGTTGCATCATGAAAAGCAATGTAGCATTAACAGAAATGGTACAAAGGTAAGTTTATATTGAACTTTGTCATTGTAAAATTTCACTTTAGTCCTGAGATGTGATTTCGTAAAGCTGATTAAGCTTTAGTTCATCCCAAGAGGACAGTTTCACCTCAGAACGATCCTACATGACAAAGTAATTGGATATGTAAATAGCACCTGTTAAAATAAGGAATGATGTATAGGTTGGGAGAATTTAATGGAATTTATAACACAAAATGATAACAAAACCAAAATTGACTTCAACGAAACAAAATAAAATGACAACTTAACGATGTAGTACGTACACGTACTTAGTACGTACTTTTACGATTAAGGAATAATAGAATCGAGTAATAATAATCAAACCCCCAAGATTTATAAATTTATGTATTTATTACTGGTGGTAGGACCTCTTGTGAGTCCGCGCGGATAGGTACCACCGCCCCGCCTATTTCTGCCGTGAAACAGTAATGCGTTTCGGTTTGAAGGGTGGGGTAGCCGTTGTGACAATAATGTGACCTTAGAACTATATCTCAAGGTGTGTGGCGCATTTACGTTATAGATGTCTATGGGCTCCAGTAACCACTTAACACCAGGTGGGCTGTGAGCTCGTCCACACATCTCAGCAATAAAAAAAAATAAAAAATTATATGTAGGGCGTATTCTAAATTTGCAAGGGTAAGTGATAGCCACTAGTTTACCCATTATGTGCCACGAAGTAACCATGCATTTTGAAAGATGAAATGTCTATTGCTGAATATCATTGATACGTTGTGATATCTATGAGTTCCAGTAACCACACGGCACCAGATAAGCACTGAGCTCGTTTATCCATATATTTAATTAAAAAAAGCACTGAAATAAAACCAAACAGTACAACGGATAATCAAATAACGGCTCAAATCCATTTACGTAACACATTGTACTACTAATTTTGAAACTATTTTGTACAAAGCGAACAATACAGCGAAAACAAAGGAGGTTTTCATTAAACGCGTTTTCATAATACCTAATATTATTCAACATTACGTAATTACTGAGTTTGTCGGACCTTAGTTGTGTGGGCAATAATGGGTTTCGGCCGACCGCTCCGTTTCAACTTCAAACCGAATATAACCCTTTAAAGACTTAAGGACACGTTTTCAGTTATTGAACATAACGAGTTTGTGGCCACAATTTCGTTTGCCCCAAACAACATGATTATAAGTACATTATAAATTTTACGTGTCTTATCAATAAATGTGGTGTGGTGTTTAGAGGAAGTCTGAAAGTGGCACCTGTGACAGAGAAGTTGAGAAGTGCGCCTTTGGGATGGTATGATGAGACGAAATGACAATTAGGTTGGTAAGAGAGTGTTAATTATGCATGCTATAGAGGAAGAGGTAAACCGAAGGAAAAAGGAATGTATTGCGTGAAATACGATATGTGTAAGAAGGGAGTGAGCGAAGAAATGGTATATGATAGAGGAGTATGGAAGGAGAAAACTTGTTGCGCCGACCCCAAGTGACTGGGAGAAGGGCTGGAGAATGATGATATTCAATGAATGTGGTATAGGAAAGAAAAGGCCATCTATGAAATTAACGCGATCGCTTTGCGCAATGTTATTTTAAAGGGGCTATCACAACAGAGAATCCCTGGAAAGCACATTCCGCGTTACCGTGTCTTGTTTGTAGTACTGCAGGGAGCATGGACGTCATCTAGATAGACTTAGTGGGCCCAGCCATCTAAGAAGGACGATGGTCGTAGGCAACGATGGTCGCCAATCCCAACAGTGGCGCAACGACATGTCGAATTAAGCTCTTACTCTAAAAAAGGGTTTGAATATACAGCTGTTGTAGGTGTATTCTTTGATAAATAGCAGAGTGCACTAACCATCACATAAGAACATGTAATGCCTTACCGGTTACCCGGTATAAGAAAATAAAACTTGAGGTTTCGCAACAACCCACAGTCATTGGGTAACGTACGAACTTATTGTGGTACACTTCATTCACGGTTGTTTGCTGAAGAGTTACTGTATTGCGCAAACGAACACTCTGAGATCGAGGTCAATGAATGATAAAAAAATATGTTATTTTTGTACGTTATTACAAATTTAAGTCGTACACTGTGGGCATCACTAATAAAAATCTTACGTTACGGACGTTTTTTCCCGGTTAGGGTACCCCTCCGCATCGTCCCATAAGGAACTTTGTTCCAAATAATAATAATAATTTAAGGATATACTTTTAAGAACAAATTTATTTTCTCATCAGAATTAACAGTACTGATATGTAGAATGGCGTTTGTCAATGAGCGACGTAAACGGTTCATGTTAAATATGCTGACGTACTTCCAATCATTCATTAATACTTTTGCGCAATACCAATACTTATGGCAGTGACAATAAAGCGATCGTGTCAGTATCTCTGATATTAAGTTAACGGTTGAAAGATTCCCACTGTACCGAGTGTTCCGCTCGACTTCATTTCGAGTTTTGAGCATCAGTTCAAACAATCGAACCGGAGCAACTATTATTAGATCTTGTTCAATTATTTCCGCAGTTCGGAAGGGAAGTTTGAAATCGAAACTGGATTTCGATTGGGTAATAGTCGTGAAGGGAGATTTCCTCTGAAAAATGAAATGTTTTTAAGAATTATAAATAATTTCTTTGGAATTATGTTGAAGCTACTCGCTGAACTGATCCGAAAATTAAATATATTTTTTTTTTCGACTAACCTGGATATTCAAGACGGGAGCTAGATTTTACGATTACTTCTCTATTACTTGCTCGTAAACGTAGCCTCTTGTAGGGGGTGAGACTAGGATTGTATGAGTTTTGACAGTGACAGCACTGACTTGTCAATTTCCAACAGCAATCATCATCCTTACTTCAATGGAAAGATGACTACTTGGATATTCTCGAAGTCATTAATGTCGTCATGGATCCATAAATCCTTAAGTTAACCATAAGGTTAAGAGTATTAAATAAGCATAATTAATACTCTCTCTAATAAGCATAAGCTTATTTAATACTCTCGGTGAACGGTCTAACTGACGTAAAAATGTATCGTAACGCTATCGTAGCGGTTAATATCTCAATTCTATGATAGAAAAAAATTATTAAAAAATTAAAAATAAATAATAGTTTAAAAAAACTAACTAAATACGCTTTTATAGAAAATCCAAATAAAAGATAGGAAATAAATTAGAGTTAAAAATAGTGTAAGAAAAAATAATTTTATTATAAAAAAGGGTGGGGTGCTTTTCAGGATATTATCAAAATAACCCTTCTACTCATATCTGTTCATAAAATATTTATAACTACTGATACTATGCACGGTTCTGTCCTTAATAAGTATACCAAATTTCGAGTTATTCCGACGTTTTGAAAGGGGTCAAAATCATGTTCAAAGATTTCGTTAATCTACGTCTGAAGCTACCTACGTCTGAAGCTAATAAAAGCGTATTATAAATGTATCGTAGCGCTACATAACGTAGCGGTTAATATCTCAATTCTATCGTATAATAACTACACCAACCTTAAAATCTAAAGTAAGCATCGACTGTGGCAAGCACTTTATAGCAGGCGCAGTACAAGAGAGACCTTTTTAAATAATCTAGACCTTTTAAATAACTTTGCAGGTCTAAGATTAATAATAAATGGTTTTTGCTTATAGTCGTTTATTGAGAAGCGCTTACAGAAGAAACATCAGGCGACATTTAAAATTAATGAAAAAGCTCCTCTCCAAGATTTTCATGTAGGTATTATGGCTGAAATGAAAACAAATCTTGTTTCGTGCTTATTTCGTGAGCGGAAGTTTCCAGTTTTCCCGGAGCTGATTTTTCAGAAATCGTAACAGGCAAACTTTGTGGTCGGATATAATTATTGTTATTGGAGTTTCTCAACGCTTAAAGTAAAGCTTGAAAGTAAATGAATGCATTTTCATTCTCTGCAGTGGATATATTTTAGAAATTTTGAAAGGGCTCACTGAAGCCCAAGAAAACACAACACAATCGCTAATAATACCAACCTGCCTAAACTAGAATTAATTCGTGACAAATATAGGCAAAATTTTAGTGCCTATCTGAGTGGAATCACACTAGTAAGTACCTACATTAATTTTAATGTTACAAGTTTTCACTTCTTTCAGTGTAGAATCGTCGCACGTCGATCTTCTTTTCCATCTTGTCCCACTAGGTGGGATCGGCACAACTATTTTTTCTCTTCCGTTCTCTTCTATCAGCTGTCATCTCAACCCTCACTCCTCTCTCTCTCTCTCATATCGTCATGCACACACTACTATCGAGTTCTTCCCCCTCTACCTTGCACTACCATTCTCATACTTCCGCTCTTTAATTTGTTAATTACCAGGGTTACTGTCACGCTTCCTGACTACCTACACAGAATTTGAATATAATAAAATTTAATTCACATCACTGTCGTGTTATTCGCTACGACCGAGTGTATATGTTATTTTCTAAGCTTCCTCATTATGCTTGGATTATCCGTTATAGCTTATGGTATTATATTTGCAATGTTAATATATAAAACGATCCAAATTTCATTTTACGTTAAGTAAATCATGACGTAGGTACTTAAGTCTCGAATGTCTGTTATCACGGGTTTCTATGTTTTATTGCTTAGATGAGTGGAGCTCACAGCCCACCTGGTGTTAAGTGGTTACTGGAGCCCATAGACATCTACGACGTAAATGCGCCATCCACTTTAAGATATAAGTTCTAAGATCTCGGTATAGTTACAACGGCTGCCCCACCCTTTAAACCGAAACGCATTACTGCTTCACGGCATAAGTAGGCAGGGTGGTGGTACCTAGTTACGCAAATTATAATTTTGCGGGTTTGATTTTTATTACACGATGCTATTCCTTCACCGTGGAAGTTAATCGTGAACATTTGTTAAGTACGTATTTCATTATAAAAATTGGTATCCGCCTGTGGGATTAGAACACCGGTGCATCGCCAGATACGAATGCGCTTGACGTCTTATCCTTTACGCCACGACAACTTTAACACGATGATATTTTTAAATTGTATTCAAGCGTTTCAATGATTGTTTTAAAGTTTTCTAAAGAATAAAAAATGGGTTCGCTTATAGTAATGTGATCGATTTGAAACTTTTTAAAATTACTGTCACTATGTCTGAGAATCTTTCCGGTAAATTATCATAGATAAACGGCCGATACCGAACGATTGATACTTTCATCTCGTTTTTACCATCGCACCACCCGCCACCGGAGTAGAGTTCATCCATACTACTTGGAGCCACTGCGATCATCCACAGTGCGTTTCCAGAGGTATTTTTTGCCACGTACCATCCGGCTATGGAATGAGCTCCCCTCCACGGTGTTTCCCGAGCGCTATGACATGTTCTTCTTCACGCGAGGTTTGTGGAGAGTATTAAGCGGTAGGCAGCGGCTTGGCTCTGCCCCTGGTATTGCTGAAGTCCATGGGCAGCGGTAACCACTGACCATCAGGTGGGCCGTATGCTCGTCTGCCTAAAAGGGAAATAAAAAAATTGACCTCTGCATCTTTTCAGTGAAAGGCGTTCATACAAGTAACGATAGATACAGAGAAGCGTGCTTGGAGTACAAGGTTACCACTGACTCTTTTTTTTTTAAATAAGGAAACCCAATTAAGTTGTTGTATAGGTACCAATACTTATTGTAAACTATTTGTATAAAAAATTTAAGCCCGCTGATTAAGTTAGACTAAACAGTACCGCAAATAGGATTCTTTGAAATAGTTTCTAGCAAATTTGAACCTAGTTCATTCGCGTTAAAGATTATAATTGAAATATAACTCAACAGCAAAATTCATTAGCTGACAACGATTATTTCGATCGAACGACTCTGGAAACGTTACTTCTCGCAGCCCCGCATTCTATCTTGTTACACGAATCATAATCAATCAAACGTAGCGAGTAAATAGATCACTTAATCCTTTGCGTCAATACCAATTGATGTTACTTCCTGGTAAGCTCTCGTCAACATTGATTTAATATGAGCATGTATGGATACATTTCGCAACACTCTTCAGCTGTTTAATTTTTTTTAAACGCTTTTATTAGCTTCATACGTGTTTTTTTTTTGGAACGAAGTTCTTTATCGCGCGTTGTGAAAGGGGGCTAGACGGAAAAAATTCTTTTTTTTTTTTTTTTTATATAATGGCAATCTGCTGCTACTTTCAGCAATTTCTGCCAGTGTCGTGTTATGGCTACACATGGAACATTGTCGAGCTATTTAAATACACTTTTTATTATGAAAAGTATCCCATTTTGGAAATAATAATGTTGCCTGGGACTAACAGAAAATTAATGTTACTATAAACTTACATATTATAATAAAGATTATGTACAGAGAATAATGCACTACATATAATTATAATTTTATAGAGTTAGTAGTTATAAACTTAATAAAAGCATTTATAATACGGGAGTCTGGGAATAGTGAGAGGAGGTGACGGACATTTACCGGCCGTTGAATTTTCAGTTCGCTAATAACTTGGTCCCATATGAGNTCAAACAAGCATCCAAATTGTCAAAAGAGATTTGGGGAAAGGAAAGGATTCTTTTATCTAGATTCTGTTGGTAAATGTCCCACCTGGCGTCAGTAATGCGATACTGCAATAAGGGAGTTCTATTTTTGCTGGGGAGAGACCTATTGGAAAAGGTAGAACAAATAGGGTAATGATCACTACCGTATGTTGAATTAAGACGAAAAAATTCTTACGAAAAGTTGTCACGACACTTTTTAGATCCGTCATTCTGACCAATCAACGTGTAGGCGCTTATCGCGTGACATTGCTCGTATCCGATTGGTCCGCGTAATGAGTACAGTTTCTCAAGATAGCGTTTCAACAATAGTAATTTAGTTCATAGTATTGTTTTTTTCTTCTTCATAATGCCGTAATTTATTATTATAACTTAAAAAAAAAATTACAATTCCTTCACTAATTAATCGAAAGGAACTTCGTTCCATCCGGGTGTCCCTTGACACCTCTGAAGTTTTTTTTTTTTTAATGCCCTTGTAGGCAGACGAGCATACGGTCCACCTGATGGTGAGTGGTTACCGTTGCCCATGGACTTCAGCAATGCCAGGGGCAGAGCCAAGCCGCTGCCTACCGCAATGTTAGTATGTAACGGAATCTTTAAAACGTGGGTTTGACCCCCTTCAAAACGTCGGATCAACTCGAAATTTGGCATACTTATTAAGGATCGATAACAATTCAATACTTTAAACAGTTTAATCCGTTATCTTTACTAGGATAATCATGATTAGCGCTTTTTTGTTTTCCTGAGACTCGGATTGTCTGCGTCAAGACCAAGCAGGAAAGCTACCAGGCGCGCCGATCACCTATTTCTATCCTGAAAACACTGCGATATTCAAGCGAAGTTAAAATGAACAATATAATCGTATTGTTATCGGATCTTGATGCGTGTGCAAAATTTTAAAGTTAATCGAACATCTTGAAGTCAATGAAAATGAGGCTCAAAAATTCTGTAACGTACAAATAAACAAACATACCAAGAGATCGGAGTCTCAATGGTATCATTCGTAACGACGTTCCACCGTTCAAATAATCGATTCGCAGTAGAAATACTTAGGCAAGCGGTGATTCAAGTTACTATCATTTAAATTATTCTGTAATCGGAATTATTATCTACATCTACACTTAGTCTGGCCATAAATACTGTTACAATTAAAAATAAACAAAATATTACATTTGAATTTGGAATCTGTCAATTTTATATGATTGCTCATTATGTTTTCTCATTTTGGCGCCAATACATTGTACAATATTTTGCGATATTAAAATGGAGTGGGGTAATAAAGAGAACCGAACCGCTGTGATTGCATTACACAAAGTAGGTATGGAGCCAAATGCAATTTTTAAAACTCTCCATACGCTTGGTATTAGTAAAATGTTTATGTACCGGGCTATTAATAGGTGCAATGAGACTTCCTCTGTTTGTGACAGAAAAAGATCTGGCCGTCCACGTAGTGTTCGTACGAAAAAGGTGGTCAAAGCAGTAAGGGAAAGAATTGGAAGAAATCCTGTTCGAAAGATTTTATCTCGGGAGATGAAGATAGCACCGAGAACCATGTCGCGTATTTTAAAAGATGACTTAGGACTTGCAGCATTTAAGAGACGTACTACTGGTCATTTCTTAACTGATAATTTAAAAGAAAATAGGGTGGTAAAATTTAAACAACTACTAAAGCGGTACGCAAAGGGAGGTCATAGAAAAATTTTGTTTACGGATGAGAATTTTTTTACAATTGAGCAACATTTTAACAAACAAAATGACCGTATTTATGCTCAAAACGCTAAGGAAGCTTCCTAATTAGTCGACAGAGTGCAACGTGGGCACTATCCGACTTCAGTGATGGTTTGGTGGGGTATTAGCTATGAAGGAGTGACTGGGCCATACTTTTGTGAAAAAGGTATCAAAACATCGGCACCAGTGTATCAAGATACCATTCTTGAGAAGGTAGTGAAGCCCCTTAACAACACCATGTTCAATAATCAGGAATGGTCCTTCCAGCAAGACTCGGCGCCAGGTCATAAAGCTCGGTCTACGCAGTCTTGGTTGGAAACGAACGTTTCGGACTTCATCAGAGCTGAAGACTGGCCGTCGTCTAGTTCCGATTTTAATCCGCTGGATTATGATTTATGGTCAGTTTTAGACAGTATGGCTTGCTCTAAACGCCATGATAATTTGGAGTCCCTAAAACAATCCGTACGATTGGCAGTGAAAAATTTTCCCATGGAAAGAGTGCGTGCTTCTATTGATAACTGGCCTCAACGTTTAAAGGACTGTATTGCAGCCAATGGAGACCACTTCGAATAAGCTTTTTATACTTTAAATTGTTTTATATTTATGTATTAAACTGACACACTGTAAAAGTAATAAATGTTATTTGCAATATATATTTTTTTCCTTTGTAACAGTATTTATGGCCAGACTAAGTATAGGTATATATAAAAGTGAGTTGCTGTTCGTTAGTCTCGCTAAAACTCGAGAACGGCTGGACCGATTTGGGTAATTTTGGTCTTGAATTATTTTTGGAAGTCCAGAGAACGTTTTAAAGGTAGATAAATATGAAAATGCTCGGAATGAAATAAAAATAACAATTTTGTTTTCGCTTTGATGTGTCCCCCGTCGGACGGATTCGGATTCCTTTTGTTTGCTTTAAGTTTATTTTATACAAAGGTTTAGGTTTTTTATTTACCGATGGAGGCACTACGTAGTCTGCCGAGTCAGCTAGTTTTCAAATAAAAATCAATATTAATCATGAAACAAAGCGGTCAGTTCGTTTAAAATATTCATGTAATTAAAAATATTACTTTAGTAGCATAAGAATAGACAAATTTATCTTTTTTTTTAAATGCCCTTATTTTTTTTGGATACGGACTATTCTAGACTATAATACAAAAGTAATTGTGGATTCTAATCACAATGCTGCCTACCAGATTCAATTGCAAATATAAGCCAAACAAGAAAACTCACTAAAATAAACCTTTTTTTTTTAAATCAAAATCGGTTCAGGTTTATTGCAGTTCAGTAACAAAAATAGATACAGAAGAAGTTGTATTTAAATGTAACATATTGCATTGCAAAAAGGTACTTGTGTTACGTTCATGGTCATAAATTACCAGTCGACTTATAGACACGACGCTTGGGTCATATCATTTACCACGATAAAAAAGTTAAAAAAATAAGTATTCTATGCTCATGAACTAATTATATACATTTTACGAAAAATCATCTAAATTCGTTCAACCCTTTGCGTGATCGAGAAACAAACATTTAAATTTATAATATGATTATATTTAATATTAGTATTGTTATAAATATATAAATAAATATTAAAATTACTATTAGAAATATTGGCATAAAAGATATCCGACCTTATGCGCCTAATGTTGAAATATAAAGTGGCTGACGGTAATCATAAAATGATGGGAAAGAACGTTTATAACGATGTGGCGTCGATCTGTCGCGACAGTGGGACGCCCAGTCCTAATAACCTTATTGAAAGGAAATCAACGAGCATGTTTTGTTTTTTTCGTTGAGATCAAAAGTCTTCTTACGCATCTTCGCAATACTTTCTAATGGTAGTGTTTTTTCTATTAATTTTAGAAAATTGTTTGTGCCCGGGTTATTGGAATAGAGTACACGGCGAACATTCCGAATTCTTAACATCTATAACAAAGATACTGATTCTGACAGCGGGAATCGAATCATTTGACGAACGAAGCAACTGAAGCTTTTTTTTTTATTACTGGACCCCTTAGACATCTATAACGTAAATGCTCCACCCACCTTGAGATATAAGTTCGAAAGTCTCAAGTATAGTTACAACGGATGCCCCACCCTTCAAATCGAAACGCATTACTGCGTCACGGCAGAAATGGGCAGGGTGGTGGTACTTACCCGCGCGGACTCACAAGAGGTCCTATCGCCAGTTATTTTATAAATCCATCTTATTTCCTGGATTTGAAGAAGTATAGTTTTTTTTAACACAGCTTATTCAGATTGGTGTGGGACTTCTGTGTCGACCATCTTTGAATGTCATTTTCAATGACTTCAAGGCGTCCATTTATCTTGAACATTTGCAGACGGTCCGATGACAATGCAAGAATTTTAATCTTTGCCCTATTATCCTAACCAGTATTAACATAATAAAAAAATCAAAAATGTCAATATGGTTTTCTATTATATAATAATTGAAGTGTGTTTTTCGGTTTTTTAAACTACATTTCTGGTCATAAAATTAAGAAAGATTAAAAGTTCTAGGTTTTTGTAGCCTAAATAATACCAAACTTAGTGTTTTGTTGTGTTTTTTCTTAGAAGTATTTAGTTGCGTTATAATCTAATCTATAAACTAGAAGAGAACAAACGGGTTTGGAAGGTAAAATAAAATCTTCATTTTTTTTGCTTTTAATGTGAACTGGGTAAAGAAAAAAACCAATTTAAATCATGTTGTACTAAAAATAATTACTTAGTGGCGTGTCCACGATTTTTAATTACTGCTTTACTCTTTGTTTTGGTGCTTTGAAATACAAAAAAGAAAAACATACATACATACTTGTCAGTTTGAAAAAATCTTCTCTTTAAATGTGAGATATTACAAAGTATCAATAAATGCTGTTTATGTACTTTTTAAATATACCGTAATGCACGTATCAGTATGTGACTTACCCTCGGCTATTTAATCAACAACTTAGTCAATGAAAATTAAAAGAATTTAAAACGACTGGTCGCGTTCTCACGTACTTATCAACTTAATATAATTTATTCATGACAAAACTACTTTAACATCGGAATGACACAACATGGTCAGAATAGAATATTCTAGAACAGTTTATTACATAAATAAGCCTCTATATAAATGTGCCTATATATGTGTAAGTGGCTCATATTTATTCCGCTGCACTGATAGATTAAAAGCTGAGCTTGTTGGGTTGTATGGGGCTCTCGTACATTATCCTCTGTCCCAGTTTTTTTTATGATTGAAGGATGGTGGCCCGGAAGCCTTTCCAGTTTCACCAGGACAGGTGGGCGAGCAAAGGCTCAGCCAGGAGGGGTGGGATTTGCTAACAGCTGCCCGAGCGCCTCCGAAGGAGACCTAACAACTCAAGAGTAGCTGCTTCGCGAATGAATCTACTACCGGATCGGAACCGCGACCCGCTGAGAAGATCCGGCGAGAAACTCAGCGAGCTGATTCATGGGTTAGGTTGCACGGCGAACTCTTTGTCGAGTTCGACGAGTACGGTTACCGAGGTCCCTAAGCCTGCTCCTAGAGCTGAAGGCGTCTAGTGCAAAGGTTATTGGATCTGATGGATCCGTAAGGACGTGTCTAGGGCGTCGACGGTGACTGGCTCCTGCATGATCAGGATTCGGGGAGTAGTCAGCGGCGGCTACGATAAGGCGATTATCATGACGCATAGCCTTATCGAAGTACCGTTCCGACGCTGACTTCATGTATTTCTGTATAGATTCGAGGCCCAGGTCGTCGTGTAGGTCAACGTTCCTCACGAACCACGGAGCTCCGACGGCTAACCTGCAAAAGCGGGATTGTAGAGATTGAAGGGTGTCTATGTGTGTGCGGGCCGCGTGAGCGAACACCACACTCGCGTAAGTCATGACGGGCCTTATGCAAGTTTTGTAAAGTGTCACCTTGTTCCGAAGGGACATTTTACTCCGCTTACAGATCATGGGGTAGAGTCTACCGAGAATAAACGCGGCACGGTCACGGACTGATTTTATATGCGGGCGGAATGTCATCGATGCATCCAGGGTAACGCCCAGGTACTTGACCTTCCTGGCCCAGGGTATGGGTTGTCTAAAGAGAGTAATCGGGGGTGTGAGATTCCTCCTCCTAATCCGGGAGGAAATCCGTGTGGAGCTTCCCCTCTGAAATAGCACCGCAGTACTTTTCGCTGGGTTGATGTCTATGCGCCATTTTCGGAACCACTGTCCTAGGGCTAGGGCTGCGCTCTGAAGCTTCTTCGCGATTAGGGACTTGTTTCTACTGGAATAGTAAACAGTCGTGTCGTCGGCGAATAAAGCTAAATGGGTCCCTCTGTCCCTGTACATATTAGTCTCAAATATTAAGTGTATTATCTATGTATTAGTCTAGCCCCACCTCTCATATCCGCTAACTGATACTACAACCAGATTTTACTGGTGGTAGGACCTCATGTGAGTCCATACGTGTAGGTACCACCACCCTACCTATTTTTGTCATGATTTAAATTGTTTTTTTTCTTTACCCAGTTCACATTAAAAGCAAAAAAAATGAAGATTTTATTTTACCTTCCAAACCCGTTTGTTCTATTCTAGTTTATAGATTAGATTATAACGCAACTAAATACTTCTAAGAAAAAACACAACAAAACACTAAGTTTGGTATTATTTAGGCTACAAAAACCTAGAACTTTTAATCTTTCTTAATTATATGACCAGAAATGTAGTTTAAAAAACCGAAAAACACACTTCAATTATTATATAATAGAAAACCATATTGACATTTTTGATTTTTTTATTATGTTAATACTGGTTAGGATATTAGGGCAAAGATTAAAATTCTTGCATTGTCATCGGACCGTCTGCAAATGTTCAAGATAAATGGACGCCTTGAAGTCATTGAAAATGACATTCAAAGATTGTCGACACAGAAGTCCCACACCAATCTGAATAAGCTGTGTTAAAATAAACTATACTTCTTCAAACCCAGGAAATAAGATGGATTTATAAAATAACTGGCGGTAGGACCTCTTGTGAGTCCGCGCGGGTAAGTACCACCACCCTGCCCATTTCTGCCGTGAAGCAGTAATGCGTTTCGGTTTGAAGGGTGGGCCAGCCGTTGTAACTATAGTTGAGATCTTAGAACTTATATCTCAAGGTGAGTGGCACATTTACGTCGTAGATGTCTATGGGCTCCAGTAACCACTTAACACCAGGTGGGCTGTGAGCTCGTCCACCCAACGAAGTAATAAAAAAAATTAGTTTGACACAAACTAAATAATAATGCAACCTTACAACTCTAAAATACTTCTAATATTAGCCTGCACGATAACCGACAAACAAATCAATAAAGTTGATATATCTTTCGCTGCGTAACAGGTATAATATCTGAAGCGGTCACCCGTGCTGACATGATCAAAGCGACCCGGTCTTTGATGTGCTTCCGAGCGCAGCCGCTCACAGCCACATGCGGGGTCAATAATATAATTATAAGACGAATTCCGGTTTCAAACTTTCGCAAAATAATTAAAAAACTTTTCGAAATTGCACGAACAATATTCTCTGACAGCAAAAACGGAGAGCGTGTGCGAATGAAAATTTAAATTACGTTGTTTTTCTCGTGAATTTTTGCCGATGAAATTTTAACCCAAAAATAAAAGTGTAGTATCGTGGGACACCGGATAGGAACGAAGTTCCATAATATTATAAAAATATTAATTTTAAGTTCTTTTGGATTTCTCAAGATATAAAGAAAATAATTATTCGGGTTATATATTATTGTGATTTTTTATTGATAAAAAAAAAATCGCAAGGGTCAACCACTCCGCAGTGCAATGGAGCAGCCTCGCCCTGGAGGAACCGCCTGCATGTTCACGGTATCTCTCTACGCCAGGTAGGTATGATTTAGCAAGAGAAATACGAGCACGTCTATCAACTGTGTAACATCTCGTCACCGCGATTCAGGAATTGTTGAATTTACGTACAGCGACATCTGTTGATAACAAACTAAATAGGAAAAAATCTTACGTTATGGACGTTTTTTCCCGGTTAGGGTACCCCTACGCATCGTATCATAAGGAACTTCGTCCCGAAAAAAAAAACACCTCGTACCCAATTACGGTCTATTTCAAAATTAATAAAGCATTTCAAAGGGAACATCGAATTTCAATTTTGAATTTCACGTCAATGTATTTTTGAATTATTATTTTTTCTCCACAATCAGTCTTTGACGAATCGTTTCTGAACGTGAATTAGCCACTCGAGTAAAAGGAACAAGGAAATTCATCTTCAATTCGTTCACATTACAGTCTCGCTGAGTCGTATCGTAAAGCCGACTTACGAAGCGTAAATTCGGGCCTGTTGTGAAATTCTTTGTGAGTAAAAATCAAAGAGCTCTCGCCTTTTGAGTTTCTTCTTAATTATTCAAGTTAATTACGAGATACGTGTCTGAATAAAAATGGTGGAGGGCAAAAATATTAAAGGAGCTTCGTTTAAAGGCCAGAAAATCGAAATTTTGCTGGTGGTAGGACCTCTTGTGAGTCCGCACGGGAAGGTACCACCACTCCGCCTATTTTTGCAGTGAAGCAGTAACGCGTTTCGGTTTGAAGGCTGGGGCAGCCGTTGTAACTATACTTGAGACCGTAGAACTTATATCTCAAAGTGGGAGGCGCATTTTAGTTATAGATGTCTATGGGCTCTAGTAACACTTAATACCAGGTGGGCTGTGAGCTCGTACACCCATTTAAGCAATTAAAAAAAAGAACTCCTGCACTCTTTATTAATGTTAATTGTAACTGCATTAGTTGTAAGGTTATTGTAGTTTAACAAATAATTGGCTAAGCGTTAAAGAAATAAGATAACAAAAAGATTGTTGTTGACGTAGACACTTCGTAGCAGTCGTAGCAAGTCTACGAACTATTGAACTACGAGCTTGTTTGAGACAGGGAGACCATTAATCAACGGTATCCAAGTTCCTTTACTCGGCCTATCTTGGTTTTTCCCAAATTATTTAGTAACTACAATTAGAATTTTCCTTGAAGAGGCCCGTTAGAACAGTTTGTAAATTGGTGTGAAAAAATATTTTATATAAACTTTGTTATTGGGCTTTGGGATAATATCTGCTTTCTTCATGACGTTATTATATTACAATATGTATTGTATTGCCAGAGCAATTTAGTAATAAGCCTCATTTAATATATTTTACGAGATGATCTAGAATTAGTTAACTGTAATACAGTAGAGAAAGTCGGGTTAGTGGTGCTATTTAGTTGCTCAGTTGCCATTAGATATGATTTAAAAGTCGATAACAAAGATCGAGCCATGTTTACAAACGTACTAGGCACTTTATTTATGAAACTTCGAGCCTTTCAAATGGTTGTGTAAGTATAACCCCAAACCCAGATTTATTTTTATATTTGTTTTTATTATTTTCATCTGATCATGTTTAATATACAATCAAAATTGTTTTCCTGTAGACAAACATTGCCTATAAGACAGTAATAATTTAATATCTAGTCGGTCATGATCACGTGATGAGAAATTAGATAAATACAGGAATTCCAAAGAGTTTCAATGTATGACAGTCGTAACAAACGTCTCTTACAGAGAACAGGACTATTTGTTATTACATTTTAGTACACCATAAATATTAACATCAATATGAAATTCAGGCCGTCAGCGCAATAGTGGCCTAAGCTTACCTGAGCTTACTATAGTAAGTATGGAGACAATGAGGTCTAATTTACTTTTACACTGCCTCATAGGCAAAAACAAAACGCCCAAAAATAATGGTGACAAAGCCATCTGCTATCTATGGGCGAAACTAGGCATAGGCTAATAGGCTTTTTACTGGTGGTAGGACCTCTTGGGAGTCCGCACGGGTAGGTACCACCTCCCTGCCTATTTCAGCCGTGAAGCAGTAATGCGTTTCGGTTTGAAGGATGGGGTAGCCGTTGTAACTATACTGAGACCTTAGAGCTTATATCTCGAGGTGCGTGGCGCATTTACGTTGTAGATGTCCATGGGCTCCAGTAACCACTTAACACCAGGTGGGCTGTGAGCTCGTCCACTCATCTAAACAATAAAAATAAAAAAATAGGCCGGTTTTGCATCAAAATTTATTATGCTTTAAACAAATTGCAATATAGTAGAACCACGAATATGAAAAAATGTAGGATAGGCCACTTTTGTGCTGACAGCCTCAATTAAGATTCTGTTTTAATGTTAAATGAGTATTCAAATAAGATACGGGACTTATAAATGCTACGTACATACGCCTACGACACATTCAATTTCAGTAACTACATATTTAGGTGCCTTTGATTATGCCTATATACGAGCAATTATGTGAATATTGTTTAGAATTCATAATTTTATATTCAAGCTCTAATGAGCTTATTGTGGAACTCAACGCTAATGGAAGCTTGGTTCGGGGACATGAAATAATTGGATTATCGTGAACGAGTTCTCGCTAAAATTGTTAAATGAAGTTATCGATTTGTTATTCGTATCTTCTAACGCTATGATGATAAAATTTTTATATTTCTTTTTAATATTTTTCTTTTTTTTCTTTTTATTTATTGAGAAAACACAAAACCATAGTACCAAATTTGAGTGAAAATTTTTTTAGTTCACAAACTTATATGTATGTATTTCCAGTTTTCTAGTTAATTTTCTAAGAAATTTTTCATCAACGAACACTAGAACATATTCTAGGTGTTCATTGAAAGCCGCTGTTGTTTCTTCTAAATGCATAAATGTTGTTTCGCTTATTAAATGCTTTATAATAATAATAATAACCAGGAACAAGTCACGCACGATCGTCGGGCCCCAAGCTAGGATTTCTCATACTATCTGAGCAAGAAACTGGCTAATATTAATACTTATATACGTTTTAATGTATATGTCGGCGCAACATCACTGTTTAGTTAATAAAAATAGTTAAAATTAACTATTTCCTTAATATTACGCATATTAACGATTGTATTAACGGATCCTCAGGTTGGCGGCGACAATTGAGACACTTTAACATCCACACGAAATAATATATTTTCTTTAGTACACGTTACGGTGGGTAGAATACGAATGCAACAGAGATATGCTAACCGTCGGTATTTATATAATCATCTTGACCTATTTTATTACAAACTGAGTAGGTAATATTAAACATTGTCCATCTTAATTATTCTGCTGATTATTTACGTACAATTATTATTTAATAATATCGAATTATGTAACAAATAACATTAAGGCTTATTGCGCCGGAAGCTGTCAAGCGGAAGGCGCCAATAAAATATTATAAGTATAAAGAAAATATGAATGAACTATTTACTTGATTATGAAATTACTAATTATATTATAAGAATAATAAGTTCTATATATTTCCTAAGTTCGTAAATAATTTATTATGTGAGGCCGGAAGTGTTGCTCGATAACAATTGTTTAAGACGGTATTCAAGAGAATTCATGGCTAAACTACCTACACTTTCTGCTATAAATACGAGTGACTATTGTCGCACAAAATCATTACGGATCTTCCCGATCCATTAACGGTGCTTTTAGGTAGCACAAGCACCGATCACCGTCCTCGTCGAACCCGTCGCTCTTGCTAGAGCCAGTGTTAGCAACACTTCTGGTTTGGGCCCCTTGGGCTTACCTACATGTCAAGGAGAAGCTGAAATAGCCTCTCAAGGCTATCAGCATAGGTAGGGAAAAAATACGCACAAAACATTCCGTCCCGAGCAGTCGAACGGGGTGGAGGTCTTGTTGTTATCGCTGTGCACTTGAAATGTAATAAATGGAATTCATTGGAAAAGTGAGTCTTAATTACTGTCACTATGGAAGGCAATGATGATCATGACGAGAATGGCATCAGCAACGTTCACCACTTTAAAAACGCCATGGAACCAGCCTCTCCATCATATATATAAATACATAGATAATAAACGCCTAGGCAAATAGCAAACAAATATGTTCATCACACGAATGTTGGCCCAACGTGGGAATCGATTCCACGACCATAGCTCCCAGCAATCAAGGACACTAGCTCGAGGCAGACAATAATTATTTTTGAGTAGATGTACACACATAACACTAGTTTGGCCTGTAAGTATCATGCATCAGGTATTAGATAAGGAGCTGCACTTTGGCCCTTAGTGTTACTTTCAAATAAATTTCGATTATATAAAGCTCTGGATGGTTATGTTATAATTACTTATTGTAAAAATGAATATTTAAAAAAATCTAATATTAAAAAAAAAAAAGACATGCCCGCTGAGTTTCTTGCCAATTCTTCTCAGGACGGAGGCTAATTCTTGTGAATTGGCGGTAGTTCTTTTGACGTTCAACAAGTATGTACTTTCATTTATGTTGAATAAAACTTTTTTGATTTGATTTGATTTGAGCTGGCTGCAAAATGTTGAGATGATTTACATTTAAAAAAAAAAATCAAAAAACTATGCTACGTAAAATGAAAGATATAAAGTCCGCCCGAACTCTTATCAAATCAGTGAAGCTTACTTGATTCGCATTGTTCATGAATATTTTTTTATGAACAATTTTAAAACCTCTATTCTTCGCTACTACAAAAAATACGTTTATAGCTTGTTCTCTGTGACGAATGCACGTGTCTTTTTTTTTTACTAAATCACTCTGACTGATTCAATGGCACGTTCACACATTCAAAGAGAAAACAAACTCGATATGAAGATTTACGGGGTTTCGCTGTTCGCATGAATGGAGTCGCAAAAACATAAATATTTTAGCAGTTTCCATATCATACATCAAATAATTTCGTCTGCGGTTTTGAGTTCATACGTGTGTTCGTTATTATCTATACTTCTATACTAATATTATAAAGAGGAAAGATTTGTTTGTTTGTATTGAATAGGCTCCGAAACTACTGAACCGATTTGAAAAATTCTTTCACTATTTTGAAGCTACACTATTCTACTAAATTAGGGATCCTTACTAAAACTCCAATAATATAACCCAAGGTGTAAAATAATTACCTAAAATATTCTTTCATCGCGTGCCCTGCGAAAACTATTGATGATAGAATAAAATAATATACTACGACATTGTAGAACACATTATTATTTATAAAAAGTGTCGTGACAGCATATGTCTAACTTTTATAGTTATGCCGCAATAAGTTTTATTTAAAAAAATAAAACAACGTCAAATATCGTTGAAATTTTTGTTAAAGACCCGAGCGGAGCCCGGAGCGAGCCGCTAGTTCGTTATATATACGTTATATTATATATTGTAGAAGCGTTGGTATCTCTGTATATAAATCTAAGTGAATATCACTCGTTCCGACAAATCCGCTTGAAGAAGAGTTCTAATATTCATCTTGTAGGTTCGTCATACCCATAGTACCATGACCCTATTTAGTACTCTTCCAATTTCTGCCATGAAGCAGTAGCAGCAACATGTATTAAGTTTAAAAAAGATTGAGCAGAGGCAATTAATAATTGGTTCTGGCGTCTGGTGAGCTAAATAGAGAAAAACAGTAATCAACTCATAAGGTTTGTACGATTATTGTTGTCAATTTTTAAATGTATCAAAATGATATTATAATGTATTCTTTTTGAAACGCCATAAACTCCGTTTTTATTACTTATTTTTTACTTATTTTTTATTGCTTAGATACCCATCTAAGCAATAAAAAATAAAAACTGATTAATATTACCATTTACTTACATTAATATTACTGATTAATATTACCATTTACTTACATCAATATTACTGATTAATATTACCCGGACAAGCTCACGACCCACCTGGTGTTAAGTGGTTACCGGAGCCCATAGATATCTACAATGTAAATGTCGCCACTCACCTTGAGACATGAGTTGTAAGATCTCACTTTTAACAATACAAAGGCTGCCCCGCCCTTCAAACCAAAACGTCCTACCACCAGTAAAGTAAGTACAGTATAGTAGTACAAGCATCGTGTATTGTTGAGAGTTTTAATACGAGTTGTGGTTTATATTTTGTTATCAACAATTAATATTATAAAAAGTATATTTTAATCAAATAGCATAAGGTTAATTTTAGTATTTCGTCGAATTTGTAACAGGTTTGTTTAGGAAACGAATGATAATGATCCTTATTTAATTATCAAGAAAGAAACAGTCGCATCAGAATGAACTTTTGATCTATTCATTGATGTAGTAAACTTGCCGTGTTCATTGAACCACTAAGGCTCAATATATTTATGAAAGATCTTCGAAGTTTATCGACAACGCAAGAGAATATCCGAGTGTTAAGGCATTGAAAGTTATTGTTTCTTTTAGTTAATAATCTGAGAGGTGTTTCTATTTATGTAGGTCTATATACTGAAATTGTGCCGGCTAAATAAAACTGTATTCATCCAAAGGAAAGATCAGGGACAAAAGCAAAGTTGAAAAATCAAGCAAACGTTGGTTACGTAATATTTTGAAAGTGTTTGAAGTTTGATTTAAGGCTTAAAGAGTTGTCAGAGGTGAAAAGTCGTGGACGACTTCAATAGTTAGTCTGATCAGATATCGAAACATCTAAAAATGATGGCCTGTACCAAGTTTAACTACAGTCACGAGTCAGTGAGGAAATCGTTGAAAGAAAATTTGTCTAAAATAATACAATCATATTCGGTAACATTGTTTATTGAAAATAATAAACATTTCCTTCATAAATTTACATTCATATTTCAGCATCATTTAAACGGTATTATTTTACATTATTTATTTTTATCTACACATTAAAAGCAAGTACTCGAAGTCGTGGTGTCTATAACAAACTTTACAAAACTACAAATGCCGTTTACTTACAAATATATTTACGTAAACAGCATAAACAAATTGAGCCAGGCTGTTGACGTGCGTGCTCTGGCACAAAATCAATGGATTCAATTTTCCAAATAAATAATTTCGTGAAATCTTATTCGTAAATTATCTATGAAAATTGTACACACCAAATTATATAACCAGTGTTTTTCAGACTGCGATAGAAAATTCAGGAAATAATGTAAAAGAATTTTAAGTGTAAATAATAAATAAATAAATAACAAACAAGCCTTTATTGCTGTTAGATTTTAATTTATTTATTTTATTTTTATTTAATATATTTTGTACACACAGCTGTTAGAAAAGACACGTCAATAAGGATACAGAGTACAAGGGCACTACTTATTTCATGCTGAAATCTCTTCCAGTAGGCCCGCAAAAGGAAAAAAAGAATTAGGAACACAAACCTAGTGCATACAGTAAACATTACATAAAATAATATATACATATTACAAGATACAAAACAATATATATACATACAAATACACACACACACACACACACACACACACTTATATATAACATACACACATATACTTATTTTATATAAGTATTAAGTTATTTAATTAAACATAAAATGATAACAATAGAGGTAAGAAAGCTATAAGGTAACAAATACGTATTCTCGGCATTCTTAAGTACATGTCCCGTAACATAAAATAGGTTATAGCAAACGGTCTGAAAAAATACTTTGGGCCAATTAATGCGAATCGTGACATTTCAATATTAAATGAATTGATCATCACATTTATGGAGTCAGTCAATTTGGAATTTTGACTTGTGTAAGATAGTAATAAATAGAAGATAGTATAGTGATAGGATCTCGTGCTCAGTCTTATATCGTCTCTTGATGAAGACGTTCGGAAAAGAAATATAGTTCGTAAGTCACAACGAAATATTGAAAACCGGTTTCTTTTTATTTCGGGAATTTCTACAACTATTCATAGCCCGATACATATTTCTAATAGGCTTCTTCAGTTCACCGATAGATGAAGAAGCTACAGGAGCAAGCGAAATTACACCAGACCATTTTTGTTTGCATACTTTTTAGTCTGCAAAGTTTCTGAATTTTTAATTGAGTTAGCAATGTTCTTTGTTTTGTAGTTCTGTGAAATTTCAGTTCAGACTTTACGCCTCAATTTAAGCAGAAATTTTAACTCTTACACACAAAGATACATGTAAGTGTTAATCCTAATTATTGGCACTTTACTTTAAAATTTATCACTTTTGTTATTTAATTACAAAGATGGTCATATCAACAAAAGATACCCAAGTATTCTAGAAATAAATTTGCTATAGTTTAATACTAGAAATATTATTACAGGAATACTTTTATCCGGCTAATTAAACATCCATTTTATTAAATATGTTGATTAGCATATCCATGATAGCTCTTTCCACTGGATTATGATTTATGGTCAGTTTTAGAGACTACAGCTTGCTCTAAACGCCATGATAATTTGGAGTCCCTAAAACAATCCGTACGATTGGCAGTGAAAATTTTTCCCATGATAAGAGTGTGTGCTTCTATTGATAACTGGCCTCAACGTTTAAAGGACTGTATTGCAGCCAATGGAGGCCACTTCGAATAAGCTTTTTATACTTTAAATTGTTTTATATTTATGTATTAAACTAACACACTGTAAAAGTAATAAATGTTATTTGCCATAGATTTTTTTTTGTTTTCCTTTGTAACAGTATTTATGGCCAGACTAAGTATATGTCCGGGTGTGCTATGCAGGCTAGCTTCATTCAAAACTATATCCCTTATGTATAAACATAATGTACACCTGCCATATGAATACCTATCTAAATGGAGATTCTAGAAGATTATGGCAAACCATCATGAAGACAACGTTTACACCTTAATCAGTTTTTGGTTCACAAATGCTGATGGCGAAAATGTTGGAAAGTCAGTCGTTCATAATCATGAAATATATTTTCGAAGCGTCGGAAATAATTTATTAGCTAGTTAAATAGTTTATTTATATTGGAAAATAAAATAGAGGTTTTTTTGTTGTTGTCAATAATCGATACAAACGACGAATACAAACTCTTTTCAAACCTCGTTTCATACCAAGGAAAATAATAATCATTTCAGAGCCGCAGGTTATAAATGATTTCTGAAATGCACTGTGTAAGCTTCGTATGCTTATCAGTGCGTTGCAAAATTCTCAGCATCGTAGTTCATAGTAATCTGTAATAAAATAATAAAAAAGCGACGAAATCGCATAAGCCTTCAATTATGATTACGTCTTATTTTATTTATACCTTACTTTCTAGTTAACTTTAATTTATTTACAAGCAGTCATAAATATATATTTGTAAGCTAGGATTTCAATTTGATAGAGATAATCTTTAATAAGTAATGAAATGAAAAAAGTTTATATTATAAGAAACTTGGACGGGTTTTTGAAATATTTTTTAAAACAAAATACACTTATTTAGTTGTAACGAGAAAGATTCAAGAAATAGTTCAAAAATAATTTCAATTAGATTAAAATATATTTTTGACGCGATCAAAATAATAGACATCTAACTAGACTTGTTTTTTAATATTGGAAAAATTTTGGTCATTTCATTTTTGTTTTGTTTGCAATATTAAAAGGTATTTGCTTGGATGAATTTAATAGCTCTCCGCTGACTGTTATTTGGTTATCGAGACCCATAGATATCACAACACGAATGTCACCATCCACCTTGAGACATGAAGTGGGAACCTCAATTGGATTGTGGATCGGCTGTTTCATAAAGTGCCTTGTGAACCACCAGCTGATTAGTACGGTTTCCATCACGGTCGGTCAGCTGCCGATCTTCTTGTGTACCATACAGGGGTTCAGGCCTTAGAGACTAAGGGTGAGGTTCTCGTTTTGAGCCTTGATATCGCGATGACCTTCAACGGGTCTGGAATAAGGCACTTCTGTTGAAGTTAGTAGCTTATGGAATTACAGTCATTGAGGGCTACTGTTTCGATATCATGATCATTAAGGCCAGCGTTAGACAAGCTTTGGTCGTCTCCCCCACGGAGTTTATCCTGTATCAGTGACATGAAATGGCTTGATGACATGCCTTGCTCTGCCGTGCGGATTACAGCACGAGGAATGCGCGACAACAACCACACATCATCAGATGGACCGTAACCTTGTCTGTTTACATTGGCAATAAAAAGGCTTTAAACACATAGTTATATCGCGGCAGAAATATGCAGGAGTCTGATGAGTTTTTGCCAGCACAAACAACAACTGAACTGAACTGTCGACTATGGCAAAGAAAAACACGATGAACTCTAAAACTGATACCTCTTTATTCCGAAAACAAAGCAATTTATAATCACAAAGTTCTTAAGGAAAATAAAAAAGAAACTGTATTTTAAATGTTGCTTTTGTTAACAAACAAACGAATTAGTTGTCTTATATTTTTATTGCTTCAAACTTGTAGTAGGTTTTTTATTTTATTACTATACTTAGTTGGGTGGACGACTTCACGATTAGGTACTGTGGTATTTAAGTGGTTACAACGTAAATACCCACCTTGCGATATGAGTTCTAAGGTCTCAGTATAGTTACAACGGCTACCCCGCCCTTGAAACCGAAACGCATGACTGCTTCAATACAGAAACCGGCAGGGTGGTGGTACCCATCCGCGCGAACTCAAGCTCAACGATCAGACGCGGTCTTAAATAGACTTATGAACTATTCATATCATTATTTTTAAATGACATTTAATGATTGTAAGGAGTTGATTTGTAGGATTGTATTGAGAGTCCGCTCGGGTAGATGCCATAATATCTATTTGTACTGGGATGGGTCAAACGTTTCTTTTAGAAACTTAGGGGCAGCTATACAATTTCCCCTACTCTGTTCGTCCCGGGTGGAGATCAAGCGTCGGGTGAGAGAGTGCAAATGGAGTGGTTTATTGAGTAAGGTCCCTGGGACCGCGATCTTATCCGCAAACCAACAAAACCCACATACTTCGCCCCTTAGGTGCGGAAATTTCTCATAAGGTTCGGCCCTCCGCCCGAAAAAAAATGCTCCAATATTGACACTTAGATCGTAAGTCTAATAGTAGGTGAAGGCATTAACTTTGTGATGTGTGTGAGCTCATATAACTACTTAACACTAAGTAAACAAAAGCTCGCATCTATCCAATAAACAAAAACAAAAAAAAACATTACTAGACTGCCCTTCATTTATATAATATAGCGAAACATTATAACATTTAGTGGATAGAATTAAAATAAAGCTTAAATTATAATTTTTGCATAGTATTTTGCAAATATCTATACTAATATTATAAAGAGGAAAGATTTGTTTGTTTGTTTGTATTGAATAGGCTCCGAAAGTACTGAACCGATTTGAAAAATTCTTTCACTTTTTGGAAGCTACACTATTCCCGAGTGACATAGGCATAATCTTTTTTGAAAAAATTAGGGATCCTTACTAAAACTGTAATAATATAACCCAAGGTGTAAAAAATTACTTAAAATATTCTTTACATCGCGTGCCTGCGAAAACTATTCATTATAGAACAAAATAATGTACTACGACTTTGTAGAACACATTATTATTTACAAAAAATGTCGCGACAGCATATGTTTAACTATTATAATTAAGCCGCAAAAGGTGTTCTTTCATTTAAAAAAATAAAACAACGTCAAATATAGAGGGCTGCTAGTAAATAATAAGTGTAATATAAGAACGAATCGGGTTACAATAGCAAACATCACTTCAGTTTAGGACGTATTGTAAACCCGTGCGGGTAGATGAATCTTCTTATGTATTTCAAATCATTGCTGCTTTTTTACAACGGATTTTGAAGTGGTTCTAACAAAAAATACTTATTTTTAGAGGTATTTATTATAAAATATTGAAGAAAATCAAACAGAGGAAATGGTCCTGTAGACTGAATCAATGATTGTTCACTGCCAAAAATATAATTATGAAGTCTTATTATTTTAATTAGAAATGAAATTTCAGAAAATTTGTTCTCATAATAACATTTCCGACGGGGTATAATTTTAAACAAAAGACCCAATTGTTATTTTCTAATTATGACCGTCTATCTACAACACGTTTCGTTCGAACGATTTTTCCTTAATTAATTAATCCTTCATTATAAAAGCTGCTACAATAAATACACAAATTTTGCGAACATCTTTTGTTTTTTATACAATTCTTTGTATTCATTATAAATACAAGACCGAATGAATATCCCTTAGAATATTATTTTTGGTACCAATCTCACTGAAGATACTTTACCTTATAATTAATATTATTGGTGTATTTTCATTAATCTATACAGCTTAAACAAACACATTTACTTGCTACAATATTAAATGCAAAGCTCTTTCGAACGCTTCGACAAACTCAAAGCTTGTAAATACATCACAAACACTATTATTATATCAGCTTGTGTCACTTTTGAATTTTTAGTTTTTACACTAAACTATGCACCATAAGTCAGTTAGGCGATTCAAAAAGCGCTATAGATGTGTTTCTTCGCCTTCAGTGCAAGACAACCTGACCACTTTGGCTTCAGCTAAAACCCCGACTCCTTCTAAGCACGAACGTCTGTTTGCGACAACATCTCTCAAGAACGCTCTCCTGGAACCAGCTAGATCGGTACCAGTTATGGACCTGGTCAGCTTTCGCAGAGCCGGTAGCTTCAGCGCTTCCTCGTACGACGGAGGCTCGTCCGTCGGAGTTGTTTGCGATCGACCACCGAAAGGGTCTCTCGAGCAGGTCGGCGACAACTCCGTTGAGTAATATAGCGTCGGCTCCCCGTTGGTGCTTCGAGCCTCATTCAGCTGTTGATAGCTGGACTGGTTCGACGATCTGAAGTCTTCTATGATTTGTCGAGCACTGCGAGCTGTTGTTAAAACACCGGCCCATGAACGTCTGTTCTGCTGTTTCGCTTCATCAGTGCGTGTGTTCGAGCTGATGTTGTAACTGGAATGCGTGCTGGCTATACCAGCCCGCGGCCTCCTCGGCGGCTCATCAAACGACAAGGCCTTGACAGTTGGCCGGTTCGGTCGCGTTTCATTTTCAATATCAACTAGTACGCTATTTGCATTTTCATTAATACCCTCCCTCAGAGCTGCGTCTATACGCATCGCTTCAGAGTATGATGGTACTAAGGCACAATTTCCTCGGATGGCTGCGAATAGTTCTAAGCTGTCTACAGTGGAGGCGTGAGACAAGGGTAATGTCCTGACAGGGCGCGGTGCCGAGCGGAGTGGTGTACATTGCTCGTCCGCTAGGGCCCACGCGTAATTCGTAGCGGTAACAGGCGGCAATGTATCCGAAACGTGAGTGTCTATATCGAGCTGACGACTTGGATCTAATTCGTAATTTGTTCCAAATATTTTCGTTATCTATAAAATGGAGAACAAATGATTACTAATATCATGTTAAAAAAATGTCAAATTTTGAAAATAAAATCGTAGTCACTCACTGTGTAATGGACATAGGCAGTGTTACATTCTATTAGAATTCTCAGAGGCCACGACAACAGAAGACAAGACAGTGTCCAGAAGAGAATCTGTGATGAATACCATGGACAGTGGTCGGCGTCTCTGCAACAAAAAAATATTTTTGTTTTTGTAAAACAATTAAATTTTTGGCTATAATCTATACTAATATATAAATCTGCAGTGGTTTTTACGGATGTTCCGTTATAACTACTGAACCATGTATCCGATTGACTTGACACTTGGTATTCATGTAGAAAATACATGTGCTTAATGGATAGGCTAATATTTATATGAGTGTTGGGCTCCCTACACCTGTTGCGGGGGCTTCAATGATGAGAATACTTGTGGGGGTGAGATATAATAATGTTAATTTTAAATGCCTAGCGAAGCGGACGGGTACAGTTAGTCAGTCTATAATATCAGTGACAAGGGTACGTACCTGTAAGCTACCATGTATTCCTTGAACGAACTCACTCCAATTAAGTCTAATCCCTCCCTCATCTCCATGAAATCATCGAATCTTTCATGTTCCGCGAAAAATCTCGAACGCTGGTCCTCGAATTCTGAAAAAACTGTACTGTAAGTTTCATACAAAGCGAACCTAGATTAGATTAAATGAAAACTAAGATAGCTTTATTAATGTATACTCAAATTTTAATTGATGTGAATTAAATTAGAATTTGAATTAACGTGAATTATACTAAATTTCAAAATGATGTGATTTTATATTTAAAAAAACTCATTGCTTTGTTATGTGTATTTATGGTAACAGCTTTTTTAATGAAGGATTAATTAATTAAGCAAAAAGTAATTCAAACAAAACGTTTTGTAGGTAGACGTTCATAATTAGAAAATAACGATTTAGTCTTTTGTTTCAAATTATACATTGAATGAAATTTAATTTCAAATTATAATAACATGACTTCCTAACTACTGTTTTTTGCAACGAGCAATCCTTCATTAAATCAACAGTAATATTTCCTCTGTATGATTTTCGTCAATATTTTATAAAAACTACCTTTAAAAAGGGGTGTTTTTATTTTATAAACACGCCAAACATAACCTTGTAATATTCTGAACAATACATATAAAGTGAAAAAGGTTTTGAAATCTAAAAGAGTTGTTTAGTAAAATTTACTTAGTAGAGCTCAAAGCTTTTTGTTATAAGATGGTTACTAGAGCTAATGGGCATCGTTACATGCCAAAAAACATGTCTTGAATCGTGAGATTGAATTTTCTATTCAATTAGAGTAAAGAAAACTTTCGCTTTCGATACGCTATGCAAATAACTTTTTTATATTTTATTGCTTAGACGTGTGGACGAGCTCACAGCTCGCCTGGTGTTAAGTGGTTACTGGAGCCCATAGACATCTACGACGTAAATGCGCCACCCACTTTGAGATATAAGTTCTAAGATCTCAGTATGGTTACAATGGCTGCCCCACACTTCAAACCGAAACGCATTACTGCTTCACGGCAGAAATCAAACACTATTATATTTCGATAATATAATCACAGTATTCGCCAAAACTGCACTATAGATCAATAATATTAAAGACAAACAATATTAATATTTTATATTTTCTATCCGACCACAGATTTTAAACAATAACAAAAGTTTCCCAATTGACAGTAAGCAAAGAGTATATTTTTATGTACGTGTTGTGTCAATTACATGGTAGTGTGTGTAACGTTTTTTTTATTGATTTAAAGTATCTTTTATGCATTATTTTAAAAAAATATTAACATTGTGCACTCCTTCTTTATATTCTCTATAAGTGTGAGAAATTTCATACTCCTCCGTCCGCGCAATTTACGTAAAAAGGAATACAACGTTTTTGCTTCACGTATTATTAATATATAGATGTTACCACTGGCAGCTTCGATGTTGGCGAAAGCGAAACCCTTGCTGAACCGGACTTTGGTGATGGGCGTCTTGGTGTCCAGCACGAGATTCCTGGAGGCGTCACGTTGTCCACAACAGGCGTGCGCAAATGATGTACTGGCGCTGTGCGTGTTCACTCTCTCGTAGTACACCTGGCGAACGAATTGTATCCAGTGGGACTGTATATGCAGGGTCCATTATAAACCGATTGGCTTAAAACAAAATATGTAATCCTCAAATAAAAAAAAAAACTTACGAAAATCTTTTGTATTCTGTAAAATAAAAATCATTGGTAGCTGGCTTTTGGAAGCCGTCGGATAAGACGTCCAGCATTTACGTTGTAGATGTCTATGGGCTCCGGTAACCAGTTAACAACAAATGAGCTGTGAGCTCATCCACATATCTAAGCAATAAAATATATCGAATACTCGAGCAGAAATTGGAAATCTATTGCGGATTAGGCAAGGCATATAATATCCTTGAGACATTAATATACATTCGAATACTGTGAGGGTTTGTCGTATCAATGTTACCCCGGTGAGAGATACCCTTATTGAAGCAATACAATTAAATAGGCCTTGTGATACGGTCACGAACTATTTGTTAACCGATGTTGAGACAGAAAATCGAATTCATCAAAATTAAGTATGGAATATCTACAAATTGTGAATGCACCTTTCTTTGCAAAATCTTAATTTTTTTTTTTAAATCTACGTCCAAAAAAAGGTCGGGACTTAAAAAGAAAACAGAACTAAATTAATTTTATTATTTAAATCATCACGACACTGTATACTATTGCTTGCTCATCTTTGTATCTCAGTTTAAATTCAACATTGAATAAAGATCGCATCGGGAGACCAATTATGAAATTCCAACACCTCATCGACCCGAGGAGTTCTTGTTCACCGGCAAATTAATCTTTCAGCCAATTACAGTGCCGTTAAAATAGAAATCAAGTCGAGGCAAAGTTAGAATTTAAATTCGCACCGAAGTTTAGATTTACTCGAAGCTATACCTGAGTTGTTGTGTAGGCATCTCCGTTGCGGTATCGGGTGACTTGGCGTTTTCGACGAACGTAGTGATAGCATATCGCTTTCCACCTACAAAAGGAAATACAAAATGTCTTTCAAATCGATAAAATGTTATCAAAGGGTTGGTCACTTTTAAACTGTTATAGATGATGACCGAGCTTTTGATAACGCCATCTTGTTGTTTCTTAATACGGTTAGTTGCCCTCAATTAAGAAAAATAGTATTATTATTCACCAATAGATGTCGGAAAGAGTTGATTATTGAAAACACGAATAAAACAACATTTTCTGAAAATAAATCGTAGCTAGATCGATTTATCGCCCCCGAAATCCTCTGTATACTAAATTTTATGCAAATCGTTGGAGCCGTTTCCGAGATTCAGATTATATATATACAAGTATTGCTCGTTTAAAGGTAGATTTCTTCGCTGAAAAAAAATATTCGAACATATCACCACAGCGGATGGTAAAAAGGTATTTTAAAACTGGTAAAATCGAAAAAACTTTTATCGTGCGATTATGGCCTCATTTCTAAAATAGATAAATTTTAATTATTATTTTGGAGACCTAAACAGTATTTCCAATGCTACCATGCCTTTAAAGGTTTCGAATTTTAAATTTAAAAACACAATTGAAGATGCATGTCGCATGCGGGTCGTAATAATGTCTCACTATGTTTCAACTTGAACGCAGGAACATTCCCATTTTAATTAATGCCCGCGATTCACACCCGCAGGTGGCGGCGCTATGGAAAAGCTCCCTTCGTGTATGCCGCAAGTATTTGACAAATAATAACAGAAGGGGAATCCCCCGCGATTTAATTGGAAACTCGTAGGGAATTCCATGAATTTTGTGTGCGAGCTGAAAAATTTGCTGTATAATTTACATTTTCTTGAGAAAGCTTCAGTCAGCTCTTTGTTAAATTATACTAATGTTGTGAAAGTTCTTAGTTTTGTGCCATATAGACGGACTAGCTCTTTTGAATTTTATATAACGACTATCCCATCTAATAAAGCCGAAACTCATGATCACTTCACGGCAAAAATAGCTAGAGCATTGGCACAAACCAGTTTTTTTGTCTACCTATCTGTTTATAGAGTGAAGCAGCTATTTTAGCTTCATCATGGCCAGTGGACGAGCTGAACCAACTCGTGCGAATAAAACAATCGAACACCCAAAATAGCAGTTGAGTTGAATGGCAGTAGCTAGACCTATGAGTTACAACCATACGGCCCAAGTTGAATATGCGACAATATTCTGTCCAGAACTAATTTCACCAAAGAGTAAGATAGAAATTTCATAATTTAAATGGAATTTGACTTAATGTCGACTTAATTTCGATGGCATTCGCGTAGTTATCTGTGTAGTAGTAGTAGTAGTAGTAGTATTTAGTAAACTCAACAGATAACCTAAATAAAATAAAAATAAAACTTTGGTCTGTGAACTCGGCAACATCTGTAGACCAACTTCTTTGGCAATATAGATCTATTTTTTCTACTTATTGTTGTAGATAATGATTTAGAATAGTTGTAAATTTTCTTTGTTACATTTTACATAAATAGGCCTTACTTTATTATACATAGGCGGCACTGAAAATTTCGGGAATTAACGAAGTGACACAACATTACTATTTAAAAATGTATTTATTGCTTTTCGAAGTATTCTCCGCGAAATTTGACACATTTTTCCATACGATGGAACCAATCATTGAAGCAACCATTCCATTCGGAAGTTGGGGTCTCCAAAATGGCCGTTTTGTAGGCGTCCACAGCTTCTTCAGGTGATGAAAATCTCTGTCCACGCAATTTATTCTTTATTTTAGGGAAAGTATAGAAATCATTAGGGCTTAGGTCGGGGCTGTACGGCGGATGGTCTAATAATTCTATGTTTTCTTGCTCTAAAAACTCTTTTGTTCTGTGCGCGGTGTGAGAACTCGCATTGTCGTGATGGAGGATGATGCGGCGGTTGCAGTTCTCTTTACGGAGTTCAGAAACGACCTGTGGCAAACAAATGCTAGCATACCATTCTACATTAACCGTTCTTTGTCCCTCAAGAGGAATAGTCGTAACATGGCCGGTTTTGGAGACAAATGTGGCCACCATTTTTTTTGCAACACTCCGTGAACGAACAATTTTTGTTGGCTTTAACTCATTTTCGAACACCCAAACTCGTGACTGGTTTTTTGTTTCGGGTTCGTACGCGTATATTCAGGATTCGTCACCTGATACAATGTTGTATACAGCATTTGAGGATCCTGCGTGGAATCTTTCGAGAGTTCTGACACACCAAGTAACGCGAGCCGCTTTTTGCTCTTCACAGAGCGAATGCGGTATCCATCCGGAAAACAACTTTTTTACACCTAATTGTTCATGCAAGATTATTTGTATTTGACTCATGTCAATGCCTAAAGTTGCCTGAATTTCGCGGTATGTCACATGTCGATCTTCCTCAATCAGCTTACGCACAGCATCAACGTTTTCTTGGGTGACTGCAGTTTTTGGACGACCTTGACGGGGATCATCACTGAGCTTGACACGTCCACGTTGAAACTCAGCAAACCAGCGATAAATTGTGGTTTTGGTTGGGGCTTCATCACCAAATGCAGAAATCATCCGGTCAACGCACTGTTTTTGTGTTAACCACTTCGAAAGTCATAATAAATCATCGCTCTTGAATTTTCTCGAGTCAATTCCATTTTCTCAACGACTAAACAAGTTTGACAAAACCTCGTGACAAGACCGAGAATCTTTTTTTAAATAAATAAATGGTATTAAATTTTTAAAACCAAGGAGTTTTCAATTAAAAAGATTTTAATATGACAGGAACAGTGGAAATATTCCATTCCCGATACTTTTAGTGCAGCCCTCTATAACACTATTATTTAACGGGTTCTTGCCAAGGGCTTAATAATTCCTGATAATTCGGCGATGTAGCAAACGCAAATGATCATACTAGTGGTATCTATTTAAAACCTTAGATTTTAAGGACTACATATTTAAATATAAAAAACTACTGATTATAGGTTTCACACCCAGACTTTTCTATTTCAACGTGGACTTTGATTTAATTTGAAAAAATATAATTTTGTATACCGAAGAACAGAACTATATTAACAATATTATTTTATTTATAAGTGAAAGATTTATCACGCATGCTGCTTCTTGAATGTATAGATTACTGGGATTATAAATTGGGGTTTCGGGGCGTGATCACTTTATATATTAGATGACGGATACATTTTATGTTAAGTGTAAATTTAAAGTGAAGAGATTGTAGAACGTGTATCCGATTCTGATGAGTTACCAAACGTAATCCAGTCGGATTAAAAGCCGATATTTAACTCATCAAATAAAAGCTATCTAAATACTGACTGACAAAAGTAGATGAAATTAATTATGTTATTCGCGCAAGGGTTTTTTTTATTTAAAAGTAAAGTTTCTAGGTAAACAAAAGGTATGTTGTCAATTGAGACGGATTCTGTTCTGGACCTCAATGATATTGTTTTCAAACCAAAAGAATATAGATACGGCGACAGAGGGTTCCAAATACCACTTAGTATGTGATATGTGACTTCGTTCTCATTACAACAGTTAAGAAATTGTAGACGAGAATATCATTGGAGGTGTAGTAGAAGAGTTTGAGTTTCATCGCCGTCTCGTGATAATAACAAAGCCAAGAGCCGTTCTGCTTATTATAACTAGTCAGGTCATAAGTATTGTCACACAGTAAAAACTTTTCTTTTAGAATGCTGGCCACAAAAAAGTTTATTGAATTCGAATTTCGAATTGTTCATGAAAATAAAAATGTATACTTTTAGAATTTTACTCATTTTTAAATATGGAGTGGACGCTTAAAGAAGACCGTGTTGCAGTTATTNAACTTTAGTGTCATAAGAATCTATGTTTTGTTAAGTTCATTTTGGTATATGAATGGTTACATAATGAATAAACTTGTTTCAATTATTTTACATTAAACATGTGACAGAATTTATGACCTGACTAGGTACTAATCAATTTTGTAAAAAATGTTCATGTTAAGCTTTGAATTTTTATTTATTTAAAAAAACACTGACACAATCGCGACACTTCATGCAAATACACAGGACATCTTGCCCATTAGGTATTGAACTTCCAAGTCAATATTATCTCCTGGTATAGGCAGCGGCATCCTCGTTGTGTTGTCGTCATGAACTCAAGTAACCCCTTAACATGAAATGACCAAACCCGATCTGCAATTATCTTAGCTAATAAATAAATAAATAAATGAATATAAAATATTCCTGACTCACCAAACCCTTGGAGTGGCATTCCTCATTGCATGAACCCTTGCAGATACTGCAGCCACGTCAACTCTCTTCGTCAGCTGGATCCTGGCAGTGCTATGATAGCACTCGACCAAATAGACCAAATATAATAATAATACGAACGCAATAGGAATGTATGCGTATCCAACGTCGCAGGGTGACTCGCGTACCGTTCGCTTGATGGGGTGCCTGATGGAGAGAAAACTAATTTAGACGTAAAATATAATAGCAATGTTTGTACACTTTTGATCAACACTAGCTATAGCCGAAATTCGGCTGGACTATTATAGATTATACACATTATAGGATCGTCGTTGTCTAAAGCATAACAGGCTCGCTGTAGTTGTATTCGGCGATATGTTTACCCTTTGTGTTCAAATCCCGCAAGCAAGTAGTATATTTTCTAAGAAAATACGTACTTAACACGTGTTCTTAAACGAGTTTCAAGCTGAAGGAAAAACATTTACTATAAAATCAAACCCGCAATTTTATGGATATTGCATATCTATATGTACCGGCATACTGTATTGTACTGTGAAATAATCATGTATTCTGCTTAAACAATTTTTGGGGGGGGGCAGTGAAGTCGACTCATTTAAAAAATAAAAAGAATGGTGGTGTCGTGGGGCACCGGATAGGAACGAAGTTCCTCATTATAAAAATATTAATTTTATGTTTTATCCGAGGTATAAAGAAAATAAAACTGGAGGTTTCGCAACAACCCACGGTTATTCGGTAACGTGCGAACTTATTGTGGTACACTTCATTCACTATTGTTTGCATAAGAGTTAGTGTATAGCGCAAACGAACGCTCTGAGATCGTGGTCAATGAATGATAAAAAATATGTTGGTTTTTGTGCGTTATTACGAAGTTAAGTCGTACACTGTGTGCATTACTAATTTGTACGTTATTACAAAGTTAAGTCGTACACTTTGTGCATTACTAATAAAAATATTACGTTACGGACGTTTTTTTCCCGGTTAGGGTACCCCTCCGCATCGTTCCATAAGGAACTTCGTTCCAAAACATTTATAACTAAACGGTTAACCATATATGACATCATCTTATAATTAGTGTTTTGATTGAATTGAATTAATGTTGTAATTACTAGAATCTATTTATTGAATTTAAGTAAGATCTTTTCAAACTACTTTTTATATTGTTTTTTGTTTGTTTGTGTCCTATATATGTATACGCTGGAAGCATTCGCGATGCGCGTCGTTTATTTGAATTGAAACTTTGTACAGTTGCTGTTGGCACTTTAGGAAATATTTTTGGCATAGTGCCATCAACTCAACCCGCCAGTAGTTGCAATTAAATTGCCTGTTTCATATAAAATTTCGGAATAGTTGTAAGGTCGTAATATTTTAGTTTCGTCGGATTAGGAAATGCCTTCGGGTGAAATTAAGTTCCGTATAGTAACTTAAATGTGAACGAAGCTACAACGTACGACGTCATTTCCACAGCTCAGTGTCTGCCCACACATTATCGTAATGGAAGGCCTATAAGAATTGTAGGGTTGGGCATTGTATGAATATTTTAATTATGTAAATCCTGAAAGTAAATGAGGAATTGTTTGCGATGACCTCAAATCTATCGTCTCTATTATACAAACGCAAAACCTCCAAATGAAGCCAGAATACGTGGAACCACTTTCATCCAGAGTCCATTTCCAGATATTATTATTGGCTTTTATAAATATCTAAATGTTATAATGTAAAGCAATAAAAAATCCTCAAAACCTCATTTTACTTGCCTACCGCTTCCACGAAGTGTTATTTTGGATAATGGCATTAGGGCAATTTGGTAGTCCGAATGGATCTTATTTTCCTGCTTGTTTTTCAAAAGACTGATATAGACGGATGAACAAGCTCATGATCCATTGACACTATGAGAACGTCCTCCTCACCCACATTGAGATATGAAGTCTTAGTCAAAATTGTGCCAGACTCTCCCAATCTGCTAATCCACTAATAATTATAATACATGACAGCTTTGTTACCACCTCGTGCAGACTCCATAATGAGCCGTAAACTCACATTAAATACTACCTTATGGCAGTTTTTCGAAACATAATAATAATGAATACTGACTTGTTCGACTATAGTGAACATTTATAAATATAACTAAATATACCTAAATTTATTAGGCAGTTCTGCTTATTCAGATATGTATTTTAATCTGACAAAGCCAAAATTAGTTGTGACCTCCGTTCCAAACATTGCTCTAAAGCCGATTCGCAATACGGTGAAATCAATTAATCGAGTTTTCATTTCCAATCACACGGTAAAATGTTCGTATTTTATCTTCAGGGCCTTTTTTTTTCATTCTGGCCAGCCCTAAAATGTATCTCCAAAAATGTTTGCCTCGTGCTACGCATTAAGGAACAACACTGTAATCCAAATCGTCTTAAACGTGATTCCGAATAAAATTATCATTAAGCATATCCATTACAATTAATTAATAAAACAGAAAAATCTAAAATAACTGTAGTTAGCTCTAATGTTATCGTTATTAAAGTAAACATAAGGGATAGCGAAGATAAATTTCTGTTTGAATTAAACTTATCTGTTATTACTTTTCTAATCGTTGTATTCATGGTGGTGGTGGACAGGGGAAAGTGGAAAAACATCTTAAGATTGATGAAGCTCATGGGTGATGGCGGTCACGACCCTCAGACATGAGGAACACGATTCGAGGAGGAGGAGTTATTACAGATAAGCTTAGATTATGAAGTATGGATTATTATCCATACTCCTAGTACAAGAAAGCGAGTTTATTTATTACTTTTATCGTCACAATTGCTCAGCTTTTTCAAAGGTTCAGAAAAGCATGTATGTATTCAGAAAGAAATACCATTCCCAGGATAAAATATATTTTTTACGTTATGGTGACCAAAACCTCCACGTAAAAGCTATTTACGAAATTTCTAGCTGTCCATTACACATTCTCTTAAAGACATCTAAAGTTTGATTTGCTTATTCTAGCATTTGACAGCATTACTACTCGTGGACACAAATGTATTTTTATAAGTATTCTTAACGCAAAAAAATAGCTAGCAAAATAATAAATAGCTACCCTATATTATATGCAAAATCATTGTTCTCTTCTATACGGTAAATTTAAATTTCCTCTGCGTACATAAGTCGTTAAATGCCTCACAAGACATTCCTATTTTATGTCTCAAGAAATGTTTTAAGTCTGTTATCTGGATTAGAAAACCATGTAAGCGCCGTGCGCACAAGGCAATAATGGCTTGGTATCCTCCACATTTACCCATTCATTGTCTTTTTTAACTGAGTTCCAAAAAAGGGGGAATGTTCTCAATTCGACTGTATTTTTTATGGGTTCTAGAACTTTTTTCTAGGTGAACTGATTTTGATGATTATTTTTTAATCGAAATCTGGCGATTCCGATGTGGTATTATTTTTATCAATTGTATCAAGTTCCGATTAGTAGTTTTTAAGTTATGCCTAATAATTCATATTTCATTGACTTTGATTACATTTTTGGCACTCTTAATTCATTTTATTGAAGCGATAAGTATTATTGTTGTCCAATTTTTTAAATAACAATCTTTAAAAAGGTTACAATAAATAAAAATGGGAATATACTAGATATTCGCATAACATAACTTTTATTTAAGCGAAATTTATATTCTGTTTTCATTAAAAAACAATATCGTTATTTGGGCGTTCCTTATACGCAGAAATTATTAAAAATATTTGTTTTAATTGATTAAAAGACATACGTAGTTTGTATATCATATGATAATAAGCAGTAAGGACTTTTTTTTTCCTACCTAAGCTGATAGCCTTTAGAGGCTACTTCAGCGTAACCGTGGCTAGTAGGTGAGCTCACGGGGCTCAAACCTGATGACGATGCTAACACGAACCCTAGCAAGGGCCGTGCTTCGCAGAATCTACCACCGGATCGGAAACGCGACCCACTGAGAAGATACGGCGAGAAACTCAGTGGGCTGTGTCTGAGAGCTAGTTTACTCGTCGAGCCCTTCGTCGCAAGCGACGGGTTCGACGAGAACGGTGACCGGTGCTTGAAGTACCTAAAAGCACCGTTAGTGGAAGTGAGGACCTTGATATCAATTGAATCCTAAATACGATCTAGTCTCGTTATGACTTCGAATAGATGAGGGTCGTAACAAAATTGATTTTATATGAAAAAACGGGCGCAAATATTTCTTCATAACAGAGATGTATGTAATATTGACACAAAAATGTACACAGAGAACAGAAATATCAATACGATTCACATATGTACACACATTCACGATTTAACAAATGTACTCTAATTAGAGTTGAGAAAAACTACACAAAGTTTAAATCTACTGGTTTGGAATTTACTTATTGAATAAAGTTAAAATATTACTAATTAGGAATTGCATTTTTTTTTACACGATACACAGCTATCAAATCTACAAATGTTAAGAAATCAGAGAAAGAAGCAATGAATTCTACACAATTGTATGTACATACATATATGGCCTCAGTTTTCACTATCATCACAAAAACAATACTAATCAGATTTTCAATTAATTTTTAATTTTTTATATGACAATGGAATTTTGTGATTCCCAATTTACTTTTCAATTGATTGCAATTAATTTGTTGGATGATTAAATATAACACTTATAGAAATAAGACCTAAGGTTCTAAATAGCGCATATTACTTTAAGTCATACGGGTACCATCTTTCACCCTATTTCTATCGGGGTAAGACAGTCTTTATCACAATGCTAATAATATTTTTACCTCATGTCTTACGGTGAGAGACGGCATTGTTTTTCTACCTTATATAAGGTTCAATAGCCCCTTTATTATTATATACTATATTAATTAACCGGGTGAGCTCGGACTATCGACAACAAAAAGTCAAGAAGCCAACAATAGCCCTTAAATAACATTTAATTAATAACAGGATACAATGTTTTCCGTGAAATCATCAAGAAGTTTCGAGGATTTTGAGGATTCAAGATAAAGCTTAAGTAAGAACGGACAATTGAATTATTTCCTTTGTAAAATGCTTCGCAAACTTATTCATATTCGAATTACTTCTGAGAATCTTGAACTTTCCGCGAGTGAGTTTCTTCTCAGATGTGCGGGTTACATTGAGGATTTGTATCTTACGAAAACTTTTCAGAGGAAATAAATTGGGATCTATAATTTATAATCACGGCTTTCATGAGAGAAGTGAAGTACTGACTTTTATGCTTGTTTCTTTTGTTTTGTATTTCATTATCTCCACTAGACTCCGTATTATAACACCAGAGACGAGCTGAATACCTACTATTTAACTGTGGAATAATTTAGTTAAGCTCTAGTCATTGTTTTTTTCGCCCGAAATGAAAACAATGAAAAAAAGTTGAACTATGATTAGTTGTCTCTCTCTCTCTCTCTCTCTCTTCCCAGCTATTTATCTCACATGGTGGTGGGGTCAGCTTTCCTGACTCTACTCCTCCACTTCGCTCTGTCTTCGACATCCTCGTCATCAACATTGCATTTTCTCTTGTCCTGCAGCACTACGTTCCTCCACCTTGCCTTGGGTCTACCTTTAGGTCTTCGACCGGGTAGGTCGAGCAGTAGCGCCAAATGATCGTTTTATTAAAAAAATTCGAATAACCGAAATTATTAAGGGGAATTATTTTTATACATATCACTTTTTACCAGTAAATACAAGAGGGTACAAATTCAAATTAACCAAAGACACATATGCATAAGCTCAAAGACTCAGATAGCATACATGAGTATAATTCTGTGTATTGCTCGTAAAAACAAATGGGTTTTCGATATTTTTTGGATTGTTATAAAAATAATAGATTAAGTATGCGCGTATGAAGCTATGACAAGTTTATCCAGTCATATATTCAGTCTCGCCACCTGACTAAAACATAATAAATCTGTAGTAAAAAAAAACGTTGAAAATTATCTTTCAATTTCGTATCTATATACATAAATCATGTATTTTATGTAAAAAATAAGTATTTATTTATTTGTGAATGATCATCAGGGCTTACTAATGAAAATTTAAAATAATCACAATTTACTGTTGCAACTCTAATCAAATGTAATTACAGATTGCAATAAAAAGAAGAAAAAAAAACAATTAGTTTATATAATATAAACCGAGTTCAATGGCGTACATTGGACGAGACCTACATATGTATATCCAGCAGTGGAAAGCTGTGGGTCGATGATGATCACAGCCAAACCAATAAGAACACATACGGAATACTACGGACGATTTTGTTCTGCGAGTATGACAACTGTACAGTATTCGAAATATCGGTAATAATATTAGAATGGCAATAATTAAATTAGTAATAATACTTACTTGCTAAAATCGATGAGGTCTCGATCGATCTCAGCTGTATTGCACCAAGCGACGGAGCCTAGGCACCCCGCGATCATGAGGGTCAGCATGAAGCACTTCCAATTACCTTCGCGGCGTAACACTCCTCCCAAACTCTGCTGTCGTGGACGCTGTGAAGGAAAACGTAATTATTATATCACACTACGCTGAATATTTTAGAACAAGATATGAAATCATATCACTACATGGTATAAAACAAAGTCGCTTTCTCTGTCCCTATATCCCTATGTATGCTTAAATCTTTAAAACTACGCACCGGATTTTGATGCGGTTTTTTTAAATATATAGAGTGATTGAAGAGAAAGGTTTATATGTATAATAACATCCATTAAATAGTGGAGAAATCAATAATAAATTACAGTTTCCGAAGTGAAACGAGGGCGGGTCGCTAGTGTAAAATATACTGAAGAAATATTATATTATAACTTCAGACGCCTAGTGTCAATTAGTTGCCGGAATTCATGAGTATCATAACATAATCAACTTATTTTCAATAAAAGTTTTTTTCCATATTTTTTTCCATTCCTACTCGTCTATTGGTTGGAAGTGGAAGTGCTCACAGCCCACCTGGTATTAAGTGGTTACTGGAGCCCATAGACATCTACGATGTAAATGGGCCACCCACCTTGAGATATAAGTTCTAAGGTCTCAGTATGGTTACAACGGATGCCCCCACCGAAACGCATTACTGCTTCACGGCAGAAATAGGCGGGGTGGTGGTACCTACCCGTGCGGACTCACAAGAGGTCCTACCACCAGTAAAAAAAGTTGGATACCTTAAAGTTGCTGAAAACCTTGTTTAATTTAATGATAATTTCAAAAGAGTCTTTCGTGGTACACTTATTACTCAACCTTGTCGGAAAAATATTCATACCGGCATTTGAAATCCGGTATTCAAATAATCTAAAACAGGCACGCGATCTTATCAGAATTACAAAATACCGAAAGAAAAATATGTTACAGTATAAATATTCTATGAAAATGGAAAAGAAAAAGTGGATTAATAAGGAAAATCGGTCGGNAATTTCAAAAGAGTCTTTCGTGGTACACTTATTACTCAACCTTGTCGGAAAAATATTCATACCGGCATTTGAAATCCGGTATTCAAATAATCTAAAACAGGCACGCGATCTTATCAGAATTACAAAATACCGAAAGAAAAATATGTTACAGTATAAATATTCTATGAAAATGGAAAAGAAAAAGTGGATTAATAAGGAAAATCGGTCGGCTTCAAAATAACTTCATCGAAGTGTGAAGAAAGCGTTTGGATGTGTTTGTTTGGTAGGAGTACCTTTACACGGAGGCCCGATCGAGCGACTGGTCCCTTGCTGTTTACATTGCCCTAATAATTTCACCGTGACCCGCGCTCGGTCACCAAATATTTTCCCAACTAATTAAACACTTTCCTAATTTACTATATTGCTACGGTCGGGACGACAATTTGGCGTTCCTTTTAATAGTTCAATTTAGATAATTAGAACTAATTTTATTCCAAAGCAAACTACTAAGACCCTTTTTCTCTCTTTATACTATTTCTTATTATAGATATAAATTATAACAAAATATATGATTATATAGTTGAAAACGGTTCGAAGGGCGGGGTAGCCGTTGTAACTATACTGAGATCTTAGAACTTATATCTCAAGGTGGGTGGCGCATTTACGTTGTAGATGTCTATGGGCTACAGTAACCACTTAGCACCAGGTGGGCAGTGAGCTCGTCCACCCACCTGAGCAATAAAAAAAATTTTAAAATGATGAAAAAAACTGAATTAAATTCATTTTGTCTAATTCTTAAGCGCTTAAATAAAGATAATCGGATTTATTCAATATTTCGCACAGTACGGGATTTAGTAAACTCTTTAGTATGAAAAAAAATAATATTTTGAAATCTGTTCAACCGTGTCGGGTTCTATAAGGAACATACACACATCGACTAAATGTAATCTAGTAAGACTAATTGCTAATAAGTGCGCAACATAATCATTCTCGTACGCTAAACTTTGAAACTGCACTCAGAAACGCAATATACACGTAAAGAAAAACCTTTATCATTTAAAACTCTTTAGTTTTTAAAAAGGATTTTTCTTCCGTGTCATTCAGTATCATGGAGGGTCTGTCATTGAGTAAAAAGAGAGTTCTGCTTAATTTATTAATATTGTTTAATTTTTTATATTAATTTTAAAAGAGATTAAGGCCTTTAAGTGTTGTTTTCTTATTATATAACAGAAAACCCAATTAAGTCCTTTATTGTTTATTCATTCTGAAATACTCCATATTATTATATGTATACATATAAGCTTTTCGTTCAATTTGAGATTCACTGACCTATTACCCGTAACCGGATAATAAAAACTGTAAGTTCCTGCGCTTATTGTATGGCTTTTATAAATTACCTTTTGGTAAATAAATACACATGTATGTGTATTGTTTTTTTTTTAATTACAATAAATTCATAATTATCTATTTAGAAATGGATCTAATAATTTAGACTATTTAGCTTGTATGTAAACACTTCAATCAGCTATATATGGCGAACGATCCAGCTCCGAAGGACCCTAAATCACGTCATTACGGATCCTCTCGATTCATTAACGGTGCTTTTAGGCACCAGAATTATATATAATTTAATTTTACATCTAACACCCTCTATTGGCGATATTCAAATAATTCCACCACATAGTGTAAGAGAACAATTTTTTTAGGCGAAGTGTTAAGTTTCACAACCAAAATTTTTGTAGGCGAAGTGTTAAGTTTCACAACCACAATTTTCGTAGGCGAAGTTTTAATGATAGTAAAGATCAACACAAACAAGAGTCGACGAATCGACGAAGATTGCGAAAAAGAATCAACGAAGAATGCAGACGCCGTGACGTCGCGTCATATCATTTGACCGTTGAACCCGTGTGTTAGCTAGTTTTATTTGAGTAACGATGCACGTCGAAGAATCTAGAGTAGAAAAACATTTCAACAGAGATCGTTTATTTATTTATTAGTATTAACGTTTTCGAGACATTTTTCCATTTGCTGATATATACGACACTATGACAAAAATACTACATAGTTTAATAGGTTTAGAACTTCGACGAAACAATTATTTAGAAAGTAAAAAAATATTTCAGTGAAATTATCAAACCGAAAATTTTACATTTCGAAATACTAAATTGAAAAAAAAAATCATTAAAGTAGTAGTACCTCTTGAGAGATCGCAAAAAGTTGGATCGTTAAAATTTGTTTCAAATTTGTTCTGATTCAGACGAGAACGAGGCATACTGATCAGGATAAAAAAAAAAACAAAATTCGAAGTGAAGCAAATTTCTGATAAAGTGAATCAGCGAAACGGGGTTGAATATTAATGTTTTGTTTATTCATAGAATTGTTATCGAAATCATGCTAGAATTTTACAATACGGAATAAATATTATTTTAAAATTCTAATTTTAGCATTCTTGTTATTCTAATAGGTTATATTATAACGTACGAAATTGCAGTTTAGACTTTTTGGCGGGAACGTGAGGAGTGAAGTTGTGTGATTTGTTTTATTTTGTCTATTTAGTGTTTCTTTAGGTTTAAATGTGTAATAACGGTGGTTTATTAACAGTTTAGTATCTGTGGAAGTGCAAAAATTTCGGAAAATAAAACAAAGCTGCTGGACGTAACTTCTCGGGATCCTCCAAAAAGTCCACTGAAAAAGTCTCAGTAAAAGACCATCAGTTTACTGAGATTATATTTCATCCCATATCATCTCATTTAATTTCATCCCAGTTGATTAATGTCTCAAATTAATCATCTTGATTTCATTTCACTCCATATTATAATTTTTCATAAAATTAAGAATATAAATTAAGGCATGACTTAAAGGTCTTAGTTACCAGGTCATAAAATCCCTTAAAAATAATAATAATTGCCGTTTAGAATAAAAACAGTTCTTAATTATTTGTATCAAATAAAATATGCATTTCTGCCAACGAAGTGCCAATTTTTCTTCTTGAAAAAGTCAGATGTCTGGGAGTCATAAACTCTTCAAAAGCATTTTATGCTCCTGCCTATCGGGTATTGAATTTATCCCTGCCAAAAAGTTATCCNTCATAAAATCCCTTAAAAATAATAATAATTGCCGTTTAGAATAAAAACAGTTCTTAATTATTTGTATCAAATAAAATATGCATTTCTGCCAACGAAGTGCCAATTTTTCTTCTTGAAAAAGTCAGATGTCTGGGAGTCATAAACTCTTCAAAAGCATTTTATGCTCCTGCCTATCGGGTATTGAATTTATCCCTGCCAAAAAGTTATCCAAACTTTGGAAAAGTAGAAATCTGCCGGCGCAAAGTCTGGTGAGTCCGATGGATAACGCAAAACTTCCAACCCTAGCTCTCGTCTTGTAGCTTTGAGATCCAAAATTAACTTATACAAATATTTTACATTTATTAATCCACAGCAAATTTTCAACGAAACTTTGAGGATACGATGGTAATAACACCGTTTTAGTCGAAGGTCGTCTGACGTAAAATTTCTAATCGTTTTCCAGAGTTGTCAGTTGGAAACAGCACTTTTATTACTCTATTATTTTGAATATCATGAATTCTAAGCTATATACATAATTAAATTTTAAGACTTTTGTGGAATGCATCACTTAATTAAATATGAAAAATGATTCACCGAAGAAAAGCTTAAATTATGCAAAGAAATGCAATATTCATTCAAGTCCGTTTCACGGGGATTGAGTCATTTCGTAAGTTTATTCCAGTCGCTGGGCTGGCACACTTTGCGTTACCGCGTTATGTTCTAGACATAAATTTATAGTTATTTTATGTATTTCAAAGATAAAGGTGAAGATTATTGTTATTATTATTATTATATATTTTTTTATTGCCCTTGTAGGCAGGCGAGCATACGGTCCACCTGATGGTGAGTGGTTACAGTCACTCATGGACTTCAACAATGCCAGGGACAGAGCCAAGCCGCCGCCTGTCGCATAATACAAGGGCGGGATGATAACTAGTAACTAGCCTAACAATAGCCTAGTAACTAGCCTAACAATAAAACACTTAACTTTTCGTAATATTTTTTCTTTTTCAACAGTCTCCGTGAAATTCTACGCACTTATTCCATCTTCGTTCTAAAGCAGTAATGCCTTTCATAAAATGATATCTTTCGAGGCCTGCAAAATACTCCTCTACAGCGGCTAGGACTTCATCATTTGTGGCAAATTTCTGTTCGCCCAAAAAAGTTTTGAGCTTAGGGAATAAGTGGAAGTCTGATGGCGCTAAATCAGGCGAATAAAGTGGGTGGGGCAGCAAACCATACTTCAATTCGTTGATTTTTGCCATAGCTTTAACACTTGTTGAACCCTAGCGTTGTCTTGGCAGAGGATGATTTTTTTTCGCTAAACCTGGTCGTTTTTGCAGAATACACTGATGAAAATTATCTAGAAGATTAGCGTAGTATTCTCCATTAATCGTTTGACCTTTAGGAAGGTAATTTATCACCAAGATCCCATCTGCATCCCAAAGACAGAAGCCATCACTTTTCCAGCCGACTTTACACCCATGGCTTTTTTGGAAAAGGGCATCGCGATTGTTTTGATTGAATTTTTGATTCTGGTGTGTAATAATGAACCCATGCTTCATCTGTTGTTGCAAATCGACGTAAAAAATCGGCTTTATTACTCTGAAACGGTCCAGACATTCTTTTGAGTTTTGCACCCGAATCCTTTTTTGATCGTGCGTTAGCATTCGCGGCACCCAACGGGCCGATGACTTTTTCATATTTAATTCCTCACTTAGGATATGACGTTCTTTTGAGATACCTGTAGTGTCAGCCGTTTCAGATAGCTTCAATCTCGATTTGTTTAAACTATATCATGTTCTTTCACGACCATTTCCGGAGTCGTGACGCTTTTTGGACGTCCGTATTTGACTCGTCATAGATATCTCCCCTTCATGTCCTTCATATGAAGAAACTTTATCACTGCTCTTTGTTCAATTTTATCCATTTTGAAAAAACTTGACGAAATATATTTTCAAATGATAAAAAATCAATACAATGTTCACGCCACCAAATTCAAATTTAGAACACAGGTGGCCAGAGATACGAATTTATAAATGTCATATATATTTTTTAAATTTTAACTTTTTAAATAGTAAAGGCTAGTTACTTATCATCCCGCCCTCATATTCTCCACAAGCCTCGTTTAAAGAAGGACATTTGATAGCGCTCGGGAAACATCTTGAAGGGGAGCTCATTCCATAGCCGGATGGTACGTGGCAAAAAGGACCTCTTGAAACGCACTGTGGATGTACGCAGTAGCTCCAGGTAGTATAGATGATCCCTACTCCGGATAAATGGATTGAATTGAAAAAGTCAATATAAGAACATGCAGTTTGAAGTGAGAAACTAACACCAACGCCATTATGTGCTTTGTGTGGATGGAGGAACTACCACTATCCTGGTTATTTCTCTCATAAGCCAATTATGCGTTTCGGTTACTAGAAAGGGACAGCCTAAGAGATTGACCTTGTATTTCGAGATGAACTTATTTATTTACGAGCTAACGAACTCAAAACCCACCAAGTGTTAAGTGGTTACTGGAACACATAGACATTTTATGATTTTATGTTTTGTCATACGAAGTCATTTCTTCGCGAAGTTATTCCCGAGCATTTATCACGTACGTATTTAATTAGAAAAAGTAGTCGTTAGCAGGATAAGAGACGTTAAAGCCACAATGACCTCTGCCGTTTAGTGGCATTCACGTTGTGATGTCCATATTTACTAATTACTATTTTATACCAGACAGGCCGAAAGCTTATCTGCTCATTTACAAAAGATCGTTTCGTTGTTGCTCATACGTAGTGCCGTAATTGAATTGGAGAAAACAAAGATAATTATAAACTAAGAAATCTGTAACTCACTTTTTTGTGGAAGACGATAGAAGTTTTCTATTATCCGACCACGACCGGGCAACGCAAAGTCGCCATCGCTCGAAACATGTCTTATCGGATCCCCCGGATTCACTCTCGGTGCTTTTAGGTCTCTCAAGCACCGGTCACCGTCCAAGAGTTCAACGAGCCAACTAACCCACAAACAAAGCCCACTGAGTTTCTCGCCGGATCTTCTCAGTGGGTTGTAGATCCGGTGGTAGATTCTGCGAAGCACTACTTTTACTAGCGTTTTTATTTATTTATTTTTTATTGCTTAGATGGATGGACGAGCTCACAGCCCACTTGGTGTTAAGTGGTTACTGGAGCCCATAGACATCTACAACGTAAATGCGTCACTCACCTCGAGATATAAGTTCAAAGATCTCAGTATAGTTACAACGGCTACCCCACCCTTCGAACCGAAACGCATTACTGCTTCACGGCGGAAATAGGCGGGGTGGTGGTACCTACCCGTGCGGACTCCCAAGAGGTCCTACCACCAGTGAAAAGCGTTAGCAAATTCTTTCAGGCTAAGCCCGTGAACTCACCTTTTCGTCCGGGCGTAGCTGGAATACCCTCTTAAGCTACCAACGAATAGGTAGGGGGAAAAATGATAGAAGCTTTTATAAAAGGCGACGTAAATCCGGATAAAAGTTAAAAATCAAAATTCGTAACAATAAATTTGGCTAAATTTTAATCTAAAACAAGAACAGGCCCCTGTCAATCACAATCGTTTGTTAATTAATTTGTATCTTCAAGTCAATCTGAGTTGCGAACTCCTGAGTAGCCTTCAAGATTGCGAAGTAGTTTTTGAAATAACTTCGTTTTAATCATTGTACTATATAAACTTAATAAAATTAAAATATGTTTTGTATTAAAGACGGATAGTGGGTATAACGCGGCATTAATCAGTGCAAGCTGTTGTAACATGTGATAAATTCATCCTAGATCGGACAGTTATATTGTTCATATTAATTATTGCATTTTCCTTCGACAGTAACGCCTAGCGCGTTGTCTTTCTTCATTCACGCTGTCGTAGCAAGGATTACTGTAATGACCAACAAAAGGACCGAACAAAAGCCTTCTGTGACATAAACTGTGCATCCGGTGACCAAGATGTATTATTGTAATACGAGCCGTGCTCCAGAAAGGAACCCATTTGTCAGGGCTTTGAACAACAATACAATAAGACAAACGCACGCTTCGTAATTTTATAGTTTAGTTAGTACATGAGAAACAGAATACTGAATCTAGTTTTTTATTTATTTATTGCTTAGATAAGCGGACGAGCTCACGGCCCCCCTGGTGTTGCGTAGCTACCGGAACCCATAGACATCTACAACGTAAATGCCGCCACCACCGAGCAGTATAGTACAACGGCTGCCCCACCCTTCAAACCGAAACGCAGTACTGCTTCACGGCAGAAATAGGCAGGGTGGTGTTACCTACCCGTGCGGATTTTTTTTTTTTATTGCTTGGATGAGTGGACGAGCTCACAGCCCACCTGGTGTTAAGTGGTTACTGGAGCCTATAGACATCTACAACGTAAATGCGCCACCCACCTTGAGATATAAGTTCTAAGGTCTCAATTATAGTTACAACGGCTGCCCCACCCTTCAAACCGAAACGCATTACTGCTTCACGGCAGAAATAGGCAGGGTGGTGATACCTACCCGTGCGGACTCACAAGAGGTCCTACCACCAGTAATTACGCAAATTATAATTTTGCGGGTTTCATTTTTATTACACGATGTTATTCCTTCACCGTGGAAATCAATCGTGAACATTTGTTGAGTACGTATTTCATTAGAAAAATTGGTACCCGCCTGCGGGATTCGAACACCGGTGCATCGCTCAACACGAATGCACCGGANTAATTACGCAAATTATAATTTTGCGGGTTTCATTTTTATTACACGATGTTATTCCTTCACCGTGGAAATCAATCGTGAACATTTGTTGAGTACGTATTTCATTAGAAAAATTGGTACCCGCCTGCGGGATTCGAACACCGGTGCATCGCTCAACACGAATGCACCGGACGTCTTATCCGTTAGGCCACGACGACTTCAAAGACCAGACTGACCAGACGTCCTACTACTAGTAAAAGTTAGCGCAAAAATCGCTTTAATATAGATTCCTCTGGTCTAAGTACATGAAGATGCTTGACAAAAACACCTTTGATGTGTGCAAATAATGTTTAAGAGCACATTAAGTTAAATGACGCATTTACGCCGATATTATATAATATTTAAACTATGAAAAAATAAAAAAAGGTACAATAATTCGAAGGAGAGATTTGTCAAAGAAATATTTATACGCATCGTTTCACATTGACGCCTACAGAATTCGGAGGTACAGGACCGATCTCATTAACCGAATTAAATGCGGTACTTCGCCCCTTTCTCACTCAACAGCCACAAAGGAGTTTCCACTACATAATTCTTGAGATAACTTTGAACCGCTTTGAATCTCCGGCTATAAATAAGTATTCGCTTTTGTGAATTATATTTTGAGAGTTGTTCTTTCTTGTTCTTAATTTAATTGTCCATACCTACCATATCTCGTAATGATTGAAATTGTTTTAATTGGTCAAAAAATGTATGGTGCCTGTAGCAAAAAAATCAACGTGGTATGGACATGTGATGCGTAGAGAGAAGATGCTTGTGACTAGGAGATGTATGGAAATGGTAGTGCAAAGTAGAGGGGAAGAGGTCGACCGAAAAAGACATAGCTAAAAGCATAGCTTAATCGCTTTACAACTGAACTAGGAAAATAAATATAGTCTTTTAACCTTAACTTTTCGTCAATATAGAAATATACATTTTTTTATTGCCCGTGCAAGCAGACGAGCATACGGCCCACCTGATGGTAAGTGGTTACCGTCGCTCATGGACGTCAGCAATGCCACGGACAGAGCCAAGCCGCTGCGTACCGCTAAAGATACGAATAAATCGATTTAATAATACAAACAGTCGGAATAATAAATTAATGAATCGCATGCAATCAATTAGCATTCGTTTCCTTCACAAGTTGCGCCATTACGCAAATAGATCACACTCTCTGAAGACATTCAAAAGCAAATTGAGCTCTATTAACATTCGTTCTGTGTCTATATATGTATGTAAGAAGGTATTAGTAACACATCGCCCACGAGGTCATGCGATGCTTTATGCCATAATATTAATCAATCATGTCTAACAAAACCGTGTTCTTGAAATTTTCTTTTTAAAACGCGTTTCATTAAATATATATTATTGAATTGTTCGTAGTAGTTTTAAATATTATTAATTGTATCAATACAAAAAGTGTTGATTTGGAATTTAGGAAAATATCAACATGTAAATTGTATTATTATTATTATTTATACTTTATTTCAGTTTTTTTTAAAACCATAACATTTTGTTAGTAAGAATTACTTATAATCTATGTTAGTAATTTAAAAATCTAACACGTAACTATCAGATATACAATGACATTATAATATTTATATCATTACATTTTATTTTTTCTTGCAAGTGCCTGCTGCAAAGGCTATTAATCAGCAGTCCCTCGATCTTGCTCGATATGATTTTCAGTATGCTTAGTGTGAGTTATCTAACATTCTCGATTACGTAAAAGTGAAGCTAAATTTGTATGGAGATGGAACCTTTGCCTACGTATGCCGCTAGGGGCGCTGTTCCAACTTCAAACAAATTTGAGCTATCGCTACTTTTACGCTATCGAGATAGATAAACTCACAATAAGCATATTATAGAAGACTGTTGCCACTGTCACGCAAGACCTCGCCCAGCTGTATACAGTTAACGAACTGTTATACTTGCCGGGGGTGACGGTCGAGGGATGGCGTCCAACCCGGGGACCTGCGCAGTGTCACCGCTGCCAGGCCTTCGGGCACGCGTCCACGAACTGTCACCGTGCGGTCCGCTGCGTTCGATGTGCCGGCGAGCACATTGTGACGGACTGCCCGAGGCCAAGGGATGGCCCATTATCCTGTGCTAATTGCGGGAAGGACCACGCCGCCATCGATCGGCGGTGTGTGGTCTACCGCAAGAGGGCCAGGATGATGGGAGTAACCATCCCCCCTCCTGTTCCACCGGTGCCACGACCCAGGAATGTCCCAGCTCCAGCAGCTGCTCCTGTCGTCTCTGCACCCATCCCCAAGGGGAAGGGGAAGGGGAAAGGGAAATCCTCCCAAACCCCAGCCCCTCCCCCTCCTAGTACCTATCCGTCTGTCTCGGTGGTGGAGGCTGGGCCGTCAGCGGCCACGTTGATGGCGCAGGCCAACCCACCGAGGCGGCCAAATAAACCTACCCCNAGCCCATCGTATTATATTTAAGTATTTATTTATTTTGTCGATGTGAGTGTGCCGAACACGCTGCGAACAGTCCCCTCCCATCTCGTCCTGCATCTATATCACCCCTGCCCTATGTGGCAGGGAGCTTCGTCCCGGGCAGTGGGGATTGCCCCGAGGCCCGTTCCGTACCCCCGAAAGGGGGTACGACGACCCTTCTTCTCTCTCTGTCACGCACTCGACGCAATAACGATGTATTTCTCTTTTGCATTATTGCAAAGAAGTCATCGGTGTGAGATTTTGTATGTATATGATTTTGTAGGTGTGGTATTATGCTAGAGCAATGTCGATAAAAAATTTGTCAAAAAAAAAATACGATTTCGTGACCCAGGATTGAGAATGTCGAAATTTGTGTTAAACGCGCTTAAAATTCATGTCACGTATTTCGGAAAGGCGCTCTTCTCATGTCTGCCCTCGTCTGTGTGTTTAATCAGCGCCGATCTTGTACAAATACATCCGTGTAAAGTTTCTGTAATATTAATCGTATTATTGTGATGTGACTTTCTAAATTTTAGAATTAGGTATACACGCTAATCTTAACCGGTTTTGCAAATATATAATAATCATAATTTATTTATTTCTCTCTTAAAATTATAGTACAAATACAAATAGATATTAACCTTATAATTTATTTTGTAAGCCTTTGAAAGAGCTAAAGTCTGTACTAGGTTCAAAGACCTGTACTACTGATCTCCAGGCTCCCTTCTTCTTAACATAGATTAGGTTAGGTTAACTTGTGAACAGTTGCTGCGGACTAGTGTTGAGAGATCATTAGGTGTTGTCATTTAAGAAAGTCATTTTGCGCGTGTGTGAGTATCTGCATCTATGTGTGTGTGTTTTTATTACTCTTACATAGGTATGACTAATTAATTGATATGAAATGTAGATACTTTTTAAATTCTGTACCTAATATAGTTTTTTTATGTAATTTTTCCGGTCAAAAATAATGCGTTACAATATGAAGATTGGAATAACTGTTCCTGGAACTGGAATAACAATTCAAATTTCGATCTCAAAGTGAGTGGCGATATCCACTTTCGTGATCGCTATTAATTTCGAAAACCATTTAACACCAGGTAGGTCGTATATTTAATATAATATCTACTACAAATATACATCAACGGTCCATAAAATATATACATTAATTTTAGTTACTTGTTATCGAAAAGGCTGTGCATATAATATTAAAAATCTACGACTCGCAAAACCGAACCTTACATACGATGCAAATTTATTTGTCACTAACTGACCCGGCAGACTTCGTAGTGCCTCAAACGATAAATAAAAGACCTATATAAGCTTTTGTATAAAATAAACTTAACGTCCGACGGGGGACACATCAAAGGAAAAACCAAATTGTTATTTTTATTTATTTACGAGAATTTGAATATTTATCTACCTTTTAAACCTTCTCTGGACTTCCACACATAATTCAAGACCAAAATTAGCCAAATCGGTCCAGCCGTTCTCGAGTTTTAGCGAGACTAACGAACAAGAAGATTATAGAGATTATTTTAATGATAAACTGTGAACTATGTAAAACTTCGTCCGAGACTAAGATGTGATCAAATTACGGAGCAATCTTCGAGTACCCGTGGAGATCCGGGCATAAACTAACTTTAATTAGCTATCCGATGGCGGTCCGGACACGGTGCGTTGACTGTCGTCACCTAAAAGTCAATCTGCGGGAATTAAAATCGTTTGGTTCGTATGATTCCACGTTTCACAACGCCCTCCACACTGCCAGAGACAAGAATATATGGGAAAGATCGTGCTTGCGAAGGTGATACAAAAGGGTGGTCACGACCCTCAGCAATGAGGAATGCAAGGAGGGTTCGTATTACATATGAACAATTAGTATATTTGGCCTCATAACTTATTCACTTAGACCATTATAATATTACAGTACCTTCCAAACGAATTAAAGCAATCGTAGCCTAAAGCTCGCCTATCCATCTAAGCAATAAAAAAAAAAAGTCCGAGCTCACGGCCCACCTGGAGTTAAGCGGTTACCAGAGCCTATAGACATCTACAACGTAAATTCTGCCACCTACCTTGTGATATAAGTTTTAAGGTGTCAGTATAGTTACAACGCCTACCCCACCCTTCAAAGCAAAACGCATTACTGCTTCACGCCAGAAATAGGCAGGGTGGTGGTACCTACCCGTGCGGACTCACAAGAGGTCCTACCACCAGTAAACTTAAAATATAACTTAAAATATATGATTTAAGTCATGTAATTATCGTCTAATCACTTACGAAATCCTGAGATTGCTAATTTTAACGACTGGTCCAGTTTTAGGAGCCCTCTGATTGAGAGCTAATGATGATTGGCAGGATTAACTAATGGCTACGGAAGTGCTCTTGACAGACCGACCGTTGTTCTTATGTTCAATGAAACTTGTTTGGAAATGCTTTATGTAAGTGCATTGTCGTGTTAAATTCTACAATATAAAACCCATTTACTGTACAATACACTCGTTTCTCTCACAATAAAAGCATTGAGTTAAAAATCACGATCAAAATCCAGCTGTTTCATGCGCGGCTCTTGGGATGACGCTCTCGAGAAAGCTTGATTCAACACTTATTCGTTCTTAGTTTAAAAAAAATCTTACCAACGTATATCTATGTGACGTCTTTGTTGACGAGTTACCGCAAATGGCAGCCTGTTAACAACGTTTTAACAACGTTCATGTAAACTGCCAGTACAGACGGGTATTGTGCCTTAAGCGTAGAAGTTCGACGAGAGAAACTAATCCATAGACACCATATATACACCGAGCCGCGTTTATACTAGGACGCCTCTATCCTATTGCGACGAAGGGTTCGGCGAGTAAATTTACCCACAAACACAGCTCACTGAGTTTTTCGCCGGTTGTTCTCAGTGGGTCGCGATTCTGATTTCAGTTTTAGATTCTAAGCACTACTCTTGCTAGGGCTAGTGTTGGTGAGTTCTCTAAAATGAAGCCCGTGAGCTTAAATATAATAGCTAGGATAGCCTTTTAGATTGGCAGCGAATAGGTTAAGTTAAAAAAATCAGACGCATAATGCTCGTCTGTATTGCAATTGCAATAAAATTGAGAAGTAGACGTTTTGGTGGTTGACTTTATGTTTATTAGCTCTAACAGATCAACCAATGCGCTGGGAACTCAGTCAGCCTACGTATAAGGCAAAATATAAAGTATGTATATGAGACTAGTCACGAGATTGTTTTGTCATTATACCTACTATTATTTTCAATGTTTCGAATACTTTTTATTTCTTTTCTAAACAGTAAAAGTCAAATTGTTTTAATTACGAACCTAAGAATATACTGAACATACTAATATTATTAGTATAATACGTAAAATGTTATAATATTAATTTCACTGATAAGTTTTCGCGTATCACCGACATAATATGTATTAATTTGTCAACTGTGTTAGTATCAACCGTAACTTAAGTGGAAAGCGGTTTGAGGATCCCAAACTTTATTTACCTACATCGGAACCGAATCATACAATAATCATGAGTTAATTAAAATCTAATTGGTCTTACTTGGTCACTGTGGCGTGATCGTCCGATCTGACAGAAACTTCCACAGACGGGACCTGTAGTTCCGTACACTGTAGTATTGAATATCCTATACAACTAAAAACATTCTATAAATTAGTTATCGATAACTTGGATATTTCAGAATCTTATTCTACATTATAGTTGATTTCGCGAGAAAAATATGGCGGGAAAACATAATAGCACGGCGCCAAAACCGATGTTAAAATTCTTGAATGTCAGTGTACTATCTGTGGTCAAATCACAGATAAATAATGGCAAGAGGTTAAGTGTATAATGCATGAATATTAGTTTTAATAATAAATAAAAACTTTTGCAAGTTGAACTGAATTGTGTGATTGATGTTTTGTTCTAAGATTGGCATAGTTATTTTCCGGATTTGTTTGTAAGTTCTTCAAGATTACCAATGTGTACAAGACAGCGCGGCAAATCATCTACTTGTTTAAAAAAACGTCTAAAGCACTGGTTTATTTATCAATCGTGAAACTCAGGAATAACTAAATCCGGCATTGATAATTTTTTTTATATTCGTTGATTGAAAAATTGAAAAAATATTTAAAGGAATAGATTACAGAAAATCAAGTATTAATAAAAAATAGTCTTTAATAACTACAATTTTAATCAAATATGTGTAATCATTGTTTATTACCTCTGATTGGTTTTACTGAATCATATATTATGTATATAATGAAGCCTATATTTTTATTTACTTGTAGACAATTCAAATGTCAGTTTTTTTTAAATTTTTATAAAATTCATTTCCTCAGTGGCCATGATTAAAACACTCTTAGAAGTTATAGATTTGTTTTTGTTTGTCAGTGCGCTGTTTCATAATCCGAACATATTTTCAAAGATATTGTAGGTACTTGGTTCGTGAAAAATCATAAATTACATAGGTATTTATAATTGAACGGGCTGCATTGATGAAAGCAGTACTATGTCACAGATTAAAATTTTAGAGGCAACGGCTCCACTTTCTTTATGCCGCTGATGATGTCATCCTTGAAAAGCGCGGCTTTTGCAAATGCTTAAGAAGAGCTTAAATAACTTTATTAAATTAGTCTATATTTAAAAAAAGTTTTATTAAAATCACACCCTTTTTTAATCAATGCCCATTAAACGGTAATTTGCACTATATTACAATATAGACGAATAGTATAATACCTTAGAGCCACGTAAATCACATAATGTTTGAAACAACGAAATGTTTCGTAAATAAAAACGCGAGATTAAGCCGTAAAAATACTTTTTATTATGTCTACGACTATCGGAAACCGAAGGACAGTCTTAACTAGTTAAAATATATATGACGTAAAAACTAGCTAACTAGCTAGCTAGTACTCAAACACGATAGCAAAACAGACGAAACTGAGTTATCAAACAGTTGGTTGTTCGAATCGTTGTAATTTGATTTCGTTGCGCCAAGAGGGTCGTGTAATAGGGTCGTATGTTGTCGTGCGCTGACGAAACTAATTTTCTCATGACGCACCGGGAAAAGGTGTCGTTGCTATGTAAAGGTTTTTAGTCAGAGCAATTCCCTTTAAGGTTCCTTTTTTTTGTTTGTTTTTATATTGATAGATGTGTGGACGAGCTCACAGCCCACCTGGTATTAAGTGGTTACTGGAGCCCATAGACATCCACAACGTTAATGCGCCACCCACCTTGAGATGTAAGTTCTAAGGTCTCAGTATAGTGACATACATAGTATAGTTTCTAAGAAAATCGCTTGTTTTTCTAACGGTACTGAATTATTTTCGAATTCACGTTAATATGACGGTGGACTGTTTAAAAACACGTGAAGCTTTTGTACCGTCAGGTAAAAAAAAAGGGGCAGCTATTTCAATAAGCGACCTTTTTGCTGGCAATGGACGGCTCAACTATAGTTTTAATTGATTATTCGACAGCCCAAGTGGAATTTCGTCACCCATTCTGAAACATGAAATTGAAGTCTGATATTGCGGCAACTGTTGTTCTTACAAACAAGAATGAATGATCTCTTTACAGAAATGTGTATGACAATCTTACGGGCTCTTACAGATATCATATTATAGAAAATATGTTGTTTATTAAGGGTGTGTTCGTTTTTATTCCCCTACCTTAACTGGTAACCTTGGAGGGTTTTGCCAGCGTAACCGAGCGGGTAGGTGAGCTCACGGGACTCAAACCGGAGGACGTTGCTAACACTAGCCCTAGCAAGAGCAGTGCTTCGCAGGGTGCAATTGTGAGAACAATCCAAATTACCAAAGTACCTGTCTCAGGATAGAAAAAATGACATGACCAGCAAATACTTATCAGAATAATATCTGTCAGCGTCGACCTCGGTCACGAATGGCTCGCCTTTGTTTGGTTATCCGGATCAGTGTCAAGTCGAATCCGGTTACCTCAATACATTACATTACAACGAGCAACACTTCGAGTCCAAGGGTGTAGCGTCTTTCAACAAAATGAACGTTAGTAGGCATTTTCATTTTATGAAGCCACCGCTGCTAGCTTCGTATTTTAAAATTTGTTAATAAACTAAGATCGGATAATGAAAAAAAGCTCATGAATTATAATCAAGGTATCATTGATTTACTTAGCACGTTGGGCATTATTGTTTCTCCTTCTGGCCTATCATATTTAAATATAATATAATAAATATATATTATAGTAAAATGAGGACTACAGAATAATTTTAATTCTTTCATTTAAAATAGTCAAACATTATACTTAAGGTTATTAAATATTAAATCGAGTAAGTCGATCTTAAAATTAAATGTGGTGTTATATGGAAAACTATTCAGAGTTAATAATCAATGATTGAACCGTTCTAGTTCTTAAAGGTTGAAAATAAAACGTAACTAATATAGGTCACCAGGTCACTATTGAGGTGCAGTAATAAACGCGAATAAGTTAACTTTGTGTGTGTGCTTCGGCAAATTCCGGGCTATCAACGTAACGAAACTTTTGAATATATTCATTTCTTTATGTTTCCACAGCAATAGAATTGATTTAAATATAAATACTGATTGAATGAACTGCAAAACTTCTTGATACTTGAGGTAGCAAAATTAATTTTTTTTTTTTTTTAATACTGGTGGTAGGATCTCTTGTGAGTCCGCACGGGTAGGTAACGCCAACCCGCTTATTTCTGCCGTAAAGCATTAATGCGTTTCTGGTTGAAGAGGGCAGCCGTTGTAACTATAGTGAGACCTTAGAACTCATATCTGAAGGTGGATGGCGGCATTTACGTTGTAGATATCTAAGGGCTCCAGTAACCGCCAGGTGGGCTGTGAGCTCGTCCACCCATCTAAGCAATAAAAATATAATGAAAAACATAGCATTACGTAATGATTCATAGCGTAACTAAATATAACGTGGCATTTGTTCGATTGAAATTTTTAAGTTCCTAAAATCACCCAGAAATTTCTTGTTTATAATATATATATTTTGTATACTTTGCTATTATAAGATAAAAAGGTAGAAAAAGGTTTCCTGTCAAAATATGAAACATAAGAAGTAACTGTAGAGTGGAAGAACAAGTCTTAATATTATTTTGAAAGCCAGAACTGAACGCCGGCGGATGTGGGCGTAATAACAGGAGATTTATAACTTTATTGGAACAAATTACTTGCTCACCCGGTTTTCCTTTTTGTAAGGTAAGATTTCTTTAGTTTTATTTAGTGTATGTAGCATACTATAACTTTTATTATATCGGTAGTTTTTCGATGTGATCTTAAATGAAAATGATCTATCAGGGTATTAGAAGATTTTACGCCAATCCCAAGTCTACCTTGCCAGGAAAGCTTGGTGGGGCTGGGAGCCTGATATTAACTGTAAGCCGGAACAAAATATAACAGTGATACATGCTGTGCTGACGGATTTGTTGTACAAAGTCGAGAGGCAAATTAGTAATACTGCTATTATTATTCATATACCAGGTACTTATTACGAATCTGAAGTCGATACTATTATAATTAACATTTGTTTCTATCGCAATAATGACGATAGAAACAAATGTTAATTATAATAGTATCTACTTATTACGAATCTGAAGTCGATACTATTATAATTAACATTTGTTTCTATCGCAATAATGACTTGTTTTAACTGTTAGGATTACACGTAGTAAGAAGGCAAAGATTGACGCTTTTGAAATGGGGTGTTGTTAGATGTTGCGAATTCCATGGATTGCACGTCGGACCAACTTATCCATTCTGAAGAAACTCGGTATTACTATAAGGGTAACCGCTGTCTGCTTCCAGATTATTCTCAAGTACTTCAGTCACATCGTAGTGATTCTTCTTCTTTTTCTCCACCTTATCCCACTAGGTGGGGTCGGCACAGCTAATTTTTCTCTTCCATTCTCTTCTATCAGCCGTCATCTCAACACTTACTCCTCTCTCTCTCATATCGTCATTTACACACTCCATCCATGTCTTCTTCGGTCGACCTCTTCCCCTTATTCGTAGTGATTCTGATAACATAAAGAAGCTTGTGGGTCGGTTTAGTTGACGGGAGAAGATCACGCGGTCGCTCACTTATCCGCTGGTCAGAATTGATAAAGACGCTCACCGGCTTGCCAATAACTGACGCTATAAAGATCGCCGAGGATAGAAAGACATGGAGAAACATAGTGCATCGAGTGATCAACACTTCAGCAATGAAGAGACCGACTAAGTAGAAGAACTGTTAGGAAAAGATCTGTTACGTTTTTACTGGTGGTAGGACCTCTTGTGAGTCCGCACGGATAGGTACCACCACCCTGCCTATTTCTGCCGTGAAGCAGTAATGTGTTTCGGTTTGCAGGGTGGGGCAGCCGTTGTAACTATACTGAGACCTTAGAACTCATATCTCAAGGTGGGTGGCGGCATTTACGTTGTGGATGTCTATGGGCTCCAGTAACCACTTAACACCAGGTGGGCTGTGAGCTCGCCCACTCATCTAAGCAAAAAAAATCGTTTACTGCTCAATATCGGCCCATATTCTACTGTGTTATGTACATACATCAGATACATACTATGTGCAAGACAAGGAGAAACACACTCGGACCTTGAACTAAGGTACTTTTAATGAGAATACATCACTTCGACACCTAATGAAATTTGGTATGTTTGTTAATGTCACTAACCACTTAGCCAATGAGGTGTTTCATTTAACAGATGTGGTGATTATGCCAAATACACAATATTTTGAAAAACTCTATACTGCCTAGTTTTGCTGCTAGCCAGTGGTGTGTTTCGGTTTGAAAGTTAAGACAACCGTGATGCATTTATATTCTGGATTATTCTAGATTTCAGCCTCACGTCTTAGGGTGGGTGAAAATTGATCTAGTTATGGTCTGTCTTTTAGCAACAGATACACCGTGAGCTGCTTCTTCACTAATTAATACAATAAAAAAAAAATGAAAAATAAGCTTGAAAAATATTATTAGAATTCGACTACTTACCTACTCTGTGGCAGCAAAGCAATTCAGCGCCAACGCTCATTAAGAATAATAAACGATGCCCGAACAGGGAGAGTTGATGCAGTCAAGTCACGTCCCCTGAAGCCGATCGATCCCTGAATATATAACTGACCAAAGCGTTTGTTTACGAGACTACCCCGATCGTTATTTGGATACCGAATTAGTACCGTTACCCAGTCGCATTTCTACATTCGTCTATTATTTGTTGCTAGTTCCACGGTTTTTCCCAAACGCTATGACATGTCCCTCTTCAAACGAGGCTTGTGGAGAGTATTAAGCGATAGGCGGCGGCTTGGCTCTGCCCCTGGCATTGCTGAAGTCCATGGACGATGGTAACCACTCACCATCAGGTGGGTCGTATGCTCGTTCGTCTGCCTACAAAGGCAATAAAAAAAAATAAAAAAATTTAGCACGATTGAAATACAGGGTGTTCGTAAAGAAGATCGTTCTCGTGGAAACACGGAAATCACAACAATGGAGACCGTATAGATTTATTATCAGCTTCAAATGTCGTGAAACCACAGTGTAACGCGAAGATAGCTGGCAGACGCCGACCTTGGAAACTGTTGATTTCGATTATTTTTAAATTGTTATATCCATGGGCTTCGCTAGCCATTGAACCCCATGTCGGCTAAAAGCTCGTCGGCCATTTTGGAACGAAGTTCCTTATGGGACGATGCGGGGGGGTACCTTAACCGGGAAAAAACGTCCGTAACGTAAGACTTTTATTAGTAATGCACACAGTGTACGACTTAACTTTGTAATAACCTACAAATTAGTAATGCACACAGGGTACGAATTAACTTTGTAATAACGTACAAAAAAAAATTTTTTTTATCATTCATTGACCACGATCTCAGAGCGTTCGTTTGCGCAATACACTAACTCTCTGGGTTGTTGCGAAACCTCAGTTTTATTTTCTTTATACTCGAATAGAACTTAAAATTAATATTTTTATAATAAGGAACTTCGTTCCTATACGGTGTCCCACGATACCCCACATCTTTTTTTTTTTTTTTATTTGGAAGACAAACAGTGAACTTAAACTGTATAAAGTAAAATAGAAATAAAATATGAAATATAAAGAATAAAATAAAATATGCTTCTAAAAAAACCCGGATCAATAGTGATATTGTTATTGACATTTCTTCAGTAAACACATAAGTTGCTTGTTCAAAGAATCTCTGTATTCTTTCCATAATTCGCTCCCGTGAGTTCCGTGAGACTAACCGCCCGGAATCGTGTTTCCTGTAAGGTGTTTTGTTTTCTTTTGTTTTCCTTTATACGCAGATTCAATAAAAAATACCAAGCTGTTTTGTGTGTGTACAATAGGAAAAGTCGGATTGGTTTATTTAGACGTATGTTTGCGTCGAGAAATAGACACAGACGCAGCTTCAACGTTTTTTATTGCATAGACGGGTGAACAACCTCACAGCCTACCTGGTTAAATTAATTTTAATTAGATAATAATTATTAACAAACATTATTAATGTCAATTAAATTAAAGATTACTGGGACCTATATAATGCCGTCCTTACGTGAATGCTGTCGTCCAAGTTGGGACAGGAAATCTATCCCTAAGTCGCTAAACGACTGTCCCATCCTTCAAATAAGAACTCGTTGCTGCTTCACGGCAAAAATAGACACTGTGGTGATACTTGAAGTGATACTTGAAGAGCCTAAAAGCACCAAGAGTGGACCCGGAGGATCCGACCTGACATGTTTTGGACGACGGCAGCTTTGCTTTGCCCCGTCGTCTGAGTCGGATATGTAGTTAGCAGTGGCCACGATAAGAGGGTTATCGTGCCGCGCTGCTTTTTCAAAGTAGCGCTCTGACGCTTCTCTAAGATACTTACGTATAGGTTCTAGATTTAGCTCGTCGTGAAGATTTACATTCCTCACATACCAGAATTTGTGTCGCAGAAGACGTATACACAGTTTTCTAATATAGGAGTAACGTAGAGTTCGAACTCGAAACCAGATGCAAAATATAAAAAAAAATATTTCGGTTCATTTAATCGTTTTAGTACAACTAGCGTTCACTGCACTTGACAAATCAAGATTTAGATTAATTTCATGTATTATACGTCATTTCTCATTTGCTGTGACTAAGACATTTTTTTCCAAAAAAGTTGAAAAAAAACATTCCCAAAATGTTTTGTTTAATAACAATTCGTAAATAGCAACTCTATTGTTAAACAGATAATAAGCTGTGGCTGTTGTATGTGTATTTTGATGTATCCACTTCGTGTCCCAAATTTGATAGTGAATTTCCCTTAATAATAATAAGAATAATAAAATCAATTATTGCCTTTCACACTAAATAAAATATATAAAAGAAAAGAAAACAAGAAAAAGGCAAAAGGAGGTGGCTCAGCTAATGCTGTTCAAAGTCGATAAATCGAACAGCTCTCATTTTCAGTCACCCCCGTTTCCCTTTGGTACATTGCGGGAATAAAGGCTAAGTACGTGTGTACAGACTTAGAACATAGTATAAAAAAGAATAAATATAAAAAAAGAAACAAAATAAAAATGGTCCCTGGTAAATAACTACCAGATAGAACTTTTCGACCCATAAACGCCATGGAAATAAAATCAATAATATAATATCAAACCGCTACCTATTATTTCGAACTATAGACGCGTTCAACAAAATTACATTATTTGAACGTGATACATAAATTGAAGTGTCGGTTTCCGATACCAGGAATATTAAAATTGAGGGACGGCGTCGAAAACAAATTGAGCAGTCGTTTTTTTATTTTCCTCATACAAACCAGATTTACTGAGAGAATAACATTATAATTTTGCGACGTATTTTCTGAGTTACTTTCATTATTTACGGTGTGACTGTGAGTGACTGTTGCTAAATGTACGAGAAACGCCCATTTTTTAAACTACTCAACATCACCATTCATCAGTTGATGGTACTATGGCAAAAACCTCCTCATAAATGTCAACAACATACTTGGTAATTCGAATGATGATGATGATGATGGTGCATGAGGCGAGCCGAAGACCGGGCTCAGTAGTATAGATTGAGAGAGGTCTATGTCCAGCAGTGGATGACTGTGGGCTGATAATGATGATTATGACGACATTGATCGGGTAATCCGTATGTTAGTGCGTAGATTATGACCAAAAGTCGTTTGTAAATGTTAAATCTAAATTTCCTTGTCATGTTTGCCATCATTTTTTTTGCTTAGATGGTTTGACGAGCTCACCACCTGGTGTTAAGTGGTTACCAGAGCTCATACACATCTACAACGTCAATACCGCCACCCATCTTGAGACATGAGTTCTAAGGTCTTACTTTTAACAGTACAAGAGCTGCCCCGCCCTTCAAACCGAACCGCATTACTGCTTCACAGCCGAAATAGGCAGGGTGGTGGTACCTACCCGGGCGGACTCACAAGACGTCCTACCACCAGTAATAAAGTTTTCGCGCTTTGACTTGAAGGGTTCGCGTGTGACATGTTTTTACTGGTGGTAGGACCTCTTTTGAGTCCGCGCGGGTAGGTACCACCGCCCTGCCTATTTCTGCCGTGAAGCAGTAATTCCTTTCGGTTTGAAGGGTGGGGCAGTCGTTGTAACTATACTGAGATCTTAGAACTTATATCTCAAGGTGGGTGGCGCATTTACGTTATGGAATGTCCATGGGCTCCAGTAACCACTTAACACCACGTGGGCTGTGAGCTCGTGGACCCATCTAAGCAATAAAAAAAAAGATCATGGACAACTGAATTAATAAAATAAATACATATCCAGGTTGAAGATCAGAGCCGCGCGGGCCACTGACTGACTTATCGAGGCCACTGCCTCTAATAACTTGACTTTTAGATAATGGGCTTCAAGCATATACTCAAATTATTATAAAGTAAAAATATTACATTCATATAAAAACCGAATACCCTACCTGCGACAGTCGTAGGAGAGCGACTCGTGGCTAAAACTTTTACCTTTGTCAAGTAAATTCAATGCTTCTCTTCCAGAATAACTCATTTACTCTCAGTACGTGTAGTAATGGAATAACTGGGATGGAATAAATATGTTTGTGGAGCTTAATAATATATTAAATAGAAATTTTGCAATTGTTCTTTGCTAGTGAATCGTAATAGTTTTGAATTTTATTTTATGCTCTGTGTTTTTTTTATGATTTAAGGATTACTGGTGGCCCGGATACCTTTTCAGTTTCAGGACAGGTAGGCGAGCAAAGGCTCAGCCAGGGGCGCCTCCGAAGAAGATCTAAGAACTCAAGAGCAACTGGTTCGCGAATGAATCTACTACCGGATCGGGATCGCGCCCACTGAGAAGATCCGTCGAGTAACTCAACGAGCAGATGCATGGGCTCTTATTGTGCATATTATTATGTGGTTAGTTTCAAATTTTAATCCATACGACGAGCATTTACATATATAATAGATTTTTTTTTATTGCTTAGATTGGTGAACGAGCTCACAGCCCACCTGGTGTTAAGTGGTTACTGGAACCCATAGACATCTACAACGTAAATGCGCCATCCACCTTGAGATATAAGTTCTAAGGTCTTAGTATAGTTACAACGGCTACCCCACGGCAGAAATAGGCGGGGTGTGGTACCTACCCGTGCAGACTCACAAGAAGTCCTACCACCAGTAAAGTAGATATTTTAAGTGGTTTTTTTTCGTCTAACTTTGACCAAGGCTTTATATACTAATTTAGCACTGCCACGTTATTCAGTTTGCAAGTCGAATGCTGCTTTCCCAGATGTTTGCGAGACATAGTTATAGTTTTATTAATTGGAGGATACGGGTGCCCAACCCCGGTCTCAAGTAACTACCACCAGAATATCATTTCTTCATCATCGGTCTTTAGTATTAACTATAGCCTGACCATAACGCTTACTGCAATTCTTACTTGAGTAATGTGATAAGACACCTTATACCTCACTCTGTCTTGTTCTGCCTCAAAGTAACCACGAGGTTCGGCAGTAAGAGCAGTAGTTAAGATTACAGCTGATTCTTCCACTTATGTTTCAGAAAACGGGGGCATTACAGCAACTATTATCTAAATTTGGTAGATCATGGCTGTCTAAAGTTGGGCGGCTCTAATTATAAAACCAATATGACTTTTAGCTTCAGTTCCTTGTAATTTGACCTTGTTAAAATTAATAGTAGACTTCGGCTCCGCTACTTCTCCTTGTTGGAGTCCGGTCGGATTTAAGCAGAGTTTTGTAGTTTTGAACGTACTCGTGAAACTTTATACCGCACACATGAAGTTTACATCCTAATAGTACTATTCATACTTGCTCCTTTATTTTGAGACTACCGAAACATGTGTAATGTCATTTTTTTTATTGCTATTTCGGGTGAACGAGCTCGCAACCTACCTGGTGTTAGGTGGTTATCGGAGCCCATAGACATTAACGACGTAAAGGCTGCTACCTAACTTGATACATGAGTACTAAAATACAACGGCTGCCTTACCCTTCCTACCGGAACGCATTACTGCTTCGCGGCAGGTAGAGTGGTTGTACCTACCCGTGCGGGCTCACAAGACGTCCTACCACCAGTAAAAACTAGTATTGAAATATCTTTGTATAATATTTTAGCAGGAAAATTTACACCATTAAAAACTTTTCTGATATGAATGAACGGGATATAATATAATGATGATTTAAATTCTGCGTACGTGGAATAAACGGTGTAAAATAGTGATTTCAACAAGATCACGATGTCGAATATGACGACTTTACATTTGAGATCTAAATCTTTTGTCAATGGAATTGGAATGACAACAGATTATAAAATTATTTGCAAATTTTTGCAAATTAGACTAACTCAGAATTTCTTATATTGACATTGGAAAAGATAAGTTATTAAGATTTGATTCAATAAAAAAGCCCTTATACATTAGTATATATCTTACAATATGTTTTAATAACATACTGTAAGCATATTGTAATTATGTTTATAATTACTGACGCGACACCCTGAAATAACTCCACAAAAAATAACTATTATGCCAGGGGTTTTCTCTTGTAGAGTTCTGCATATTTTGTTGAAGTGTAGTTAGGTTGGGATTTCAAGTGTCATTTTGAACAAACGCGTACAAACTACTGCTGTCTGAAAGTATGTATGTATGTGTCCTCATAATAGAGTAACTTTACACCGCAACACTGGAGCTCACAGAGGAGTTCTTGTTTAAATTAAGCCTTATTCTGCAAATTAAAAGTAACAATGTAAAATAAAGCATTTTACCGTTCAATCTTTTCAATGTTATTATTTCAATTGAATTCAAATCAATGCTATTATTTAATTCATTTCAAAATAAGACTCGTCAAAAGCTTCAGTTTTCTTGTTTTAAAATCGCGCTAATCATGATCAATGCATTAAATTTTTCTACAATAGCTTAAGTTGTATTCGTTCTGTCGGCAGCCAACGCAAAAATAATAACGCGTTGTAACTATTTATAGGATATACATGCCACTTAAATCATGCCATGTTATAAATTTGAAAACTTAGTAATACCTTTGATATTTTCAGTACTACAGCTCAATGCACTGCGTACTTAACAGATATTCTAGTATTGTAAACATTCTTGAACATACACAATTAGTTACTGTGCTTGAGTCGACTTGACGAGAGGCAAGGCAAGAGCGGCGGACACCGACTCCAAATATAACAATAATTGTAACTACATTATATTATTATTATTATCGTTACATTAAGTTAGACAAGAACACGCAATTATTTTGGAACGAAGTTCCTTATGGGACGATGCGGAGGGGTACCCTAACCGGGAAAAAACGTCCGTAACGTAAGATTTTATGTTTGCTACCTCATAACTTTTGACTAGGTGAATCGATTTTGATGATTCTTTTTTTTATAAGAAAGCTGACGCTTTCCGTGTAGTCTCATTTCAATTTAGTCCAGTTCTGATAATGGTATCCATGAGAAAACCATATAAGCCTTAAATTTGTATTAAGTACGTGCGCGACCAATAGATAAATAACTCAATATCACGCCAACCGATTTCGATGATTATTGTTTTTAGTGCATATTCATTTGTTTTGGAATAGTTTTGTTAAAAAAATTGTTTATTATAAATAAACACTTAAATCGTTTCCCAACTTTCATCAGAAAATATCTCCGTAGGTTAAAGGACAAATATAGACAGACTTGAGAATTTTTGTGAAATATGATAATACAATTGACCGACCGTTTCTCAAAGCCTATGTCATTCATAACTTAGTAAAGTAATGAATTATTGTCAATAAAATAGCTGCATGTGGCAAAGAATGCCACGAATGTTAGCCCTTAAAGGACAAAGTTTGAGAGCGTGTAGTCGGTGTCTAAACTGCCAATAAATTGTATCCACCCTCTTTTCTTTTCCTTGCTAAAATATTTTCGCTCTACCTAATGTATTTTTTATATTATGCTTATCTTCTATGGTTAACTTAAGTTAACTGGGTCAGTAGGTAAACGGTGTTGAAGTAAGATGATTTCTTTTCCCTGCGTATCAGTGTTTGGAATTGTGTAAGAGATGATGAACCTTAAAAAAATCTGTCATCATAACTTTGAGAATCTGATCAATTTAGGGCTGAAGCACAGAAAGACAATTTTGATTTGCATTTAAATCGGAAGAAGTACATTTTGGTTATAGGGAGAATAATATAAATATGCCGTTATTCCATTATTTTCATTAAATAATACACTGTGTAATGGGTATTTGATATAAAAACTAATATTTTTACATTTTTTTTTATATTTAGATAGGTGGACGAACTCACAGCACACCTGATGCTAAGTGGCTACTGGAGCCCATAGACATCTACAACGTAAATGCGCCACCAATTTGAGATATAAGTTCTAAGATCTCAGTATAGTTACAACGGCTTGTTTGGATTATGTCGCGACCAAAAATGGCTGAAAAGGGCAATAAGTAACTGAACAAAGTAGCACGTATACATTCTTATCAAATGTAAATAAACTACGATAAAACAGTTTTTCCGCCACCTATTATTACAAACAACAGAAACTATTGAACAACGTGAAACTATTCGTTTGCTTGAATTTCGGTAACATTACAGAGTTAAATAAACAGGGTTACGATTGAATACGTATTCATTCGTAATCAGTGAAACATTCAAAACTAATTATACCTATTATTCCTCGAGCGGTTCAAGTATACAGATTCTCCGATATAATGAATATTGAGACACGCGGGAAACACTAAATAATTTCCAGTAACACAAAGCACGAAATTTTCACTGAAAGACGCTTGAGTCGCTCATTTCGAACAAACAGCAAAGGAAAATATGACCTTGTAGTGAAGGTTGAAGCGGAAATGAGCTCCCGTTCACGAGCTGTCGTACTGAACTTACCTTGAAGACATTAAGGTCAATACTCATCCACACGACCTATACAAAACCGATGAATACACCATGACATATAATTAAAAGTATTGTTTGTGAATTTCTGCCGTGTAGCAGTAATGCGTTTCGGTTTGAAGGTTGGGGCAGCCGTTGTAACTATACTTGTGACCTTAGATCTTATATCTCAAGGTGACTGGCGCATTTACGTTGTAGATGTCTATGGGCTCCAGTAACCACTTAACACCAGGTGGGCTGTGTGCTCGTCCACTCATATAAGCAATAAAAAATAAATAAAAAAAAACTTGCAAAACGCACCTGAATCGTGATTTGGCAGACTTGTATATTCAGATCTGTTTTTTAACATCCTTTAAAATATTCGAATCAGTTTTTGTTATCTTCTGTCGTGTGTAAAGTTTCTAAGGAATTCGGGCGATTCGAATAATTTCACGTTCGGGACAACACTGAATTGCAAATTATGGATTTTGGGAACAAGGTCAAGCGTAAAATTCAGTTTCGGTTTGAATAATTAAATGTAAGGTAATGTAATGTCACGTAAACATACCAACCTATATGTTGAGAATTTATCACAAATTAGCTATAATTAATGCCTTCATATGCAGGTTATTTGGGTAGGTTTATATTTTCGGTGGGTAGAGAGAGATATATAGAGTTATTGAGCTTTGTTCATTTTTTTTGGAACGAAGTTCCTTATGATACGTTGCGGAGGGGTACCCTAACCGGGAAAGAAACGTCCGTAACGTAAGATTTTTATAAGTAATGCACAAAGTGTACGACTTAACTTTGTAATAACGTACAAAAAATAACATCTTTTTTTATCATTCATTGACCACGATCTCAGAGCGTTCGTTTGCGCAATACACTAAATCTTATGCAAACAACCGTGAATGAAGTGTACCACAATAAGTTCGCACTTTACCGAATGACCTTGGCTTATTGCGAAACCTCCAGTTTTATTTTCTTTATACCTCGAATACAACTTAAAATTAATATTTTTATAATAAGGAACTTCGTACCTATCCGGTGTCCCACGACATCACATATCTTTTTTTTTGTTGCTGTTTAAGCAGACGATCATACGGCCCACCTGATGGTAAGTGGTTACCGTCGCTCATGGACGTCAGCAATGCCAGGGGCAGAGCCACGCCGCTACCTACCGTTAAATACTTTCTATAAGTTCAAAGAGTACCTATGCTCATTCAAGAGTATTCATAAGCTTCAAGAGTATGCTCATTAATTTGATTTCTTTGTTTGATACAATAAATAAAAACTGTTAAGTAGATGTGCGTTTTTTTGTGCCGGTGGTCGAATCTCCTCCGCGGTCTCCACGCCTAGGGGTTTTTGAATCCTTTCGTATATGGAAAAACACAAACGACTTAGATCGGAGGGTCTGGCAATGTTCTCTGAAGGATAATCTTCTCGTGATTTCCCGTCATTGTATTACAGTTCATAGAGAGCACTTATCTAGAGAATTTCATTAGTCGGCTGATAATATTTTGCGAATGAAATTGCCTCACTAAATAGTTTATGAGGAGCAGAAACACGCATTAAAGATACGAACCTGAGCAAATGTAATTAACAACAATATGTTTATGATGATACCTAACACGGACCTCTTGATAAGGTAATGATAATCACCGTTCGTTGGTCCAACAACGGATATTTACCAACGTGACCCCACCTTGAGACGTGAGGCCGAAGTCTCAATTTTATTGTTCAATGTCGGTCTCACGCTTCAAGCCGGAACGTATGACTGCTTTGCGGCAGTAATAGGCAAGGTAGTAAAATCTACCACGATCTTAAAGTTCATACAACCAAATACAACAATCCCAGCATTGTTTTACAATAGAATATACTGAAGGCTCAAATAAACTTTTAATACCTATTCAAATTCACCGTACTCCAGTTTCGCTCGGTGGTTTACTCTCTGAAACTGACAACGTAAATTCAGTTATTACAGCTGAAAGTCTTGTTTACATCATCAAAGTTTGGCATTAAACAAGAAAGGACTCTTACATTTTTTTAAGTATGTTAAGGGACAACGTGACGCATTTCTTGGTAAATGATTCGCAATTTTGTAATAGTTTATTCAAAATGGATTCTCTCAATTTAAATCTCAAAGGCAGGGAACAATAAATATCTCATGGATAGTGGAAGTCCTACCTGATTCTAATAAGCCCCTAAAACTCAGCCGATGATCATCAAAATCGCAATTGTTTCAAACGGGAACGTTAGATTGCTTCACATCGGAAATATGCGGGAGTATGGTAACTCATGTGGGTTTATATTATGGGTCTTCGCGCACGAATAGATACGACCATCCTATCTATTTCTGTTACGAAACAGGTAAATTAAACTACAAGTCTGGATGGTGGCTTTATTATTGTGATATTTTTGGGCTAGCGAGTTCATTTTGTTTGTTATACATCCAAAAAAGGCTATCTGCCAACAACGTGCTATATGCTTCTTTAGACACCTCATGCGGTCTCCCAGATATGAATTAGAGAAGCTCATAATTTTAGGGCGTGAGGAACTGGAAGGAGAAAGCCCTGAACAGAGCAGTCTGGAGAGACATACTGGACCAGGCTAAGGCCCACCCTGGGCTGTAAGGCCTAAGATGACGATGATGATAATTTTAGGGCGCATAGAGGGCAAGCGCGCCGTGGGCATAACACCTGCCTTTATGGTAGTCAGCGGCTTGGCTCTGCCCCTGGCATTGCTGACGTCCATGAGCGACGTTGACCACTTACCATCAGGTGGGCCGTATGCTCGTCTGCCTACAAAGGCAATAAAAAAAACAGCCAGATGGTCAGATCCGGTTAAAAGCGGTTGGTAGTAATCTATACCGTGCGATCCATGCTACCCATGATCGAACACTATGAAGGAAAATCACATGTGGTCGCGATCCACAGCAGTGAGGGAGAATCATAAAAATCGTAAATTACAAACAAAAAACTATTACTGAAATGAAAGCACACTCGAACCCATTGATGTAAACAAGTTTCGAGAATTGGAGCAATGGAGAAGCCGAACAAGACAAATAAATATGTAAATGTTTGGGAGTTGCGGCTCCATTAACAATACAGAAATGGGAACAATTGTACAGGCAAATAACCGGAAAGTATTTGTTTGTTCACATAGATTACTATTTGGTTATGGAAACAATAGTGCTTTCTTCGGTTTACGTGAGTCGTAAGCATAATTAAAACAATACTAAAAGACGGATTACGCTGTGACAATGGAAAATATAAAATGGGCGAAACATCGGAAATAATATTATAAAATATAATGCCAAAAAAAAGTAGTTAAATTATTTAAATGTTTTAATTTATTCTTCTTTCATTAAGATGTGTTTTTTATTGCACTGCAAAGAGATGTAATGGTGAGCTCCCAGCCCGTCTGGCGTGTGTTGTCGCCCAATTTGAGCCATAGAGTTAAACTCTTAATTGCTTTCAGATTACGACAGCTCGATTTGGAACCGGGATGAGACAGGTACGATAAACCGACAACCATTAACGTGTTTATGAATGTAGATTTCTTTTTATAACACGATTTTTGTTACGTCATGGACTTCATTACAACGTTATACCAGGCACAATATTACTTAAAAACGAATTAACCGAATATTACGCCACACTACAGTAGAAGGAAAGAAAGGTCGAGGAAGATCGCCAACCAGGTGGACGGACACTGTCAAGGAGGCCACAAACACCAGCGTCCCGGGCGCCATTACGCAGGCCGAATGCAGGCAACATTGGAGGAAGCTGGTGCAAAAACTAGACCAAGGTGGTCACGACCCTTAGTAATAAGCAAGCGATGAAGAAGAAGAAGAAGACAGTTGCGACTCACCGATTAGGAGCGAATCGAAAAAATTAATATATGTACTAAAATTTGTTTGCGTTTTCCGTCAAAACTGTCAAGTGTCTTCTGACAGGGGACGTGATTTGTGTTTCCGTTCAAAAGATTCAGGGGTCGGAAACAATTTTCTGTTTAGTAACGATCCTCTCAATTATATATTTTCCTCCGAAAGCTTGGATGTTTTTCAAAACAAAATAGTTCGGACCGCAGGAATATTTTCACCATTTTATTTTGTTTTATCTATTACTGTCTCGTAAGTAGTGGAGAGGGAATTAATATCTAAGAAAAACACTTAAATTTATTATCTTAAGTCTTGTAGTTTATAATATTCATACAGTTTTGTGTCCGAGTGGAGAAGATTGACATACAGTCACGATCCTCAGCATTGAGAGAACGACCAGAAAGAAGGTGTTGTAGTTTTGTAGTTATGGATTTTTTTAATATTAAGATAAAATCGTCGTACAGAGAACACAAAATTTAAAATTTACATTACTATACTTATATTACTATAGATATTACTATAGATCGGCTCTGACAATAAAATGTGAAAAGAAATGTTAAAAGTCTTCAGTTTTATTTTATTAATTAATATTGAGTTCGTGATTTCGTCTGCAGCTAAGTTTTACAAAGAAAGCATGCAGTTGTTCACAATGTCAAAATATAACATGTAATAATATTTCAAACACCAACGAGTGCCAAAAAAGTATATGTGTATGTATGTGTGTATAAAACAAATTTTTCCTTTTAGGTTTGTTTAACGTGCACTCAAACATCGTCTATTTAAAATTGATTTAAAGCTTGATATAGCTATTGTTCACACTTCAAGAACCATGAACGTATAGTTTATGTACTTTAAGTACTTTCGACGGAAGAGCGAATTTTCTTTATTGCTTCGAAGGGTGGACAAGCTCACGGCCCACCTGGTCTTAAGTTACCGGAGCCCATAGACATCTACAAGGTAAATACCGCCATCCACCTTGAGACATGAGTTCTAAGTCTCCGTTTTTACCCGCCCTTCAAACCGAAACGCATTACTGCTTCAGGGCAGAAATAGGCAAAATTAAACGCGAGTTACGACCGGGTTCTTAACGAAAACTAGTTTTCAATTAAAATTTACGCCAGTATAAAGGTTTATGTAAAAAACCACAAAACTCAAGTTTATTCATATTTGTGTAGGACACAAATTCGTATGCGGCGTAGAACAATAAGTCCCGGGGATTTTCGTGTTACGATCTGTGCACTCCATTCTTCAGTGCGAGGTTGTGTCGGCTGAAAATGGAACGCGCGTATGTAAATGTGCGGATCGGTGCATTCCGAGGAAGATTGGAACGTACACGTGCCTTAGGAATTGAGTAGCTGCTTTTTTTTTGACAAACTGCGGCTGTGTATATATTTTTGAGTACTTTTTCTAAATTTCTATATTACTAGTGGTCCCGTGGTAGTCGAAATTCAACTCTAATTCAATTAATTATAAGTTTGAACATTATTATGGTTATATTGTCAAAAACTATTATACTTTCTATAATAACAGATTTCGCCAAGACTACACTATAGACAAATAATATTAAAGACAAACAATATTAATCTATTCTCAATTTGACCACAGAGTTTAAACATTAACAAAAGTTTGACAATAAACACAGTACGTAGATATATATGTGTATTGTGTCAAATACATGTTAGTGTGTGTGTAAAGTTTTTTATTGTTTAATGCATTATATAAAAAAATTGCATTCTGCACTACTTCTCTATATTCTCTATAAGTGTCGGAAATTTCATACTCTTCTGTCCGCGCAATTTTCGTAAAAAGGGATACAAAGTTTTTGCTTCACGTATTAATATATAGATAATTTTGATCGTCTAATATTAGTTCTGTCGAATACACGCAATCCGATATTCTCATCGTGCATTATGTTTTTTTTTATTGCCTTTGTAGGCCGACGAGCATACGGCCCTCCTGATGGTAAGTGGTCACCGTCGCTCATGGACGCCAGCAATGCCAGCGGCAGAGCCAAGCCGCTGCCTACCATTAAGCACTCTCCGCAAACCTCGTTTGGAGAAGGACATGTCATAGCGCTCGAGAAACACCGTGGAGGGGAGCTCATTCCAAAGTCGGATGGTACGTGGCAAAAAAGATTTTTGGAAACGCACTGTTGATGAACGCAGCGGTTCCAAATATTATGGATGAGCTCTGCTCCGATGGATATGTGTAAACAATCTACTCTGTTGTGACATTCGTACTGAGCACTACAATATTTGTAATTAAAGAATAGAATCTGGTGAGTCTGTATTTTAAAATAAAGTGATTAAAATAAAAAGAGGCTAATTAAAGAAGAGTTCCTAACAGAACATTAACGAGTGATTTGAATTTTGTCGAAATCGTTATAGAAATACCTATTTCCTGAGCAAAAAAATTTTGAAGCTAGTAGTCACTTTATGTTTAGAATAAGGAACTATACACCGCTAAATATTTTTAATAAAAAAGTCTGTGGGTCTTCCTATGTTAACTATCAAAACATACATGAAGATGAGTTGTTTTAAATGATACAAGCTTATGATCATCACGCAGCAAATTTACATCCTACATGCAAGGCAATATTGGCTCGATATCTTATGTTTCATTAGAACATACGGCAAACATTCATTGATCTCATTGTCAACTTCAATTCCACCGCCAATTTAGAAACCTTAAGGTGCTAACACTTGATATTTTAAAACCTCACTAACCCATAAATTTCGAAAGATTTCAGTTAAAATCCATCCATTCATACATGCTAGCTTAGCTTTTAACACTAGATTAATCTACAGTGGAGCCTTCAAAGCGACAGAGAACCAATCAGGGGCCAGTATACATTGCATAGCCGACTGGATTCAATTAAATTATACGAGATTGACGGAAACATAATGGAAGGTTTGATGGAAATAATATAATTTACCAGGCAACATTGTATTAACATGTTTTAAAGTAAAATATAAAATAAAAAGTTTAATTGAGAAATTAGTTTTGTATATTTGCTATCGATTGATATATTTGCATTGTATCAAAAAAAAAATATTCATAAATTACGAATTCCAACTGACAATGGATATTATTTATATATCGTTTCTATTTTCTTATGTTGAATGGTGAAATACAATAGAGATCTTCGGCAGTCCCTTGGAGTAACCAACTCTTGTACTTGTGATTTAAGTTAGTATACTTTCTCCTTTTAACTATTTACAAATGCTTAACAAACGTAACTATCATAAGGCTTTTTTTATGTTATGCACTATTTTCTGTGCACTACGTGTAATCATCATCTGCTCGTATTTGTATACTGAACATCAACCTCTTATTAAACGTGCGTGATTCCGATAGAGGCACCCGTCACGTGCGGACGTGCTCATCGACCACTCGATCGCCCGGTCTCTGTTCGCCCGGCTTTTGTTAGCCCGGCCATTGTTCGCGCGGCCTGTGTTCGTGATACATCTGCCGACCAAGTGTGTTTCCTGGAAGCTTTTATTTGTTTTGTTTTAGTTATTTTTGTGTTCGTGGAACATTTGCCGACAAAGTGTTTTCCTGCAAGTATTTATTTGTTTTGTTTCTTTTTGTAATTTCTGTTTTGTTGTGCNCGACGGAGATACGCAGGGACGCCGTGATACTCCAGCGCCCCTGCGATCACCGACCAGGGCAAGGTGTTGAACGCGTTGGCGATGTCAAGGGACACCGCCAGTGCAACCCCGCCCTGGCCGACAGCCTCATCAGAGAGGGCACGCACGCGCATCACCGCGTCGATGGTCGAGCGGCCCTCCCTGAATCCGAACTGCTCCGCTGACAGACGATGCGGAGGGGTACCCTAACCGAGAAAAAACGTCCGTAACGTAAGATTTTTATTAGTAATGCACACAGTGTACGACTTAACTTTGTAATAGCGTACAAATTAGTAATGCACACAGTGTACGACTTAACTTTGTAATAACGTACAAAAAATTTTTTTTTTTTTTTATCATTCATTGGCCACGATCTCAGAGCGTTCCTTTGCGCAATAAACTAACTCTTATGCAAGCAATCATGAATTAAGTGTACCACAATAAGTTCGCACGTTACCGAATGACCGTGGGTTGTTGCGAAACCTCAGTTTTATTTTCTTTATACCTCGAATAGAACTTAAAATTAATATTTTTATAATAAGGAACTTCATTCCTATCCGGTGTCCCACGACACTCCACATCTTTTTATTTTATTTTATTTGGAAGACGAACAATGAACTTAAGCTGTACAAAGTAAAATAGAAATAAAATATGAAATATAAAAAATAAAATGAAATATGCTTCTAAAAAAACCCGGATCAAAAGTGATACTGTTATTGACATTTCTTCAGTAAACACATAAGTTGCTTGTACAAAGAATCTCTGTATTCTTTCCATAATTCGCTCCCGTGAGTTCCGTGAGACTAACCGCCCGGAATCGTGTTTCCTGTAAGGTGTTTTGTTTTCTTTTGTTTTCCTTTATACGCAGATTCAATAAAAAATACCAAGCTGTTTTGTGTGTGTACAATAGGAAAAGTCGGATTGGTTTATTTAGACGTATGTTTGCGTTGAGAAACAGACACAGATGCAGCTTGAACGTTTTTTATTGCATAGACGGGTGAACAACCTCACAGCCTACCTGGTTAAATTAATTTTAATTAGATACATAGTTAATCATTATTAACAAACATTATTAACGTAAATTAAATTAAAGGTTGCTGGGACCTATATAATGCCGTCCCTACGTGAATGCTGTCGTCCACCTTGGGACAGGAAATCTATCTCTAGGTCGCTAAACGACTGTCCCATCCTTCAAATAAGAACGTTCCTGCTTCACGGCATAAATAGACACTGTGGTGATACTTGAAGAGCCTAAAAGCACCAAGAGTGGACCCGGGGATCCGACAAGACATGTTTTGGACGACGGCGGCTTTGCTTTGCCCGGTCGTCTGAGTCAGATATATAGTTAGCAGTGGCCGCGATAAGAGGGTTATCGGGCCCCGCTGCTTTTTCAAAGTAGCGCTCTGACGCTTTTCTAAGATACTTACGTATAGGTTCTAGATTTAGCTCGTCGTGAAGATTTACATTCCTCACATACCAGAATTTGTGTCGCAGAAGACGTATACCCGGTTTTCAAATATAGGAGTTACGTATAGTTCGAACTAGAAACCAGGTGCAAAATATAAAAAAAAAATATTGAGGCTCGTAATTGCGCTAAATTCTATAAGCCGTATTAAACGTATGTAGTATATATGCGTTTTACGTGTGTGCATGTACGTATAGGTGAGTAGTGTGAAGCGAAATTTAGCTACAAGATTTTTTTACTAAAAGACTCGTTTTCTACTGACTAGATAGTTTTCTAATGTCAGCATGCGATGTTATAAGCGTATGGAACCGAGTCCTTTGGAAGGCATTTTGAAAAGGTAGTACGGATAAAGGGAATTTTTTTGGAAAAGTGAATTTCCCTTAAAAATAATAAGAATAATAAAATCAATTATTGCCTTTCACACTAAATAAAATATATAAAAGAAAAGAAAACAAGAAAAAGGCAAAAAGAGGTGGCTCAGCGAATGCTGTTCAAAGTCGATAAATCGAACAGCGCTGATTTTCAGTCACCCCTGTTTCCCTTTGGTACATTGCGGGAATGAAGGCTAGGTACGTGTGTACAGACTTAGAACATAGTATAAAAAAGTATAAAAAAAAAAGAAACAAAATAAAAATGGTCCCTAGTAAATAGCTACCAGATAGAACTTTTCGACCCATAAACGCCATGGAAATAAAATCAATAATATAAGATCAAACCGCTACCTATTATTTCGAACTATAGACGCGTTCAACAAAATTACATTATTTGAACGTGATACATAAATTGAAGTGTCGGTTTCCGATACCAGGAATATTAAAATTGAGGGACGGCGTCGAAAACAAATTGAGCAGTCGTTTTTTTATTTTCCTCATACAAACCAGATTTACTGAGAGAATAACATTATAATTTTGCGACGTATTTTCTGAGTTACTTTCATTATTTACTGTGTGACTGTGAGTGACTGTTGCTAAATGTACGAGAAACACCCATTTTTTAAACTACTCAACATCACCATTCATCAGTTGATGGTACTATGGCAAAAACCTCCTCATAAATGCCAACAACATACTTGGTAAGTCTCACATTAATCGAATGATGATGATGATGACGGTCAATGAGGCGAATCGAAGACTCAGTACTGTAGATTGGGAGAGGTCCAGCAATGGACGACTGTGGGCTGATGATGATGATAATGATGATGATGACATTAATCGGGTAATCTATATGTAAGTGCGTAGATTACGAGCAAAAACATTTTTAAATGTTAAATCTAAATTTCCTTGTCGTGTTCATCATCACAGAGTTTTTACGCTTTGACTTGAATGAGGAAGAGGTTTTCAGGTCACACCGGCTTCAAATCGTGGACAACTGAATTGATAAAGTAAATACATAACCTGCCTCGAGATCAGAGCCGCGCGGGCATCTTATTGAGGCCACTGACCCTAGTAATTTGACATTTGGATAACGAGCTTCAAACATATACTCAAATTAGTATAAAGTAACAACATTACATTCATATAAAAATCGAATAGCCTACCTGCGACAGTCGTAGGAGAGCGACTCGTGGCTAAAACTTTTACCTTTGTCAAGTAAATTCAATGCTTCTCTTCCAGAATAACTCATTTACTTTCAGTACGTGTAGTAATGGAATAACTGGGATGGAATAAATATGTTTGTGGAGTTTACCAACATATTAAATAGAGAAATTTTGCAATTGTTATTTGCTAGTGAATCGTAATAGTTTTGAATTTTATTTTACGTTCATTGTTTTTTTATGATTGAAGGATTACTGGGGTCCTGGAGGCCTTTCCAGTTTCAGGACAGGTAGGCGAGCAAAGGCTCAGCCAGGAGGGGTGGGATTTGCTAACAGCTGTCCGAGCGCCTCCGAAGGAGATCTAATAACTCAAAAGGAACTGCTTCGCGAATGAATCTACTACCGGATTCGGATCCGGTAAAGGCTGCTAATAAACTTGAGACATGAGTACTTAAATACAACGGCTGCCTTACCCTTCCTACCGGAACGCATTACTGCTTCACGTCAGGAATAGGTAGAGTGGTTGTACCTACCCGTGCGGGCTCAGAAGATGCTCTACCACTAAAATACTGGTATTGAAATATCTTTGTATTTTAGCAGGAAAATTAACACCATTAAAAACTTTTCTAATATGAATGAACTGGATCTATAATGATGATTTAAATTCTGCGTACGTGGAATAAGCGGTGTAAAGTAGTGATTTCAACAAGATCACGATGTCGAATATGACGACTTTAAATTTGAGATCTAAATCTTTTGTCAAAATTGAATTCGAATGACGACAGATTAATAAAATTAGATGCTATCATCATCATCATCATTATCATCATTCTTTCCTATTACCCTCTGCTGGGGTGTAGGGCTCGAATCAATTTTTTCCATTTACATCGATCTTGGGCAGTATGTTCTAGCTCCTCCCAAAAATTAGATGCAATAATGAGTAAAATTAGTTGCAAATTAAACTAACTCAGAATTTCTTATATTGACATTGGAAAAGATAAGTTATTAGATTTGATTCAATAAAAAAATCCTTATACTTACAATATGTTTTAATAGCATACTGTAAGCATATTGTAATTATGTTTATAATTACTGACGCGACACCCTGAAATAACTCCACAAAAAATAACTATTATGCCAGGGGTTTTCTCTTGTAGAGTTCTGCATATTTTGTTGAAGTGTAGTTAGGTTGGGATTTCAAGTGTCATTTTGAACAAACGCGTACAAACTACTGCTGTCTGAAAGTATGTATGTATGTGTCCTCATAATAGAGTAACTTTACACAGCAACACTAGAGCTCACAGAGGAGTTCTTGTTTAAATTAAGCCTTATTCTGCAAATTAAAAGTAACAATGTAAAATAAAGCATTTTACCGTTCAATGTTTTCAATGTAAATATTTCAATTGAATTCAAATCAATGCTATTATTTAATTCATTTCAAAATGAGACTCGTGAAATGCTTCAGCTTTCTTGTTTTAAAACCGCCCTAATCATGGTGAATGCATTAAATTTTTCTACAATAGCTTAAACTGTATTCGTTCTGTTGGCAGCCAACGCAAAACAATTAACGCGTTGTAACTATTTATAGGATATATAGGTACATGCCACTTAGATCAGGCCATGTTATAAATTTGAAAACTTAGTAATAGCTTTGATATTTTCAGTACTACAGCTCAATACACTGCGTAGTTAACAGATATTCTAGTATTGTAAACATTCTTGAACATACACAATTAGTTACTGTGCTTGAGTCGACTTGACGAGAGGAAAGGCAAGAGCGGCGGACACCGACTCCAAATATAACAATAATTGTAACTACATTATATTATTATTATTATCGTTACATTAAGTTAGACAAGAAAACGCAATTATTTTGGAACGAAGTTCCTTATGGGACGATGCGGAGGGGTACCCTAACCGGGAAAAAACGTCCGTAACGTAAGATTTTATATTTGCTACCTCATAACTTTTGACTAGGTGAATCGATTTTGATGATTCTTTTTTTATTAGAAAGCTGACGCTTTCCGTGTAGTCTCATTTCAATTTAGTCCAGTTCTGATAATGGTATCCATGAGAAAACCATATAAGCCTTAAATTTGTATTAAGTACGTGCGCGACAAATAGATAATTAACTCAATATCACGCCAAGCGTTTTCGATGATTATTGTTTTTAGTGCATATTCATTTGTTTTGGAATAGTTTTTTCTGAAGGCGACTTTTTTTTGTTTTGTTAAAAATGTTGTTTATAAGAAATAAACACTTAAATCGTTTCCCATCTTTTATCAGAAAATATCTCCGTAGGTTAAAAGGCATATAGACAGACTTGAGAATTTTTGTGAAATATGATGATACAATTGACCGACAATTTCTCAAAGCCTATGTCATTCATAACTTTGTAAAGTAATGAATGATTGTCAATAAAATAGCTGCATGTGGCAAAGAATGCCACGAATGTTAGCCCTTAAAGGACAAAGTTTGAGAGCGTGTAGTCGGTGTCTAAACTGTCAATAAATTGTATCCACCCTCTTTTCTTTTCCTTGCTAAAATATTTTCGCTCTACCTAATGTATTTTTTATATTATGCTTATCTTCTATGGTTAACTTAAGTTAACTGGGTCAGTAGGTAAACGGTGTTGAAGTAAGATGATTTCTTTTCCCTGCGTATCAGTGTTTGGAATTGTGTAAGAGATGATGAACCTTAAAAAAATCTGTCATCATAACTTTGAGAATCTGATCAATTTAGGGCTGAAGCACAGAAAGACAATTTTGATTTGCATTTAAATCGGAAGAAGTACATTTTGATTATAGGGAGAATAATATAAATATGCCGTTATTCCATTATTTTCAATAAATAATACACTGTGTAATGGGTATTTGATATAAAAACTAATATTTTTACATTTTTTTTTATATTTAGATGGGTGGACGAACTCACAGCACACCTGATGCTAAGTGGCTACTGGAGCCCATAGACATCTACAACGTAAATGCGCCACCAATTTGAGATATAAGTTCTAAGTTGTCAGTGTAGTTACAACGGCTGCCCACTCCTTTAAACCGAAAAGTTAATACGCTTCACGGCAGAAATTAAAATTCTTCACGGCAGAAATTCACAAACAATACTTTTAATTATATTATGTCATGGTGTATTCATCGGTTTTGTATAGGTCGTGTGGATGAGTATTGACCTTAATGTCTTCAAGGTAAGTTCAGTACGACAGCTCGTGAACGGGAGCTCATTTCCGCTTCAACCTTCACTACAAGGTCATATTTTCCTTTGCTGTTTGTTCGAAATGAGCGACTCAAGCGTCTTTCAGTGAAAATTTCGTACTTTGTGCTGCTGGAAATTATTTAGTGTTTCCCGCGTGTCTCAATATTCATTATATCGGAGAATCTGTATACTTGAACCGCTTGAGGAATAATAATATGTATAATTAGTTTTGAATGTTTCACTGATGACGAATGAATACGTATTCAATCGTAACCCTGTTTATTTAACTCTGTAATGTTACCGAAATTCAAGCAAACGAATAGTTTCACGATGTTCAATAGTTTCGGTTGTTTGTAATAATAGGTGGCGGAAAAACGTTTCTTCGTAATTTATTTACAAATTAAAAATATTTTTATCTTAGTGTATTTATTTACATTTGATTATAATGTATACGTGCTGCTTTGTACAGTTACTTATTGCCTTTTCGGCTATTTTTAGTCGCGACATAATCCAAGCAAACTGTTTGTGACTCATAATGTAAAAACTGCCACAAGTAGTTTTGATAGTGCTCTCCTGATATTCATCTATCCCTAGCTAAAGGGTTCTGAAGGAAACAAAAAATGAAGAGTGGAATATAGGGATATATGGTGGATGCATTAACTCTTCCCGATCAAGCTCTTTCAATATTTACTGAGTGGCTGGCTACACATGTATGTATATTATCACAGCGACGCCAAGTTGATCAACATCAATTCTGGTCGTTTTTCTCTATTTTTAACTTGAGTAAGATCAGTTGTTGACTGTACAGATCCATAATGGATCGAAACTACTGATCAATTCCTAGCATTCCTAGTTTTAAAAACAATGACTTTAACTCGGTAACAGTTCGACCAAAGTGAGCATCATCTTTAACATAAAAATTCACGAACCAAAATTATTGTGCCTACTTTATTTCACTCTTACTGAAACTGCCTTTAAGTCCATAAACGAAATAAGTTTTTTGGCGGTTTGTGTCGCATTTTTCCTTTTTTTGTAATAAAATTTTAAATTGAACCGCTTTTCAGATATTATATGATTTATATGTGAGTGCGTACATAATTTTATATACAAAATACAATGAGAATCCGGTAACGTGCGCTATAAACGGTGTCGTGTGATACGAAAGAGCGTCATCTACCTTCGCCTAAGAATGCGGATGTACAGATTACGAAATAAACTTCCTAAGACAATACGGATTCAACCTTACAAAGAGTTGATTTTTGTTCATGCAAGTTGCGTTGAAACAGTTCCCGAAAACGAAGACTGGTGAGAGCTCGTGCCTTTAACATCATAAAACTAATAATAATTGTTGACATAGTTACGTCATGCGTAGCACGCAATATATGGCATATAAAACAGCTGACGCGCAGAATCTAAACTCTAGGGAAAACTCAGGAGCGTCAGTGCGGATTTAGGAAATATAAGCTGAAACGCATCTGCATGCTTAGAAAATAGCTTGTTGTAATGTTTTCCCTTTATGTTTTATTAGTACAGTTAAACTTAATTTCGTGTCGTAGAACGTTATTTTTTACAATTTTTTTCTGCTTAGAAATAGCTGATCAGCATATTCTTATAGTTTTTAGATTACATTGCTAGTTCTAGAACAAACTGTAAGCTTACACGAGTATTTAAGCTCATCCTGAATATACTGACCATGAAACAGTCATGCGTTCCTAGCGGAAGAGAGAGAGAGGGACATCCGTGATACGCTGCATTTATTTTTATAGCTCAAGATATGCAAACGAGCTCCCGCAAAACTGGTATTAAGTGGTTATTGGAACCGATAAATGCCGAAATTGAACTTCCACCCTCCTCGAGAGCTGTGGTCGAAATCACAATCGAATTACAAAATAGATGTCACACCTATCGACATTATTACTCCTCCACTGAACAAATAGTATGAGGGATCCTCTACCATAAGTAAAATTTCAAATATTACTGGTGGTAGGACCTTTTGTGAGTCCGCACGAGTAGGTACCACCAGCCTGCCTATTTCTGCCGTGAAGCAGTAATGCGTTTCGGTTTGAAGGGTGGGGCAGCCGTTGTAGCTATACTTGACACCTAAGATCTTATATCTCAAGGTGGGTGGCGCATTTACGTTGTAGATGTCTATGGACTCCAGTAACCACTTAATACCAGGTGGGCTGTGTGCTCGTCCACTCATATAAGCAATTAAAAAAAAGAATTAAAAAAACTTGCAAAACGCACCTGAATTGTGATTTGGCAGACTTATACCTATATATTCAGATCTGTTTTTTAACATTCTTTAAAATATTCGAATCAGTTTTTGTTATCTACTGTCGTGTGTAAAGTTTCTAAAATATTCGGGCGATTCGAATAATTTCACGTTCGGGACAACACTGAATTGCAAATTATGGATTTTGGGAACAAGGTCAAGCGTAAAATTCAGTTTCGGTTTGAATAATTAAATGTAAGGTAATGTAATGTCACGTAAACATACCAATCTGTATGTTGAGAATTTATCATAAATTAGCTATAATGAATACCTTCATGTGTAGGTTATTTGGGCAGGCTTATATTTTCGGTGAGTATATAGGAAGAAATAATTGAGAGTCCGCGCGGGTAGGTACCACTACCCTGCTAATTCTGCCGTGATGCAGTAATGCGTTTCGGTTTGAAGGGTGGGGCAGCCGTTGTAACTATACCTGAGACCTTAGAACTTATGTCTCAAGGTGGGTGGCGCATTTACGTTGTAGATGTCTATGGGCTCCAGTAACCACTTAACACCAGGTGGGCTGTGAGCTCGTCCACCCATTTAAGCAATAAAAAAAAAAAAAAGGAATATAGAGTTATTGGGCTTTGTTCATTTTTTAATTTTTTTATGTTGCCGTTTAAGCAGACGAGCATACGACCCACCTGATTGTAAGTGTATTGTAAGAGTATGCTCATTAATTTGATTTCTTTGTTTAATACAATAAATAAAAACTGTTACGTGGATGTGCGTTTTTTTGTGCCGGTGATCGAATCTCCTCCGAGGTCTCCAGGCCTAGGGGTTGACTAATGACTTGGATAAAAAGTCGTGATTTTTTTATATCGTTCCGAGACCTAGATAAACGCACACATTTATTGCCATTTTTGAATCCTTTCGTATATGGAAAGACACAAAGGACTTAGGTCGGAGGGTCCGGCAATGTTTTCTCAAGGATAATCTCCTCGTGGTTTCCCGTCATTGTATTACAGTTTATAGACAGCACTTATCTATATATTAATACATGAAGCAAAAACTTTGTATGCCTTTTTACGAAAATTGCACGGACGGAGGATTATGAAATTTTCCACACTTATAGAGAATATAGAGAAGAAGTGCACAATACTAATATTTTTTTTAAATAATGCATAAAAGATACATTAAATCAATATTGAAAACATTACACACATTACATACCATGTATTTGACGCACACACGCATGCATACCATTTATTGTCAAACTTTTGTTCTTGACGTCTGTTGTTAAATTGAGAATAGAATATGGTTTGTCTTTGTTAATATTTTTTATAGTGTAGCCTTGTGATTATAGAAGTATAAAATACAATCATAGTAGTGTACAAACTTACAATTCTTTAATTACTTAATTATAGTCGAATTTCGACTACTGCGGGACATCTAGTCTAGAGAATTTCATTAGTTGGCTGATAATATTTTGCGAATGAAATTACCTCACTAAATAGTTTATGAGGAGCAGAAACACGCATAAAAGATACGAACCTGAGGAAATGTGATTAACAACGATAATATGTTTATGGTGATACCTAACACGGACCTCTTGATAAAGTAATGATAATCACCGTTCGTTGGTCCAACAACGGATATTTACCAACGTGACCCCACCTTGAGACGTGAGGTCAAAGTCTCAATTTTATTGTTCAATGTCGGTCTCAAGCTTCAAGCCGGAACGTATGACTGCTTTGCGGCAATAATAGGCAAGGTAGTAAAATTTACCATGATCTTAAACTTCATACAACCAAACAGAACAATCCCAGCATTGTTTTACAATAGAATATGCTGAAGACTCAAATAAACTTTTAATACCTATTCAAATTCACCGTACTCCAGTTTCGCTCGGTGGTTTACTCTCTGAAACTGACAACGTAAATTCAGTTATTACAGCTGAAAGTCTTGTTTACATCATCAAAGTTCGGTATTGAAAGAAAGGACTCTTAAAATTTTTAAGTATATAACGTGATGCATTTTTCTTGGTAAATGAATATATAATAAATAATAATATAATGCAGTTTTGCAATAATTTATTCAAAATGTATTCTCTCAATTTAAAGCTCAAAGGCAGGGAACAATATCTCATGGGTAGTTAGATGTTTTTTTTATTTTTTTTATTAGATGGGTGGACGAGCTCAGAGCCCACCTGGTGTTAAGTGGTTACTGAAGCCCATAGACATCCACAACGTAAATGCGCCACCCACCTTGAGATATAAGTTCTAAGGTCTCAAGTATAGTTACAACGGCTGCCCCACCATTCAAACCGAAACGCATTACTACTACACGGTAGAAATAGGCAGGGTGGTGGTACCCACACGCGCGGACTCACAAGAGGTCCTACCACCAGTAAATGTCCTACCTGATTCTAATAAACCCCTAAAACTCAGCCGAAGATCACCAAAATCGCAACTGTTTCAAACGGGAACGTTAGATTGCTTCACATCGGAAATAGGCGGGAGTATGGTAACTCATGTGGGTTTATATTATGGGTCTTCGCGCACGAATAGATACGACCATGCTATCTATTTCTGTTACGAAATAGGAAAATTAAACTACAAGTCTGGATGGTGGTTTTATTATTGTGATATTTTTGGGCTAGCGAGTTCATTTTGTTTGTTAAACATCCAAAAAAGGATCTGCCAACAACGTGCTATACGCTTCTTTAGACACCTCATGCGGTCTCCCAGACATGAATTAGAGAAGCTCATAATTTTAGGGCGTGAGAAACTGGAAGGAGAAAGTCCTGAACAGAGCAGTCTGGAGAGACATTCTGGACCAGGCTAAGGCCCACCCTGGGCTGTAAGGCCTAAGATGATGATGATGATAATTTTAGGGCGCATAGAGGGTAAGCACGGCGCTTACCCTCTATGCGCCCTAAAATTATCATAACACGTGCCTTTATGGTAGGCAGCAGCTTGGCTCAGCCCCTGGCATTGCTGACGTCCATGAGCGACGTTGACCACTTACCATCAGGTGGACCGTATGCTCGTCTGCCTACAAAGGCAATAAAAAAAACAGCCAGATGGTCAGATCCGGTTATAAACAGTTGGTAGTAATCTATACCGTGCGGTCCATGCTACCCATGATCGAACACTATGAAGGAAAATCACATGTGGTCGCGATCCACAGAAGTGAGGGAGAATAATAAAAATCGTAAACTACAAACAAAAAACTATTACTAAAATGAAAGCACACTCGAACCCATTGATGTAAACAAGTCTCGAGAATTGGAGCAATGGAGAAGCCGAACAAGACAAATAAATATGTAAATGTTTGGGAGTTGCGGCTCCATTAACAATACAGAAGTGGGAATAATTGTACAGGCAAATAACCGGAAAGTATTTGTTTGTTCACATAGATTACTATTTGGTTATGGAAACAATAGTGCTTTCTTCGGTTTACGTGAGTCGTAAGCATAATTAAAACCATACTAAAAGACGGATTACGCTGTGACAATTGAAACTATAAAATGGGCGAAACATCGGAAATAATATTATATAATGACAAAAAAAGTAGTTAAATTATACGAAGTTGTTTTAATTTATTGTTCTTTCATTAAGACGTGTTTTTATTGCACTGCAAAGAGATATAGTGCTCCCAGCCCGTCTGGCGTGTGCTGTCGCCCAATTTGAGCCATAGAGTTGAACTCTTAATTGCTTTCAGATTACGACGGCTCGATTTGGAACCGGGATGAGACAGGTACGATAAACCGACAACCATTAACGTGTTTATGAATGTACATTTCTTTTTATAACACGATTTTTGTTACGTCATCGTGGACTTCATGACAATGTTATATCAGGCACAATATTACTTAAAAACGAATTAACCGAATATTACGCCACACTACAGTAGAAGGAAAGAAAGGTCGAGGAAGATCGCCAACCAGGTGGACGGACACTGTCAAGGAGGCCACAAACACCAGCGTCCCGGGCGCCATTACGCAGGCCGAATGCAGGCAACATTGGAGAAAGCTGGTGCAAAAACTAGACCAAGGTGGTCACGACCCTTAGTAAAAAGCAAGCGATGATGAAGAAGAAGAAGACAGTTGCGACTCACCGATTAGGAGCGAATCGAAAAAAATGAATATACTAAAATTTGTTTGCGTTTTCCGTCAAAACTGTCAAGTGTCTTCTGACAGGGGACATGATTTGTGTTTCCGTTCAAAAGATTCAGGGGTCGGAAACAATTTTCTGTTTAGTAACGATCCTCTCAATTATATATTTTCCTCCGAAAGCTCGGATGTTTTTCAAAGCAAAATAGTTCGAACCGCAGGAATATTTTCACCATTTTATTTTGTTTTATCTGTTACTGTCTCGTAAGTAGTGGAGAGGGAATTAATATCTAAGAGAAACACTTAATTTATTATCTTAGGTCCTGTAGTTTTGTAGTTATAGATTTTTTTAATATTAAGATAAAATTGTGGTACAAAATTTAAAATTTACAAAATCTATTACTATCTATCGGCTCTGACTAAATGCGAAAAAAATATTAAAAGTATTCAGTTTTATTTTATTAATTAACATTGATTTCGTCTGCAGCTAAATTTTACAAAGAAAGCATGCAGTTGTTCACAATTACAAAATATAACATGCGAGAACATTTAAGACACGAACGGGTGCCAAAAAAAGTATATGTGTATGTATGTGTGTATAAAACAAATGTTTCCTTTTAGGTTTGTCTAATGTGCACTCAAACATCGTCTATTTAAAATTGATTCGAAGCTTGATATAGCTATTGTTCACACTTCAAGAACCATGAACGTATAGTTTACGCTTAAGTACTTTCGACGGAAGAGCGAATTTTCTTTATTCCTTCGAAGGGTGGACGAGCTCACGGCCCACCTGGTCTTAAGTTACCGGAGCCCATAGACATCTACAAGGTAAATACCGCCACCTAACTTGAGGCATGAGTTCTAAGTCTCAGTTTTTACCCGCCCTTCAAACCGAAACGCATTACTGCTTCAGGGCAGAAATAGGCAAAATTAAACGCGAGTTACGACCGGGTTCTTAACGAAAACTAGTTTTCAATTAAAATTTACGCCAGTATAAAGGTTTATGTAAAAAATCACAAAACTCAAGTTTATTCATATTTGTGTAGGACACAAATTCGTATGCGGCGTAGAACAATAAGTCCCGGAGATTTTCGTGTTACGATCTGTGCACTCCATTCTTCAGCACGAGGTTGTGTCGGCTGAAAATGGAACGCGCGTATGTAAATGTGCGGATCGGTGCATTCCGAGGAAGATTGGAACGTACACGTGCCTTAGGAATTGAGTAGCTGCTTTTTTTTTGACAAATAGCGGCTGTGTACATATTTTTGACGACTTTTTCTAAATTTCTATATTACTAGTGGTCCCGCGGTAGTCGAAATTCAACTCTAATTAATTGAAATTATAAGTCTCAACATTATTATGGTCCTATTGTTACAGATTTCGCCAAAACTACACTATAGACAAATACTCGTAATATTAAAGATAAACAATACTAACCTACTCCCATATGTGACTACAGACTTTAAGCAATAACAACAGTTTGACAATAAACAAAGCAATATTGTTTTCTTTTTTTATAATAAATAAATTAATTATGTATTTATAAACAAAGAGTAGGTATATGTGTTGTGTCAAATACATGGTAGTGTGTGTAATGTTTTCTTTATTGATTTAATGTATCTTTTATGCATTATTTTAAAAAAATATTAGCATTGTGCACTTCTTCTCTATATTCTCTATAAGTGTGGAAAATTTCATACTCCTCCGTCCGGGCAATTTTCGTAAAAAGGGATACAAAGTTTTTGTTTCACTTACTAATATATAGATGTGTGGCGTTTAAGAACGCACCTTTTTATGATGCGTAAACCGGAACGCACGAGAGGTGGGAAAAAGAATATAGTCTGTGACACGAGACCTTTTACCGCCAAAAATTTTAAATGTAAAAATAATTTATAATGTGTTTAATAACTAATATAATGTAATAAATTAGAATTATTTATGCCGCTACAACAATAAAATTTCTATTGTTCCAACTGTGGTGTTAATTACATAAAACACGACTTTACGGCGAAATAAAGAAGGAACTCTATATGAACTCCCTCAGATGTAAATATTTTTGACAACTTTTTCTAAATTTCTATATTATAATTTTGATCGTCTAATATTAGTTCTGTCGAATACACGCAATGCGATATTCTCATCGTGCATTATATTTTTTTTATAGTCTTTGTAGGCTGACGATCATACGGCCCACCTGATGGTAAGTGGTCACCGTCGCTCTTGGAAGACAGCAGCAATGCCATGAGCAGAACCAAGCCGCTACCTACCAATAAGTAGTCTCCGCAAGCCTCGTTTGAAGAAGGACATGTCATAGCGCTCGGGAAACACCATGAAGGGGAGCTCACTCCAAAGCCGGATGGTACGTGGCAAAAAAGATCTTTGGAAACGCACTGTCGATGAACGCAGCGGTTCCAGATAATATGGATGAACTCTGCTCCGATGGATATGTGTAAATAATCTACTCTGTTGTGACATTCGTACTGAGCACTAACATATTTGTAATTAAAGAATAGAATCTAGTGAGTCTGTAATTTGAAAAAAAGTAAATGAAATAAAAAGAGGCTAATTAAAGAAGAGTTCCTAACAGAACATTAACGGGTGATTTTTAGAATCATTTTCTGTCTGTTTTTTTTTTTGGTGCGCATCTCCGAAATTAGGGAATGTAGTTTTCACCTGTTAGATGTTCTGTATGTCTGTCACTTTTCCGGGACTAAGCCACTGAAGCAATTTTGTCGAAATCGTTATAGAAGTACCTATTTCCTAGGAAAAAATGTTGAAGCCAGTAGTCACTTTATATTTAGAATAAGAAACTATACACCGCTAAATATTTTGATAAAAAAGACTGTGGGTCTATCCATGTTAGCTACCAAAATGAAGATAATAAGTTGTTTTTAATGATACAAGCTTATGATCATCATGCAGCAAATGTACACCCTACGTGCAAGGCAATATTGGCTCGATATCTTATGGTTCATTAGAACATACGGCAAACATTCATTGATCTCGTTGTCAACTTAAATTCCAATGTCAATCCACCACCAATCTTTGAAATCTTCAGGTGCTAACACTATATGTTTTAAAGCCTCACTAATCCATAAAGTTCGAGAATTTCAGTTAAAATCCATCCACTCATACATGCTAGCTTAGCTTTTAACACTAGATTAATCTACAGTGGAGCCTTCAAAGCGACAGAGAACCAATCAGGGGCCAGTATACGTTGCATAGCCGACTGGATTCAATTAAATTATACGAGATTGACTGAAACATAATGGAAGGTTTGATGGAAATAATATAATTTACCAAACAACATTGTATTAACATGTTTTAAAGTAAAATATAAAATAACCAGTTTAATTGAGAAATTAGTTTTGTATATTTGCTATCGATTGTTATATTTGCATTGTATCAAAAAAAAATCATATTATGAATTCCTACTGACAATGGATATTATTTATATATCGTTTCTATTTTCTTATTTTGAATGGTGAAATACAATAGAGATCTTCGGCAGTCCCTTGGAGTAACCAACTCTTGTACTTGTCATTTAAGTTAGTATACTTTCTCCTTTTAACTATTTACAAATGCTTAACAAACGTAACTTTTTCTATCATAAGGCTTTTTTTATGTTATGCAGTATTTTCTGTGCACTACGTGTAATCATCATCTGCTCGTATTTTTATACTGAACATTAACCTCTTATTAAACGTGCGATTTAACTCGTTCGAATTATACGCTTCTCATCCCATTTCTGCCAATATTTACACTAACTAGATACCTACGATATGTATTTTTTAGTGTTTCATAAAAATAAAAAAAGACGTGTGGCACACAATTACAATTAGACAATAATAATTTAATATTAAAACAATAATAAAAATAAGACCACGCTACATTTATAAACATTAACAAAAGCAAAACATTAACTGTCCCCTTCACACTCATAAGCTAGACCGCGTGAGAGAGAGATGGGCAGAGTTTTCATGATGCTCATGCAGTGCGACGTCACGCCGCGCGCTTATTCACAAACACTACACTAGCTCAACGTGTGAATGTGTTGAACGCGAGCTACATAGTAGGCGTAGTGGGGGTATCAGGTTATTTTCGTTACGGAATTTCTTGATTCAGTCGCCGCGCTCAAGGCCCGCGATAGAAGCTATGCAATAGCTTAAAAATAAAATCGATTGATATGATTGAGTAAAAATCAGTTAGCTAGAAACTTCTTAATTTTATACCAGGCAAAGAGCCCCCAAAGGTAAATTATGTTAAAAGACAAGTTTATTTATAACATTAGCTATAGAATGAAGCACCGACTTAATTAGAGACAAAGTCAACTTAAAACCGAACAAAGAGAAAAGCGAAGGGAGCAAAATATGTTGAATGTATAAGAACACAACTTGATTGGTCATATTTCGGTAGAATTTAGAAGATTCGTAAAAATAAATTTGTAGATTCCGTTTAAAAACAACTTTGATGATTGAATTTATTATTCATTGTTTATAATATATTTCGACACCAGCCTTAATCCTATTTAGAACTTAAATACATTACTTAAATAAGAACTTAAATACATGCTAACATAAACGAAATGTCGAAATTTCGTAGCGACATATTTCGAACAAATATTGTTTTATTGAAAAAAAAACAAGTAAACGAAGTTCTTTTCCTTCTATTTATAAAAAAAATATGTAATTTACACATTGAATATAACAATTTATGGAAATATTTTTTATAAAGTGTTGAAATTCCCGTCAAAACGGGCACTTTACACTGTCGTTATTTGTACCATTATTTTGTTTCATCTAGTATAATGTAATGCAACACAGTCGAAGAATCTGAATGTTCATGATAGAAGTGAATGATGGTTGGATTAAAAAATCTGTGTGATGATCTGAACTAGATATTACGTAATTGGTATTGTGATTTTGCTATGACATTGCTATGATATGATATGACATATTTGCTAATTTTACGCCGTATTACCAAAATCTTCAATACGTGCGGTTTCAACATAGATCTAATCGTACATGGTCGAATGAGTTCATGGCCACGGGGCCTACAGTACTATTGCCCACCTTGAGACCTGAATTCGAAAAATTAATTGCTTATTGAACTATAGCTGTCGTGACGTCAGGAAATACGTAAATGAATATAATTATGTAACCGACAGTGTTAATGTAGTTTATTTTTAGTTCTATGTTTACTAATGGTGGTCATTTCTAGGTCTGTGACGTAATTACAATAATTGTTATGCAATTTGGCTTTTACGTTAATTATTATTATAGTAACGGGCACGATAAATTTTAATATTCTCGTTTATACCGAGAAAAGAAAGACATTCGTCTCTGTGTCCTACCTAGTGCCATAACTGATTAACGTTTTTTTTTATTTCACAACATAGGTATATGAGCTCACGACCCACTTGGTATTGAAATGGTGGAACTAAAAAAAAAAACTGTAAATGTAAACTAAATTTAAACTGTAAATGTCTAACACATAGACATTTACAGTTTAAATTCCCCTAGTTGATCATCAGTAGTAACAGGCGTAGTCGAATCGGAAACTATGGTCATAGTCGCATTTATATTTAAGTACAAGCGTAATTGAATTGAAACAAGTTACAGTAACGTAACTCTTACGGCTTAAAATGACAAATTAGTAGTACAATGCTACTTTTACGTTGTTGATGACTCAAAGAAACTAACAAAGATGTTGATACGCAGGTAAAATACTGTGAAAGATATTTCTCAAGATATTAAATTGTCAGTGAAGAAAATCAAAAAAGCAGGCTGACGTATTCCTTAAAAGGCTATATGCAAGGTGCTTTTTGGGACCTCGCCTTTAGCTACTGCTGGACATAAACCTCCCGTTTTTATGCTATAACTTGTGATCGCCTGCCATTCTTCATCCATGTCTGCCCCCCCCCTATCTACGAGTCAAACATGGATGTAAAATCCCCCAACCTTAATTGGGAACACCCAAAATAATCTCTGGGGATTTCAATATAGCGGCACATCAAAATATTTCATCTGTGAGCACGTAAACTGGAGTATTCTAAGGAACGAAAATAATACGAGTATAATGTCTTTAAAAAACGCCACACGCGACATTAAAAACCTTAAAACTAGTTTTAAATACATCTGAAATTCGCGAAAACCGAAGAAAATGCTATCTAATATTTTACTATTGTTTTTTTGCACTGTACATAATGTATATTCCACAATTGATAGGATCTGTATGTGTTCTCGAGAGAAGGAGGGGAACGGCTGTCAGTTACACCCGCATTACATATTATACGATGAAGGAATAACATCGTGTAACAAATCAATTCGGTTAAAATTTGCGCACCAACTTTTTTCTCTGTTTTTGGATAGATCCCACCATTCTGGCTATTTCAATGTTGAATAAGGAATAACATCGTTTTTTTTATTGCTTTGATGGGAGGACGAGCTCACACCTCCTGCCCACCTGGTGTTAAGTGGTTACAGGAGCCCATAGACATCTACAACGTAGATGCGCAACCCACCTTGAGATATAAGTTCTAAGGTCTCAAGTATAGTTACAACGGCTGCCCCACCCTTCAAACCGAAACGCATTACTGCTTCACAGCTGAAATAGGCGGGGTGATGGTACCTACCCGCGCGGACTCACAAGAGGTTCTACCACCAGTAACAAATCGTACAACAAATCAATTCGGTTAAAATTTGCGCGATTACTTTTTTCTGTTTTTGGATAGATCTTACCATTCTGGTTATTCGTAGGGTATAAGGTAGAGTTTCCATTACTACAATACCAAGGTAAGTTTTACCTCGTGTCCCAAAATGGGGGTCTATGGGCTCTAGTAACGACTAAGCGTAAGGTGAGCCTGTCGATTTGCATTAGGTTAAAGAGTCATTAAGAATCATTTTAATATTCTCTATGACTGCGGCTTCTGACAAATATGAGCATTATTTTGATTCAGATCGTGCGATTCTACTCTAGCCCGATAACTTATTTTTTTTAACTTATGGAATGGTTTCTTTTAAAGTGTCAACGAACCGTTGCCCACAAACTCTTGTGGATCCACAATACTTCTATTCTTCATGCTGTTGCCGCCACCAACATATTATCAATCTCGTACATTTTACATTTTTACATATTTACAAAACAATCCAATCACTTTGACATTTACTAAGGAAAGTTATATAAACATTGATACCGTTAGTAATGTGGCCGAAATTTTAATTGCACTGAAATATTTATTAAAACGCTGACACTGTACTCGGTCAGATTGTTCGAGTCACGTGACAGCCAATTAGCTCGTTAAAACGCGCGATTACTTTTTGAAATATAAAAAATTTGCTTGACACCGATGGATATAATAAAACTTATCTAGTTCAAACGTTTCGCGAGCAATAGTGGCATAAATGTTCTTGTTTAGTTTAAAAAAAAAAAAGGTTTCGCCTACTTTCAAAAACCAAAGTTGCTTTGACATTATATGATAATATCACTGTTATTACATTATTTCTATATTTGCTGGATAATTAATGAAAAGTAAATTATTAATACTGGTTTTTTTTTAGATTTCACTAGATATGACTATTTTTGTGGTGTCCATAGCTTTTTATTCACAAATTTTACCTTGGCGTTATTTTCTCTCTTTTTAGATGGCGATTTAGTACTAATTTAATGAAAAGAAGTCTCCTCTAAATCTATAAGCAAACTATATCACATTTATTTCATAAAGCTCCTTTGATTTACTTCGTTAATTACTTTGAGAATCACCTTAACATTGCTTACAAAGTTACTTGATTTCATTTAGACTGAAGTAATTTCTGTGCGAAGTAAAATTAATTTCTAAGCTTCCTTTTTAATTTCCTTTTTGAAAAGTTAGTTTTCCAGTTATCTGTTTTATCTAAGTAGCGTTAACGTCTATTGGTTCTTTCAAATCAGACATATAAGGAATAGAATCTCTTTTTAATAATATTTTTATAAATTACTAGCGGCCCGCTCCGGCTCCAGTCGTGTCTTTAACAAAAATTTCAACGATATTTGACGTTTTTTTTTATTTTTTAAAATAAAAGAACACTTATTGCGGCATACCTATAGTAGTCAGAAATATGCTGTTGCGACACTTTTTTTAATAAACTAAACTAATAATAATGTGTTCTATAAAGTCGTAGTACATTATTTTATTCTATCATCAATAGTTTTCGTAGGGCACGCGATGTAAAGAATATTTTAGGTAATTTTTTTACACCGTGGGTTTCATTATTGGGATTTTAGTAAGGATCCCTAATTTTTTTTAAAAAGGTTATTGCCTATGTCACTCGGGAATAGTGTAGCTTCCAAACAGTGAAAGATTTTTTCAAATCGGTTCAGTAGTTTCGGAGCCTATTCAATACAAACCTTTCCTCTTTATAATATCAGTATAGATTCAGTAAATATTTTTCGCCCGTTTTTTCTCTGGACATTTCAATATTTGTTTTTAATATTTGAATATGCAAGATGTATGTACTGTATAGGTTGAGCTCCTTTAAAATTTACATAACCGAAAAACAATCATGTAACTGCTTTTGGAACGGTTCCAGAATTCAAGGAATTATTAAAGACACCTAGATCCATTACTATAACATAGAAGAATTATCGTACCAAGTCTTCATCGTCGTCAGTGAATATGTTCGCTCTGTCTTCGGTACTCATGGCTGCGTTTCAAACATCCAATGCACGCACAATTCATCCATGGCTCACCGGCGAAACACATGAGCCATCATTCATAAACACAACAACTGCATCCGAAGAATCTTAATACTGAACGCAACATTTGACATCTGGCACTAAAAATAAGTCGTGAAATGAATATCGAATTATTTTCGATTTCCGAATTGCCAATTGTTAGTTCGAACGCGTCAAACGAATGGTACGCGAGTTTGTGTGTTTTCTATGAGACGTAACCGGGTGCTCCCTTTGAAGTAGAATCGCTGACTGCGGCTGGTAGCGGCGAGGGCGGGCAGCGGAGGCACTGCAGCGTCTCGTTGCCATAGTAACCGAAAGGTTTTCGCACAACTTGATACGAGAAAATACGATATGCATTTTTCTAGACAACTAGTGGTCTCGCGGTAGTCGAAATTCGACAATAATTAATTGAAATTATAAGCTTGTACACTGTTATGATTCTATTGTCAAAGATTATTTTACTTACGTAATCACAGATCTCGCCAAGACTACACTTTAGACAAATATTAATAATGACAATCAATATATAATCTCTTCTCAATTTGACCATAGATTATAAGCAATAAGAAAAGTTTAACAATTAGCATGCATGTGTGTGTCAAATACATGGTAGGTGTGTAATGTTTTTTTTATTGATTTAATGTATATTTTATGCATTATTTAAAAAAAATATTAGCATTGTGCACTTCTTCTCTATATTCTCTATAGGTGTGGAAAATTTCATACTCCTCCGTCCGCGCAATTTTCGTAAAAAGGGATACAAAATTTTTGCTTCACGTATTAATATGTAGATAACCGACACGGGAATTGAATTAGGGTGTACATAGCAATGTGCACATGCAATTCATGCGTATGAAAAGCTGTTGAATATTAATGAAAAGTGCAATTGGATTCGTATTTTTCCTCGTACTACGTGTATAAGTGTATAAATCTGCTTACTGATCATGTTTTTATGTGTGTGTTTATGTTCATTAATGGCCGCATGCTTTTGAAATACACAGATAAGTCTTTCTTGATAATTTTAAATTGTAACCCGACTAATTTTTTTTCGAGTCACACTTTTACCAGAATAAAGTTAAATTTACTTTTCCATTTTCCGAATAGAGTGTAAATATTGAAAACGTTTAAAAAAAACAGTTTTAATAATTTCATATAACCACTCTTTTTTTTCATAATTTTTGAGAGAGTCTTCTAGTTTCTAATTATCTTACCTTGAGAAAAGGTATCCGGCATTTATTTATGAAGCTTATTACGTTAGTTAATCGATAAAGTTAAAAGGATATCGGCGCTTTCGTGATATTGTATTTAAACACGCAATGTATTAAACAATTAATTGGGTTTCTAATTTTTCACTTTAGCGCTTTTCGGTATTATTATCTTTATGGTGAAATGTTTTACATGGCTATAGGGTAAACAAGACTTTTTATTACACAATAAAACAATTGTTCCGTTTCCACAAGAAATAAAAATAATAAAAACTTTTGACTTAATCTGGATACAGTTGCTGCTTGATTTACTTACAATATTAGATTATGGGGAACGTATTTCTTAAGAAGAGACTTAGGAGTAAACCTTATATAATATTACTGGTTATTTTTTTACTGGTGGTAGGACCTCTTGGGAGTCCGCGCGGGTAGGTACCACCACTCTGCCTATTTCAGCCGTGAAGCGATAATGCGTTTCGTTTTGCAGGGTGGGGCAGACGTTGTAACTATATAGAGACCTTAGCACTAATCTCAATATGGGTGGCGGCATTTACGATATAGATGACTATGAGCTTCGGTAACCACTTAACACCAGATGGGCTGTGAGCTCGTCCACCCATCTATGTAATAAATAAATAAAAAAGACGTGTGACACTCGGGGACTGCCGCAGTAAAGCTATTGCAAAGCATTTTTTATCAACTTATGCAATTACAATTAGACAATAATAATTTAATATTAAAACAATAATAAAAATAAGACCACGCTATATTTATAAACATTAACAAAAGCAAAGCATTAACTGTCCCCTTCACACTCATAAGCTAGACCGCGTGAGAGAGAGATGGGCAGACTTTTCATGATGCTCATGCAGTGCGACGTCACGCCGCGCACTTATTCACAAACACTACACCAGCGTAACGTGTGAATGTGTTGAACGCGAGCTACATAGTAGGCGTAGTGGGGGTGTCAGGTTATTTTCGTTACGGAATTTCTTGATTCAGTCGCCGCGCTCAAGGCCCGCGATAGAAGCTATGCAATAGCTTAAAAACATTGATTAATAATTTACAACTACTAGGAGTAGCGCGTTCCATATGCACGTTTAAAATCAATTTGACTATAGATTTTTTATTTTCACTTATTAAGAATTCCGTTTTGAATACGGATAACGTTAAGTCGTAAAGCGAAGTTAATGTCTTCGTCTACGACTCGTATAAAGCTCACACAACAGAAGTTATTGTAGAGCTTGGTAATAAAGTGAACCGTCACTATCTGACAGGAAAATAAGTTTAAAGATATCTAATGTTTTTAATACGCTTTAATTAGCTTCAAACGCATGTATGTTAGTATGTAACGGAATCTTTGAAGATGATTTTGACCCCTTTCAAAACGTCTGATTTTGGTATACTTATTAAAGACCGATGACAACTCGATATAAAAAAAATTGAAATTCAACTAAAAAATGAAAAATAAATACTAGTTTAAAAAAACTAACCAAATACGCTTTTATAGAAAATCCAACTAAAAAATAATAAATAAATATTAATAAAATTTAATTAAAAATACTGTAAGAAAAAATGTTTTATTATAAAAAAAAAGCGTGGCGCGCATGGTATCAGTAGTTTTATAAATATTTTAATCTTTAGTTGGATCTTCTATAAAAGCGTATTTTGTTAGTGTTTTCAAACTATTATTTATTATTTTATTCAATTTTTAGAACGATTCGCTTCACAGCACTAACACTAGTCGATTATTACGAACACTGCACCGGCGTTCTCTCAACAAGCTCGAGGGTGCTATATGTCCTCAAATCTGTGATTGCAGCCCGACGGCGCACTCATATGGATGAACAAATTACCAAGCGTAGATTGGGACATCAAAATCAAAAAGCATTTATTTATTTATTGCTTAGATGAGTGGACGAGCTCACGGCTCACATGGTGTTAACCCACCGGAGCCCATAGACATCTACAACGTAAATGCGCCATCCACCTTGAGATATAAAGTTCTAAGGTCTCAGTATAGTTACAACGGCTGCCGCACCCTTCAAACCGAAACGCATTACTGCTTCACCGCAGAAATAGACAGACAATTTAATTCTAACGGCTTTTAAATATACATACCTAAGAAAATTTAAGCTTTTCTATCAGGATGAGTGATCCATGAGCTCCATAGCCACTTAACATCAGGTAGGAGCTTATCCTTCTTCTAGCTGTTTTGATGTCGTCAAAAACGGTTAATATAACTGCATTTTACAAAATCATTTTTTACCGATAAAGTAATAACTGCATTAATCATAAATCAACCGTTATCCAGACAGCAGTAAATCTAATTATTTCATCGAATTTATTATTGGTGTTAGAGCATCTCGTGAGCCCGTACGTATAGATATAATAACCCTCCCTATTTCTGTCGTGAAGCAGTAATGCCTTTCGGTTTGGAGGGTGGCGCAACCATTATACTGTAAAACTGCGACTTAGACCTCATATTTCAAGGCGGGTGGCGGTATTTACCTTGTTGATGTCTATGGGCTCCGATGGTCACTTAACATCAGGTCGGTAGTAAGCTCGTCCACTAAGCAACCCAATCTAGAAATAAAAATAAAATCGTACTAAAACTGGACAAGAATTTCGTTTGAATGTACACATTATTTCATCTTTAGCCCCTCGGAATTCATTATCCCTTATTTTTTAATGGGCCGAATTCCACCATTGTTTCACGCTGAATTGAGAGGAAATGACGACAAAATAACCGTTTTGTGTCCCTACAATGCGAAGATTTAATTGCTTTATGTGACGTTTTGAAAAAAATTGCCTTCAGTGCTTTACCACATTATTGTTAATGAGAGAATTGATGTAAGCTTAAGGTTTCTTTCGAGAAGTAAACGAGTCAGGACCTTCCTGGTAATAAGTAGTCAGCGCCCATTGTCTTCAAGTCCACCTGATACATAAGATTGGAGTTCCAATGGCGTTGTATATCAGCTATCTTTAAGCCTTTAAACCGAAACGCATGATTGTTTTACCGTAGAACTATGCACGACAGTGGTATTTGTGGGCTCCAGAGACACATTGTGGGCTCTGAATTAGTCCAGCCGCTACTGAATCGTCAAATTTTACTAGCCGATGCTCTGAGAACGTAGCTGATGACACCAACGAAAAAAACAATTAGAGTAGATAATACGATATTCTATTCTAAGCTGACACCGCCCATCAAAAAATTACTAAAAGCCAAATATATAGTTAAGTAAAAGTATCCAAGTTCTTGGAAGATAATGCTTACGGAGTTTTCTTCTCTTTTTAGAATTATCGTTTCCGGTAAAATCTCAGATATTTAAAGCCTTATTCATTGTTCTTTGTCTTTACGATGTTGATAAGACACGAGCCTGTGTTCTAAAGGGAAAATGTGTACTTAATTGAGAATTTTGGAAACTGTTATATAATGTAAGTATAACACGATTAAATAAATAATATAGTATGAATAAGAAAAGTATTGTTATTTTTCAAACGAGGCTTGTGGAGAGTATTAAGCGGTGGGTAGCGGCTTGGCTCTGCCCCTGGCATTGCTGAAATCCATGGGCGACGGTAACCCCTCACCATCCGGTGGGCCGTGTGCTCGTTTGTCTACACGGGCAATAAGAAATAAAAAAGTACTTATTAATTAAAACTGCTATTACAGCTATTTAAGCATGCGATTTTTATCGTCAGTATATCACGAGTATTTCTGGAGTTTTACTGTTCACAGTGTTAGGAATTCGTCCAGGAGTCGTTTTTCTAGGAAACAAAAAGCAGCAAACATCAACTAAACATGTAGTCGCATTCGTAAACGATACGATGTACCACTTCTGTAAATCTTATATATAAAATTCTCGTGTCACAATGTTAGTTACCATACTCCTCTGAAACGGTTTGACCGATTTTTATGAAATTTTATATGCATGTTCATTAGATCTGAGAATCGGCAACTATTTATTTTTCATACCCCTAAGTGATAAGGATTGTCCACCACTAACATTTATTTTATATTTTTGGTCTTTTTTTTTTGTTATAATGAGGCGTTACCTATGTGGTTGAATGAGATTTTGTTATTTTTATATTCCCTCTTCGTTCACAGCGCATGCCTCTTTCACTCATTTACCACATCCTTACACACTTACAGTAAGTTAGTTTTTTTTTCTACACTAGAGAGAGTCCCTAGAAATCCTATATATGGAAAAACAACGTTTGCCGGGTCAGCTAGTAATATCTACTAACAATCGGTGTTGCCTTTTTTTGATGGCTAATAGTTACTTTGATTAATTAAATTTAAGCAAAAAAAAAATTTTTTAGATTTTCCTAAAAACATTTAAAAAATAAACAAATTCAAGCTGTTTTTTTAAATTACTCTAATTCGAATTACACTTATTCCAAAACTTAGTTTAATAATAAAACTCACTATAACTCCAACAAAAATACATCATTTAATTTTTATACTCTACGACTCGAATCAAACGAAAATAAGTCCAGAACGCAAAGAACGGACCCGTTATAAATTATTGTTATTAAACATGTGCTCAGAATTATTCCGGATGATAGAGCTAATGCAAATGGGTTAGCTCCATCCTAATGACACGAATTTGTAGTCTCGCCTTTTATACCAACTCTAATGAAGGTTGATTCTGTTTTTTTTTATGGTACTAAAGGTCGGAATGATACCGTTATTTAAATGAACGCTGAAAATACGATGCTAATTATTGACGTAATGGTTGCTTTAGCTAATTCATAGAAAAATAGAACCGATAGAAAATAATTTTGATAAACAGCAACCTAATAAGGAGCCTACTAGTGGATGAGAATTTTTTTTGTTTATTTAAGTGAATATGATCTGGTTCGACATTCGTACATTGTATATTATGCGAATTAATAACATAATATCTATAACAACAAAAAAAAAACGGAAAACCTACAAAGACTAAAACTTAAGTCGTCCTCGCAAACCAACTATACGAAACGCGTAAGCATGTGCATCTTACAAAATGTAAGCTTATATTTATATAATTTGCGTAATTACTGGTGGTATGGTAGGACTTCTTGTGAGTCCGCATGGGTAGGTACCGCCACCCTACCTATTTCTGCCGTGAAGCACTAATGCGTTTCGGTTTGAAGGGTTCCTTAGAACTCATATCTCAAGGTGGGCGGTGGCATTTACGTTGTAGATGTCTATGGGCTCCGGTAACCACTTAACACCAGGTGGGCTGTGAGCTCGTCCACCCATCTATGCAATAAAAAATATATATAAATGTTGTTTTTGTTGTTTTTACAGTCTTCATATGCGTCGTTTGTTACGATTGCGTGCATGAAGATATATGTATAAGCTCAGTTATCTGTTTCAGTGTTGTAAGAGTGGGCGCCGCGACGTCGCGTCCTAACGGCGTCTCTCTTAATAATACACGAACCCTCTGGACGAAACTATTGGCCTTGCGCGTTGAATATTTACGAGGTATGTGGTTTTTTTGCGTATTTTGATTTTTGTCTCTATTGTCAGTTGCAGAAAGTGTACAATGTATTGAATTATCACGTTGTTAATCTCTTTTAAAATAACTTGGATTATTTTTCAGAGCAAATGTTGTTTTCGAAATACCCTTAAATAATTTTAAATTTTATATTTTTTATTGAACAAATCGAAAAACAATGTCCGTGAATATCCAATTACGCACACATACGCACTTCACACACAAATACCCATTCCCTTTCAAGAGTGCCGTGCCAACATTATTTTCCTAGCATTCCCCTGCCCCAGCATTACTCAGCAATATCGACTGGCGAGGGCTGCCAAACTTTAAGCCAAGGTCGGGCTATGCAGCATTCGGACACGGCGGCTATTCAATATTACGTAAATACTTTTAGATTGTGTAACATGGTAATACTTTAATGGACGCGGTTTGTCTGTTTTTAAATCAAATATTTAATATCAAAATAAATTTTAATCACTATACCATAATAGCTTCGTACTTAGATTTTAAAATTTTCATTATTGTCCATCGTTTTATGGGGCGGGGAGGAGGAAAAATGGAAAGGGGAAGGGAGATACTATGCTATGGAAGCTATGAAAGCTTTAAAAATATATATCTCGTAAATCGTGAATTTATGTTAGGTACTTGGTTTTTTTAACGATTTCTATTTATGAGTAGTATCTACAAAAAAATATAAGCGTCCAAATCTATAGACCATAACCGAAGTTTTATCAAATTTTAACCACGTTAGAGGTCACGTCTGTCGCATTATTTCATAACAACGGATTTGAAAAACGATATACTTCAGTAAAACTTAAAGTCTTATGACTACAATGCGTAAGATTAATGACCCACATTTCGTAATATTAACTATCAATCATTCAGAGTATCGATGTTGATAGATTGATGAAACACACACGTTGTTTTCATAAAGGTACATTAAGTATAATGGCAAAGTTTAACATTTTCGTAATGCGTGATTCATTATGTGTATATCCGAATTAAGAGGTGATTTTACCTAAACTCTTGTGATTGCAAATGTTACGAATTTTCTTCCAAGCACGGATTCAATATGTAACTTCAAATTTTGGAAAAAAAATCCGTCGCATTACGAGTAATATATAGTTAGCATCGTGATGGATATCGATATTTGCAGTAATAAGAAAGTAATTTAACAGTGATACGGATTTTTTTTTATTGCTTAGATGGATGGACGAGCTCACGGCCCACCTGATGTTAAGTGGTTACCGGAGCCCATAGACATTTACAACGTAAATGCCGCCACCCACCTTGAGATATCAGTTCTAAGGTCTCAGTATAGTTACAACGGCTGCCTCACCCTTCAAAGCGAAACGCACTACTGCTTCACGGCAGAAATAGGCAGGGCGGTGGTACCTATTCGTGCGGACTTACAAAAGGTCCTACCACCAGTAAAACAAGAGTTCCTACCACCAGTAAGACAAGAGGTCCTAACCACCAGTAAACAAGAGGTCCTACCACCAGTAATATTTAGTGGATGTGCGATTCCAAAACCTGTCGTTAGGGTTTCAGAGGCATATATGCGGTAATAATGAATTAATAAAAATTCTGAAAATAAGTACTAAATTACCTTGCGTTTTTTTCGTAGACATAGGTTTCAATGTTATTTAGAGCCGGCCGCTCTCCTCGACTTTCGAAAATTCTGGGCGACAGAGGTGATCGCAAACCACAATGCGGATCAGGATTATGTAGCTCACTTTCAAACCTACAAGCTCGTTAATTTGACGGTTTAATTACTTTATTTTAATGTAGCGGTTTAAGCGGTTATATTTTGGCTTTTTCATCTTTTGGCGGGAATTGAAAATAATGTCACCACAGATTATATTATAGGTACATTCTTATGCAACTCAAATAAGGATTTATGCGTTAATAATATTTTGCAATATCGAAACTACATAGTGTTACCATGTAGGTTTGCAAATAAATTAAATACTGGTCAATAAGGACATCGCCTTAAAACGGCTTATAGACCTAAAAATTATTTTTATCTTCGTAATAATTTGTGGAGAGTTACTTTAAGCAATTACTATACTAATAACTATACTGAGACCTCCGAACTTGTATCTCAAGATGGGTGGCGCATTTAGGTTGTAGAATGTCTATGGGCTCCAGTAACCACTTAACACCAGGTGGCCTGTGAGCTCATCTACCCATATAAGCAATAAAAAATAAAAATGCGCCACTGTAAACAGACCATTTAATACTGAGTGGACACCGACGCTCATGGACATTAAAAAAAACCGGGAGCTCAATCAAACCACGAATCCACAAAACTGTCATTAACAAATTTATTAATATCAACTTGTTCCGGACAAACGTGTGATTTTGGGATCCTTATATTCAATACAGCAGTTTTTTAACTTACTTTAAGTATAGATAATTTTAGTACAGAGTGTGTAAGTATTGAAATTCAGAACGCATGTCTCAATGTGAGTGGCGGCATTTAAATTGTTAATGTCTATGGACCCTAGTAATCACTTAACTCCAGGCACAACTCTGGCGACACAATTATTACAAGCTTTATATTTAAATGTTATAAAATGTGTTTATTATACAATTAGAATTCGGATACTATTATAATGAAATACAAGTAAAAAAAAGAATACGACAATCAGTAGTTCAAATTTCAACATTCCAAAAACTTTTTTGTTCGTTACATTTCTAAATACATAATCCATATTTGTCGTAAACTGAATGTTTTTATTTTTATTTAGAAGTTAAATAAAGTTTTATTATACAGCACTATGTCTATGGGTTACGTTAACCACATAAGAAAATATTACACAAACAAATAACAAGTAAAAATTATGTTATAAACAATTCATTTTCATGGACAAAATATGTGTCCCTAATATAATAATATATTTCTGCATTTGTCTATTTTACTCGCAATCGTAATATGTGAGTGGTTCGGTCGAGATTGATGACCCGACGTAACACGATACATCTGGTACCTATCTAGTATAATATATGAAATGGAACGACATGCCATAAATATTATTAAATGCGATACATTTCTGATGAAAGTTTATTCGATTTTCCATATTTATTTTTACAGATGGGCCCGTGAAAATAACCTAGGAGCCTCCAACCATCTTGAGGTACGAGAAGAGTCACATGGGTTCAACTTTCGTCCTCCAACCTTAGCGGAGGTAGCACCAGAAGAGACTAGAAGCAGTTCTAGCAGTACTGAGACCTTAGAACTTATATCTCAAGGTAGGTGGCGCATCTACGTTGTAGATGTCTATGGGCCCCGGTAACCACTTAACCCCAGGTGGGCCGCGAGCTGGTCCACTCACCTAGGCAATAAAAACAATATAAAAAAATTACTGACCTATTATTGGACGAAATTTTTGCTATCGTATCTATTTTCAATGTTCTATTATACTCAACACAGTAAATTATTGATCCCAACAGACTATATATTTATCAAAAACGATTGTTCTTAACAATAAATAAAACTGAACTCTGAGTATAATGCAACTTAATCACAGAATTGTAATGAAATGTGTTCTAATCCATTACAAGCCATGCCATTAAGACATTCCCGCAGCCAAATGTTGCTAAAATAATATACTTGTTTCGCCTTTACGGCACAAAAGAAATAATTGAATGAAACACCACATGTATTGTTTCGCATAGATAACACACATAAATTAGTTATAGATAAGCAACTCAAGCACTCAACAAAAATCTTCACGGGCGTTGGCCACTAGATGGTTTCGCTTCGATTCCCATTGCTCCTGTAGATGGCATTAACATAAATTACCTATATTTTATTTTTAACGAAGGATTTTGTAAAATTGAACACAAACCACATATTGATAAAATTTAATCAATTTGTCTATAACAAATAAATACTTGTATGATGTTTTTTTCTATGTTTAGTTATACCATAATTAAATGCTTTAACTTTAACAACATATAAGTTTAGGGACATCCGCTACAAGATGTCGCTAGTTTCCACACAGAAAAAATATTTGTCTTAAAGTATCGCAGTTTCAGGGTGCTGTTGTTTCGTTCCTTAAATGTGTTAATAAGATTTTGCACGCAGCCAATAACGAAACAAACCAAGTGGAGTGAAATGAGCACGGACTAATGGGATGTGAAATGAAATCGGTCCCAACGTGCTGCAGTCTTATATGATGCCATTTTTTATTTATTTATTACACAGATGGACGAGCTCACAGCCCACCCGGTGTTAAATGGTTACTGGAGCCCATAGACATCTACAACGCGAATGCGTCACCCACCTTGAGATATAATTTCTAAGGTGTCAAGTATAGTTACAACGGCTGCTCCACCCTTCAAACCGAAACGCATTACTGCTTCACGGCAGAAATAGGCATGGTGGTGGTATCTACCCGCACGGACTCACAAGAGGTCCTACCACCAGTAATTACGCAAATTGTAATTTTGCAGGTTTCATTTTTATTACACGATGATATTCCTTCACCGTGGAAGTCAATCGTGATCAATTGTTGAGTACGTATTTCATTAGAAAAATTGGTATCCGCCTGAGATTCGAACACCAGTACATCGCTCAACACGTATGCACCGGACGTCTTATCTTTTAGGCCACGACGACTATGCTATGTGTTACACATATGTCAACTTATTTATTGTAGTCGCTAAACGAACCAAGTGCTATATAGTTAGCAGGTCAGATTAAGATAGACGAATATTTAAATTTTGACGCAGACTACTAGTCGTAAATCGTTCAGCTTTTCAATTAGGACGAGATCCTGAAAATATACCAACTGCGGGGAATTCAATATCTTGTTCCGAAGTAAACATTCCATTTCCGAGAGTACAGACAGCCTCGGGGCGTCACCGTCGTCATGACTTGCCTCTGATAAAAACATCTTATCTGACGAGTTCGCAATTTCTCTTCATAAACTCAGACTACGGGTGTGAGAGGGATGGGTTTTTAAATAACTAACAAAGACTACGTTTCGAATTAGAGATTCTTTTTTTTTCTTTTTCATTAATGAATTTTCATTGCCTACGTTTTGTCTGTATTGGATTTTAAAGCTAAGAGTTCTTACAAGCTGCCATTGAACAAGCATATTTTGATCTTTAAATTACACACATAAACCTACACATATTTATTATTTTATTTATTTATAACTTCATATACTAGAAACTATAAAGGCGGACTTAATGCTATAGGCATTCTCTAACAGTCTACCTTAGGGGAGTGCAGAGATGAAGCTTGGTAGGTGTAGTGTGAAGGTGACATTACTTAAACATATGTGTATATATAACATACATAATATTTATCGATACAAATACTCTTACTTAAATAAATACATATATATAAATATATACACATACATATCATAAATATATACATATAAAAACATATATAAACAAATATTATCAATTAGATGACTCTGCTAACTCTAATTTCTACTATTAAACTCAATGATTTAAGATCTTCTTCTTCGTCGCTTTCTTATTACTGAGGGTCGTTGAGTGATTTAAGATACATTAGCTTCATTTAGAAAGTACATTTGTTTTTAAGCCACATTTGGATAATTTTGATAAAGCGCCTGATGTTCTAATATATCGAACTTTGAATAAACAAATTTGCTTGCTTAATTACAAAGCATTATACTCATACATTGCTTTGAAACATCGAACTGATTTATAGTAAAGCCTAAAAATTTCTAAGTGAAACTGTCAAATTCCCAAATCAAAATCTTCTACGTCATAAATATATACATTTCTGTATACTAGAGGTCCCGCAGTAGTCGAAATTAGACTATAATTAATTAGAATTGTAAGTTTGTACACTATTATGATTGTATTATATACTTCTATAATCACAAATTTCGCCAAGACTACACTATAAAAAATATTAACAAAGACAAACAATATTTTATCTATTCTCAATTTGACCACAGACGTCAAGAACAAAAGTTTGACAATAAATAGTATGCATGCGTGTGTGCGTCAAATACATGGTATGTAGTGTGTGTAATGTTTTCTTTATTGATTTAATGTATATTTTATGCATTATTTCAAAAAAAATATTAGCATAGTGCACTTCTTCTTTATATTCTCTATAAGTGTGGAAAATTTCATACTCCTCCGTCCGCGCAATTTTCGTAAAAAGGGATACAAAGTTTTTGCTTCACGTATTAATATATAGATTATACATTGCTTTGAAACATCGAACTGATTTATAGTAAAGCCTAAAAATTTCTAAGCGAAATTGTCAAATTCCCAAATCAAAATTTTCTACGTCATAATTAAATGCATTTCTGTATATTGTGTGACATGAACTCTACTACTATATACATTGATATACATGTACATATGTATGTAAGCTAGTAAGCTAGAACGCAGGCTTGCTTTGTGTCCGGAATGGGCAGGAGCATGGTAAGCAATTCATGTAGGTCTGCAATATATGACTATACTACCCTTCGAAAACATTAAAATACAAACACGATTTTACTGTTTACTTCCCTTTTACTGGTAGGTCATATTATAAAACCACACGGAATCCTGAAGGATGGAAAAGCCCTTTACCAAAAAATTTAGATTGATCCACATATGACGTTTATGAGCTCCAATATTAACCCTAGATGGGCCGCAATTGTATTCACTCCTTTCTGCTATAAATAAATTTGAAAAATCCGCCTTAAAAATGTTATATTGTTAGTGGATGCTTAATATAACAATGGTTTGCGTGTATAGATGTGCTTAACTTTACATTAGACGGTTTTGTTGTTACGTTAGGAACTTTCTAGAGCCCTAAACTGCTCTTCCGTCCTCTTGTAATCTTTTAGCTCCCCTCCGAAGCGCTCTACCGGCACTTGTTAAAAGTGCACTTTTCAGGCATTTTTTCTCTGCATAACATGACATGCGAGAATCGGGGTCCACAGTCTCTAGGTCACAAAATAATTTGAAGCATTATTCTCGTAACAATCTCGAAACATTTTCAAGTAGGTACTATCTGTAGAACATGATATCCGTGCGAATTCATTGCACTTTAAAAAAACAAATAAAGACTTTTTTATATAATGAAATATCTTTTTTTTTATTGCCCTTGTAGGCAGACGAGCAGCACACGGCCTACCTGATGGTGAGTGGGTTACCGTCGCCCATGGACTTCAGCAATGCCAGGGGCAGAGTCGAGCCGCTGCCTAAATATGCCTATTAAAATATAAAGGGTATTGTACGTAGACGTACCTACGAAGTTTAAACCCACACAAGTAGGTACCGCCACCCTGCCTATTTCTGGTACAGCAATAATGCGTTGAAGTTTGAAGAGTGGGGAAACCGTTATTCTATAAAATTGAGAGTTAGGACTCATGTATCAAGGTGGACGGCGAAGGAGGATTTACGTTATTGATATCTATGGATCCCGGTAACCACATCCGAGTGTCCATAAGTTCGTTCACATGTCTAAGCGCTAAAAGAAGGAATGTTCTAGAAAATTGTATTCTGTCGTCTGAAACTGAAACATTCTTACACGAACGAAACTATGACTCAGTTTATCGAAGTGACATCATTGTGAAAATTTAAAGGTCAAAAGATTGCATCATAACTTAATATTGTATATTTCAGTCTTCCCGAATAACTGGTATTGCAGTTTAGACAGTATTTTGTTTTTCAAACAATGATGTTGATGGTGACTCTAGCCCATAGACACAGCCCACTGAGTTTCTCGCCGGATCTTCTCAGTAGGTCGCGCGAAGCACTGCTCTTGCTAGAGCTAGTGTTAGCAATTCTCTCAGGTTGAGCCCATGAGCTCATCTACCAGTCCGCGCGAAGTTGGAATAGCCCCTTAGGCTACCAAAGATTAGGTAGGAGAAAAAAAAATGATGGTGACAATGCATATTGTGAGCACGAAAGGTAGGCACCTCCGTTCTACCCGTTTCTGTCACGAAGCGGCTTGCGTTATTCAATAGAAGTGAGAATTCGAGGTTGACGTTGGAATTCACGATGTGTCCATCGGCTTCGGTAGCCAATTCACCAGATAGACCGTGAACCGATTCGCTCATGTAATTCTATGAAAATGAAAAACTCAATTCTTAAAATACAAACTGTTGAGTTTTTCGTATCAACATTAATAACACAAAATGTTTAATGTTATTGTTATATTATATTTAATACTATAAAACTATGTATCATCAATATATACCTAGTCAGGTCATAAATTCTGTCACATGTTTAATGTAAAATAATTGAAACAAGTTTCTTCATTATGTAACCATTCATATACCAAAATGAACTTAACAAAACCCAGATTCTTATGACACTAAAGTTTATTCAAAATGACCTCCGTGATTTTGAATACAGGCCTTCAATCTGCGCGGCCAGTCGTCTATCGCAGCACGAACGAGGTCCATGTCAATATCGGCGGCTGCCTTAATCAAGGATGTATTAAGTGACTCCAAATTGGGATGAGGCTTTGAACACGCCTTTTCCTCCAAGTGTTGCCATATCTTGTAATCTAACGGATTCAAATCTGGACTGGAGGAGGGCCAGTTTTCGTGCCGGATGAAGTCGATTTCACGCGCCGCCAGCCAGTTTTGTGTGCTCTTCGCTCTATGAGCTGGCGCCGAATCTTGTTGGAATACCCAATGCCTGTTATTGAACATGGTATGAGAAACAAGTTCCACAAGGTTCGTCAGGACTGTATTTTGATACACAACTGCATTCGTTTTTACACCTTTCTCACAAAAATGTACTTCTGTTAAGCCCCAATAAGAAACTCCGAACCATACCATGAGCGAGGATGGAAAATGACATGATTGGACACGCGGAATACGCGGAATCGCTTCTTCACTACTGTGTGCGTACACCTTATCATTTTGTTTGTTGTAGCTCTCTTCTACGGCAAAAATTTTTTCATCTGAAAAAAGAATTTCCCGATATTTTTTTCCCGCGTACCGCTTCAACAAAGCGCGGCATCTCTTCAGTCTCAGGTCCATTAGACGAGCATTCAAACGATGTCCTGTATTTCTTCGATATGCCCGAAGCCCTAAGTCTTCATTTAACACCCTTTTCATCGTGGTTCTGCTTAACCCCATCTGAAGGGCCAACAGTTTCTGCTTACGTTTGGGATTTCTTTGAATTCGCGCCTTCACAGCTTTTATCACTGCTGGAGTCCTAACAGACCGAGGGCGACCACTTCTTGACCTGTCATCTACACTAGAGTCTTCATTGTATCGTTTGATGGTACGATAAACGAATCTTTTGGTTATATTCAAA